>JAWDJD010000005.1:208067500-209267500 GCA_035047305.1 Bradypodion pumilum | reverse complement strand
GCGGGAGAATAAGCTGAAATTGGATGAATATGAGAAAAAAATTGATGCTGTGGAAGATATGATGAGAAAGCAGAACATTGTGATCCGTCAGGTGGTTGAACGGACGCCAGACCAGCTAAGAGAAAGAGTGGTTCAGTGGTTAAATGGTTTGAATATGGGAAAGGAATTTGTACAGGAAGATATTGTAAGTGCATTTAGGGTGGGTCCAAGAAGAGGGAAGGCGGTTCAAAGAAATGTTTTGGTAAAATTTGCAAACTGGGGAGATAAGCTTAGAGTAATGGCCTTTTTGAAACAAGCTGGTTCTGGCGCCCTGAAATTTGATGGTTCTGATGTAGAAGTATATAATGATATCTCAATGAAAGAAAGAATGTGGAGATATAAGATGAGACTTGTAACCAAACTGTTGATGAGCAAAAGTATAAGGTATAATTGGAGATTTCCACAGCAATTGCGGTTTTTTTTATGAGAAAAGAATGCAAGTAATCGATGAAGGGACCGATCCACTGGAGTATTTGAGTCGGAGCTGGTAAAAACAGGTTCGGAAGAGTGGATAAATTTTAAGAAAGAATTGTTGGAATCGGGTGCTATAGGAAGGGAGTATGAGAGGGCAGAGGCTGGTGGTGCTACAGGTGGAACATCGCAGGGAAAAGAAGAAGAGGAGTTGTCTTTGATCATGGTGGAGGAGGAGGCAAGTAAGGAGCAATGAGAAACAGATTAATAAAAAACAAATTATCTAAGCATCATATAAGGGTGGGTAGCACGTAGCACTAGTCGGTAGGCACTTCTTGCATGTCTCCCCTCTCCCCTCTTTGGTTATCGAAGGCGTCCTTTTTTTTGAAGAAAGGGGGGAGAGAGACATTGTTTGTTTTATGTAGAATGTTATGTTTTTGGGGGAAGGGGTTGGTGGTGGCACGCCCAATGGAGAGTTTAGAAACTAGAAAGGAAATAGATTATGGGGAATATTAAAATATTAACCTGGAATGTAAAGGGTACAGGTTCTGTTCTTAAGAGGCGGAGGTTGGAATTGGCTCTGAAGAAAGATAGACCCGATATAGTGTTCTTACAGGAAACGCACCAAAAGTCAAAAGATACAAACAAACTATTTTTGGGTTGGATACAACACTATGAGATGGCGTTTGGTACTTCAAAAGCGAGAGGAGTGGCAATTATGATTTCTAAAAGATTAGGATTCGAGATAATGAAAAGTGTTGCCGATCAAGAAGGTAGATATTTGATTGTAAGAGGAAAAATAGAAGATGAGGAAATAATGTTGGCAAACATCTACGCTCCAAATGAACATCAAGCGGAATTTTTAGAAAAGGTTCGGAAAGTTGTGGAGCTAGAAAATGTTGCAAAAATCATTGTCGCTGGAGACTTTAACCTGATAAGGTCAAACTTAGATTGTACGAACTTAGCAAGATGTGGAACTGGCCTGAAAGGGAAGGTTTTAGACAAATGGATGGTAGCGATGGGTTTGAAGGATTCTTGGAGAGAGATCAAGGGCTCGGAAAGGGCATATTCTTTTTTTTCACATGTCCATGGGACCTACTCTAGAATAGATTATGTTTTGATTACAGAAAATCTGATTAAAAATATTCAGGGAATGGAAATAGGAATTTTCAAGGAATCAGATCATGCTAAAGTACTTTTGGAATTGAGATTACAAAAAGATAACCGAAGAGGAAGAAGTTGGAGGTATGATCCTAATTTATTCAAAGACCAAAAATGTAAAGAACAAATCATGGAAAGGTGGAGGGAAAGTTGGCAGTGGAACGATAATAATGAAGTAAATTTTAACGTTGTTTGGGATACCATGAAGTCGGTTTTCAGAGAGGAAAGTATAAAGTTGGCGAGTATAAAGTACAAAAGATATAAGGCAGACCAGGTGGAAAAAGAAAAAGAAATAAAGCAGTTACAGGAAGACCATTCAAAAAGCAAAGATAAAAAATTTTTCGCTAAATTACAAAGACTTAAGGCAGAATTAATGGGTAAGGATATAGATAAAGTTAAAAGAGATTTGATATATCTAAATAGAGAGTACTTCGAATTCAGTAACAGAAACTCAAGATTACTAGCAAGAGCGGCTAAGGCTAAAAAGGAAAAAAGAGAAATTGGGGTGCTGGTCAATAAACAAGGGTTAAGATGCAATAAGAATAGGGATAAATGTAAAATCGTGAAGGAATTTTATCAAGCACTTTATGCAAAAAAGGAGATAGATGTGGAGAGGCATAAAGGGATTTTGGAGAGACAGTTAAGGAATGGAATAAAACAGGAACATGGAGAAAAAATGGAGGAAAGGGTCACCGATAAAGAGGTAAATGAGGTAATTAGTGGCTTGAAGATGGGGAAAGCCCCGGGAGATGATGGATTATTGACAGAGTTTTATAAAGAATTTAAGGATGTTGTGGTTCCAAAGTTAGTGAAGCTATATAACTATATTTTAGATGGAGGACAAATTCCGACTTCATGGTATAGTACCATAATCGTTCTGCTGCCAAAACCGGGAAAGAACTTGGAAAAGGTGGAATCATACAGACCAATTTCTCTTATAAACCAGGATGCCAAGATCTTCACAGCAATACTGGCTAATCGCTTAAATAGTTTTATGGGGGAATATATAAATGTTGATCAAGTTGGTTTCTAAAGGGTAGGCACACGGCTGATCTGACTAGAAGGGTATTAGATCTAATTGATAATGTTAATCAAACGAAGGAAAAAGTGGGTTTATTATCATTAGATATTTTTAAGGCATTTGATTCATTACAATGGTCTTCGATCAAGGAAATAGTCAGAAACTATGGATTCGGGGATAGATTTAGAAGGGTAATTGATCTATTATATCAAAAAGGGAGTGCTAGGATCAGAGTAAATGAAGAGTTCACGGATGAGGTAAAGCTTGAGGCAGGTACTAGGCAGGGTTGTCCACTATCCCCTATCCTGTTTATCATGGCAATGGAAATTTTAGCTAAAATATAAGGGAGGATTCAAACATAGAAGGGATACTGGGTAATAAAGTGAGTATGTATGCAGATGATACGTTGTTAATGGTGAAACATCCAGAGTTGGTAATGGACAGGATTAAAGTCCAACTACAGGAATTTGAGGCTATAACTGGATTGATGATAAATTGGGATAAATCAGAAATGATGTTGTGTAATATGGGGGTAAAGGAGATGGGAAAGATAGTGGGGACATCTAACATACAAATTAAAGAAAAGTTGAAATATTTGGGGATAACTATTTCAAACAAATTGGAGGAATTTAAAAGACTGAATTATGACAGTTTGAAAGCAGAATTTAAGAATAAAATTCAAGGGTTTCAGAGGTTGAAACTGTCATGGTTTGGGAGGATTGCAATTTGCAAAATGATGTTGCTGCCGAAGATTAACTTTTTATTTGACGCACTTGCAATCCATTTGAAGGAGAAGGAAATCAATGAGTTTCAAAAGAGGGTTAATAATTTTTATAATGGAGGTAAAAAATCTAGACTTCCAAAGAAGTTTTGGTATCTGCCTCAGAAAGAAGGGGGTTTGGGTATGCCAAACATGTTAGCATACTATCGAGCATTCCAAATTAAGAATGTTGTGAAGATCTTGGCAAGAGAAAAGGTAATTTGGGAGGAATTGGAGATGAAAGAATATAGGAATATTGGCAAAATGATCTTTTTGGGAATTAAGGATAAAATGATAAATACAAGCAATACTATGATGAGAGGCCTCATGAGGGTGTGAAAAGGAGTAAAGAAAGATTTGGTCCCAGATCTCTCTCCAATCTTGGAATTGACTGATATGGTGTGTTTTCCGATAAAAATAGACAAGGAAAAAAAGGAAATATTGGATAAAAATGAAGTGCTTCTAGTGAAGGAATGGTTAAAAGCTTGTGAAGATGAAACCAAGAGGAAAAAAATATTTGAAAAGTTAAAATTGGACTGGTTTCAGAAATTGAAGGCTGATAATTGGAATAAAAAATACAGAAGAGTAGGTATAGATAGAACAAAGACCGAATTTGAAGAATTGGTATCAAAGATTAGAAAAGGGGAAAAGAATATTAAGGGCCTGGTAAGCAAACTTTATACTCTATTAAATAAGGGTAATGATCCACAGGAAGACTTGAAACTGAAGTGGGAACAAAATTTGAATATAAAAATAGGAGATGCTGAATGGAGAAACAAGTGGAAAAAGAGGATAATGAGAACAATGTCTGTAAGAATCAAGGAACATAATTTTAAAATCTGTGGCAATGGTACTGTGGCAATGATGCACTGAGGTTGCATCAGATGGAAAATAAAAGGGATAATTTATGTTGGAGATGCAAAGAAACGGTAGGAACTTATGAATATATGTGGTGGAGTTGCAAAAAAAATAAATGAATTTTGGAGAAGAATAGAAGGAGAGATTGGGGAAATAATGGGTAAAAGAATTAAGTTGGTGTCAGGTACCATTTTACTAACAGATGTGGAAGGTATGGGTTTGAACAAGATGGAAAAAGAATTATTGGAAATTATGTTAACCACAGGTAGACAATGTATCGCCAGAAATTGGAAAAATGATGTATTTATACAGACCGGAGAGTGGTATAAGGAAATGTGGAGTTTAGCATTGAATGACAAATTGACATGGGAGATAAAAGTAAAAAGGGATAAATTGAAGGAAAACAGGTTTTGGAATATTTGGAAGCTGTTTGTGGATCACTCTCTTATGGCTAGGGATAGTTTTGGACCTGTACCATCTCAAAGTGGGTTTTGGAGATGATACAGATACTAAACTCTCCGGGCAATGTAAATATTCACTGGGTGTTGTGTAATTAGTATAGAAGTAATGAACAGCTGTAACACTGAAAGCTCTTATGAATGCTATGGTTATAGTAATAACCTACAATGTGGGTATTTAACAGTGTGGGTTATATTGCAAACAATTAGTTTAATTACTATGTACGTGTTATTTTTTATGAGCTTGATGTAATATTTCATTGTATTGTTATTGTTTTCTTTTGTATGTTTGTTATTTTTATTTTTTCTCTTAAAAAAAAAAGAAAGAAACTGAATCCTGATAAGCTGGATATTCTGCTGTCAAAAAGGTCATAAAATTGGTTACAGAGAAATTTACCTGGCCTTGATGGGATTTTATTCCCCATGAAAGATTGGATCTGCAGTTTGGGACTCCATCTGGACCTGGCATTCCTTATGGAGGCTCGAATATTGGCAGTAGCCAGGAATGTTTTTTTTATCAACTCTGGTTAATTGACCAGTTGCACCTCTACTTTGATGTGGAATGCCTAATAACAGTGGCTTGTGCCTTGGTAGTCTCAAAATTAGACTACTAAAATGTTCTTTACATAGGGCAGGGGTTCCCAACCTACGGCCCGTGGGCGAGACTCAGCCCTCGGCACCATTTCATGTCATGTCTACGCTCGTCATAAATGCCTTCCAATCTATGCTGTTAAAAACAGCCAGAAAGCCGCCCCCCCCCAAAAAAAAATCAACAAAGAATTGGGCCTTTTTTGTGGTAGCCCCCATCCAATGGAATAAGTTTCCAATTAAGATTTGTAAGTACAGTATATTACCCTCCTGATATTTAGGAAATTAGTGAAGACAGAAATATATAAAGCTACCTGGGTATATAAGAATGTGAAGAAAATATGTAAAATGTTTTTGTTTTTTTTTAGAAATGAATCAAATATTGTCTGTAAAACCAGAGATGTGTCCTAAAATAGCATTATTAAAGGATTTTGGAAATATGCAGATAGAGTAGAATAAGAAAGAGATTATCATTATATATGTCACAGCTTTGAGATTGAATATTGTTAAAAATGGAAACTAGATTGTGAATTTGAATTGGACGATTGGTATAAAGAGATATGGAACATTGCAATAAATAATACATTAACTGTGACGGAATGAACTATACCCTGTGCTTTTTGCCTCTTTTAAAATGGCGATTTCAAACCAGGGGGAGACAGAAAGTATGTAAACATCCTTGCCTCCTGGTGGAGAAGAAATGAAACCTAATGTGTGTTTGACATGTCTTGCTGTAAGATCATTGGTTGGAATCCCTGAGGGGTAGGCCAAAGGTGGACCCTGGGGGGAGGAGACATATCTCCAAGACACAGACACACACACACACACAGACCCTCTCTGGAATGCTTACAATATATTTCTAAAATGCCTGAAGAGACTCTGGAGTGATTACTTGGCACACGTTACCTGAATCTACACTAGTTTCATGTGCACCTTTTGCTCACTACCTAGATTTTGGTCAGGAGTGACTTGGCACACCGATAGGAAAAGCTCTGAACTGCTTGGTCCAATCTGGGCCAGGGAAGTAGGATCAGGCGCAATCCCATCTCCAGGAGGCCGGAGTCCTACCGAGTCCTACTTGGGAGTAAGTGGATTGTTACAGAATTGAAGATAAAAAAGGGATTAATAAAAAACTGATTTTAGAGAAATATGGAGATAATTTTTAGATTATGTATTAGTGAAAGGGAAAGGAGTAAAGGCAGAGCAAGATGTATTATATTTTTGGAACAAGGGGGTGAATATATAAAAATTGGATTATATTAAGAACATTTAATCGAGAAGGTTTATATGTCCCACTAGTGGCAGGTACACATAATAGTTAGGTAAAGGTAAAGGTCACCCTTGCTCAAAAGCCAGTCGCATCTGACTCTAGGGTTCAGTGCTCATCTCTGTTTACAGCCAAAGAGCCAGCGCTGTCTACATCTGCAGATGTTTCCATGGTCATGTGGCAGGCATGACTAGACACCGGAGTGCACAGAACGCTGTTTACCTTCCTACCAAAGTGGTACCTACTTATCTACTTGCAATGTCTTGCTTTCAAACTGCTAAGTTGTCAGGAGTTGGAACAGAGACACGAGCTCACTCTGTCATGCAGTACTAGGGAATCGAACTCCAACCTTCCAGTGGTTGAGTTCAGCGTCTTAACCACTTGAGCCACCACAGTCCACACATTGTACTATATGCAACTTTGTTAAGAATTTTGTATTTTTATAGTTGTAATGTGTGTGTGTGTAGTTTATTTTAATTATATAAAATTATTTTTAAAAAGCCTAGAGTGTTGGTTTTAAATTCCACCGCTAGCATTGTTGGTTCAATTATCCCCTCAGCATACATTACACTAAGAAAAATAGATTTCTCTATTGGGAAACCTTGGTGTGCCACAGAGATGTGAAAAACCTCTTATCAGAGAGTTGGAATAAAATTTAGTTTACTCTAAGCCAATTACTTTCATGCATCGTGCTAGCTTCTCAGTTCTGACAGCTGAATGGCTTTTTTCAAATCTGGATGGGAATAAGTCAACCTGCACTCCATCTTATCCTCCTACCCTTTCAATTAAATAGCAGAGGAAATATCATATCAAATAATCCTTAGCAATGAAGAAACTGCTAACCTATAGCCTGTTAGATAGAGGCCAGAGTTGTGATTAATGATGATTAATGTGAAAAAAACTTCATAAATATTAAACAGCTGAATTGATGCTTATATGCCTGCATTAAGTGGGGGTGGGGAATAATAAATTAAACTTTAACAAATGAAAATTAATTAATTATTTTCCAAGCTCTGAGCTATACTTTTAAATATTGAAAGCAGACATACTAGATGAACTGATTATTAAGGGAAATGGAATACTGTATAACTTTTTAAGTGACCATATTCTTATTCCAGAGTTACATACTTCCGTCTTGTTAACACAGAGTGGAACAAACCTCACTCTATTGCTGCTTCTTTTCATGTGACGATGCTGCATCTGAAGCAGAGAGATTTCTAGCCATGTCTAGGCCCTGCATGTAAGTACTGTACCTTAAAAATCTAGGTTCAAATCAGGATTTTTATACATATTTTCATTTATAGTGGAAATATGAAGAAATTCAGAAAATTTGGGAATTGATCTAACAAGTTTTACCTGCAATGGCTCAAGTGACTAAAACACTGACTGGGAGGCGGAAGGTCAGCAGTTCGATTCCTGAGTACTGTGGGATGGAATGAGCTCCCATCTTTGTCCCAGCGCCTGCCAACCTAGCAGTTCAAAAGCAAGAAATTGCAAGTAGATAAATAGGGACCACTTCGGTGGGAAGGTAAAAGCGTTCCATGTGCTCCGGTGTCTAGTCATGCCTGCCACATGACCACAGAAATGTCTGCAGAAGCAGACAGCACTGGCTCTTCCGCTTTGAAACAGAGATGAGCACTGCACCCTAGAGTCGGATACAACTGGCTTTCGAGCAAGGGAAACCCTTTAACAAAAACGAATGAGATATTTTGTGTAAAACTTGACATAAGTCCAAAATGTACACTTCTATCCAGCTATGGACTTGTACAAAATAGGAAAAAGATAGGTAATTATATCCTTGGTAACAGCAGAACAATTAATTATAGCAAAAATGAATAACTTTAAAGATACCACCAAGGGCTCTTTTATTTGTTCCTTTGCTTATGTGATCTACACCATCTTTGGCCAGCAATGCCCATTTACACTTTTCATACGATAGAGGGGGCGAACTCTGCACAAAAGTATTCATGGACCTAAATCAGGAATGGCAACACCTGATTTACAATACCTGATTTACTGTACATAGAATTCTATTCAAGTCATTTCAATCTACCTGGACATTCTCCACAGGATTTGAAAATTATGATCCTGGAAAAAAAATATATAGAAAAAGAATCCAGATGGAGACAACAGAAATAAAATATATGCATATGCTCAATACTAATCTCAATAGACTAAAAATTGGTCAAGGGTTATTAAGCCATTATCAAATTAAAATACTACAGATTGTTGTTACCTGCTGTGAATGTTCTCAACTCAGAGTCCTTCTCCACTTAACACTACCTCTTTTTCTGAATGAATGCTTATTGAACTAGATATCATGCTAGGTACTTGAGACAACTCAGGTGGGAGTTGCCTCATTGATTCACACAATTTGCATTTGTCTTGTTATCTATAGTCTGCGGTTCTTGTACCCACCTACCATGTTTGCTGATCTAATCTCAATTGGAAAAGAACTGAACATCAAACAGGGATCTTATGTCATCACAAGGCAGACAAAAATCAAATGACAATCAATCACTGTCTTTTCATCCTGAATCCATGTACAATCACCATGTAGTCCCACTTTTATGTCTGAGGAAGTGGACTTGATCCATGAAAGCTTGTATTAAAATATTGCAGTTAGTTGATAAGTTGACAAAAATGTTCTTTTTTTACTTTTGTTTTGTTTCTTGTCTGGTATGCCTACAGAAGGTTATACTGAAACATTAATGATCCGGGTCCCCCCTCCAACTGCTTAAAAATATCTGTTTGTTCTGATGATTTAAAAAAAAAACATTTACTACATGTAGTAAAGGAAAAATCACTATACCCAAAGACAATGACAACCACCACCACCACCACCACCACCACCACCACCACCACCTTGCTATCAAGTTGATTCCTACATATCATGATCCTTTTCAGGGTTTTTTAAAAGGTAGACAGCTTTCAGAAGTGGTTTCCTTGTTTAGAGGGCACCCTGGACTCACTGTGCAGCTTGCCCAATGCTACCCAGTGTGGCTCTTCTCATAGGATACATAGTAGGGAACTGAACTTCAAAGTTCAACTGAAATATTCAGCAGTTATTCACAGAGGTGTCCAGCCAACTATCCAAAGTCTAGAGTAGAAGAAATGGAGACAACGAATTTCCAAGGAAATACATACCAACCCACATTCTGCCTGAAGAGTAGAACAAATAAAGATTCTGGTGTGTTTAGCAATTTAAAGAAAACGGTATAAACAAAAAACAAAAATCGGATGGTGTTGTGTTCTGATGGTTTTATCTTACACATGGATTACAATGTATCTGAGCCAATGTAACCTTGCCTATAGCAACAATGTAACCTTCAGCTGTATCATATAAACCCTGTAATAGGACGCGAGCTAATGACCACCAGCTGGCAGCAGCGAGCGTCCAAGCTCTCTTGGTCCGAACTCATCAAAGGCAACAGCGCGGGAAGTTTTCCCGCCACCACCTACACCTGGACAAGAAGGGCGTGACCCGCAATGACGTCACGCAGACAGTAGCCAATGGGCTACCATGGCACCACGTTCAAATGTATTACTACTGTATATAAAGAGCTATCGATCCGCCATTACCTCATGTTCCCTCTGTCCACGATGCAATAAACCTGAGTTAACCCAGCCCGAGGCTGTGTCCTGTGTCTTGGTTTGCATACACCAAATTGGCGACGAAGGTGGGATGATGGATCCCCACGGAACAGCCAGGGCACAGAGCGGGTTCAACATCACCAAACCGCAAGACTGGGAGCTGCTTGAGATGGACTTCCAGGCGGCACTGGTGGAACTCAGAGTCAAAGGAGACGACGAGGAGAGGAAGAGGGCCATCCTCACCAGAATGCTCGGGATGGAAACCAAGCGGACGCTGGTGGGCATCATTGCTCCGAAGAAGGTGAGCGAATTTAAGGCGGACGACATCATGAAGCTGCTGCGAGAGCGCTTCTGTCCCTCGAGGGCAATGTTTCCCGCTCGGAGCGCGTTTTGGAGGCGAGTCCAAGCGCCGGATGAGTCGGTTGAGGCATTCGTGGCCGCCATGAGGATAGCCGCCGCCCCCTGTAAATGGGGCGACATCCTAGAGATGGCCCTCAGGGACGGCGTGTTGTGTGGCCTGAAAGACAAGGAGGTACAGCGCAGCTTGATGAACAAGGAGCCGCCACCCACGCTGGCAGAGGTCGTAGAGGCCGCGGAAGCCGCAGAGTCCACGAATGCTGGAGTGGACGAGATGCACCAGTGGCGTGAGTGGCGTCCTAGAGCCAGCAAGGCGGAAAATTCGGTGCACGGGAAGTCCGGACAGTCGGTGCACGCAACTCGACGGGCCTCAAAGTCGTCTACGGAAGGCAGCGACGGCGAGGAGGTCCAGAAGGTCCGAAAGGGTGGTCGACGCTGCGAGGGTTGCGGAGCGGCCCATGAGCGCGCGAGATGCCCGTTCAGGAAGGCCGAGTGTTACACCTGCGGCCGTCGGGGGCACATCGCCAAGGCATGCAGAAAACGGAAGGAGGGCCGGAGGCAGTCACAAGACCGTGCGGCCAGACCGGACCGTCCAGCGAGGCCCAAAGATGGCGCCCAGACCACGAGGAAGCAGGATGGCGTGGGCCGCGTCTCGGACGACAGCGAGGACGACGCCCCAGTGTTCAGCGTGTCCGCGGGACAGTCCCATTACTTCGTTGAGGTATTAGTACAAGGGGCCACTATTAAGATGGAAATTGACTCGGGGTCCTCCTATTCTATAATTCCCCAGAAAGAGTTCTTGAAAATCGACCCCCACGTGCGGCCCAAACTTAAAGCGTTGAGGTCCACGCTACGAGACGTACAGGGAAACAGCATTCCGGTGTTGGGGGTCGGGAAATTTCGGGTCAATTTTAAGAGACATTCTGCGGAACTGCCCCTAGTTGTCCTCAAGGGGGGAAGCTGTAGCCTCCTAGGGACACAGTGGTTTCAGCCCTTAGGTTTGTTCATAGGGGGAGTGCATACCGTGGGGGGGGACCCAATACAAGCGGTTTGCGATGCGCATCCCGCCGTTTTTAAGAAAGGACTCGGAAAGTTCAAGGGACCCCCTGTAGCTTTCGACATAGACCCGGAGGTCCGCCCGATAAGACTCAAACCGCGCAGGGTGCCGTTCGCACTCAAGGACAAGATAGAGGCGGAACTGGACAAACTGGTGGGCCAGGGGATTCTTATTCCTGTTGATTCCGCGGAGTGGGAAACTCCAATTGTAACGGCTCTAAAGGCTAACGGGGAGGTGCGCATTTGCGCTGATTATAAGTGTACAATTAACAAGGCGATCCGCCCTAATGCATACCCGGTGCCAGTAATCAGCCACCTTTTGGCCAGGCTGAATGGGGGAAAGTGTTTCGCTAAACTCGATTTGGCACAAGCCTATCAGCAACTTCCTGTGACCCCCGCCACGGCCGCGGCACAAACGATAGTTACACATAAAGGAGCGTTCCAGGTGTCGCGGTTACAGTTTGGCGTGAACTCGGCACCCGGCCTTTTTCAGTCGCTTGTGGAACGCCTCCTGAAGGGACTGGAGGGGGTGTTGCCTTATTTTGATGACGTGTTGATAACAGGGGGGAGTGAGGCTGAACTGGCAAAGAGGTTGGACAAAGTACTGACCGTGTTCGAGAAAGCGGGGCTGAGATTGAGGAAGGACAAATGTGTCTTTTTCGAAACCGAGGTCGAGTTTTTAGGGTTCCGGATCACACCCGAGGGGATTAAGCCGTCTAAATCCAAAGTAGCAGCCATTAAAAAGGCCCCTCGCCCCACATCCAAAACCGAGCTACAGTCCTTCCTGGGGCTCCTCAATTTTTACCATACATTCCTCCCGCGGAAGGCGTCCGTGGCCGAACCGCTCCATCGGTTACTTAAAAAGGAGGAGACATGGATGTGGGGTGACGAGCACGAGAGGGCGTTCAAAGAGCTAAAGCAACTCCTAACATCTGAGGCAATCCTGACGCACTTCGACCCCAAACGGCCAGTGGTCCTAGTTTGTGATGCATCCCCGGTGGGGGTGGGGGCGGTGCTTTGCCACGTGTTGGAGGACGGAAGGGAGGCCCCGGTAGCGTTTTACTCAAGGTCCCTGTCCCAAGCGGAGCGAAATTACGCACAAACCGACAGGGAGGCGTTAGCAATAGTAGCGGGAACCAAAAAATTTCACGATTTTTTGTATGGCCGCCCGTTCAAAATCGTGACCGATCACAAGCCACTGTTAGGGATTTTCACGGCAAGCAAGCCCACGCCGCAGATCCTGTCCCCGAGAATGCTGCGATGGGCTATTTTCCTCAACGCATACCAACATGAGTTGGAGTACCGGCCCGGAAAGGAGATCAGCCATGCTGATGCACTTTCGAGATCCCCTTTGCCCTTGTCGGACGACCAAAAGGCGAGAGTAGAAAGAGACCGCCAGGTGTTGCTAATTGAGGTTTTAGACGCACCCCCAATAGTACCAGCCGACATTGCTAGGGCGACAGGCAAGGACAGAACGCTGGAGAAAGTTAGTTCATGGGTACAGAAGGGGTGGCCGGCATCGTCCCCGAGTACAGAGTTCGACCCATTCTTTCGGAAAAAGCTAGAGTTGTCCCTAGAAAGGGGGTGCCTTTTGTGGGGCCAACGGGTGGTGGTCCCTACGCCCCTGCGGACGAGGGTGCTCGAACTGCTGCACGTCAGCCACCCGGGCATAGTTCGTTCAAAGGCGCTGGCCCGGAGTTACTTCTGGTGGCCACAGCTGGACGCGGACATTGAGCACATGGTCGGCACTTGCGAGGCATGCCAGGGATCCCGACCTGAGGCAGCCCGTCTTCCGCATAGGGAGTGGGACACAGCAAGGGGGCCATGGTCCAGAGTGCACGTAGATTTCGCTGGCCCATTCCGAGGAACCATGTTTCTCCTGGTGGTGGATGCGTTCTCCAAGTGGCTGGAGGTTATCCCAGTAAAGAGCACGTCCTCCGCCACGACAATTAGCCAGCTAAGGAGAGTCTTTTCCACGTTCGGTTTACCCGACACTTTAGTCAGCGATAACGCTAGTTGTTTCACCTCCGCTGAGTTCGGAGCATTCATGGAGGCAAACGCCATTCGGCATGTCACATCCGCACCGTTTCACCCGGCCACGAATGGCCAAGTGGAACGGCTGGTGCGTACGACAAAGGAGGCGCTGCGGCGCATGGGCCCGGGGGACCTGAATCACCAAGTATGCCAGTTCCTCTTAGCGTATAGGGTAACCCCCTTAGCGTCAGGCTACTCGCCGGCAGAGCTCTTGATGCGGCGAAAACTGACCACGATCCTGTCCAGGCTAGACCCGACGAGAGTCGAGGATAAAGGGAAAAACATAGGGTTGGCAGTCTCGAAAGGTTTCGCCGCCGGTGACCCTGTTCACTGCAGGAACTATTCCAGCGCAGGGCCAGCCTGGGTACCAGGGACGGTTGTAGAACAGACGGGGCCAGTGTCGTACAGGGTCGAGACTAACACCGGCCTCCTCTGGAGGAGGCACGCAGACCAACTGAGGCACCGAGTGAGTGGGCCAGTCAGTGGGGCTCAGCAACAGGATTCAGCGTTAGGGTTCTCCCCCACCCGCTTAACCCAAGGGGGAGACAGCAGTGGACAACAGTCCCAAGCAAGGGGGGAAGGCAGAAGCAGCGGCCCCGACTCATACCCTTTTGATACGCCAGTCCTATCAGGGGCCGGGGAAGGGGGAGAGGAGTTCGCGACCGCTGCCCCCGATTGTAATTTTGATTTTGATTTTGCGAGCCGGGGGGGTTTTCAGGAGTGTTCCCCCACCCATCCAAGCGAGAAGAGGGGTTTTTCGTTAGCCCCCAGTGCCCCCGGTTCCTCCCTAAGAAAGAGCACACCTCCCAACAACGCTGCGGAGCCGCGGCAAGTCACTAACGAGTCTCCCTCTCCAATTACAGGACAGGAAACCAGGGGACAAAGAGAAGGTAGCAAACCCGGGGAGAGGCAGCCCGCATCGAGACCCCAGCGTGTTCGAAATAAGCCATCTTGGCTGGGAGACTTTGTCTCCTAAGGGGGGGGGAGTGTGTTTAAGTGTGGGCTCGAGACTTTGTCTCGTCCTAGGGGGGAGGGGTGTTGTGTTCTGATGGTTTTATCTTACACATGGATTACAATGTATCTGAGCCAATGTAACCTTGCCTATAGCAACAATGTAACCTTCAGCTGTATCATATAAACCCTGTAATAGGACGCGAGCTAATGACCACCAGCTGGCAGCAGCGAGCGTCCAAGCTCTCTTGGTCCGAACTCATCAAAGGCAACAGCGCGGGAAGTTTTCCCGCCACCACCTACACCTGGACAAGAAGGGCGTGACCCGCAATGACGTCACGCAGACAGTAGCCAATGGGCTACCATGGCACCACGTTCAAATGTATTACTACTGTATATAAAGAGCTATCGATCCGCCATTACCTCATGTTCCCTCTGTCCACGATGCAATAAACCTGAGTTAACCCAGCCCGAGGCTGTGTCCTGTGTCTTGGTTTGCATACACCAAAGATGGCCACATATTCATTGCTGACTTGAAAGGAATAGCCTTTGGATATGTGTTCTGTGACCTAAGCTAGCATTGTTTACAGCTAGATTCTCCCTACTTTAAATGCTGCAAATTGAATTTTTTTAAAAAAACTTGGGTTATCTCATGCTGGCTAATGTGATTCAGCATGTCATTTTAAGCACAATTCAACTTAGGCAAGTATATTTAAGACTGAGCTGTATATTACTCTCTAGGTATACATACATTTAACCTGGGCCTAACTTCTCAACTCCAAAAAGTAGTCAAATCTGCCATCAGTGGTAGTTGTATGCAATGTGGCATGAGTGGATAAAGAATTATATGATCCCAAGTACTGGGACTGAAACTAATAGATGGCTATGGACCAAGGCTAATGCGCTACTGTGACTTTTAGACATATAGCTTAGATTACTCACAGAAGCAAAGGACCTTGGAACAGATATTGAAGAGACTCTGGAACAGCATGTACCAGAGCTTTTCTCTAGTACAACATCCAAGGCAGGTTTTTCACTTCACCTTTGTTATTACTTGTTGTTGCTAAGGAGATGGTTTCTGCTTATGCATAATGAAAGACAAAACTCTACAGCACATACTTTATATGATCTCAATAGGAAACAGCAGAAGTATCAGTTTTTCCCAGGTGTAAATGTAATGGTTCCCACAAGCAACCAAGGCCACTGTGGCTCTTTAAGAAGGGGAGGATTTTGAATTACCAAATGCATGCATTCATTCTTTATTACGGTCTTCGACCAGCCTTTACAATAGAAAACAGTTTCACACTTTGTTAACAGTAGAAAAGATTTCACACTTTGTTAACAATAGAAAAAAGCGATAAAACAGTAGATCATATCCTTTAGATAAAATTTTTACATAATTGAGTGGCTTGATAAAAATATTTATTAAACACCATTAGCAAATTAGCAAATGCAATTGACAGTGTCCTTTGCAGGTAGGAATGATACTTAAGCTTCCTTACCAATATATTCAATGGTGGTATTAAGAGAGATGAACTAAGAAGCAGAAAATTTGTGATTGAGCCTCGGACAAGAACACTTCCAGTCTTGGTAGCATGGGTGATTGTTGTGTATACATGCAGTTCAGTTGTTCGCCAGTAGTGCAGCTGACGGAACTCATGTGACTCCAATTCCTCCAATGGGTAACTACCACAGGAAACCTTCCCACCACAGGTGAAACTATGTCAGGTATGCATTACGTCAGAAGGACATCACCTATACTGTAACCAGTAGTGTGCCTCCAGGCGAAATTCAAATGTACCGTGTACCATATATATAAGGAGGCAAGGCTCTGCCATTGCCTCATGTACAGATTGACCATGTTACAATAAAGTAGTGTTTAGCCCGCCTGCCGGCTCATGTGCATTCAATCTGCCTACATCAAATTGGTGACGAAGGTGGGATCATGGCATCCCACAGGGTCACCCTTTCTCCATTCGACACCTCCATGCTGGAGTCATGGGACCTCTACAAGGAGCAATTCCTATACGTGATGGACGTGGAGAAGATTGAGGAGAAAGACCAAAGGCAGGCCTGCCTACTGGCCCAGTGTGGGTTGCCAACCTGGAACTGGTGAGAAACCTCCTAATGTCACAGACACTCAAGACGGCACCACTGGATGACATCCTAGCTGCCCTGCGGGTGCATTTTCACCCAAAAGTGTCGGTTTTCCCGGCGAGAATGGCTTTCAGCTGGAGGGACCAATGGCCTGGAGAAACTGTGGCCGAGTATGTGGCCACGCTGAGGCTGCCGGCCATTCCTTGCCAGTGGGGAGCCACTCTGGCTGAGGCGTTGCGAGACCGCCTCCTACTCAGCCTGTGGGATGAAGAGGCCCAGCGGAAACTGTTAGCCCGAGACGAGGACATCATGTTTGAGGAGGTCCTGCGGGTTGCACAAGCTGCTGAAGCTGTAAAGGACAGAGTACAGGTATGCAGGACAAGGTCCACAGCCCCGGGAAGCTCGGCGTCCGTGGTGCAAGCCCACAGATGTTCGTCACTGCATGCACAAGAGTCGAGAGCTGTGGCGGTCGCTGCAACGTCCTCTTCAGGATCCAGCGAGAGCGAGAGCGAACCAGAGGTCCAGAAAGTGAGGAAAAGGGCATCGGAAAAGAGAGACACCACCGAAGCAAGCCGGTGCTGCGAGGGATGCGGGGGCTCACACGACTGGAGGAAATGCCCACTCAAGAAGGCAGAGTGCCACAGCTGCAGATGATTGGGACACATAGCGAAAGTGTGCAGGCAACACAGGAAATGAGACCCTGACCGGACCAGCCACTACAGTCAAAAGGACGAGGCCATCGGCAACGTGCATGCTGGGGACACCGTGGTGAGATGTGTGTTGGACCGACGAACCCCTTTTTTATGAAGGTACTGTTGCAGGGGGTTCTAGTAAAGATGGAGGTGGATTCGGGGACTGCCTATTCCATAGTTTCACAGACAGAGTTCTTGCAAATACCCCCTAGGGACCACCCAAAACTGAGAGCCTTGAAATCAAATGGGGAGGTTAGAATTTGTGCTGATTACAAGTGTAATATCAATAAGGACATTCGCCCCAATGCCTACCTGGTGCCGGTAGTTAGCCACTTGCTGGCCACATTATACGGGGGTAAATGTTTTGCAAAGTTTGATTTAGCACAGGCTTATCAACAGTTAACGGATAGACCTGCAGCAGCAGCTGCCCAGACGATAGTTACACACAAGGGTGTGTTCAAGGTGACACGCCTCCAACTCAGCGTGAATTCAGCCCTCGGGATATTTTAGTCTCTTGTAGAACGCCTGCTTAAGGGTCTCCCTGGGGTCCTGCCCTATTTTGACGAGGTGTTGATAAAAGTTGGGGATGAGTCAGAGCTAGCCCAGAGGTTAGACGAGGTACTATCCATGTTCGAGAGGGCTGGGCTACGTCTGAGAAGGGACAAATGTGTGTTCTATGCAAATGAGGTTAAGTTTCTGTAGTTTTGAATCACCCCCGATGGGGTAAAGCCATCAAAATCCAAGGTTAATGCAGTACAGAACACCCCCAGACCAGCCGCTAAACCAGAGCTGCAGTCTTTCTTAGGGCTCCTGAACTTCTACCACTCTTTCCTCCCATGGAAGGCATCCGTGGCGGAGCCTGCTGAAGAAAGATGCAGTCTGGTGGTGGTGGGAGGGTCAGGAGCGAGCGTTCAACGAGTTAAAGCGGCTCCTCTCTTCCGAGGCGATATTAACTTATTTCAACCCCAGGAAGCTTGTAGTGCTTGTGTGTGATGCCTCACCAGTGGGGGTCGGGGCTGTCATCTGACATGTGCTCGAGAATGGGAGGGAGGCACCGATTGTGTTCTACTTGAGATCCCTCTCAAAAGCGGAGCATAACTATGCCCAGACGGATAGGGAAGCCCTCGCGATCATCGCAGGGACAAAGAAATTCCATGATTTCTTGTATGGGAGGGAGTTCACTATCGTCACGGACCACAAGCCCCTCCTAGGAATCTTTGTCATGACAAAGCCCACTCCCCAGATCCTGTCCCCAAAATGCTACTGTGGGCAATTTTCTTAAATGCATACCAGTTCACGCTGGTACACTGCCCAGGGAAAGACATCGCTCACATGGATGCACTTTCCAGGTCACCCATGCTAGAGCTGGGGGAACCCGAGTGCAAGGTCAAGCAGGATAACCAGGTGCTACTCATCGAATCCCTCGGCTCGCCTCCCATCGTGCCTTCAGATATTGCCAGGGCAACCGCAAAAAACAAGGTTTTGTCCCAGGCATTGGCATGGGTAAAGAAGGGCTGGCCCAAAAAGTCCCCATCTGAGGAACTTGCATCATTTTTCAGGAAACGTTTCAAGCTGTCGCTCAAGAGAGGATGCCTCCTCTGGGGCCAGAGGTTGGTAATCCCCGAGGTTTTCCGTACTAAGGTGCTCCGTTTGCTCCACACGAGCCACCCAGGAATCGTAAAGTCGAAAGCTCTGGCAAGGAGCTTCTTCTGTTGGCCCAACGTAGAGAGGAACATCGAGCAGTTGGTGGGTGGGTGTGAGAGTTGCCAATGCTCACGGCCCGAGGAGCACAGATTACCCCCCAGGGAGTGGGATAGCCCGCGGGCTGTGGTCAAGGGTTCACGTGGATTTTGCGGGGCCCTTCCGGGGAACAATATTCTTGTTAGTGGTTGATGTGTTCTCAAAATGGCTGAAGGTCATTCCAGTGCGAATTTCGTCTTTCACAGTCAAACACCTGAGGAGGCTATTCACGTGCTTTGGCCTGCCCGATGTGTTAATTTTGGATAATGCAACCACATTCACGTCAGCCGAATTCCAGGCATTCCTCAAACGGAATGCGATTAGGCACGAAACCTCCACCCCATATCACCCTGCCACAAACGGCCAAGTAGAGCACCAGGTCCGCACTACAAAGGAGGCGCTGCGGAGCATGGGTCTGGGGGACCCGGAGCTACAGCTCTGCAAATTCCTCCTCTGCTATAGGGTTACTCCGTTTGCATCGGGGCAGTCCCCCACGGAGATTCTGATGCGAAGTAGACCCACAATGTTGTTTGACCATTTGGATCCATCCAGGGTGGAAGATAGAGGCATGAATGTGGCAGTAGAACAAAGGAAAGTGTTCGGGGCAAGCGACCCAGTGTATTGTAGGAATTATGCAACTTCTGGGCCAGTGTGGGTACCTGGGGAGGTGGTGGAACAAGCCGGGCTTGTATCGTACCAAGTGAGGACGGAAATAGGTTTGTTGTGGCAGAGGCACACCGACCAGCTTAGGAGAAGAGTCACAGAAGCCACGGGGGAAAGTGGGTATTTTGAGGAATCAGCGTTAGGGTCACCCCCACCTGTGTAACCCAAGGGGGGAATACAGGACTCACCATAGCAGGTGGCATAAACCACCAGGAGACCGCTACCCAACCTGGAGTAGCACAACCCCATTTTGATTTTCTGTTACAGGATGGGGGGAGTTTTCGTGAGTGTTCCCCCACTCATCCAAGTGAGCAGCGGGGGTTTGAGTTGTCTCAGAGGTCCCCCCATCCTCCCCGACATGTAGATACCCCAGCCCTGTCCCTGCCGGGGTTCGATGGGACCCTTCAGTTTTCCTGGGGGGAAGAGTCGAACATCACAGCTGATTCAGACAGCACAGCCGTGGGATCCAGAGGCGGCAGCACCGCTGAATCAAATGGCCGGCCGCAGCACGTCCGCCGGCCCCCACAATGGTTGAGGGACTTCGTCCCATCCTAGGGGGGGAGGGATGTTGTGTATACATGCAGTTCGGCTGTTCGCTGGTAGCGCAGCTGACGGAGCTCACGTGACTCCAATTCCTCCAATGGGTAACTACCGCAGGAAACCATCCCGCCACAGGTGAAACTATGTCAGGTATGCATTACGTCAGAAGGACGCCACCTATAATGTAACCAATAGTGCGCCTCCGGGCAAAATTCAAATGTACCATTACCATATATAAGGAGACAAGGCTCCACCATTGCCTCATGTACAGATTGACCATGTTACAATAAAATAGTGTTTAGCCTGCCTGCCGGCTCTTGTGCATTCAATCTGCCTACATCAAAGTGGTATAGAAATATAATAAATAAATAAATTTCTGTGTGATATTGCTATTAGGTAGGACCTTGTCAGAATTGACAGCATGAAGAACTACAATCTTGATTAAGGTTTAATTGTTTTTAAAATAGTTGTTTGTATATTTTTAATCTGTTGTATAGTTTTAATCGTTGCAGTACCAGTGTTTCCCAATCTTTGGTTTTTGGACTTCAATTTCCAGAAGCCTAAGTAAATTCCCCAAAGCACTGATCAGCCAATGTACTGACTTATGCTTCTGAGAATTGAAGTCCACCAGTGTTCCGCAAAACATATTTTGGGAAATGTTGGTTGTAAACCACCTTGGGGCCCCTAGAGGGAGAAAGGTGGCATAACAGTAAATATTAATAAAGCTCTGAGAATACCTTGGTGACACATTGATTCTACATGTAGACATGTAGCCCTATGACACATTCTGTTTTTAGCAGTTCTCTGAATATGGGACTCCATTTTGAGAGCCAAACAGGATGGTGACATACAGAACAGCCCTTGGGCTATTTGAAGGTACACTAAATCTCAGCTTGTCCTTTAGCATCCCAGAGAGTAAAAAGTAGATTAATGCCCTGAAGCAGCAGAGGATTTAACTTACAGCTTGGGTGAAAGTTATGTAGTTTGAGAGGGCCTCCGGCAAAGTCAGTAGAACTACACCCATATAAAATATGTATGCTCTCAACCTCAGGCAACCCACAGAAGTGTTACCAGAGAAAGGGTTCCATCTTGGTACAAACTCCAGCTATGAAATCTGTTGCTGAACAGACAACAGCTGGTTTGTGTAGATATACAGGGTGGTCTGTAAGTCTCTACCCGTCCATATTTATATATTTTTCTTATTTTCAGAGAAATATGGCTGATTTAAGCCCATTTAACTTGAAGAGTGTATTGTGACAAGTACGTGGGTACATGAGCCCAAGAATACTGGTGACACCCTGGTGACACCCTGGACACAATAAGTGGCAAATTCAGAGGTAGATTCAATAGGGACTTACAGGCCACCCTGTAGAGTTGTCCCTATCTGGACTGTGCAGTTATAACAATACAGTATCAACACAGCTGTAGCGCAATAATGTTGGTGGCTGCTGTTGTTCAGACGCAAGACTTCACTGTCCTTTCTGCTGCAAATATTTTTTCTTACTCTTCAAACTTAGCATTCACAGTTTAGTCACACATTTCCTTATATATAATAATAATATTTAGCACTTTCATGACACTTCACAGCTTCAAAGCGCGGTGCAAGCATTTACCTAATTAATCAGCAATTTGTTAGTTAAATAATCATTAGTATATATAAATATTCTAGGCTGGATTTGTTGTTGGTGTAACAGATGAAGTAATGGATGCCAATGTGAGTAAAACAATTCCAGTGTGTATTTCATTTGAAACAAAATATAATTTGTGCCTTTGCATTGTTTGTTGCATATGTAAGCATGCTTGGAACTCTCCACAACGGGGATTCTCAACCTGCAGCCTGTGGGTCGGATGTGGCCAACAGCACCATTTCATGTGGCCCACTACCACCTCCACCACACCAGGAAGTGCCAGGTGGTGGAGGAAGGGCAAAATGGCCATCTGGCCCCCAAAGCTATCTGAGGGAGCGTAACCCGGCCCCTGGATTAAAAAGGTTGCGTACTCCAGCTCCAGGTACCAAGAGCACAAACTGAGGCAAGTATTTTTTTTTCTCTTCCCTTTTTTGACTTATCTGCTGAGTCTCAATTTTAGATAACTGTACTGAGGCTGAGACTTTAAATGCATAGCTCAATTGGTGTAAATCTCAGCAGGAAATTTTTGTGAGCTAAGAAGCCATTTGCTGGTGCACATTGAGCCACCGGACTCAACACAAAACAGGAAATGCTGTTTTCTAAACCTGTGGCAACTTGCCACTGTGATATACAGCAGCTGAGATACTCTGAAAGACAGAAGGATTTTTGCCAATGTATCTAAATTCAAAATTCACATTAAAGTATGGGGCCTGTTGCCTATGAGAATTACAATATAAGCCTGGCTTTATCTCTGCCCTTCCCTGAATAGAATGCATTTACACTACACAGCTATAGAAGTTTGATGCCACTTTATCTCCATGTCACTATCCAAGGATATGAAATTTGATAAAGCATGTATTTGAAATTCTTTGCTAGAACTACTGCTATAGTTCAGAGAATGCCCTGGAGTTCTCTGGAAGAGAATTTCAAGTGAAAGTGCAAATAACACAAATCCTTAGGCAAAAACTAGGACATTTAAAGCAGGATTGAACTGGTGTCAATGTGTAGTGTAGGTGCACTCTTTATATTAGGTGAGTGGGTGGGCAGCCATTTTACCCAGGATAGGGTTCATCTTTGTTATACTGTCAATTTCAAGATAACTATGAATATTTTTGAAGTAGAAACGTGTTAGTCTGTGCAAGCATCTTGGAGAGTAAACAAAACAAAACAATACAAAAAATGTTGTGGGAACTTAAAAGAGACTTTGAATAGACATCATGTATCAGAGCCTTGCTGTTCTTTCTCTTTCAGTTTGTCTTTCTCTTCACAAGTGAATTATGAGCCTGTGTAGATAGGCATTGTGTTATGTATGTATGCATGTTCATTATACTGTAAGGCAAGATTGTAACCACTCCAGATACAAACGATATCAGCTGTAAAGGAACGCGAGCAGACAGCCTATAGAGGGCAGCTGCGAGCGTTCACTCTCACATGGTTCACATTGCTCAATCACGGACAGCCGCGGGAAAACCTTCCCCGCATTCAGCAGCTGAAGAAAGACCTGCATTCAGCAGCTGAAGAAAGACCTGCATTCAGCAGCAGGAATGGAGGCGTGCCTGGGCGAGGCCACGCCGGTAGCAACCAATCAGCTACCGTGCTACAAGATTCAAATGTAGAGAGCTACTGTATATATTGAGATGTATCACCGCCATTACCTCATGCTTCACTGGAACCTCATGCAATGCAATAAACCTGTGTTAAACCAACCTTTCGGTTGTCCGGTTGTCTTTGGTCCCATACACTAAATTGGCGACGAAGGTGGGATATGGCTGCCCACGGGACCAAGACATGCGCCGGCTACGAGATCAGGAAGCCGGGAGACTTGGAGCTGTTTGAGATAGACTTCAACGCTGCGCTGGTGGAGCTCGAAGTCTCCGACGAGGCCAAAAAGAGGGCCATCTTCGTCCGCATGCTCGGACAAGAAACCAAGAGGACCTTGGTGGACCTGATCGCGCCGAGGAAGGTGGGCGACCTCAAGGCCACAGAGCTCCTGGCGGCGCTGCGCGCCCATCTCCGGCCGGCAATAGCGATGTTCCCCGCTCGGAGCGCGTTCTGGAGGCGAGTCCAGGCACCCGGAGAATCGGTCGATGAGTTCGCCGCGGCCCTGCGGTTGGCCGCCGGCCCATGCAAGTGGGAACTCCCCGACGTCACCCTCCGGGACTGCCTGCTCTGCGGTCTGAGGGACACAGAGACTCAGCGCGCGCTGATGAAAAGGGAGCCGCCTCCCACGTGGCAACAAGTCCTCGACGCGGCACAGGCCGCAGAGGCCACGTCGGCCGGGGTGCACGAACTTCAGGACTGGCGCCCGAAGACCGCCAAGGCAGAGAGTTCGGTGCGCGCGGCCCAGCGGACTTCGAACTCGTCTAAAGAGAGCAGCGACGACGAGGACGTCCGGAGGGTCCAGAGAGAGGGCCGGCGCTGCGATGGCTGCGGCGCCGCCCACGCCCGCACCAAATGCCCGTTCCGCAAGGCCGAGTGCCACAACTGCGGCCGGCGCGGGCACATCGCCAAGGTCTGCCGGAAACGACGCGAGGCCACCCGGAGTTCTCCAGACCGCTCGGCGAGGCAGGACCGCACCACGAGGCAGGACCGCACCACGAGGCCGAAGGACGGCACCCGGACCACGAGGACGCGGGACGGAGTAGGGCGAGTCTCCGACGACAGCGAGGACGACGCGCCGGTTTGCAGCGTTTCCACGGAGCACCCCCGTTACTTCGTTGAGGTAGTAATACAAGGGGCCCCTGTTAGAATGGAGGTGGACTCGGGTTCTTCATACTCCATTATTTCCCAGGGGGAGTTCATGAAAATCGCCCCCCGCGTGCGGCCCAAGCTCAAGGCGTTGAGGGCCACGCTGAAGGACGTGCAAGGGAAATGCATCCCAGTGTTGGGGGTTGGGAAGTTCCAGGTCCAGTTCAAAAAGTACACCGCAACGCTTCCCTTAGTCGTCCTCAAGGGGGGTAAATGCAGCCTCCTCGGGACTCAATGGTTCCAGCCCCTGGGGTTGTTCATTGGGGGGGTGCACGCCGTGGGAGCACACGCCGCCGGGACTGATCCAATACAGAGCATGTGCGACGCGCACCCCGAGGTTTTTAAAAAGGGGCTAGGAAAATTCAAGGGCCCCCCAGTGACTTTCGACCTGGACCCTGGAGTGCGTCCAATCAGACTTAAACCGCGCAGAGTGCCTTTCGCACTAAAGGACAAAATAGAGGCGGAATTGGACAAATTAGTGGGCCAGGGGATTCTTGTTCCTGTTGATTCTGCGGAGTGGGAAACTCCAATTGTAACAGCGCTCAAGGCCAACGGGGAAGTCCGAATATGCGCTGATTACAAGTGCACCATCAATAAGGCGATCCGCCCTAATGCGTATCCGGTGCCGGTAGTCAGCCACTTGTTGGCCAGGTTACACGGGGGGAGGTGTTTCGCCAAACTCGACCTGGCCCAAGCCTACCAGCAACTCCCGGTGACCCCCGCCGCAGCTGCTGCACAAACAATAGTCACCCACAAAGGGGCGTTCCAGGTTTCGCGCCTCCAATTCGGCGTGAATTCGGCGCCCGGGATTTTCCAGTCATTGGTGGAACGCCTCCTGAAGGGGTTGGAGGGGGTGTTACCCTATTTTGATGACGTATTAATTACAGGGGGGAGCCGGGCCGAATTAGCAACAAGGTTGGGAAAGGTCCTGACAATATTCGAAAAGGCGGGGTTGAGGTTGCGGAAAGACAAATGCGTCTTCTTCGCTACAGAGGTTGAGTTCCTAGGGTTCCGTGTTACTCCCGAGGGAATTAGGCCGGCCCAATCCAAGGTAGCCGCCATCAAAAAGGCCCCTCGCCCCACCTCCAAGCCCGAGTTGCAGTCGTTCCTCGGACTGCTCAACTTCTACCACTCCTTCCTCCCGCGGAAGGCAGCCGTGGCAGAACCGCTACACAAATTGTTAAAAAAGGACGAGGCATGGAAGTGGGGCGACAACCAGGAAAAGGCTTTCAATGACCTGAAGCGACTCCTGGCATCAGATGCTGTACTGACCCACTTCAATCCCAAACGCCCGGTGGTCCTGATATGCGATGCATCCCCGGTGGGGGTGGGGGCGGTGCTTTGCCACGTGCTGGAGAACGGTAGGGAGGCCCCGATAGCTTTCTACTCTAGATCCCTGTCCCAAGCGGAGAGGAATTATGCTCAGACAGACAGGGAGGCGTTAGCAATAATTGCGGGGACCAAGAAATTTCATGATTTCGTGTACGGCCGCCCCTTCACCATAGTGACTGACCACAAGCCGTTGCTGGGCATCTTCACCGCAGACAAGCCCACACCCCAGATCCTGTCCCCGAGAATGCTCAGATGGGCCATTTTTCTCAACGCGTATCAGCACGCGTTGGTATACCGGCCCGGGAGGGAAATAAGCCATGCCGACGCTCTGTCGAGGTCCCCCATTCCCCGGGATTGCTGCCACGTGGGCGGAGTAGAGAGGGACCACCAGGTCTTAATGATAGAGGTCCTAGACTCCCCTCCAGTAGTACCGGCCGAAATCGCCAAAGCGACAGGCAAGGACAAAGCGCTGGCCACAGTTTGCTCCTGGGTGCAGAAAGGGTGGCCCGTGTCTTCCCCAGCAGCGGAATTCGACACATTTTTCAAAAAGAGATTGGAGTTGTCCCTGGAGAGGGGTTGCCTCTTGTGGGGACAGCGGGTAGTGATCCCCACGTCTCTCAGGCCGAGGGTGCTTAAACTGCTGCACGTCAGCCACCCGGGGATCGTACGCTCTAAGGCACTAGCCCGCAGTTATTTTTGGTGGCCCCAGTTAGACGCCGACATCGAACACATGGTCGGCACTTGCGAGGCGTGCCAAAGCTCTAGGCCAGAAGAGGCTCGCTCGCCACCTAGGGAATGGGACGCTGCGAGGGGACCCTGGTCCCGAGTTCACGTAGACTTTGCTGGCCCATTCAGGGGAACGCTTTTCCTCCTCGTGGTGGACGCGTTCTCTAAGTGGTTGGAGGTCATTCCAGTCTCGAGCACCTCCTCGACCACAACCATTAAACAGTTAAGGAGGGTCTTTTCCACGTTCGGTTTACCCGACACCCTCGTCAGCGATAACGCTAGCTGTTTCACGTCCGCCGAGTTCAGGGCATTCATGGAACGCAACGCCATTCGGCACGTCACCTCCGCCCCCTTTCACCCGGCCACCAATGGCCAAGTAGAGCGCCTCGTGCGCACCACGAAAGACGCGCTACTGCGCATGGGTCCCGGAGACCTCGACCTGAAATTGTGCCAATTCCTGCTGAGATACAGGGTCACCCCCTTAGCGTCAGGGTACTCCCCCGCAGAGCTGTTGATGCGCAGGAAGCTGGCCACGGGAATATCCAAGCTAGACCCCACGAGAGTAGAGGACAAAGGGCGGAACATAGGGGTGGAACCCACAAAGAGTTTCAGCATAGGCGCCCCAGTACACTGCAGGAATTACGCCAGCGCGGGGCCAGCCTGGGTGCCGGGCACCGTAGTAGATCAAACCGGCCCCGTCTCATACCGCGTAGAGACCAGTACAGGTTTCCTGTGGAGGCGACACGTGGACCAACTCAGGCGTAGGGTCCCCGGAGAGCAAGACGCGGATGAGATCAGCATTGAATCAGCGTTAGGGTACTCCCCCACCCGTTTAGCCCAAGGGGGAGGAAAAGGGGAGCATGGGTCCCCACCAAGGGGGGAGGAAAGGGAATCGATCCACGGAAATCTTTTGCGGGAGTCCCCGCCAGAGAGGAGGAGCCCCGGGTTGCGGGAGTCCCCGTCAGAAAGGAGGAGCCCCAACCACACTCATACCCCGCGGAAGCCGCGGAAGTCCCCCCGAGGCTCAGAGGCCCATAGAGGTTTAGACGTTGATTTACAGTACCAGGGGGAGTTAGCGGAGTGGTCCCCCACCCGTCCTAGCGAAAAGAGGGGTTTCAGTTCAGCCCCTGGTACCTCCAGTCCCAGTAGCCCCTGTGAGTTAGAATGCAACATAGCGCCCATGTTCCGGAGACCGACACCTCCAAGACCGGAGGCATCAGCGAGTCCGCCCACCACCACAGTCTTAAGGTCCCCCGAGCAGGGATCAGAAGGTAGCCATTCCCCAAGGGCGACCTCATCGGTGCCGCGGTTCACACTAGGAGGGTCCCCGGGGTCCGAGGGCAATAGGCAGGGATTTACCTCCCAACTGTTCATCCCATTCCCTTCCCCAAGCGCAAGGCAGGCACGGACGCCCCACAGAGCCACTAACGAATCCCCGTTTCCCGTTGCAGGACAAGCTCCCGCGGAGTCAGGGATCACAGGCTCTCCAGAATTAGGGCAGGCGCAAGCACGCCCCAAGCGAACGTGCGGCAAGCCACAATGGTTGCGGGACTTCGTCCCATCCTAGGGGGGAGGGATGTTATGTATGTATGCATGTTCATTATACTGTAAGGCAAGATTGTAACCACTCCAGATACAAACGATATCAGCTGTAAAGGAACGCGAGCAGACAGCCTATAGAGGGCAGCTGCGAGCGTTCACTCTCACATGGTTCACATTGCTCAATCACGGACAGCCGCGGGAAAACCTTCCCCGCATTCAGCAGCTGAAGAAAGACCTGCATTCAGCAGCTGAAGAAAGACCTGCATTCAGCAGCAGGAATGGAGGCGTGCCTGGGCGAGGCCACGCCGGTAGCAACCAATCAGCTACCGTGCTACAAGATTCAAATGTAGAGAGCTACTGTATATATTGAGATGTATCACCGCCATTACCTCATGCTTCACTGGAACCTCATGCAATGCAATAAACCTGTGTTAAACCAACCTTTCGGTTGTCCGGTTGTCTTTGGTCCCATACACTAAACATTGAGACCACTCTTTTTGGAGCTTGGAGGTGGTCCACTCCTTCCCACATATATGTTGGATGTTGGATGAGCCCTAGTCTCCCAAAACTTGCACATTTTTAGCCCAGTCAGGGTTTTCACCTTTTTTGACGTACTCCCATATATACCATTCCCAGCACCTGAGGACAACATTTTAATGAAATGAACAAAATGACAACTTGCACAAAAACAAAATAATCATGCGTACCACTACCAATCAGATTACACTGTAGTACTGTCAAATGGGAAACAACAGTAAATTATTTAAGGAAGAGCTTTGTAAGATGTCACATACAGGCTGCAGTCCAGTAGTAAGTCACAATTCAAGTCAGCCCAATGAATCAGTGTGGCATTGCTGAGACAACAGCTGTGTAAATTTCATTAGTTCAGTGGGCCTACTCTAGTTGTAACTTACCTCTGGATTGCAATAATACAAAATACCTAGTATCTTTCTGTTCAACTTGCTGTCACAAAGATTTTGGTGATTGGGTCTGAGAACACTAAAATTTTCTTTGCATCTCCGTTGCAAAAACCTTTGAGGTGACCTGATTGTGATGTTGTCTGTTTGTGCTTGTTAGCTCCTTCAGAATATTGGAAGTTTATACCGGAACCATCTTTGATAGCTGTAAGGCTCCCATATATGCAGTGGTGGGATTTATTTTTTTACTACCTACTCTGTGGGAGTGGTATGGTGGGTGTGGACAGGGTGAAAGCCCTACATTGCACCCAAATTAGGACTACTTTATTTCAAAACTTGGATGGGCAGGGCTAGCCAGAAATTCTGCTACCGGTTCTGGAGAACTGATGCGAACCTGCTGAAGCCCACCACTGCATATATGTCATTCCTAGTGTCCACAGGTGCTGGAAATACCATATGTGGCAGCACATCAAAAAAGTTTACCCCTTGAATGGGTCAAAATGGCATGTGTTGGGGACCACTCCAGAGTCCAACATGTGTGGATGCCATTAAAAAAAGTGGACCAGCCTATCATGAAAAATCCAAAAGGAGCAGCTATAATGCCTGTCTGGACAAGCTCCTAACCTGATTAAGCTCCCTGTGGGGACAGTGGGATTTAAATATGAGAAAACATCTATAGGGCTGTGTTGTGTATTGAGGCAGAATTGCAAGTTCCTTAAGCAACGCCTTGCAAAGATAAAATGGCAGCTTCCCACCATCCAAATTAGGAGCTAAAGTTGGCATGAAATCCCCAGTCCTGGGCACGCTCATTATGCTAATCAGAGTATTGTGATTGGTTACAGTTTTGGATCCTGTTCTTAATTGGTTAATCCATATATATTGTATTATGATTGGTTGGTTAAGATTGTCCGGAAGGTCACTACAATGTAGCAAAGAGCCACTGCCCGGGTGTTGTGTTCTGATGGTTTTACCTTACACATGGATTACAATGTATCTGAGCCAATGTAACCTTGCCTATAGCAACAATGTAACCTTCAGCTGTATCATATAAACCCTGTAATAGGACGCGAGCTAATGACCACCAGCTGGCAGCAGCGAGCGTCCAAGCTCTCTTGGTCCGAACTCATCAAAGGCAACAGCGCGGGAAGTTTTCCCGCCACCACCTACACCTGGACAAGAAGGGCGTGACCCGCTATGACGTCACGCAGACAGTAGCCAATGGGCTACCATGGCACCACGTTCAAATGTATTACCACTGTATATAAAGAGCTATCGATCCGCCATTACCTCATGTTCCCTCTGTCCACGATGCAATAAACCTGAGTTAACCCAGCCCGAGGCTGTGTCCTGTGTCTTGGTTTGCATACACCAAATTGGCGACGAAGGTGGGATGATGGATCCCCACGGAACAGCCAGGGCACAGAGCGGGTTCAACATCACCAAACCGCAAGACTGGGAGCTGCTTGAGATGGACTTCCAGGCGGCACTGGTGGAACTCAGAGTCAAAGGAGACGACGAGGAGAGGAAGAGGGCCATCCTCACCAGAATGCTCGGGATGGAAACCAAGCGGACGCTGGTGGGCATCATCGCTCCGAAGAAGGTGAGCGAATTTAAGGCGGACGACATCATGACGCTGCTGCGAGAGCGCTTCTGTCCCTCGAGGGCAATGTTTCCCGCTCGGAGCGCGTTTTGGAGGCGAGTCCAAGCGCCGGATGAGTCGGTTGAGGCATTCGTGGCCGCCATGAGGGTAGCCGCCGCCCCCTGTAAATGGGGCGACATCCTAGAGATGGCCCTCAGGGACGGAGTGCTGTGTGGCCTGAAAGACAAGGAGGTGCAGCGCAGCTTGATGAACAAGGAGCCGCCACCCACGCTGGCAGAGGTCGTAGAGGCCGCGGAAGCCGCAGAGTCCACGAATGCTGGAGTGGACGAGATGCACCAGTGGCGTGAGTGGTGTCCTAGAGCCGGCAAGGCGGAAAATTCGGTGCACGGGAAGTCCGGACAGTCGGTGCACGCAACTCGACGGGCCTCAAAGTCGTCTACGGAAGGCAGCGACGGCGAGGAGGTCCAGAAGGTCCGAAAGGGGGGTCGACGCTGCGAGGGTTGCGGAGCGGCCCATGAGCGCGCGAGATGCCCGTTCAGGAAGGCCGAGTGTTACACCTGCGGCCGTCGGGGGCACATCGCCAAGGCATGCAGAAAACGGAAGGAGGGCCGGAGGCAGTCACAAGACCGTGCGGCCAGACCGGACCGTCCAGCGAGGCCCAAAGATGGCGCCCAGACCACGAGGAAGCAGGATGGCGTGGGCCGCGTCTCGGACGACAGCGAGGACGACGCCCCAGTGTTCAGCGTGTCCGCGGGACAGTCCCATTACTTCGTTGAGGTATTAGTACAAGGGGCCCCGATTAAGATGGAAATTGACTCGGGGTCCTCCTATTCTATAATTCCCCAGAAAGAGTTTTTGAAAATCGACCCCCACGTGCGGCCCAAACTTAAAGCGTTGAGGTCCACGCTACGAGACGTACAGGGAAACAGCATTCCGGTGTTGGGGGTCGGGAAATTTCGGGTCAATTTTAAGAGACATTCTGCGGAACTGCCCCTAGTTGTCCTCAAAGGGGGAAGCTGTAGCCTCCTAGGGACACAGTGGTTTCAGCCCTTAGGTTTGTTCATAGGGGGAGTGCATACCGTGGGGGGGGACCCAATACAAGCGGTTTGCGATGCGCATCCCGCCGTTTTTAAGAAAGGACTCGGAAAGTTCAAGGGACCCCCTGTAGCTTTCGACATAGACCCGGAGGTCCGCCCGATAAGACTCAAACCGCGCAGGGTGCCGTTCGCACTCAAGGACAAGATAGAGGCGGAACTGGACAAACTGGTGGGCCAGGGGATTCTTATTCCTGTTGATTCCGCGGAGTGGGAAACTCCAATTGTAACGGCCCTAAAGGCTAACGGGGAGGTGCGCATTTGCGCTGATTATAAGTGTACAATTAACAAGGCGATCCGCCCTAATGCATACCCGGTGCCAGTGATCAGCCACCTTTTGGCCAGGCTGAATGGGGGAAAGTGTTTCGCCAAACTCGATTTGGCACAAGCCTATCAGCAACTTCCTGTGACCCCCGCCACGGCCGCGGCACAAACGATAGTTACACATAAAGGAGCGTTCCAGGTGTCGCGGTTACAGTTTGGCGTGAACTCGGCACCCGGCCTTTTTCAGTCGCTTGTGGAACGCCTCCTGAAGGGACTGGAGGGGGTGTTGCCTTATTTTGATGACGTGTTGATAACAGGGGGGAGTGAGGCTGAACTGGCAAAGAGGTTGGACAAAGTACTGACCGTGTTCGAGAAGGCGGGGCTGAGATTGAGGAAGGACAAATGTGTCTTTTTCGAAACCGAGGTCGAGTTTTTAGGGTTCCGGATCACACCCGAGGGGATTAAACCATCTAAATCCAAAGTAGCAGCCATTAAAAAGGCCCCTCGCCCCACATCCAAAACCGAGCTACAGTCCTTCCTGGGGCTCCTCAATTTTTACCATACATTCCTCCCGCGGAAGGCGTCCGTGGCCGAACCGCTCCATCGGTTACTTAAAAAGGAGGAGACATGGATGTGGGGTGACGAGCACGAGAGGGCGTTCAAAGAGCTAAAGCAACTCCTAACATCTGAGGCAATCCTGACGCACTTCGACCCCAAACGGCCAGTGGTCCTAGTTTGTGATGCATCCCCGGTGGGGGTGGGGGCGGTGCTTTGCCACGTGTTGGAGGACGGAAGGGAGGCCCCGGTAGCGTTTTACTCAAGGTCCCTGTCCCAAGCGGAGCGAAATTACGCGCAAACCGACAGGGAGGCGTTAGCAATAGTAGCGGGAACCAAAAAATTTCACGATTTTTTGTATGGCTGCCCGTTCAAAATCGTGACCGATCACAAGCCACTGTTAGGGATTTTCACGGCAAGCAAGCCCACGCCGCAGATCCTGTCCCCGAGAATGCTGCGATGGGCTATTTTCCTCAACGCGTACCAACATGAGTTGGAGTACCGGCCCGGAAAGGAGATCAGCCATGCTGATGCACTTTCGAGATCCCCTTTGCCCTTGTCGGACGACCAAAAGGCGAGAGCAGAAAGAGACCGCCAGGTGTTGCTAATTGAGGTTTTAGACGCACCCCCAATAGTACCAACCGACATTGCTAGGGCGACAGGCAAGGACAGGACGCTGGAGAAAGTTAGTTCATGGGTACAGAAGGGGTGGCCGGCATCGTCCCCGAGTACAGAGTTCGACCCATTCTTTAGGAAAAAGCTAGAGTTGTCCCTAGAGAGGGGGTGCCTTTTGTGGGGCCAACGGGTGGTGGTCCCTACGCCCCTGCGGACGAGGGTGCTCGAACTGCTGCACGTCAGCCACCCGGGCATAGTTCGCTCAAAGGCGCTGGCCCGGAGTTACTTCTGGTGGCCACAGCTGGACGCGGACATTGAGCACATGGTCGGCACTTGCGAGGCATGCCAGGGATCCCGACCTGAGGCGGCCCGTCTCCCGCATAGGGAGTGGGACACAGCAAGGGGGCCATGGTCCAGAGTGCACGTGGATTTCGCTGGCCCATTCCGAGGAACCATGTTTCTCCTGGTGGTGGATGCGTTCTCCAAGTGGCTGGAGGTTATCCCAGTAAAGAGCACGTCCTCCGCCACGATAATTAGCCAGCTAAGGAGAGTCTTTTCCACATTCGGTTTACCCGACACTTTAGTCAGTGATAACGCTAGTTGCTTCACCTCCGCTGAGTTCGGAGCATTCATGGAGGCAAACGCCATTCGGCATGTCACATCCGCACCGTTTCACCCGGCCACGAATGGCCAAGTGGAACGGCTGGTGCGTACAACAAAGGAGGCGCTGCGGCGCATGGGCCCGGGGGACCTAAATCACCAAGTATGCCAGTTCCTCTTAGCGTATAGGGTAACCCCCTTAGCGTCAGGCTACTCGCCAGCGGAGCTCTTGATGCGGCGAAAACTGACCACGATCCTGTCCAGGCTAGACCCGACGAGAGTCGAGGATAAAGGAAAAAACATAGGGTTGGCAGTCTCGAAAGGTTTCGCCGCCGGTGACCCTGTTCACTGCAGGAACTATTCCGGCGCGGGGCCAGCCTGGGTACCAGGGACGGTTGTAGAACAGACGGGGCCAGTGTCGTACCGGGTCGAGACTAACACCGGCCTCCTCTGGAGGAGGCACGCAGACCAACTGAGGCACCGAGTGAGTGGGCCAGTCAGTGGAGCTCAGCAACAGGATTCAGCGTTAGGGTTCTCCCCCACCCGCTTAACCCAAGGGGGAGACAGCAGTGGACAACAGTCCCAAGCAAGGGGGGAAGGCAGAAGCAGCGGCCCCGACTCATATCCTTTTGATACGCCAGTCCTATCAGGGGCCGGGGAAGGGGGAGAGGAGTTCGCGACCGCTGCCCCCGATTGTAATTTTGATTTTGATTTTGCGAGCCGGGGGGGTTTTCAGGAGTGTTCCCCCACCCATCCAAGCGAGAAGAGGGGTTTTTCGTTAGCCCCCAGTGCCCCCGGTTCCTCCCTAAGAAAGAGCACACCTCCCAACAACGCCGCGGAGCCGCGGCAAGTCACTAACGAGTCTCCCTCTCCAATTACAGGACAGGAAACCAGGGGACAAAGAGAAGGTAGCAAACCCGGGGAGAGGCAGCCCGCATCGAGACCCCAGCGTGTTCGAAATAAGCCATCTTGGCTGAGAGACTTTGTCTCCTAAGGGGGGGGGAGTGTGTTTAAGTGTGGGCTCGAGACTTTGTCTCGTCCTAGGGGGGAGGGGTGTTGTGTTCTGATGGTTTTACCTTACACATGGATTACAATGTATCTGAGCCAATGTAACCTTGCCTATAGCAACAATGTAACCTTCAGCTGTATCATATAAACCCTGTAATAGGACGCGAGCTAATGACCACCAGCTGGCAGCAGCGAGCGTCCAAGCTCTCTTGGTCCGAACTCATCAAAGGCAACAGCGCGGGAAGTTTTCCCGCCACCACCTACACCTGGACAAGAAGGGCGTGACCCGCTATGACGTCACGCAGACAGTAGCCAATGGGCTACCATGGCACCACGTTCAAATGTATTACCACTGTATATAAAGAGCTATCGATCCGCCATTACCTCATGTTCCCTCTGTCCACGATGCAATAAACCTGAGTTAACCCAGCCCGAGGCTGTGTCCTGTGTCTTGGTTTGCATACACCAAACCGGGAGACACTATATAAGCCCCACGGGTAAACAAGGGTGGGGCTGGGCCAGATCTATACTTCCTTATTCTGTTACAGGTAGTCAATGCCATGACTAGCCTGGGTCTCCTCTTACGCTATCACACCTATGTATAGCTTAGTCTCTGCTGTCCATGGCATGAATCCGAGGGACTGATTACATGGGACAAGTGTAGCCATCTGTGTTCGGAACGCCTTGTAAGACTATCCAGAAAAGACTGTGAAATAAACTCCTGTTATTATTCTGTTCATCGTTGCCTGGACTATTTCTTATAAGGGCCGGACACGACAGGCTGTGAGCAGCACATCACTCAAATTTAAAAAGAAGACTTCATTCTTATAACATGCAGAAATTGCAATTTTTTGCCTGCAACCCATACCAATAATAATAGTTTCATGTCAGAAATTATTTTGGGTTGAAAGTATTTTTGCGGAAGAAACTCCGCTCAGGGAATGCCCAAATGAAGCTCCTTTCATGTACTCAAGAGCTGGGACAGAGACGGGCACTCAATCCATCATGCAGTACCCAGGTCTCGAAATGCCAACTTGCTGGCCTTGCAGCTAACAAGGAAAGCTTCTTAACCACTGAACCACCACTGCCCCGCATCCCATACGGATCCTTTTATATGTCTGAGCATCCTAGGACTCAGTCTCTCTCTGTTTGATATCGTTCTGGGTTAAAAAAACAAACACTTTTGCTGGATAAGAATTAAATGACTATCATAGAGATTACTGATACCACTCATAAGGAGTTATTTTAGCCATTTATAACAGGGATTCTCAACCTGCGACCCATTGGCTGGATGTGGTGTGCGGCACCATTTCATGTGGCCCCACACCGTCTCCACCACACCAGGAAGTACCATGTGGTGGAGTAAAAGCAAAATGGCCATCTGGCCCCCGAAGCTGTCTGAGGGAGCGTGACCCAGCCCATGTCTTAAAAAGGTTGAGCACAACTGATTTAAAATGTAGTTCAAAATATTAATAATGGTGGTAATCTATATCTTACAGTTATCTCTACCAGTTTGATTCAGTGGGAAAATCATCAGAATAGAAGCCCTTCTCCTTCACTGTTATTTGCTTATTAGCACACTATGCTATCTTGCTCTAGCAACCAAAGTGCTAATTACCTGTGCTTGCTACTTGATCTCTGCTCAGCAGTCTGGCTGTATTGGAAAACCTGGCCTTGACACATATCTCTCACTGATTATGTAGGCTATCCCCTTTATATCTTTCTAGCTGCCTGAAATCACTTTCAGTTAGCATGCCTGTTATATGCCAGATTTGCAGGGGAAACACCACAGGAGGAGGTAAATTAGCTCTAATGCCAGCTGCATAAATGAGATGTTCAACTGAATCAGTTTCATCTCTAAAGGAATTGGGTTAAACATGTAAAACCAAGCAAAGACTTTCTCTAGTCTAGTATTCTACTTCCAAAATTGGCCAAGCAGATCATTTTGGGATTTCACAATTATTTACATTGAGGCTTCAGTGTACACTTATCTGAGATTATGTCCCACTGAGTATACCCAGTACTGGTATAGTGGCCAGAGTGATGGACTAGGATTCAGGAGACCAGAGTTCAAATCGTTATTTATCCTTGGAAACTCAGTGAGGTGCAGACATGATAAAACCACTACTTAAACATCTCTCATACCTTGAAAGCCCAAGCAGGGTTGATATAGGTCAGCTCCAACTTGATAGTCTCAAATAATAAGAAGCCTGCAGACATTTCCATGACCATGTGGCAGTCATAACAAGATGCTGAAGTGAATGGAACCCTGTTACCTTTCCCGCCTAAGTGCTACCTATTCATCTACTTGTAATTTCTTGCTTTTGAATTGTTAGGTTGGCAGAAGTTGGAACAGATGAGAGGTGCTCATTCTGTCATGCAGCACTCAGGTCTCAAATTGCTTACCTGCTGACCATATAGCCATCAAGGTCAGCATCTTAACCACTAAGCCACTGTGGCCGGCCCTTTATATATTTGAAATCGTCATTTTGGATGGAACAAAGTACAGGGTATACTTCGTTCCATCACATCAAACTGCTAGGTTAGCAGGAGCTGGTTCAGAGACAGGCATTCATTTCATTGTGCAGTGCTCAGCTCTCGAACTGCTGACCTGCCGATCTTCCAGTCATTAAGTTCAATGTCTTAACCACAGAGCCACTGCAGTCCCACGGAAAACATATTAGGAGCCAGTTAATCACTTATCCTTACCCTATTGGGATAAATCCTTTACTTCATGTTAAAAACAGGAAAGATGATACAAATGCGTCATACCTTTGTTCTAAATTGGAAACAAAGAAGAATAGAAAATGTGTGATTACCTATTGCTGGCTATTCTCAAAAGCTGCTGCCAAAAGCTCCTTGGCTCCTCATCAATTGATAAGCCCACATCCTGGGTCTGCATACCGCCGTTAGCTTTTCTCTTACAAATGTATCTTTGAGTAAAGCAAGCAATTGATTATCGATCTCTTTCAGTAAACAAATCCATTCATTCAGGATGAGAAGATGCTAGTGTTATAACAGCAGGCCTGTGTCTATTATGGCATCCATATCAGAGCAGAGTTGAGGTTGTTTATCCACAAAGTGTTTTTCAGATACTGCATAGAGAGGGTTGTCAAGCTATCTGATCAAATATGCATACAATTCTACTGTGCATTTTATCCTAGGTTTTGCTGTCTACTTGTTCAGTTTGTATAAGTTTGTTTGGTTCTTTTAACAGCCAGCACCAGTTTTTAAGACCTTGAATAATTTGATGCCATTTATAGACAGTTATTTCACTGCTGCTCACCATTGATTCCAGATAACCTAAGAATTGGCTTCATTTTTAATAACTTGATCATAATTGTGCAGTTCCATGTTTTTTGAATATAATTCTTAGAATTCCCCAGAAATCATGGTTACTGGTTAAGGTTGCAGTCATCTTGTCCAAGAGGTATTATTTCAATGACTGTAGGATAGGTTGCCTTCTCCTACCCTGAACCATAGATCTTTCCGTGGCCCTCCTTTCTCTGATGTAGGATTTTCTACATCAAAGAAGAGAAAGAATAGACAAACAACCTTGTGGTCTATGCGGTTTGTAGTGGAGACGTACCTCTTCATTTCTACTCTACATGGAGCACATGGACTAGAAGACATACACAGGGGCTTCAAGCATTCAGAAAGTAGTAGGACTGAGAAGCAAAACTGAAGGCACTGGTGAATTATAGCAATAATATAAATGTTGTCTTCCCTTTCCAAAACATTTCATAATGAAGCAAAATCTAACACTTTTAATAACACCGTTCATTTGCCATATGTATGTGATGGCTACAGCCACTGTATAACTCTTAGGCTCAAAGCTAAACACATTTTCTTAGATGTAAGCTCCATGAACATAATGGGAATTATGTTGCTTTTCTTCTTTATGTCCAACTGTCTCCATAAAATACTTTTAAGATTTCCTGTGCTGCAGTTTAGAATCCTTGTAACACCAGATAGGTCCTGTATTTCAACTCTTCTTTAGTCTGTAGTTGCATTATAGGATACTCTCTGACAAACTGCTGCAAAATTCTGTTTTGCTAAGAACAGTTCAATAAATTGCATATGCCAAGAGAAATGTTTGAAGAGAAGCTTGAAATGATGAGTTTACACATTTCTTGACCAGCTGCTTTCCCCACATCAAGAATGATTTCCAAGGATAAAGCTCAAAAAGGGGGAAGCAGTGTGTTCCCATTATACCAGGATTTGCCATGATCCCTTCTTCAAAGGATAATGATGTCATATGGAGTTAAACCCCTTCCCTGGAATTTCCCCTTTTCACATTACTTTACCAGTTAAAACAAATAAGCAACCATTGCTTAACAGAAAATAATATGATTGTAATGATACAAATGAATAGTAACTGCATTTCTTTATAGTGGAAGACTATGAATGTTACTGTACATCCCCCTTCTTCTTGTTGTTATGTACCATCAAATCACTTCTGATTTATGATAACTCCACGGATTAGGAGTCTTCCTATAGTTTCCCAGGAGTACAGCTATGTTATTGTGCAGCAGAGCAAAGCAACATCCTGCAAAGCAATTCTAAAAATGGGGACAAATCCATACCAAAAATTGCTACTTTGAAACTGAACTCATGTCAGCTTCTGGGTATTTTACTGCTGCCATTAATATCCTCAACATTCAGGCTTCTCTTTGCTATGTAAAGCCTGGCATCTTTTTTCCTGCTGGCAATGCAGACATGATATTGTGCAGCAATATTGGGCCATTTCCTGGTGTTTTGAAATGTGAAATCAGAAGTACAATATCCTACATTTATGAACCGGAGGTTTTTTGAAGAATTAAATTGGAATGTTATTGATTACTGCATTACATGGTGCAGTGCAGCAAATGCTACTGTACAGAAATACCTAACTTACACCTAACTTACTGTATCTTAACCTATAAAACCAAGTGTTCACCGTTGGAATTGGCTATAGGTTGCTATACGTCGCCCTACTGACCCGCAACCTCCCTTCGAGAGCACGGGCTTAGTGGCTACGCAGGTCAACGAAGACTTTAAAAAATCAAGTTTGGGGCATCAGCCCCACCATTGGTAATAAAGGGAAACAACTTCATTACCCGAAAAGCATTGCGTTTCGCCGAGCTTCTCCCAGTGTCAGCCAATCACGAGGGAAAAAACTACGGGCTCAGTCTTTCCGATACGACGCGCAACCAATTAAAACGTGCGTAACAAAACCTTGCCGAGCGACAGACGAGAAAATCTGAACACAAAATACATATCCCAGCGTCCTTTTCACTGAAAAACCATAAAAGGAGTTGTACTATAGCCAATGAAATGTTTCGGAATGTACGCGTAATCAGTTACGTAAACCACAACGCTTTAAAAAAAGGTCTATTGCCATTAAACCCAAATTACATGCGTGCGTTTACTTTAGCATAATGGTACGTACATTTGTCCTTGCAAATTTTTGCAAAGAGACCTTAGAAAAAGAAAAATATGAGTGCAAAGTTGCGTTTCAAAACCTTGCGGAACGAGGAAAGGAAAAAAAAACTACATATCCCAAAATCCTTTTCACTGTAACACCATATAAGGAGTTGTACTATAGGCAATGAAATGTTTCGGAATGCAAGCGTAATCAGTTACGTAAACCACAACGCTTAAAAAAAAAGGTCTATTGCCATTAATTCCAAATTACATGTGTGCGTTTACTGTAGCATAATGGTACGTACATTACTCCTTGCCAATTTTGGCAAAGCGACCATAGAAAAAGAAAAACATGAGTGCAAAGTTGCGTTTCAAAACCTTACGGAATGAGGAAAGGAACAAAAAAAAGAAAAACTACATATCCCAAACTCCTTTTCACTGTAACACCATATAAGGAGTTGTGCTACAGCCAATGAAAAGCTCCATAATGTACGAGTCATCAGTGACGAAATGCAGAAAGCTTTAAAAAAAAACCCATGCTAATGCAATCCCGGTTAGATACGTGCTTTAACTTTACCGTGGCGGTTCGAATCTAAACCATTAGCGAGTATAGGGGAGAGAACACAGAGAGAGAAAAATATCAATTTTAAAAACAAATTATTACATCATTTAAATCTTACTATAATACACAATTGACGTTATTGGAAAATTAAAACTCAATAACTTTCTAAATAATTTTTCATCTTTGAAAAACAACCCACTCACTTATCGAACAACGAAATCATTTTGGAAAGGATCGCTTTTCAAAAAAACAAATAAATATACCGCAAAACGTTACTCAACGCAAAAAAATATACAGGATTTTAAAAATAAGGAACAAAACGCAAAGCGTGGCTTTCAAATCAAATTTGACCCGTTACGCAAACCGTAACGGAGAGCAAGTATTCGGAAAAAAAAACTTCACTTGGACAGAGATTTACGAAAACTTTACATAATTAAAACAAAATACACTTACATAATATTAGCTACCCGTTACCTACCCAAGCAATGAAAAATTGTCAGAAGGTACTTTTTTTAAAAGAATAGAAAACATCATATTTACGACACCACAAACAGGGGGGAAAAACCGTTGGAAAGGCAAAGATAGACCAGTGACATTGGCTAACCAAAGAGTTACCAGCAAAGAAATATAATCGAATATTATAAATACAACAATGCAATTAATGCTAAAAGAAAAAATTATCATAATTTACACACTTTAAACTTCTTAGCTGAAACACTTAAAAACAACCAACATTATTATTTAAAATTAAAAAAACAGAAGATGGACAATTTTGAATTTAAAAACAATAATGTCTGTCGGCCATTTTCTCAGCTGAAAATATAATCTACTGTGATAATAAATTTAAAAGCAAGAAAATAGAAGCCTGCCACAAACACAAAATTTGGTTTTCTAAATAAATAAAAACTACAATTTAAAATAACATTGCTAATTATCCTTAAAAGCCCATGAAAATATTACAAAAAATTTCAATAATAATCAAAATAAAGTTTTTCAGCAAAAACTGAACAATAACAACAAATATATTTACAAACAAACAGCAAGATACACATAGAATACATCAACTAAATTACATTTCACAATGCCACCAAAGAAAAGAGTAAATATAGCTCAAAGAACAAGTGAAAGGTTAAAAAGGAAAATGCAAATAACTGACCAGACACCACAAGAAAGGGAAATTAACCTTAATAAAAGAAGAAAATCTTACATTCAAAAGACACAACAAACAAATGCAGAAGAACATGAAATACTGTTAGCAGAACGCAGAGAAATAGATAGTGCAGCGAGGGCAAAAGAAAGTAATAGAAAACATGAAGAGAGATTAAAACAGAATAAGGTTACAAGGGAAAAAAGGAAGGAGAAAAGAAAAGAAGACAAAAAAACATTACAAATGGCTGCATTTGCCTATGATCCAGAAACAAATTATTGCTTGCAATTTAATTTAAACATCGGGAATCTAGACAACATCTGTACATTCTGTAATGCAAGAAAATTTAAAAATGAAACAAAAACATTATGTTGTAAGTTGGGGAAAGTCAAAATCCATCAACAATTACCACCACAACAACTTATAGAATACACCAGTGGAGAAACACAAGATTCTAAACATTTCTTAAAAAACATTAGAAAGTACAACTCATGCTTTCAAATGACCTCATTTGGAGCCACCAATATAATTCAGCACAAAGGATTTAATCCAACATTCACCATACAAGGTCAGGTGTACCATCAAATTGGGTCACTACTACCACTACCAGATAATGAACCAAAATTCCTTCAAATATATTTCATGGGAGATGAAGACAAAGAAACCACTCAACGATGCACATACATAGATGGAACCAAGAAACATATAGTACTAAACATTCAGAGAATGCTTCATGAACACAATAACCTTATCCGCACTTTCAAAAATGCAATGGAAAATATGCCACAAGAACAATACAAAATAATTATAGCTGCAGACAAAACACCTACAGGGGAGCATATAAGGAGATATAATGCTCCAGAAACAAATGAGGTTGCAGCCATCATTTCAGGAGAGACATTCCATCCAAGAGATATTATACTGCAAAGACATGATGAAAAACTGCAACGCATTTCAGAAACACATCGATCATATGATGCACTTCAATATCCAATCCTATTTCCATATGGGGAAGATGGGTATCACTTCAATTTGAAACAGATAGATCCAAAAACAGGGGCAGAAACATGCAAAAAAAATTACTGCAATGGACTACTACTCATACATTTTAATGATTAGAAACGACGAACAAAATCACATTTTGCATTGCAAAAAATTGCTAAACCAGTTTGTCGTGGATATGTATGCTAAAATAGAATCAGAAAGACTACTTTTCATAAGACAAAATCAAAAAACACTAAGAGCAGAACAATACATACACTTGAAAGATGCCATTGCAAAAGATGGGAACCCATCTAATGTTGGAGCACTACTCATACTGCCTGCAACATACACTGGAAGCCCAAGACATATGCATGAATACACTCAGGATGCCATGACTTATGTTAGAAAGCATGGAAGACCTGATTTATTCATTACTTTTACATGCAACCCAACATGGCTTGAAATAAAAAATAACCTAAACAGCAATGAAACATCTAATGACAGGCACGATTTAATTGCAAGAGTATTCAGACAAAAACAAACACAATTAATAAATCTCATCACCAAAAATGATTTGTTTGGGAAAACTGTTTGTCATATGTTCACGATTGAATGGCAAAAACGTGGGCTCCCACATTCACATAATCTAATATGGCTGAAAAACAAACTACATCCAACAGACATTGATAAGATAATTTCTGCAGAAATTCCAGACGAAACACAAGACTCTGAATTACATGCTATAGTTAAAAAAAAACATGATACATGGTCCATGTGGACTACTTAACCCACAATCAACATGTATGAAAGACAAATGTTGCACCAAAAGATATCCCAGGCCATTATTGAAAGAAACAGAAACGTCAGAAGATGGATACCCACAATATAGAAGACGATCCAAAGAGGATGGTGGAAGAACCACAAAAATAAACATGAAAAAACAAGGGGAAGTAGAAATTGACAACACATGGATAGTCCCATACAGTCCTTTACTGTCCAAAATATTCAATGCACATATAAATGTGGAATACTGTAATAGTGTCAAATCCATAAAATATGTCTGCAAATACATAAACAAAGGAAGTGACATGGCAGTATATGATGTCAGAAACCAAAACAAGAATGATGAGATACTACAGTACCAATGTGGCAGGTACATTAGTACAAATGAGGGTTTCTGGCGTATTCTAGGATTCCACATTCATGAAAGACATCCCACAGTCCTGCATTTAAGTGTTCATCTAGAAAATGGCCAAAGAGTATATTTCACACCAGAAACAGCAACCAGTGTGGCAGAAAACCCAAAAGAAACTACTTTAACAGCATTTTTTCAATTATGCAACATTGATGAATTTGCACAAACAATCCTATATAATGATGTGGCAACATATTACACATGGGATAAAACAAAGAGAAAATTCTCACGGAGAAAGACTGGCACTTATATACCAGAACTAGACATGTACCAATCAGATGCTATTGGAAGACTATATACTGTCCACCCTAACAATAGCGAGTGTTTCTATTTGAGAATGTTGCTTCACACTATTCCTGGGCCAAAATCATTCCAGGAACTTAAAACTTTCAATGGTAACATTCAAGAAACATACAGAGAGGTATGTCAGCTTATGGGATTATTGGAAGCAGACCAACATTGGGAGACAACTATGGAAGAAGCCAACATATTTTCAATGCCACAGCAAATGAGAACATTAATTGCTATAATATTAACAACATGCAGTCCATCAAATCCACTACAATTGTGGGATAAGTTCAAAGACCAACTAAGTGAAGACCACCTACTGAAAACAAAAAAAAGGAAATCCAAATTTACAAGTTGAATATACACCATACATCTACAATTTGACATTAATACAAATAGAAGACCTATGCATACGCATGGCAAACAAAACACTTAAACAAGTTGGTCTACCAAAACCAAACAGAGAGAAAGGAGATGCATTAAATGCTGACTACATAAGAGAGACCACATACAACATAGATGAGCTGAAACAATACATAACTGAAAACAAACCAAAACTTAATAATGAACAAAAAGCAGCATATGAAAATATAATGAATCAAATACAGGAAGAAAAAGGAGGTATAATATTCTTACAAGCTGCAGGAGGAACAGGGAAGACATTTTTAACAAATTTAATTTTGGCAGAAATAAGATCACAAAGCCATGTGGCATTAGCAATAGCATCATCAGGCATAGCAGCCACTTTAATGGAAGGTGGAAGAACAGCACATTCTGCTCTCCAAATACCACTAGACATAGCAAAACAAGAAACACCAACGTGCAACATAACAAAGGACAGTGCACGTGCTAAGGTCCTAAAAGAAGCAAAAATAATAATATGGGATGAATGTACAATGGCACATAAAAAATCAATTGAAGCACTGCACAGAACACTTCAGGATTTAAATGACAATCAGAAATTAATGGGAGGAATACTACTACTTCTTTGTGGTGATTTCAGGCAAACACTGCCTGTCATCCCAAAATCAACACCATCAGATCAAATAAACGCATGCATAAATCAATCATTCCTATGGAAACATGTGCAATGCATAACTTTGAATGAAAATATGAGAGTAAGACATGATAGAAACACCAAAAACTTCACTGATTTCCTACTAAATATTGGAGAGGGAAAAGTACCAAAAAATGAGAATAACCACATAACATTCCCAAACTACTTTTGCACAATGGTACATTCAGAAGCTGAATTAATCAATGCAATTTACACTGACATTACATCACATATACATCAACATGAATGGCTCACTGAGAGAGCAATCTTAGCAGCAAGAAATGATGATGTCAACAATATTAATTTTGAAATACTTGAAATGTTACCGGACCAGCCAACTGTATATAAATCAATTGATACAGTGGTTGACAAGGATGATGCAGTAAATTTCCCAACAGAATTTTTAAACTCATTAGAATTGTCTGGCATGCCATCACACCATCTATTACTTAAAAAAGGAGCACCAATTATTTTACTTAGAAATATGAATCCACCAAACTTATGCAATGGCACAAGGCTATGTGTAAAAAACCTCATGCCAAATGTCATAGAGGCAATAATTATAACAGGGAAAGGTGCAGGAGAATCAGTATGCATTCCAAGAATACCACTTATACCAACAGATCAAACTATTCCATTTCGAAGACTGCAATTTCCAGTAAAACTTGCCTTCGCAATAACAATTAATAAATCACAAGGACAGACCCTTAAACATTGCGGAGTACACCTCGCAAAACCATGTTTTGCACACGGACAACTATATGTTGTGTGCTCACGCGTTGTTGCTGGCCAAAACCTCTTCATACTAGCAGACCATGATCAAACCAAAAACATTGTATATCAACAAGTGCTGCAGAAAAACGATCAATAACAAAAAGAAACAAACATAACGATTCACTCAAATACCAACAACGGCAAAAATACATAATTAAATCACTGGGGCTGCATTGAGAAAAATTTCAGGACACATTTATAAATACACGAAACAAGACTACATGAAAAATTCTTACTCAAACATCGCTAACATCGCGACTCCAAAAATTATACAAATTTAAAGCCAAAAATATAGAGAATAGAAAGCAGTCACTTACATACATGCCTTCCGCGCGGCAAAAAAGTAAAGCGTGAAACAAACACGCCTCCAAATATGCAAATAAGCTTCAATCGCAAGGCACTTCCAAAAGCCAACAGCAGCGGAGGAAAACAACGCGATCACGTGATTTCCCCCCCAAAAAAACGGCAAGAGGCACCTTACATTCGAGAACGCAGCGCAAAGCAGCGATATCAAAAAAGAGAGAGGGATAAATAGGCATCGTCCGGAATAAATTTAAGACATAAAGATGGAAAAGGAAGACAAAAACTCTTATCCAACAAAAGAAATACAATCAGACCCACAGCAAAAACAGACCACATCCGCAAACATAATCCTGCAAGGAATAATTAGCGAAGACAAACACAAAATGAATCCACCAATGGAATATTACAAAAATAAGACATTACCATGGAAGGAACAGGTGAATGCAAATACCAAAAATGCTTTTGAAAATAATAAACACAATGAATCACAAATAAGCCAATTAACAACCAGAAATAAGGCGCTACAGACAAATACAGCAACAAAAATAATGCTGCCATGGAAACAGCAGACAACAGATACATCATACAGTATCTCCGAAAACAACATCAAAAACCCAAAACAGGAAATGCAAATTATCAAAACAGAGGACCCACAAAATCAACAAACACAAATGCAAGTACAGAAAACAAATTTAAATCCACAAAAAGATAACCTGAAAACTGTACTGCCATGGAAAGTTCTAAATGAAGAAACTAAAATAACTAATGAGTCACAAACCGAACACAAAACAAATTTACAAATGGCAGACAACATAGAAAAAGAAACAGAAATCCAAATCGTCAGAAGAAAAGAAGTACAAACATTGACCAGAAAAAAATCAATAATTCAATTAGAAGCAGAAAAAACTTATAATGCTAATTTACATGTGAGGAGCAAACAAATAACACAGAACCCACAAACAAAAACATTAGAAGAGATCATAAAAGAAATAAATAACAAACCAAAAAAAACTTTACAGGAAATCGTTACAGAAATAAACAGCAAACAAACAATACAACAAGAATTACAAAATCCAACTAATAAGAACAAACATGAAAACACCCAACAACAACAACAACAACAAACAAAATCAATAGAAGAAAACAAAAATGTCATGGACATAGACAGAATCATACAAAGACATCTTCATATTATGAAACATCCACCAACTTACTACAATCACCATCTTGCAGAATTAATGCTGCAGCATTTCTTGAATCTTAAAATACAACAGAAACAGGAAAACAAAGGTAAGCTTTACAGACAATTACACTATCTCATTTCCTAACAAACATATATATATATAACTTTGTCAATTTTATCCTTACACAGGTAAATCAACAGATACGACAACATCAGACCAAAACACCAAGAGGAATACATCTAACAATGAAGGTAAATAAATATGATAAAGAAGAGAAACATAGTTTAAAACATAGAAATAGAACAACAACTAAAATAAAATATTACAAAAAAATTAAAAATTAATCTTAAATGTAACGTATCAAATAAAAGAAACATCACAATTAAAAAATATTAATAACAATCTTTGCATATTATGTTTTACAGATACAGAAGACGCTTCAGCACAACTGAAAGGACAGCCTTAAAAAAACAAAATAAAGATAACAATTACTTTGAAATATTTTTAAAAAGTTAAAAGAAAAGGTTAAATACTGTTAAACTTAAATTACAGTGGCAAAGTTCTTTGTTAAAATATTGTAAAAAATTTTATTGAAAAAAAAAGTTATGACATGAAGGACAAGTAGTACAATTATATTAACAAAAAGTGAATTTTTACTTGAAAAAACTTTTGTTCAAAAATGGTTAAATAATTACCAAATAAAAAAAAAATTTAAACCAAAAAAACCTGCATCGTTTTAAATAAAGCACAGGGGGGGGGGGAAAGCCCGGCAGCGCCGGGCAAACTATGCTAGTTATCTCTAAAACAAACATTAGCTGCATTATAAATTCCAGTGTGCATCTCGGGGATTATGAGGAGACCAGAGTTCTTTCTAGCACGTTGTACACATTAATAAAATTGTTTACTCTGAAGTCTTGTGTATAACCAAGAAGTTATTTTTGGTAAAACTCTGGCCCTAATGCCACTGGGAGCACCACCTTGCTTCTTAAAAATGCAAATTACTCAAGTAATTTGTATTTACCAATTGCTATGATGTTAATATAATTAACCCTTTGAAAGTCTTCTCTTTACAAACAAATTGGATGTTCATTCCAGTAAAAAAGTTATTATTTGAACTTCATGGAGTTAGTCTCCTAAGGATAGTACAAGCTGGGAAGGACAAATTGTTACCCTTCTCCATGTCTTCATGAGCTCATAAACTGATATTTATAGATAATATGGTCCTTGGTAAAAGCTAGATTGGAATGGGCTGGAATGGTGGCTTCTCAATAAAATTGGATTCAAAAAATAGTGGGATGTGAGGAACAAACATTAGAACAAAAAAAAAGGCCTCAAATCCAATGAATATTACTCTTTTGTTCACCCTTTATTACCACACACCCTACCAGAACAGAACACAATTCGATTGAAACAGCAACTTCCTAGTAGGATAATCCAACCAAATTCATGACATGTATGTGACTAGATGAGACAGATGCAGCCAGCCATAAATCATCAGCAGGAACAACATTACAGACCAAAAAAAAAAATCAATATAGTGGCATCTTCTGGGTGTTTTTCTCCCTGGAAAGGATCCTGGAATGTTGATCCTGGGGCATTTCATGCCTGCCACCATTACGTCTCCTCTTATTAAATGAGATGGGTGATTTCCTTTGGGCTGTCCTACTCGGAAGTCACAGAAAATTATTGAGAATTGGCTAAAAATTTATCTGCTGACTTCTATGTAAATTTTTCATGGAAGGATTTCCTATCTTAGCTCTGCAAAATAGGTACAGTGGTGTCCTATTTAATAAATACTCCAGTATTCTTTTTCTTTTTTTCATTTCAGTGAGGCAAATTCATGATCTTTATTATACAGACTTTGTGCTATTCATCCATTTCACTGAAAAATATAACACCTTCAAAATCTAATTTTTCAGCTTTAACTCCAATAAGCCCAACAGTAACCAAAGGGCATAAACCTCTGAAAATATGTCTCTTATGCAATTCTGGAATTTTTTCTCAAATGAGAAGATTTGAATAAAAAGTTTCTCTTAAAAAGAAGGAACTATAACGCACAATGAGAATATCTAAAAACATTTCCGATAACAAATTAAAAGTACCAAGAGTTTATGTTATCTAAAAGACTAACAAATTTAAGATGACTTCAAAGTCTTTGTTATTTCTGTTGCAACAGAAGAACACAGCTTGTTCTCTGGAAAATTGTACAGTAGAAGATCCACAATTTATACTCTGAGTAATCAAGTTATTGAGATGTATGATCACATGAAATGAGAGATTGTATCTCTTATTGAATAACACATATATTTGGTTTTGTCAAAGCTCTGTCAGGAATTATTCCAAAGGAAAAGCCATACAGTATTTCAACAAAAAGTCTTTTGTCAACTTAATATTATTCTAGCATACATTTTAGTGAATCCTTGCCCATTTCATCAGATGCATGCAATATTATCCAGCTTTTCAGGATATACTGAGTAGAAACAGTGCCAGATAGGGCACAGTCCTAACTAGCTACGTTGACCTTAGGCTGGTTGAGCAGATTTAGGCTGGTTGAGGCTATGTTGTATCCAAACTCCTCCCAGCTCGGAGGGAAGGGACTTCAGCTGGCCTAAGGGGAAAATAACACAAGGGGAATTTTTTAAAAAGATACCCCATACACAGTCCCAGCACAATCTCCTGGAAACGGAGTTTAAAGCTACCAATCAGCTGCTAGCAGCCAGCAAAGTGGTTAGACTAGCCTAAGGGCACTTATACTGGTGGTACCCATACCCACCTCAATCATTCCTAACTTGGAGCTAAGATTGTGGCCATATTGGTTTTTGACTGGGCTCAGCACAGTTCTTTCTATGTTCATATGAAGAAGAACATTTGGCATTATAATGAGACATAAGTGGCTTATGACTGGGCAGGAGATCTGAGGCGAAAACCCCTCTCACAAACCATAAGCCACCCCTGCTGTGACATCTGGCACAAATTGCCTAATTAAATATGATTTTTTGATGTGAGATTCATAAATGGGGTGTAGAAAGCGCCTGCTGAAATTTTGAAGTGAAGCACCTCAACCCAGGTGCATCAGTTCCCCTAGAATGCTTCATTATTCATACATCTTCTGGGAATGTGGGGAACATATGTACAATTAACTGTGCACAAGATGAATTGTTGAATCATTTTGAATTATTGGCATGTTTTTACTTCAGAATCTATGCCTACATGACAAACCCTTTCTTATTATTGCTCAGATAAAGAAGTGATTTGAAAGAGCAGTTTGGTGACTTCTAATTATTCTATAACTGCCTTATTTTATTGCTCTTTATAAGTGTTTCCATCACAAATTGGCATTTTTTGCCATCTGCAAATATATATGCATCATTTATTTTTTTGGCAATAGAACAGAAAATGCACCTTTAAAATATGAAAAATACCAAATCCTTCTGTCGGTAACTGTTATAAATTTAAGCCAAATGGAATAGATCCTGTTTTAAATTACATATTCTTTCATTAAATCCTATTGCTATAGTGTGTTTTTTCTTCTTTACTTTAAGCATACTAGTTGCTTTTTGCTGACATATGCATGTTTCATTAATGTATAGGTAAAGGTTTCCCTTGCTTGAAAGCCAGTTGTATCCGACTCTAGGGTTTAGTGCTCATCTCTGTTTCAAAGCCGAAGAGCCAGTGCTGTCTGCTTCTGTAGACATTTCCGTGGTCATGTGGCAGGCATGACTAGACACTGGAATGCACGGAATGCTGTTACCTTCCCACCAAAGTGGTCCCTATTTATCTACTTGCAATTTCTTGCTTTCAAACTGCTAGGCTGGCTTCTGTATCCACTGCCAAGATTATTTAGAGGCATTTTTGTACCCATGTATTATTAGTAAAGGAGTCACAGTGGCTTAGTTGTTAAGACATGGAGCTTGACAACTGGAAGGTCAGCAGGTCAGCAGTTTGAGATCTGAGTACTGCACAACTGAGTGAGTGCCCGTCATCTCTTCCAGATCCTGGCAACCTACGGTAGGAGTTTGAAAGCAAGAAATTGCAAGTAGATAAATAGGTACCACTTTGGCACGAATGGTAGCAGCATCCCATGTGCTCTGGCATCTAGTCATGCCTGCCACATGACCATAGAAACATTTGCAGATTCAGACAGTGCTGGATTTTTTAATGCAGAGTGAGATGAGCACTGCCCCCTATGGTAGAACACAACTGGGTTTTGAGCAAGGGAGACTTTTACCTTTACTATTATTAGTAAGTTTTGAATATGCTATATGTAATGGCTATACAGATATAAATATATATTTAAATATGTTTGTGTATTGTAGGATACCTAAGATTTATTTCAAACTAACTTGGGCACACAAAAATATCTACTAGCAGGAACGCTACCCAACATCTGACATCTGGCGTCTTCAGCTCCCTCCCGTGGCCCTGCTGGTCACGGGAGGTGGGAGCGAAGCCCAGCTGTTCGCCATCATGGCGGGGGCTGTAAAAAGCCGCTGTTGTTTCGGACGCCAGCGTCTTCGGCTCCCTCCTGTGGCCCTGCTGGTCATGGGAGGTGGGAGTGAAGCCCAGCTGTTCCCCATCATGGCAGGGGCCGTGAAAAGCTGCCGCCGCCACTCCAAACACCGGCCTCCTGGGAGTGCGGCTGAGGACTGTTTCATCAAGCCTGGAGTTGTTGGACTTACTGGACACCCACCCTGGTGGGAGCAGGGCAGGGAGGAGAGACTCACTTAGCCGCCTCCAGAGCTCTCGGTCTCCCCATTCTTGCCCTTAGTGTGAGTAGGGTGTGGGTGGAGAGTCAAGAAACAGGGAGATGGACTGGCCCAGCAGCTGCTGATGTTTCCTCTGCTGGTGAGCTGGGCTCCATTTGGGACATGAGCTGTGCTCCATCATCTGGGGATTTTTGAGTATTGTAATGTTAATTGATATTGATGTTGCTCTGTATTGCTATATTGTATTTTGTGGTTATTATAATGTAATTAGTGATTAGTTGGCCTTTATTGTTTATTAATCTATTATTGATTTATGGTGTTATATTTACTTGTGTTATTGTACTATCTTATTGTTACTGTGTACACTGCTTTGAGTCACCCGCTGGGTCAAGTAAAGCAGTATAGAAATTAAACATGAAATGAAATGAAATTGGTCTTGGGCAACTGGCAACATGGTCTGATGCACAAAAGGCAACAGACCATGTTAACAGGGATTGTTTTACTACTGCCTTACATGCTTTTCTATGGAAAACACTAATATATGGGAATTAGGTTGCAACCTACTTGTATATAATTACATCTGACAATTACAAAGTGTGTGCAGGTGCATTGCATATGCTTTCTATGTGTTTTGGGGGAACAATCCAAAGTACCATATTATATGGACCATAAGACGCACCTGACCATAAGATGCACCCAGTTTTTAGAGTAGGAAAACAAGGGGGGGGATTCTGAACTTGTACTTTCACCACCAACCAGTGGTGGTGCTGCAGGGGAAATGGGCGGGCAGGCCAATCGCACTAAAGCAGGAAGCAATGCTCTAGGCTAGCCTCTTGTTCTCCCTGCAACCAGGAACCATTGCTTTCCCCCTCCATTTTGACCACGTAGCAGGGAAACATGGAGCAGGAACAAAAAAGGTAAATGAAACTTTTTTTATGCACAGGTTTGGTTTCCCACTTAAATGCATAGGGAAAATACAAACAAAAAAAGCTGATTGATCTCCAACACATTTAAATGGGAAATTGCAATTTTCGCCCTCTTGTGGCCATCTGAGGTAATAGCCCCCCTTCTTTCTTCCCTGCCTGGAACAGCTGTGGGGCAGCGATGAAGGTCTTTGGCCAGCCAGCCAGCTGGGACTGTTGTAAAATATCCTTGCACAACAGCCTTACTGGACAGCATTTGGACTATAAGACGCACCCTCACCACCACCACCCCCCTTTTGGAGGGGAAAAGTGCATCTTATGGTCCAAAAAATACGGTATTTATTTCAACTTGACTACAGTATCAAAAATGTTGTCTCCCATAATAGACAGGAAATGTACCTGTGTGTTAAGATATCCAAGTGGTAACTGGGAACATGATCTTTTTGTATCATCATTATTGAATTCCCACTCCAAAGAGTTTTAAGCACCAAGTTGAAATTGTTCTGTCTTGATATGTTTTCTTTGAACTATGATTTCTGTTTTAGTATTGCTGGTTTTTTTTAAGAAGGGAAAAGCTGGTTTCATTAACTATCTTCTATATCTTTTCATTATGATGCTATCATTTTTTTAAAAAAATAAGGCATCATTCTTGACCTTTATCTTTTAATATAACCTTGGTTAAGCAACTAAAACCTTTATTTTCAGAACAGTGAATGAACACGATATAATGGGAAGCCATTGTCCACAAAACATACAGATACTCCAAAATATATTCATGTCTAGTCATCTTATATGACAAAAATGCATGTAGGTCATGGCCCATATTTAGGAAAATGTGTGGAATTTTTTCCATGTTTTTTGTAATCTTGCTTCTCAGCTTGTATATATATTTTAAAAACTCATTTTTCACTATCAAGATTGCTTAGAAGCATTAAGACATTGCTTTGCCTAAGGGCTATCTGTCAGGTTTCATCCATTGAAATGAGATGATGTTGTAAGATGTTGAATCGTCTTATGATTGGCTTATAATTTTTTTTTTCAAGTTCAAGATAAGGATAGATATTTGCCGTCATTATTACTAGATAAATCCAGATTATCTTTTGGTTTCTGCAGTTGAATGTTCTTTTGAATGGCTCCTACCATCCTCAGCCAAAATGCTCATAAGCTTTACTATATCAGTGTGAAGCTTCCCCCCCTTGGGCCAATGAAGGCTAATAGCACTCCAGGCAGCTGAGCTGTGATCTGGAAATGCCAAGAGTTATACAGAGTCCAGGACCTGTGCTGGCACACTTCCGTATCATACTTTGAACACTGCCAGCAGTTCCCCTCCCTGTTATGGAATTAGAAGATCGACATGGCAAGGCAGAACAACTGTTGCTTTCTGATGGAAATGGAGAAGGAAGCTATGCTGGAACTTACCAGTTAGGAACATGTATTTCAGATTGGGAAGTATACAAGCATGCTTTTTAAGGGCCACACAAAAGGGTCTCTAAAACCATATTTTGGAAATGGTGCAAAATGTGACTCAGGGAATGAAGAGAATATATTTTTCAATCCTTTTTACAGTGCTTTTGGAAATTTGTTTTCCCCCTTGTGTATAAATATGCTGTTTACCGTCCCACCGAACACAGCGCTCCGTGCACTCCGGTGTCTAGGCATCAGTGATGCACTGCAGCAGGTTCTGTCAGGTTCTGCAGAACTGGTAGTGGAAATTCCCCCGGGCCATGCCCACTTGGTTGGCCACACCCACCTCCATAGGTCATAATGCAGGATGTTTGGCCACGCCCACAGATTTGGCCCACCCACAGATTTGGCACCCCACAGAGTTGGTAGTAATTTTTTTTGCAGTGCATCGCTGCTAGGCATGCCTGCCACATGTCCATGGAAACATCTGCAGACACAGACTGCACTGGCTCTTTGGCTATGAATATTGATGAGCATTGAATCCTAGAGTTAGATGTGATTAGCTTTCAAGCAAGGGTAACCTTTACTATAATATGCTATATCAGTGATGATGAACCTATGGCACGTGTGCCAGAGGGGGCACTCAGAGCCATCTCTGTGGGCATATGCACCATTGCCCCAGCACAGTGTTCGCCCTGCACATCTGTCCAGCAGCCCAATGAGAGTACTTCCTCCCTCCCCTGTCTGGGGTAAGGCAGGTGACTCACATTTGGCATGTGGGTGTGGCGTGGAAAGCAGTTTGAGCACTAGGTCTCTAAAAGGTTCACCATAGCTATGCTAGATGCTTCTCCCTCTCCCTCCCTATCATGTTAGAAACATCTATACCAGGGGTTCTCAGCCTCCTCAGACAGCTGAGCAGGCTGGACTGGTGGTTCCCCCACATCATAAATGGAAGTGTGTCTGGTGGGGGCTTGCATAGGTGGAATGATTATGGGAGACATAACTATACTGCCAATAACACCAGATTTGTACCCACCACTTTGGCCAAGGACTAGTCTCAAGCCTAGTTTTTTTTTAAACAAGCACTGGCTAAGTGCACAGCCAGCTTCATGCACCACTCATCATTCTAGCTGAGTATAATAACCACAACCACCACCACCCTCCTTCTCCTCCTCCTCCTCCTCCTCATTATCATCATCATTTTGGGAGGAGGAAAATCTCTTCTCTAGCATTGGAGAATCTATATCCTTGGTGGCAAACCTATGACATGCATGCCATAGGCATGTGCACTGTCACCCAAGCACAGAGTTCACTCCGCCCCCTGCCCAACAACCCAATGGGAACACTTCCTCCTTCTCCTCAGCAGAGTTCACCCTACCCCTCTGCCCAGCAGTCCAATGGGAGCGCTTCCTCCCTTCCCACAGCACAGAGTGGATTTTGGATTGCAGTTTGGGCACTGAGTCTCTAAAAGGCTCACCATCACTGATCTATATAATCTTCAATCACTGATAGACATAACAGCAGGGATTTCTCTGTATGCCATTGAGCTATTGTCGCATCTGGCCCTTATAAGCAATAGTCCAGGCAACGATGAACAGAACAACAACTAATCTTTATTTAACAGTCTTTCCATTATGCTTACAAGGCGCTCCAGACCCAGAGATGGCTATACGAATCCCATGAAATCAGTCCCTCCAGAATCTGCTGTAGAAGAGGCAATGACTGGCTACACTAGAAGCAGTAGCGTGAGGAGGAGACCCAGGCTTAGCACGTTGCTGGCTACCTGTGTGGAATGGGTAGTATAGATCCAGCCCAGCCCCACCTTTGTTTACTCGTGGGGCTTATGTAGTGTCTTCCCAGTGGTGGCTCCTTGATACAAAGTAGAGACCTGCCGGTCAACCATAACTAATCAATCATAACAGGATATATATGTATTTAACCAATGAGGAACAGGATCCAAAACTGTAACCAATCACAGGACTCTGATTAGCATAATGGCGCGCCCTGGACGGGGTTTTTTCATGCCAACTTTAGCTTCTAATTTGGATGGCGGGAAACCGCCATTTTCTTCTTGCAAGGTGCTACCTGCGCAACTTGCAATTGTGACTTAATACATAACAGCGATTGAGTAAAACACAGACACGAAACAACGACCACAAAAAGTAAAAACAAACAAATTAAGTAACATCTTAGCACTGTTCATGGATGAAGTTCACTTGACCAGATCTGAGGAAGCATACTTGATCCATGAAAGCTAACATTAAAATGTAGCAGTCAGTCTTTAAGATGCCAAAATGTTTTTGTCTTCTTTTAAAAAATCTTTGTTGTTTGTTTCTTGTCTGATATACCCACTAACCAGACAAACATGGCTGCCACTTCAAAAAATTCATAATTGGAGGCTCATGTCAGTAGTTTATAGAGGCCACAACTGTTTACATGGAGGAGAAAAGAACTGTATGAGCCTCTCCTATGTTTTTAATTAAAGTTAAGGTCAGTCCAAAACACAGGTAATCTTCTGTTCTCAACTGGCACCTTTAATGAAAAGCACTTTCAGATGGTGCTACCAAATCAAATGCATTTTGATAAAAAAAAAATAAACCAAAAGAAAATGCAGTGCGAAAACATGGGGAGACTGTAAACAGAAGAGGATGCTCTCTCTTTCCTCTTTAAATTAAGTATTTGAGGCATGGTGGCTGTATAATAAACATAATAAGAAAACGGGTTCTTGTTTTCCGAGAACTTAATGGCAGTGGTGTTGTGGAACTGCGGCTAGCAATTTTTTTTTGATTATCACAAATGCCAACATTATTTGCCAACTCTCAGGCTTTTCTGCTCCCTCTGATCAGCTTTAGTCTTCAGAGAGGTACATGGGTGGATAGGTGGATGGGAATGGATTTCTCTAGCCACAGTGTCTCAAATCCTGTTGCTTAGCATAGTGAATCATACTAGAGTTAAACCCATTGAATCAATGGCAATTTCGTGAGTCAACTCCTAGATTTTTCTTCTGTGTCTAGGCCAGTCATGAAACTGCCGAAATAAAGCCACCTTTTGGTGAGTTAATTTTGCAGTTCATTTCGCCTGACCTAGTGTGAGAAAGGTGGCCATTGCCTGGGGTATGCCTGATTGTGGTTCAAAAATACCACAGTCTTTGAGGAGACTTTCTGTGTAGCCCAACTCCTCCATAAGGTGCATTGATTTAAATGGGTCTACTCTAATTGTGCATCACCTTATCATAGTATGTCACGGATTAAGCTCACTTGAATTAATGACATTTAGAGGAGTTGACTCATCAAATCCCTATTGATTCAGCGGGCCTAGTGTGATTTACTATGCTAAGTAGCAGTATTTTGGCTAGTGTATTGTTATGAACTGATTCAGTTGGTGTACACAGAAAGAGTCTCCTCAAAGATTGTGGTAGATTTGAACCACAAAACTCACCAAAGCATCCTTCATCAGATCCCTTGGGCAAGGTGAAAGCGGAGGGCACACGTCATGGTCCACTTAGCCAGCAGGTGTTAACCAAATGGCTAAAAAACCTTCAGCAAATGGACTTGATTTCTCAGATCCATTTGCGTGTGCAGAATGTTATCATGGAGATGTCTACCAATGCACGGACTCCTTGTTGAATAACAACTCCAAGGTATCCAAGGTAATCGGGTGTACCCTGGTAACGGCAATCTTGTGTTGATGTCTAATCTTTTTCACACCAGGTCAGGAAAGGGAACTGCAGAGTTAACTCACCAAAAGATGTCTTCATTTTGGCAGTTTCACATCTGGCCTGGACATGGAAGGAGTAGATGAAGAAGTGATCTCGGTTCATGAGTCACTAGGTCCTTGGAGTTGAAATATAAAATACATGCTTGTTCCTGGTAGAAACTTGTTCAGTGTCTCTTCCTTGTACTAGGAAAAGCAACTCTGTCCTAGAAAAAACCTGAGCTGATGGTCTGATGTTGTGTTCCTGTTTTCCCCTTTTCGTGCAGACTCAGGTTTTTCCAGTCAAAGTCAGTCCTGCTAGCAATCACACTGCCTGCCTTTTGCCAGCTCTTTATTCTATGATTGTTAGCTGATTCTAATAAATTAGGTATTGTGTTATGATGCTCATTGTGTTGATCATGTCTGTGCACACATATAATCACAAAGAGTTCAATAATGTGTCCCACATTTTTGGAATTTCCTTGTGGGTAGGGTTATGAATGTTATCATGACAAACTGCGACAGATTAAAATGTACTACTACAGCACTGCATCAGATACAGTATACGTATATTATTGGGGGGAGAAATTGGTGGATATATGAATTTCTGCCTTTTTTTACTCTGTACTGACAGCATAGAAATAGAACGTGCTTAAAAAGAGAACCAAATTTACTTCAGCTGCAGAGAGATATTGAAAATGAGGCCCTTAATTCTCACTCTCTCTCACCTTAGCTCTTGATACTGTATAGCAGGGATTCTTAACTTGAGACCTGTGGGCTGGATGTGGCCCACAGCACCATTTCATGTGGTCTCCCACCGCTTCCACCACACCAGGAAATGCCATGTGGTGGAGGAAGGGCAAAATGGCCATCCAGCCCCTGAAGCTGTCGGAGGGAGCGTGACCCAGCCACCAGTTTAAAAAGGTTGATAACTCCTGCTGTATAGGTTTCTAGTCTGATTAGATCTGTTAATAATTACCATAATCCAATGGCATCCACAAAAGAAACCATAATAAAAATGATAATGATATGTCAGTTCAGAGAGCTATGGTATTTCAACACCATACCATTTTTATTGCAAATAATTTCAGAGTTCTGTTGATATAAGCAGAGCTTGCTAGGAATCTACTACCTGCACTACATTTAATAATGCTCATTATGCCTCTGGGAAGGAGAACTAAAATACGCACCTGTTTACATAAGATTTTAGATGTTGGCAGTTTTACTACTGCTATATAGTTTAGCTGGTTGAATAGCTCTGTGGTTTAGGCATCTGGCTGCAGAGCCAGAGGTTGGGAGTTTCCCCACTGTGTCTCCCAGGGTCCCCCCCCCCCCCGGAGGAAAGGAATGATAAATTGCTGTTGTGTCTTCTTTACCTGGAAAACTCTGGAAAGGGTTGCTAGGAGACAGAATTGCATGGCATGCTATTATTAAGTAATCAAACCAATTAACAACCACAATTAATCTGACTGCCACATTCTGGACCTGCTGAAGCTTCTGTATCAGCTTCAAGAGATAATCCCATGTAAAGAGCCTTACAGTAGTCAATCCTTGCAGCTAGGCAATTCACTGGAGATGATCTATCACTGCCATTCAGTTCTTAAAGAAGGTCATGTGGTAATGCCTTGCAAGACTGTACCAATGTAAATGTGTCTAGTGGTAGTGTACAGTAGAACCTCGGTTAACATAATTAATGCATTCTCCAGGACATTTCTTACAGCAAAAATTACTTTAACTGAATTTCCCATAGGAATGCATTGAAAAACAAAATACTTTAACTGAAATGTGGTTTCCCCATAGGAATACATTGAAAACCAATTAATCTGCTCTGAAAAAAAAATATGTAAACCGAGCCACTATTTTCTATGGATTTCCTTTTGTTATGCAATTTTTATATTAACCGAGCCGTTTGTTCCACTGTATGTTCAGAAGCCAGTGGTGCACTGCAAGAAGAGGACAAGGGCACTAAGGCTGGCCCAAATCAACTGTTGCAATAGCAGTGTCAATAGAATCATTTTTTACTGAGAGTATACTGAGACATAAATAGGGAATGATGCACTTAAAGATATGTCTGGAATGCCCTCTATCATCAGAATTATTAAAGGAGGAGTAGGATGAAGGCATTCTTAATGCTAATTCTGTTACAGTTATGAGGGAAGAAAGAACCTCTAGTCTTCATTCACCATTGCAGCATTTTTAACCTTGGACATTTTATGGTTAGGTTAATGTCTGTCATACATACCTTTGCTGTACTCAAACATTGCTGTGCTCAAGACTGTCTGGCAATGCTCCTGTCAGCTTGCAGCTACTTCTAGCTTCCTCACACAGCCAAATTGGGGTTACAGGCATGTTCAGTTTTCTAATCCATTTTTGTACTGTTTTCTATGATGGTTAATTTTCAACATTGTTTAGGGACCTAGTGTACGTTATTGAAAATTTGAATGGTATGCTATACATGTACAGCAGCAGCAGCTGAAGTAGGCCAGACATCAGCTTAGGTTAGGCATCTTGACACACACCCGGACAAAAATCTAACTCCAAGTTCACTTTTAGGTCAACAAAGTGTCACCAGTAACAGTAGATCTAGAAGAAGCTGTTCAGTTATTATCAATTGTTTACCATTTGATTGCTCATAGAAGACCTGACAGATAAAGCATATCTTGTTCTCTCTTTCTTTAAAAATGAAAATTAGGATGATATGACTTATGGACCAAAGTGCCTCAGTGATCAGATGTTTTCATAGAGATGAGCACTGAACCATAGAGTCGGATACGACTGGCTTTCGAGCAAGGGAGACCTTTACTTTTACCTTATAGCTATTTGGCTGCCCAATAAATTTTCTTTATAAATCAGTCCATATCTTGATTGGAACCCATCATGATATATAATGTAAACCCACTACAGTATTGTGATATAGTATTAATACATTTTTTTATCTATTAGAAGAACAAGGGAACGAAATGGGCTACTGACACAACCATCTCCAGATTTGCTATTAATGTTGGGGTTCTTGTTATTTTTAAACAGCAGAACAAAATGATCTCTCAATTTATCAGACCATCTGAAGAAGCGGCCTGCAATTTGCAGCAGTTTATGCCAAATAAAACTTGATAGTCTTTAAATTGCCACAAGTCTGGTTTTATTGCAATAGGATATATAGCGACACAGCTGTTGCTCTAGAAATGGCTTATCCAGATTTTTCTGTCTTCTTCCTTACTCATAATTTCTCTTCATTTTTTTAACAGGGAGATTTTATTTTCTGTTAAAGACTGCAAATCCCCTCCTCCTCCTCCTCTGCATCCCATCCCATCCCCATCTCCCTCTCTTTTCCTTGCCATCTTTTGCAGGAGGTTGGCTACCGACAAAAAAAAAGAAAAAAAAGAATTGACAGTTAAAGAGACAAAGGTAATGGTAGGTAATAGTTCTCTTAATGGCACCAATGCAATCAGGGTGAAACTCTCAGAGCACTTACAAATAATATACCTAGTTGAAAATAAAATTAGCACAGCAGCATGGAATGAGGGGTATTAATGGCTACAGGGTAAATCCTTGCTCTTGCAGCAGAAGATTCTGTGAAATTAGCATGAGCAATGCTATGCCTTTTATTATGTGTTATCTTCATAATCTTACCTCCCCTTCCCCCCAGCATAGCAGTCATCATTCTTTTACATCAAATATGAGCAGCTTATTCAAGCACAGAGAGTCACAGCTAATGTTCACAAATTTCTCGAAATTTAAATAGCACAATCTGCATGCAATTTGCTCGCGTATGGGAGAAGCTATTAGAGGATGGCACAGGTTCATTCCTTCTTTAAATCCATGTATCATTTTGTTTTTAGAAAATATATCCTGCAGTATTTTGGTGTCAGAAAGAGTCGCAGTATGGACTAACACAGGTTTATTGGTTGATGATCAGAACGAACATGTGGTAATGGCGGAGGTATCTCACATTATATACAGTGGTACAACACATTTGAACTTGGCTGCATGGTAGCTCATTGGCCGCTACCGGCGTGACGTCATCCTGGTCACGCCCGTCTTCGGTGGTGGATCAGTGTTAGTTGTTTGCTGCGGGAAATTCCCGCGGCTGCAGGCGATTTGAGGAATGATGACCATGTGAGTTGAACACTCGCAGCTGCCCTCTATAGGCAGCTTGCTCGCGTTCCTTTACAGCTGGGTTACATTGTGATTGTGGCTGGGTTACATTCATACATTTCTTAAAGCAACATTGTACATTCATATGAAGCAGCATTGTACATACACAACATCCCTCCCCCCTAAGATGGGACGAAGTCCCTCAACCATTGTGGCTTGCCGCACGTGCGCCTGGGGCGAGCGGCCGCTTGGCTTAATACAGGGGAGCCTGGCTCTGCGGAGTCCTGTCCTGCAATGGAAAGGGGGGACTCGTTAGTGGCTCGGTGTGGGCTCTGTGGCAACCTTGCATTAGGGGAAGGGAATGGAATGAACAGTTGGGAAGTGAACTCCTGCCTACCGCTTGAGGAGCTAGGGGTCCCCCCCAGCACGAATCTCGGGACTGACGAAGAGACCCTCGTGGTCTCGCCACCCCCCGTACCCTGCCTGGGAGTGCCGGGGACTGTGGTGGTTGGACTCCCCCCCGATGCCTGTCTTGGGGGTGTTGGCCTCCGGGGAGCTGGAGCTATGGTGTATTCTAACACAAAAGGACTGGGGGGACTGGAGGTACCAGGGGCTGAACTGAAACCCCTCTTCTCGCTAGGACGGGTGGGGGACCACTCCGCTACACCCCCCTGGTACCGTAACTCATAATCGTCAAACTGATCCCTCTCTTTCAAAGTATCCTCCTCTGTGGCTGAGAACCGAGGATATGCATTTGTATCCCCGGTTTCCACCGTGTCTCCCCCTTGGGTAATGCGGGTTGGGGAGGACCCTAATGCTGAATCCCCTTCACTAGTGACCCGCCTTCTGAGTTGGTCGGCGTGCCTCCTCCAGAGTAGACCCGAGCTAGTCTCAACCCTGTAGGACACTGGTCCCGTCTGCTCGATGACTGTCCCTGGGACCCACGCCGGCCCTGACGCCGCGTAGTTCCTGCAGTGAACCGGGTCCCCTGCCGAAAAACTTTTGGAGCTCCCTCCCCCTATATTTATGTTTCTCCCTTCATCCTCCACCCTGGACGGATCCATCCGGTCAAAAAGTGTTACCGGACGCCTCCTCATGAGGAGTTCGGCTGGGGAAAATCCTGAAGCTAAGGGGGTTGTCCTGTAGCAGATGAGGAACTGGCACAAATGCAGGTTCAACTCACCGGGACCCATGCGCCGCAGTGCATCTTTCGTAGTGCGCACTTGGCGCTCTACCTGACCGTTTGTGGCGGGGTGAAACGGGGCAGCGGTGATGTGCCTGATGGCGTTCCGCTCAATAAACGTCTTGAACTCTGCAGACGTGAAGGTACTAGCGTTATCGCTAACAAGGACGTCTGGCAGGCCGAAACAGGCAAAAAGCTTGCGCAACTGCTTGATGGTTGCGGCGGAGGAGGTGCTGTTCATAGGGATTACCTCCAACCACTTGGAATAGGAGTCGACTACCAATAGAAACATGGATCCGCGAAAAGGGCCAGCGAAGTCGACATGGATCCGGGACCATGGCCCGCGGGCCGTATCCCATTCCCTATGGGGCAACCGGGACTCCTCGGGCCGAGAGCCCTGGCAGCTCTCGCATGTGCCCACTAAACGCTCTATGTCCCCGTCTATCTGGGGCCACCAAAAGAAACTCCTGGCCAGAGCCTTGGAGCGCACGATCCCGGGGTGACTGGTGTGCAATAGTCTCAGTACCTTGGCCCTCAGCTTCTCTGGGATAACTACTCGCTGGCCCCAGAGTAAGCAGCCCCTTTCCAGCGACAGCTCTACTCTGCGCCTAAAAATTGGTCTGAACTCTTCATCGGGGGGAGTCGTGGGCCAGCCCTTCCTAACCCAGGAACTAACTTGGGCCAGCATCTTGTCGGCCGCCATGGCTTTGGCGAGGTCGGCCGGGACAATGGGGGGTGAGTCGAGAGACTCAATCAGTAGGACTTGGTGATCCTGCTCTACCTCGCATGTGGGGTCCCCTACACTTGGGAGGGGAGATCGGGACAGTGCGTCCGCATGGGAGATCTCCTTCCCTGGGCGATAGACCAGCTCATACTGGTAGGCGTTGAGGGAAATGGCCCAACGCAGCATTCTGGGGGATAGTATTTGCGGTGTGGGTTTGCCGGTAGTGAAGATCCCCAAAAGTGGTTTGTGATCGGTCACTACCGTAAACTCGCGGCCGTATAAAAAGTCATGGAACTTTTTCGTTCCGGCGATGATGGCTAGGGCCTCCCTATCAGTTTGCGCGTAATTGCGCTCGGCCTTTGAGAGGGACCTAGAGTAGTACGCTACCGGGGCTTCCCGCCCGCTTTCCAATACGTGGCACAGGACCGCCCCCACCCCCACTGGGGACGCGTCACAGACTAAAACCACTGGTTTTTTCGGGTCGAAATGGGTCAGGACAGCGTCCGAAGACAGGAGTGACTTAAGCTCCTTGAATGCTCTCTCCTGCCTGTCCCCCCACCGCCAAGCCGCGTCCTTTTTGAGCAGGGCGTGCAGTGGCTCCGCGACCGATGCCTTCCGAGGCAGGAAGGTATGATAAAAGTTTAGGAGCCCTAGAAATGACTGTAGCTCCGGTTTTGCGGTGGGGCGAGGGGCGTTCCTCACGGCTGCAACCTTTGACTCAGAGGGTTTGATCCCGTCCGGGGTTACCTTAAAGCCTAGAAACTCAACCTCCCTCGCAAAGAATACGCATTTGTCCCTCCTCAGTCGAAGGCCTGCCCTCTCGAACACTAAAAGGACCCCATCTAGCCTCTTTGCCAACTCTAATTCGCTCCCCGCCGTTATCAACAAGTCGTCGAAGTATGGGAGCACGCCTGGAAGCCCCTTTAAAAGGCGTTCCACGAGGGATTGGAAAATTCCGGGGGCTGAATTCACGCCAAACTGAAGGCGCGTTACCTTAAACGCCCCCTTGTGCATCACTATCGTTTGCGCAGCGGCAACAGCCGGGGTTACAGAGAGCTGCTGATACACCTGAGCCAGATCTAACTTGGCAAAACACTTCCCCCCATGTAACGTGGCCAGCAAGTGGCTGACCACAGGCACTGGATATGCGTTTGGCCGAATGGCCTTGTTAATGGTACATTTATAGTCTGCACAAATCCTGACTTCCCCGTTCGACTTAAGGGCTGTAACAATCGGCGTTTCCCACTCCGCCGAGTCAACTGGAACCAAAATCCCCTGCCCCACCAATTTGTCCAGTTCTGCCTCGATCTTGTCCTTTAGGGCGAAAGGCACCCTCCTTGGTTTGAGGCGGATGGGCCGGATTTCTGGGTCCAGCTCGAAAGAAACCGGGGGCCCCTTGTATTTCCCAAGCCCCTTCTTGAAAACGTCCGGGTGCGCGTTGTAAACGTCCCGCATTGGGTCAGTCTCGATGGCGTTAATGCCGGACAGTTCGATTCCCAGGGGAGCAAACCACTGCGTTCCCAAAAGGCAGCACCTCCCCCCTTTGAGGACCACTAAGGGCAGTTTTTCAGAGTAGCCCTTGAACTTCACCTTGAAATTCCCCACCCCCAACACTGGGATCCCGTTTCCCTGCACGTCCCGAAGGTGTGACCTCATGGCCCGCAGTTTGGGCCGCTTGTCTGGGGGAATACGCATGAACTCTTTTTGGGACAGGATGGAATAAGATGACCCCGAGTCTATCTCCATCCTCACTGGGACCCCTTGCAATAGTACCTCTACGAAAAACCGCCGGTGCTCCAGGCCCACGCGGTTCACACCTTCCTCATCGTAGCCGGCTGCGACCTTCCTGGTGCCGGTCGCCTTCCGCTGGTGCGTCTGGGGATGGCTGGAACTCCTCTTGTCCTCGACTCGCCCGCGCCTGCATACTCGGGCGATGTGCCCCTTTCGGCCGCAGTTGTGACACTCGGCCTTTCAAAACGGGCACCTCGTGCGGTCGTGGGACGCCCCACAACCGTCGCAACGGCGGTCCTGCCGTTCTTGGGGTTGCCGCTTCTCACCACGCTTCTTGATCCTCTGGACGTCGTCGTCCTCGCTGGAGTAGGGGTCCGCTGTTGTGGACGACTCTTCGGACGACGTTGGTGTGCCGGCGGGCGGCTTGGGGGCCCGCCAGGCCGTCTTCGCTGGTGTCCGCTGGGCCGCCTGTACTGGTGACTTGGCCCACTCGGACGCGGCCCCTCGGGACTTGAACAGCCTCACCCCGCTCCTGGCCTCCTCGGCTGCTTGGGCCTCCCGCAGCACCTCGTTGAACGTGAGGCGTTGGTCGCGGGTCATCAGCCTCCTCTGCAGCTCCTCGTCCCTCAGACCACACAACATATGGTCACGGAGGGCCTGGTCCAGGTCATCCCACTGGCAGTGGACCGCTGCCAGCCTGAGGGCCGCCGCGTAGGCGGGCACGGATTCGCCCGGTCGCTGGTCTCGCCTGTGGAACGCGACCCGTGCTGGGAAGATCGAGACGGGCGGCTGGAAATGCTCACCCAGTTTCTCCAGGATACGGTCGATGGGGACCTCGTCTACCTTCCGGGGGGCCACCAGGGTCATCAGGATCTGCAGCGTGGCCGGCCCCACTTGGGCCAGGAAGTGGGAGCGCATCTTTGCGTCATCGTCGACGCCCGCGGCTTCCATCGCGTGCCGAAACTGGCACTCGTAGAGCTCCAATTGTTCGGGCTTGCTCACATCGAACTGGTACGCCTTGACCTTGGGATTCGCCATCCATCCCACCTTCGTCGCCAATTTGGTGTCTGTTCCAGGAGACATAGAAAGAGTCGCAGTATGGACTAACACAGGTTTATTGGTTGATGATCAGAACGAACATGTGGTAATGGCGGAGGTATCTCACATTATATACAGTGGTACAACACATTTGAACTTGGCTGCATGGTAGCTCATTGGCCGCTACCGGCGTGACGTCATCCTGGTCACGCCCGTCTTCGGTGGTGGATCAGTGTTAGTTGTTTGCTGCGGGAAATTCCCACGGCTGCAGGCGATTTGAGGAATGATGACCATGTGAGTTGAACACTCGCAGCTGCCCTCTATAGGCAGCTTGCTCGAGTTCCTTTACAGCTGGGTTACATTGTGATTGTGGCTGGGTTACATTCATACATTTCTTAAAGCAACATTGTACATTCATATGAAGCAGCATTGTACATACACAACAAGTATAAGGGAAGTAACATTGTTAACCTTAGTCCTGCTTGGGGTTGTTCAAAAGCCTCGGGACTCATTCTTCCGTGTTTGAAAAAGCATGACCCTGATCTCAGATTATATGTAGAGCTATTTGTTTAATAAACCCTAAAACAGTTCTGGCCTTGATGAATCATATTTTATATCTTAACAAATATATTATGTCATTATTAACTTCAATATATGTGTATATATACTATACTATACTTTACTATACTAAAGTATACAGTATACTATTTCTCACCTGTGTTTTCTACTCACCACCACCCTGTCATATTGTGTTTCCTCATTTGTTGTACCAAGAGAAAACAAGATGTGCCTGGGTATAATAATAATAATAATAATAATAATAATAATAATAATAATAATAATAATAATAATAATAATAATAATAATAATAATAATAATAATAATAATAATAATAATAATAATAATAATAATAATAAAGTGTCAGAGATTACTATGGGTTGAAAGGATTTTTAGGGGATGCCCGAATGAGGCTCCTTTCATGTCCCCAAGTGCAGCTCTTGGGTATCGAAACCGACCTTCCAGTCTCCAGCTTAGCGCCTTAACCACTAAGCTGCCAGGGGAGCTGTGTACCTGGGGCTGTAGAGAAGGGAGTTTTCCCCAAGAAATGTACCTAGAGAACTGGGAGATCTAGAGAGTTTTTTGCTCACTCAAATAGTCCTCACATTATAAGACAATTGTAGTAGTACCACACAGAGTGCCACGATGTGTAGCTATTATAGCCAACAACCTTTAGGGGCTTAAAGGGGGACAGGATAAATTTTGAACTACCAGTAGGTCCTAGTCACAGTGGGTATATATCTTAACTCCAGCATCAGAGGAAGAATGCCTCTTAGGTCAGCTCTTGGATGTCATGAATGAGAGAGCGCTCTTACAATCACAACTAGTTGATGATCGCATATAGTTGGTGATCATGGAAATAGAGTACTGGACTAAATAGACCGTAGGATTGATTTAGTGTCACTCTTCTGAAGTTCTAACATGAGAACAGGTCAAATAAAATTATGCTCAATTAAGGAGAGCTGTTGATTGATCCTACACTGGGAGCCCATGTGGTATGGTGGATAAGAGTGTTGGTTAAGTCTCAGGAGACCCTGAGTTAAAGTCTCTGCTTGGCCAAGGAAACTCATTGAGTTGTACTCACTGAGGGGTGGCACTTGTAAAACAGCTCCTTAAACATCTCATAGACCTTGGAAACCTGATTATGATTGCCTTTGAACTGAATAGTCTTGACTGGCACATAACACACACAAAGTCAAGATATGAATATTATAAATTAGTTACATAGTTTTAGCACCTAAGACAGAAAAGCATACAAGAACTGCTATCTTTTGCCACCATTAAAAGTACAGTCATAATAAATTAAGTAGCTAATGATTTACTGCCTTTTCATGACACCCAAAATCTGCTGCATAAGGGAATGCTTCACTCTGCTTAATCATTCAGTCTGGCCTTATCATGTATATAACTCAATGTGAGCATAGGAGTTGTAATACAGTTTGGAACTTAGCTTTCCAAAGATATTTTAACCATGCAAGGGAATGTGACTGGTTAAAAACCAGTGTTTATGTTATTAGTTCCTGACCAATCTTTGCTGCTGTCTTTCTTCATTTGTTCGATGTGAGGAGGTTCACAGCACGATCGCTGTGGCTCATGGCACACCATGGTCATAAATTGTGGGTGATCGTTCTCCTTGCCTCATCTGTTTATACCGTAACTTAGAGGCCCCAGCTTGGGCCTCTAAGCATTACTCCAGGCCTTCTGGCCCTCCCTACCATGCCCAGGGATGGCACGCAGTCATTCAGCCAGCACGCAGCTTCTGTCCAATCAGCAAGGTGAGCACGAGGCAGGCATGCTGATATTTAGCCAATTAAGTAACCTTATGCTATCGCAGGTAACCAATAAGGATATATTGCATACCCTTCTCTGGAATTTCTTTGTCCTGTTATTCCTAATAAACTCCGTCCGGGCTATCTTGCCCTATGCCTCTTCATGAATCAAGCCTCCGCTGTCTCCTTGATCCCAAAACACAACATCTGGCGACCCGCGACGCGATTGCTAGATCCCAACTCCCCGACTCACCGGCTGGAATAGCCCCCTGGTGCACCTCTCAGCTTTCGAGCTCCCGATTGTGAGTAGGGGGGGGGGGACTTTCTTTAGGGCAAAAGACCCATGCAAAAGAATTGCAGAAAATCATCAAGGAGAGCGGATGTCCAGACATCACGCTTAATAGTCTAGAAGACTTCATTAAGGAAGTCGAATGCCAATGTCCTTGGTACCCAGAAATTGGATCACTCAAACGGGATGATTGGCAAAGAATTGGAACAATTTTATTGGAAGAACCGAGGGCAGCGGTTCATCATTTATTGATTTGGCAAAGAGTTAATGAGGCAGTCAGGAAATTGGTACCAGCAGAGGCATCCCTGACCAATCCTCTGACTCATCCACCCGAGGACCCACCACCTCCTTATCCAAAAGTGCTGCCCGCTATTTTACCACCTACGGCACCATTGGTGCTGCCCATCCCGAGCCTGGTTCTCCAGGCGCCGCCTGCCTACCCTGGCGGTGTGATGGGAAATGTTCGCTCTGCTATACATCGAGCCAAGAGCGATGGGGTTTTGTCCCTGGAGGAGGCGGAAGAGTGGCAAGGAGAGAGTCCTTCTGCTTTTTCCATTACGGTTGAGATGGGGGCGGGGGCGGATGGGAATCCAGAGGAACGTATCCATTGGCAAGCTCTGTCATATACAGTAATTAGGGAACTTAATAAAGCTGTTAGAGAGGCTGGTGTCCAATCAAATTTTGTGCAAGGGTTGCTTGAGGGAATTGGAAACGGGTACACAATGTTACCCCAAGACTGGAAAGACTTGTTTCGAAAGATTTTGACTGCTTCACAGTATGTGGTTTGGGATAGTGAATTCCGAGCGGCTGCAGTGGCGGCTGGTACGCAACAAAACACCCCTGAGCAGATTTATGGAGCAGGTGCATTTGCAACTCCCTCGGGAGTCTTTCCACCGCACCTTTATGTGCGTCATGAGAGCCTTTAAAAGGGTCCCCGTCTCTGGGAAACCCACACGCTCCTTTACTTCCACACGGCAGCAGCCCACTGAACCCTACTCACAGTTCATTGATAGATTGAAGGAAGCCATACAAAGACAGGTAGACAACCCTGATGCCCAAGGAGAACTCCTGAAACGGCTGGCTTTTGAGCAGACCAATATCGATTGCAAGAAAATTTTGCAAAATGTCATTCACCGCCCTGAGTATAGTTTAGCTGACATGATTCAAGCCTGCATGGAGGTGGGCACTCAGACACATGCAATGGCCCTTCTGGCTGGAGCACTTCGTGCCGGAAACAAGCCCACTGGCAATTGTTTCAACTGTCAGAAACCGGGACACTTCAAGAAAGACTGTCACGCCCCCGGAGGGGGAGCGCATAAGGGGGATGGAAAGGATGTCAGGCGCCCCAGCAAGAAGTGCCCCCGGTGTGGCAAAGGCTACCATTGGGCTAGCCAGTGCAGAGTCAACCCCTCACCACAGGGAAACTAGATACCGGGCCCTCCCCGGGCCCCGGAAAAATAAAGGGGACACGGGTCGATCAGCGCAAGGCTGCTACTGCTGGCAGCGCTGGTCTCGATCTCGTTAACACACAGGACATGACAACTGCGTTGCCTGGGGAGCTTATCCTGATGCCTGCCGACCTTACTGGCCCCTTGCCAAAAGGGACCGTTGGTTTGGTACTGCCACGTTCATCAGCGGCCAAACATGGCATCATGATAGTTCCTGGCATGATAGACGCAGACTACACAGGCATCATTTATGTACAATTTTGGAGTCACCTCCCATTGCAACTGCGCAAGGGGGACTCCTGGGCACAATTGATCATTGTTTCTTATGAGACCCCAGGGGGAGCGGAGCCCGCCCTTCGCAGAGGGAGGTTTGGTTCCACCCGTGCCAGGGCCGATGGAGACACCTATCATCCACAGGTTGCCGTCCTTCAAGAGCAGATAGGACAACAGAAGCCGACCCGTAAGTATTGGGTAAACGGTAAATTGTTGGAAGGATTGTTGGATACGGGGGCGGATATTTCTGTGATAGCGGCTGGGCACTGAGATCCCTTGTGGCCAACCGAAACCGCTCCCTCAGTTTGGGGCATCGGTGGTAGCAAGGCCTCCTGGAAAAGTGCTCAGTGGTTATCTGTCAGTCTCCAACCTGGCGGGCCTGAGATCGCTCGCATCAAGCCCTGTATTTTACAAATTGATCTCAACTTGTGAGGGAGGGATTTGCTGGCGCAAGTTGGCACCACCCTCATAACTCATGAATAGCCATCAACATTGTGCTCTTCCACTCTCGTGGAAGACCGATCAAGCCGTGTGGGTGGAGCAATGGCCACTTCCGCAAGAGAAGTTGACTGCGCTTAAGCAGCTCGTTCAGGAACAACTGGACGCGGGTCACACTGAACTGACTAGTAGTCCGTTCAATACCCCGGTATTTGTCATAAAAAAGAAGTCTGGGAAGTGGCGGTTGCTCCATGACCTGCGGGAGATCAATAAGATAATTGAGCCGATGGGCTCGCTCCAGTGTGGAACCCCGAACCCAAATTTGATACCCCATGATTATGAGATGGCTGTCATTGACCTCAAGGATTGTTTTTATACCATTCCCCTTCAGGAAAAGGACCGGAAGTATTTTGCTTTCACGGTCCCAGTGTTGAATAACTCCCAGCCCACAGTCCGGTACCATTGGAAGGTATTGCCAATGGGAATGCTCAATAGCCCCACCATGTGTCAGTTTTATGTAAATGCAGCTCTCATGCCATACAGAAAGGCTTACCCTAATTACAGGGATGACATCTTGGTGGCCGGGACCTCCCTCCCAGAGGGGTGGCTCCCTCGCCTTCAGGAGACCCTGAGCCTTTATGGCCTAATAATCACCTAGGAAAAGGTTCAGTTAGCCGAACCTTTCTCCTATCTTGGGCACCGCATGATGGCTGCGTATTCTATGCCAGCATTGCCGCGGATTGAAATTCCACCTACTGTCAGTTATGTCACCCTGCAGCAGATACTTGGAGCTGTCAATTGGCTCCGCCCTTATTTTAAGCTTACCACCGCTGCGCTCAGCCCCCTCTTTGACGCTCTTAGAGCAGGGAAGAATCCAGGAGATCTGATCACCCTTACCGCTCCGCAACGGGAGGTCCTTTCCATGGTTAACTCTGCCATGGCCAAGGTCTGGGTTGATAGGGCTGAGCCAAATTGCCCACCCAAGCTCCTTTGCTTGGGAGATGTGAAACAATTATATCTGGAGGCTCAATTCTGGAGCCTCAATTCCGTTTGACGAAGGATCTGGCACTAGAGGCCTGTGAGCCATTGACTCTGGTGTGGCATTTTGCCCTGGAACCCAGGGACGCATCTGATCTGAAATGCACATGAAAAGTGCCAACGTCAAGTACAGGGATGTGGCGACCCTGCACGTTGCTCAACTTGACTTAAAGTGCCCACAACTTTGGGCAGTTAGCTGGAGAAATTTGGAGAAATTCCCTCTGTATGATGATTGAAAAAGATGATCCTGAGTCGATTTCCATCTGGAATAGACAAGCCTGCAGAAGGACGTCGACAATGAACCTGTCAGAAACCGCATGAACTCTGGAACAGGAGCCGTTGCTGGTGAAGACCTTGGAGATGAGATGCTCCTTTTCTCGATGAACCTTGTCCTTTGAAGGCACCTTAGCATACTGGCAGCACACTCGGGCAATGTACCCCTTCCTCCCACAACAGTGACACTCAGCAGACTTGGGTGCGGAGGTGTCTGCTCCCGCAACCCTGGCATGGAGCAATGATGCCCTTGGACTTGGTAAACTTTCTGTGGTGCCCTTTAGCGATGTCATCCCCCTCTTTGGAGCTGACTGAGGATGCTGATGGGCTGGACGAGCGCTGTTGCTGAACAGCTGATTCCCTCTGGACTGGTGCTGTTGATGAGGCCTGGAGAAACTGGACCCCAGTGGTGGCAACTTCAGCTGCCTGAGCTTCCTTGAGTACCTGAGCAAACGTTAGTGTCCCTTTTCATAAGGCAACATTGTGTAGCCTCATTCCTGAGGCCTACAAGGAGCCGGTTGTGAAGAACAATGTCGAGATTTTCCCATTTGCAGGAAACTGCAGCATGGTGGAGAGCAGCCACGTAATCTGCGATCGATTCCCCAGCCCTCCGGTCTCTTCTGTAGAAGGCCACTCTGGCCGGAAAAATTGAAGTCTTTGGCCTGAAATGGTCCCGGACGATGGTCAAAATGTTTTTAGAGGGGTATCCTTAAGCAATCTGCACAGAAGCAAGTCTGTGATCAGCTTGAGCATGGTCAGCCCACAGTGAACCAGGAATGTAGCTTTCTGCAACCCCTCGTCGGCGATTTTCTGTGAGATCACGTAGTTATCGAACTGGACCTCATACATAGGCCATGAGTCTGATCTGGAGATCTTGAATGGCCCAAACGAAGCAGGAACAGCGGCAGCCATTGGTATCCCACCTTCGTCGCCAAATGTTGAGTCCAGCACTTAAGAAGTATTCTGATCAGCAGGATCAGGTCAAACACAAGTGATTTATTATTCAGCTCAGAGATACTAGACTGGGGAACATGTACAAAGTGGCCAGGTTATATACAGTGAGAATGGCAGTTACACAGGTTGATACATTTCAGCGGGCTTCCAGAGAAGTGGGAAGTTTGTACTGATGAATCAGCTATTTTGACAATGATTTGAAACATGGCGCCTTTGCAAAAGGCGTGCTTCTTTGCCATAGATGTTACGGCGCTAATGGCGGTTATTAAAAATAACGCTTGGACACAACAGCTTCTTTCTTTTTTGTGTCCTTATCAGACCCTAGACTGCAAAAATGAAGCCACTTTCTTTCCTTTGTCGTTGCCCAAACACAAGTCCTCATCCGTACATGTCTCTGGCAGCAATCGGCAGACCAGCAAATGGACTCTGTGTCTCTCCACATTCACACCATTTGTTGTTGTCCACCAGCAGTCCCCACTTGAGCATGTTGATGTTGGTTTTGAATTTAGGGACTCCAACCCTCAGCCCATTCAGGGCCCTCTAGGTGACGTAGGGGAGATTGAGATCTTCAACTAAAACATCCAGAGAGCACTAGATTTGAAAGGATTGCCCTGGGAGGTAATGTAATGACTTCTGATTTCACTCAAAGCTGTTCTTTAGCCTGTGAGAAGAAAGAAAGGCAGAGAAAGTTGATTGCTCCATTTTTTTAAAAAATGTTGCTGTTACTCAGAACTGTCTTCACCCTTTATGCACCAACTCCTTTGTCAGAGGAAACCAGAGAACATGAGCTGACCTTACCAAAAATGGAGGCAATTTGAGATGTTGGACTGTTTCCTTTAAAAGTCAAGAGAAGCTTTTAACTTTGCTTTGCCTAATAGGGGAGATGAACTTTCAAAGTATCAGTCTGTGTGGTATAAATTTTTTGTCTTGAGAAAGAGTTAGAGCTGCAGAGAGAATGTTGCATTTTTAAAAAGTACACTTCTTTCTTGTCACAGCAGGAAAAGTGACCACTTTAAAAATAGCATAATAAGCAACTATAGGATTTGTACAACAATTTAATTCAAGTTGAATTGAATGCAAATTATTTTTTCTATCAGTGAGTGGGAAGGCATATACTGAAACATTCATGTTATGGGACCGATCAGAGAATGATAAATGCTCCAACAGAACTCACTAGAAAAGCACAAATGTTGATATTCTAGGCCAGTTTAATTTGGCAATCACAGCAGCTCTGTTAGAGGGCTGAGGTTGTATGTTTGCAGGCGCACCCCCCAATAAAGGACTCAGACACCGATGAAAGTGGATAACGGCATTGGGCCACATTTATTGATTCATGCCCTAGTCCGAATTATAAATTTCTATTGGTAATTGACCAATTATAATTCTTAAGGCAAGCAGGCCGAAGTAACACTGGTAAGGTACCACCCAAAATTGCCAACGGCAATTGTTACAATGTATCTATTTGTATCAATTTGTTTGTTGACAACAAACAAATTGTTGACCGTAGTCAATATCTAACTAATGACCCCACCCTCTGACGCGTATCCGTAAAATCACGGGGTGATGCATGCTGTCTAGCTGTAGCCATCACCCCGTCGCCTGGTTCGTCGTTGACCGGACAACGTTTAACCAACTTATGCCTGTCTAGTGTTGTCCAGTCAATTGCGAACCTGCCGGATACCTATGGGTCATAAATGTTTACCTTACCAGTGCTACCCGCCACACGGAGGGGCTTCAAAGAAGGCTCGACGCCCCCCCCCAGACCGTCAGCTCGGTCAACAGGCCTGCTCGCCAATCACCCAACAGGAGGTCCATACCTCCTCGCGACAGATGGACCCCATCCCCTGCGTAAAGGTCATAATTTTGCAGACTAATGGCGGGGTGACGACTGACCCGCCCCCAACCCCTGTCGACAATGAACCGGGCAACAGCCCTGTTTACCATGCGTCTAGCACGGTCAAGGGCCTGGAGGTCGAACCCTCCCCTATACGCGTGCCGCGGCACCATGTCTGACCAAACGAGGGTTGTGGCGGGCCACACGTAATGCAGGTAGGCAAGGTCACCGCAAATCGCATGCTTCAGCGATAGGCCGGTGGCCCGACCTAAATCATTGCCCCCAAGGTGTATGATCAGGATGTCCGGCGGGTCAGCATTCCGGCCCGAGAAAAGGAATGGCAACAGCTCCCGCCACAACATCCCGGGCTTACCATACCATGTGAGACTTGCGTATGCACCCAGTCCCAGTCGGGGTCCCCACTCTGTCGCCGCAGCGTAACGCGCTGCCCTGTGCACGTAGCTATGGCCCACCAGCCATACTGTCACCGGCGTAATACGACACCCAGGGTCTGTCAAGGAAAAAACGAGGGAAGAGAAAAGGTGCGGTGACTCGACTGGTACTCACGGTGAAAGAGGGCGGACATAAAATTGAAAACATTGTGATCCCCACCTCCCCATACGGCGTATCTCAGCCCCGGAGTACCCAAAAGCAGCCGCCGTGGAAGCCGCCCCTATTCTGAATGAATGGGTGCCGCAACGGGCCCCTGGGAGGCCAACACCGGCCAGCGCTTTGCCGGTCACCTTCCAAAATTGAAATTTAGTAAGGGGAGACCCATCTTGGTGACAGAAAAACGGGCCATGGTGCGTGCCACGCAGTGCAAGGAACTCCTGTAGGGCACCAACCGGACAGATGTCTGCCAAAGAACACCGTAGCAGTCTTACTCCACTGCCTACGCCATGCTGATCCGTCTTAGAGGAGCGTATCCTCAACTGAGCCCAGTCTTTGGCCACATAGACATCTTCGAGTTCCAGTGCCCTACGACTTGCATCCGCCTTAGACAGCATCACAAGCTCGCTGATGCGGAGCACTCCAAAAAAGGCCACCGTTGTAGCCGCATGAAACAGGGCTGCCTCATACCTATCAAAACATAGGTCCTGCCAGCCCCGTGCCAGTTGGGTAAGAACCCCTGGGGAAATTGGGTGACGGTCGTCCGGGCTACGCCCACGCTCCCGCACCCACCCCTCCAAAACATGTCTCACACGGAAGTCAGCGGTACTGTCCGCATGTCCGCCTACTTTGGCCATAAAAGCCAGCGCTGACAGCCTGGATGCTATGGTGCGAGGTGCAAGGCCCTGGGAATGCAGGTAAACCATGAATTGCAGTATATGGGCCACCGGGATCGGCCAGGTATCTGGCAGCCGGAATTGGGCACAGAATGCTCTGAAAGAATTGAATGCATGTTGATACGCCTTACGCGTGCGTGGCGCTAGCGACATGCCGATCGCCCGGTTCACCTCTCCTTGCCAAGGGTCCATATCTCGTCCGGGAGTGGCGAGGGAAATTCCTCCGCATCCGGGGCCAAGGCGCGGAACCGGGAGATCTGCAGGCGGGACAAAGCGTCAGCGATATCATTATTGACCCCCGGGACATGCCTGGCCCGGAACAGCACATTAAGGCGCAGGCTGCGCAATACAAACTGGCACACCAGGTCCATGACCCTGGGTGATTTGGAAGTCTGTGAGTTGACAATGTGGACAACGGCCGCATTGTCACACCAGAAATGAACGGCCGAGTTGGCCCACTCCCCAGGATGGGAAAAAATTCCAGATACGTAAGATCACTCAGGCGACCCGTACCTGACCAGGCTGGTGGCCACCCACCATAGGCCCACTTCCCATTGAAGTACATCCCATAACCCAGGGACCCAGAGGCATCGGACTGTATCTGGAAACGAGGGGAAGCCAGAAGGTCAGACCTCCAAAATGACACCCCATTGAACTCCCTCAGGAACTGGAGCCAGATAAGCATATCTGCCTTAATGCCCTGGGTTAGTCTCACCCTATGGTGGGGCCTGGATAAGCCTGTCATGGCGTCGCACAAGCGCCGAGCAAATGCCCTGCCCGGTGCGACCACCCTGCAAGCGAAATTGAGGTGACCATGCAGCACCTGCAGTTCCCGCAGTGATGCCTTGGGTTTAGCAACCAAGTCCGAGATAAGGGCCACTATCCTTGACACCTTATCCCCTGGCAACCTAGAAGCCTGCGCTACCGTGTCAATCTCCACCCCCAGGAAGACTAGCTGTGTAGATGGGCCCTCGGTCTTTTCGGGCGCTAAAGGGACACCAAGTTCCTCCATTAGCGTCTGAAATGTGTTGAGGAGACGTGTGCACGTGTCCCAGCCCCGTTCACCCCCGAATAAAAAATCATCCAGGTAATGGGCTACAGACCGGGACCCAGACCTGCGGACAAAAGCCCACTGTAGGAAGGTGCTAAAATGCTTGAAGGCCGAGCATGATATGGAACAGCCAAAAGGCATGGCCTTATCGAAATAATATTCACCCCGGAACTTAAAACCCAGCAACTCAAAGTCACCCGGGTGAACCGGCAGGAGGCGAAAGGCAGACTTAATGTCGCACTTAGCCAACAGCGCACCCGGGCCACATGAGCGCACCATGCGCAGCGCTTGGTCAAAAGATGTATACCTGACTGAGCAAAGGTCATCAGGGATAGCATCATTGACCGATCGGCTGGCTGGGTAGGACAAGTGATGGATCAGGCGGAACTCGCCCGGTGACTTCTTGGGCACCAAGCCCAAGGGTGACACTTTAAGGTTGGGGAACGGGGGTGCAGGGAAAGGGCCAGCGACCCTGCCTGCATCCACCTCCTTAGAAATGCTGGCGGCAGCCACCTCCTCCCTCCCCTTAAGGGACAAAAGTTTGGGGGCATCTTGGGGGGACCTATCACCCAGGAAAGGAATACGGAACCCCAGTCGAAAACCTTGAAGCAGGTAAACCGCATCTGCCTCCCTCGGGTACGATGCGAGCCAACGCTCCAACATGTCCACATTAATTGGGGAGGGGGCCTTTCGGTGGACCAGCCCCCTCTGTGGCAGTCTTGCCAGCCCCTTGTCCGCCCCTACCTTTGCCCCGCATCCCTCCGGGCCTGGGGCAGGCAGAGGCCGCATGGGGGCCAGCGCAAGAGGGACACTCATGCCTGTACCGGCAATTCTTCCTACTGCAGGAACCATTGGACGAGAAAGTCCAGCACAGCAGGCGGGCTGGAACCCCCTGCCCCGCCACCTGGCGGGGTGTCTGTGCTGGGACCACTCGCTGGACCGCATGTCCACAATGGTACCTTTCCCCAGGCGCAGGGCGCGTGGGAGTCATGTACAGAAGCCACAGCTTCTGGCAGGGCTCGTCCCACCTCATCTCAGGGTGCAGGGGAATCCGCATACGGAATTCCTCGTCGTAAGCCAACCACGACGGGCCCGGGAAGTCGACCATCGCCCGGTAAATGTTGTCCAAATACTGGACCATCGGAATTGCCAAATCCGGCCAGGCCCTGAGGTAGACCGCCATGTATATGAGGTACGCCGGCAACCAGTTGGCCCACGTACGTGGCGGCTTACGACGACGGGCCTGTTCCTTATCCTTCTCATCCTGCCCCTCCCTCTCCTCTTTGGTGGGCTCTCTGTTAAGAAGGGAGAAGATGTCCACATACTCCCCACGCCAGATCTTCTCCTTGGTGGCCTGGGCCAAATGGTCCCCCAGGGGCAAGGAATACCCCGCTGTCGGCAATGCCGACACCGGCACGGTGGGAACCACGGGGATCTGGAAAGGAGCCTGGACCAACCCAGTCACCCCCAACACATTCCCGACTGAGTAAGAGGTACCACCCAAAACGGGGCCCTGGGTGAGAGGTGAAGTCACCGGGTGGGACGTCGGCGACTGAACCGTCGCACCACCCGTGCGAGTCCACGGCCACTGGAATGCCCCCCCCAACGTGGTTAGGTGTGTGGGTGCACTAGATTGAACCGCATACTCACATGCTGCACCCCCACGGGCCGCCCCCACCGGGGGTTCCGGCCCGCTGGGGGCGTCGGAGCTCACGACCGCAATTGAGCTCATCGACGGGGCCTGACCAGCATCAGCCTGTTGAGTGGGGAGCTGCGAGGCAGTGGCCGAGGCCAGCCCACGCGCCTCGGGCAGCTTGACCCGTTCTGCCGCCTGCCGCTGACCGGCAGACGAAGGATCAACCTGCACCCCAAAAGGCACCCCCGGGTGGTTAACCCTCGCGAGGGATGCCTCGAGGGCCACAATGCGGGCCAGAAGGGCCTCAACACTAACGTAGCCCCCTATGCCAAGTGGGGGCAAAGGGCCGGCCGGCCCACTGGCTGCAGGCGCTGGTCCAGGTCCCTGGACCCCGGGGCCCATATACGGCCACGACCCCAGGCCCGGCCCCTGCAGGGCCGGGGGGGGTACCCTGCCAGGGGAGGGAACCCAGCCACCCCCATGGCTGAAACCCCCCGCAGGAAGCTGCGTACCAATGGAAGAAGGCCGCGCAGAATGGGCCATGCCAGGGGCAGTGGCCACTGCTTGCGGGCCGGGGGCCGCAGCCCCTGCTGGGCCGGCACGCGGACACCCCGCCTCGGGCCAAGGGGCAATCAACCGCCTCGGGCCAAGGGGTCCCGGTGGTCTCAGGCAAAGGAGGCTGCTGGGGAGGCGCAGCCGCGGTCCTCCGACCCGGCTGGCGCCTCCGTGCAGAACGAGCCGCGTTCGCAGTCGCCTTCTTCTTAGAGGGCATAGCAGCTAACCAATGGGAAGCCAGAAAAAGTCAAGAAAATTAGCAGCCAGAGGCTTCCCGATGAAAGGCAAGAGCGACGGAGGTAAGAGGGAAAAACTTCTCCGCTCCGTCGCTTCGCAAAATGGCAGCTCGGCTGCCTCGTGGCCGCCCCTTATATAAGGGTCCTGGCCACGCCCCCTAACTACCCGGATGCCTTCGTCCGGTGGGGGGGGCGCAAAGAGCGCGGCGGCCATTTTGGCGCCGCGCTTGCATTCTGTAAATATAAAAAGACACTCCAAAGACTTATCCATTGAGGGGAGGCATTAGTTATTGTTTTTTCATTCCTTCCACTCAGCAGCTGTAAACTTTATATCTCTCCTCAAACAATCTGTTCTTTATAATTTTATTTTAGTAGAAGTATTTATAAATTGCTTTTCTGCCCACATTGGATCTCAAGATAATGTATGTGTAAAACAAAAATATAATACAATAGTATAGATGATAATCAGATGATAATAAAAAGAGGCACTTTAAAAACCAAGTCAAAACAATAGTAAAATATCTATGTTCAGAAAAGAGAGGTAACATATTCTGATTCATTGATGTCTCCAGAGGTCCCTTGGTGCATTGAGTTTATTACCTAGAAATACTATGCTGTATACCAAACTGATTCTCAGTGCATTTATTGCATTATTTGTAATTGCATATAATTTTAATTGCTTATAATTATTTATAATTACTAATAATTTTAATGTTAGAAGTATTTATAAATTGTTTTTAATTTTAAATAACAATGTCAAGATTGACAATCATATGGGGGACAAATATTGAAATGTTTAACAATGTTGAAATACATAAAGAGGGTATAAAATTATAGCCCTAGAAATGTGTAAATGTGAATATAACATGAAGGTTTGAACAGTAATGAACTACTACTGGTAGAGGTTATTTCAGGTCAGATAGATTAACTTTGAAAATAGAAAAAAAGGAGAAAAGAACAATCTAAGTAACAATATACTGAATGTCTATTAGAAGCCATTGTAGAGTAAAAATGAAATCCTATCTAATTCTGTGTCATTTGCATGAAGAGCAGATTTTTTCTCTCTATGGGGTTTGCTTCTCATGTGAAAAGCAATATTAAGTGAATGGAAGGCTCTACAGAAGCAGACTCAATAGAAATTATCATTGAGTCTGCTAAAGCAGGAAGAGACCTGGGTAAGATTATATCTGCACACATTTTTATCAACCCATTGTCTGATACCAAAGCAAAGTCTATGAGATTTTTGCATTGAGTCAGTTAGCCTAAAAATGTTTTTCCATATCAAACTGATTTAAAGATACAAAGGTAAATAATAATATCTTAGTCTTATAAATAGGCCTTTGTAGCATAAGGTAGAGCAGGAGAGAAAAGTCATGGAGAGATACTCTATTTAGGTAAGAATGCATGTTCAAAATGAATTTCTTCTTTACTTCCTCTTTTACCCCTTCAGGTGTTGAGGGCTCAAACTAAACATAACTATTAATTTGCTTATGCACTAGACCAGGGGTTCGCAACCTACAGCCTGTAGGCCGGACCCAGCCTACAACAGCAAATCATCTTGCTTGTGGTGATGATTTACGACAGCCATAAACACACTTGCGTGTGCACAAATGTGCCTGCCATGGTTTACGGCAGCATTTACCACAGGCCACTCAGCTGTATGAGGGGGAGTGGCCCGGTCCGTGGCGTGAAATGGTTGAGAACCCCTGCTCTAGATCAGTGGTTCCCAATGTGGGGCACATGCCACACAGGGGGGCATTTTGAATTTTAAGGGGGGGGGAATCTGAGAATGAGTTATTAACAGTGAATGGCCTTTAGGGCCATAGCCAGGATTCTATATGGGGGTGGGTGGGGCAACAATGTCTCTCTTACACACATATAACATTGATGCCACAGGGTGGGTTGGAGGTGGGGGTGGGCTGTTACCTCAGGAGGGTTTTTGCACACACACACACCTAGTCTACAGCCCTGATGGCCTTTTAGGCTTCCTGCCAGTGATGCACTGAAGCAGGTCCTGTCCTGTTCGGGAGAACCGGTAGCGGAAATTCCCCCAGGCCATGCCCGCCTGGGTGGCCATGTGCATCTCCATACCCCATTGTATTGGCCATGCCCACAGGTTTGGCTCCACCCACAGATTTGGCCCCGCCCACAGAGGTGGTAGTAAATTTTTCTGGAGTGCATCACTGCTTCCTCCACATGAATAGGAATTCACTTTTTGAATAATAAGAGTTATGTGTCACGGGGGGCGGGAATCAGGATTTTAGAGATGCTTAGGTGAGACATGGCAAAAAAGGTTGGGAACCACTACTCTAGACTTTATGGCAGTTATATTTTGAAAAGCTATTCATTTTTGAAGCTACAGTAAAACCCCTACTTATGAAAAAGTTCTTTCTGTAGGCTTTTGCTTAAATTGAATTTTTCTGTAACTCGAAACAAACCCATAGGAAAAAATATTTTTTACGTAACTTGAAGCAAACCCATAGGAAAAATGAAATTTTTATGTGAATCAATGCAAACCCATAGGGAAATGAATTTTTATGTAACTCGAAGCAAATCCATAGAAAAAAGAATCTTTATGTAACTCGAAGCAAATGCATAGAAAATCGTGTAAGTCAAATTTTATGTAACTCGAGGCATTTGTAAGTCGGGGTTTTACTGAATATTCCATAGGAGTATCAAATTCTTAAGACTTCATTTAATTATTTGTCTCAATTTATATTTCAATTTTAAGATTCTTATGCATGCTACAAGTTGTTAAATTTAATTTTTCTTGTATGTTCAGTAAAAAGAAGGAAAAGAATAATTCTTCTGAACATATTGTATGCATCTTAGACAAAGTATTTAAAGGATATCCAGAAGGATATTCAACCAGCTACCCGTCAGCTCTGAGATATGGGCATACTAAACCTGTTATTCTTATTGTTGTTCAGTAGCACAGTCGAGTCCAACCCTTTGTGACCCCATGAACTCCCCAACACAACACTCTCCTAAATGCCTTAGTTGAATGGTTTTCTATTTTCAGAATTACCCCCTTAGCACTTCTGGGAAGCTCCTGGGATATTGCTGGGAAACAGTGTGCTATTAACTATACAACAAAGCCATGAGTCAGTTCTACATAGCCTGGATACAGTATTCACATTTTGGTCTTTAAAAAAAGTAATTGAGCTATAAGGGAGGTAAACTGGCTACATTTCTTCTTCAGGTTGCAGGAGTCTTCAGTTAGTTTTCCAACTCTGTAAGGCAGGGGTGGCCAAACTACATCCTACAGCGTCAAATCATCCGTCCTGCACCGCCCTCACCGCTACAGGAAACAGAAGTAAAACATACCTGCACATGCATAAACGCTGCCGTAAATGCACCTGTGGCAGTTGTAAATGCGTTTATGACAGCTGCGGACACATTTTATGGCAGAAGTAACCACATGACCGGTCTGCTCAAACATGTGACCAACCCATAGCATGAAAAGTTTGGGAACCCCTGCTGTAAGGGCTGGAAATAATGTTACTGGGTGGTTATACATTTGTAATATGCAATACAGCACAGTACTCTGTATCCTTTTCATGCTACTGTAATGCAAGGTTAACTGTCTGCTGTCCAATCAATTATGACTTATGACAACCCTTTCCAGGGTTTTCTAGAAGGTAAAGAATATACAGAAGTGTCTACCATTCCTTTCTTGGGGATGCCCTGAGGCTGTGCACCTTGCCAATGGCTAAACAGGCTGGCTCTTTCCCCTGAAGGCACAGTGGGGAATCAAAGTCCCAAACTCTGGTTCCACAACCAGATACTTAAACCATGGAACTATCTGGTCAACTGAGTTACACCAGCATAAATATACTAGGGATTATACTGTACCTAGCAACAAGGTACTGCACCATGCACTTGCACAATTGGTAAGATGTCCCTAGGCATAACTAGACACCAGAGTTCATGGAATGCCATTACCTTTCCTCCTGAAGTGGTACCTATTTATCTACTTGCAAGCTTCACTGGTGGCTCAGTGCATAAGGCGGGGTTCGATACCCGAGAGCGGCATGATGGGAGACATGAAAGGAGCCTCAGTTGGGCATCCCCTGCAAAAATCCTTTCAACCCAGAGTAATCTCTGACATGAAACACACATACACATTTACTTGCAATTTCTTGCTTTCAAACTGCTAGGTTGGCAGGAACTGGGACAGATTATGGGATATCACTCCGTTGTGCAGCACTCAAGCCTCAAACTGATGACATGCCAACCTTCCAGTTGTGAAGCTCAGCATCTTAACCACTTAAGCTACCATAGCCCTGTGTCAGGATACTGTAGAAAGAAATATATATTAGATTATTATTTTTTCTTTTGTTTAGTTTTTTTACTGCATTAAGTGACTTAATTAAATTTTCATTTTTATTTAGTACTCAATTTGTGATAGCAGATTGGGATGATGCATTCACCCAGATTTCTTTGTGCTGTGCTCTGATATTCAGTAATCTGATGTACCTTCCCAAATAAGAAATGAGAAAAGTTCATGACAAGGAGAATTTATATTATATTCTTTTCATTCCAGAATGTGAGTCACAGGGAAGACAAATGACCTTTATCTGATTGGAATTTAATTTGAGACTCCTATTGAATGAACATTTGTCATATTTTATTTACTCATGCATGGTGGATTGCAGAACTTTGAACTTAATATAAAAATACAGTTTAGTATTAAGTCATTCATTAGCAGAGGATCAAGTCCTCTTTTGTCATGCTCTGTAAGTATGCATTTATAGGTACAAAAAGCATTGGAGAAGCATTCTCATGTTTCCATTTTAAAAAAAAAGCATTTTTTTCATGTGTTGAAGGTTTTAGGATTGACGTGTGATAAAATGTTTGTTGTGAATCCCTGGAACATGTTTACAGGCTAAATCACATAGTCCTATTTTCGGATACCACTGAACCAAATTGACATTTACAAATAATGTCTGCTAGGTTTGAAGCAACACATGGCAGCTTACTGTGTGAATAAGTTAATTAACATCACAAATTGTCACTGTGTTTATCAGTTAGGTCTGTAACTCACCCATTGTTGGATTTGCTATTGAGCTGCTCACATACCATATCATACCTGTCAACTATCCCGTTTTCCCCAGGAAAACCCCTTATTTTTACCCCTCTTCCCGCCCCTCCCGTTTTATTAATTTCCCCGTATTTCCCCTTATTTGTAAAAAAAATATCCTGACCGGAGCCCTCACAGGCGAAGCTGCAGTATTTTTTTCCGGCCACCAGAGGGCACTGTGTGGCAGGCTTTTCGCTTGAGGAAGGAGAGAGAGAGAAGGTGGGGGGGGATTCTGTAGTTTTCCCTTTCTCTTTTCTGCCAGCCACATGGTCCTGGAGGCTTCGTTTTGGCTGCTGGGAGCAGGAGTCTACTCTAGGTGAGTGATATATTTCATATACGCAGGGGCAACCTCATGCTTTATTGAGCTGTTTCTGCCAGGCTGGAGGATTTCGTTTCTAGAGTTCTAGAGTTAACTTGGGAGGGGGGGCGTTGCTTGATCACTATATGAGAGAGAGAGAGAGGGGTGGAATTAATCCCTTGCTCCTCCACCCTAATTGTGTGTGTGTCTTGCCTGATCATCTCTGTTTCAAAGCCGAAGAGCCAGCGTTGTCTGCGTCTGCAGACATTTCCGTGGTCATGTAGCTGCCATGACTAGACACCAGAGCGCACGGAACGCTGTTACCTTCCCACCAAAGTGGTCCCTATTTATCTACTTGCAATTTCTTGCTTTCGAACTGCTAGGTTGGCAGGAGCTGGGACAAAGATGGGAGCTCGTTTCGTCCTGCAGTACTTGGGGAAGATGGGGAAAGGGTTCTTTAGCCCACACAGCTTTGTGCCATTGCATCTACAATACCATCTAGCCATCTTATTTTTGGCCACCCCCTTCTTTTGTCCTCCACCTTTCCCAGCATCAAGGCTTTCTCAAGTGAATCCTCTCTTCTCATTTGATGTCCAAAGTACTTTAGCGTCATCTTTACTATTTGACCTTTAGTGAGCAGTCGTGGTTGATTTCTTCTAGGATTGACCTATTTCTAACACCACATTTCAAAGGCATCTATTCTTCTGCGCTCAGCTTTCCTAATGGTCCAGCTCTCACACCCATACATTACCACCGGGTATACCATTGCTTTGACTATGCAATTTTTTATTTGCAAGGTGATGCCTCTACTTTTAACTATGTTCCCCAGGTTTCTCATAGCTTGTTTCCCAAGCATCAGTCGTCTTTTTATTTCATGGCTGCAATTACCATCTGCAGAGATCTTTGATCCTAAGAAAGTAAAACCTGCCAGTCGTATCCAACTCTAGGGTGCAGTGCTCATCTCCATTTACAGCCAAAAAGCCAGTGCTGTCTGTGTTTGCAGACATTTTCATGGCCATGTGGCAGACATGACTAGAGCCCAGCAAGTCACATGGCTATATTTGGCAATACCCAGAGATTTGGCCCCACTCACAGAGGGGTGTGGCCAAAATTTCCCTTATTTTCAAATCCAAAAGTTGACAGGTATGCACCATATTCACATTGAATTGACAACAGAAAATAAATTAGCTGAGAAATGGGAAAAAAATGGACCATGTACTGTAAATTGGCCCTCCCCCTTACTCTTGGATCTCAAAACTAAAAGCAAGAAGTATACAAAATCTATAAATATAAAGCAAGGATGTACGTTCATATGTCCTGGATGCAGTCCCACTCCCTACGACCCACCCCCTCGACATCTTCCCTGAACCTACCTTCCATGGCCTAAAGGTCAAAGAGGGGGGTCTGGGGGCCGTGGGTGGGGCGTCAGCCCCACTGAGAAGGATTGGATTACAGCCACAACTGTGCTCAATGATGGCGGCCACAACAAGGAATGAATCACTAGCACAAGTGTGCTTGCGCACACCAGCATGCAGGCTTCACCACTGGGCACCCAAAGATGAACCAAAACACAGTGTTGCCTCTTGCGCGCTCCTGCAAGGCCCCATACCTGATGGCGACTGCATGTGTCACCAACAGACTCCCCAAGAAGGAGGCAGTGGGTGGGAGCAGGGCAGCCGAGCCAGCCAGCGCACCCGCTGGACCGGCAAGTACATCACCCATGGCAAAGGCCAGGCTGTGTCCAAGGGATTCGGTGTGCAGAGGAGATGGCAGAGCAAGACTGGGCCTGAGCAGGTACTTTAGCCAGGGGAGAAGGAGGGTTCACACTCACCCCATCTTCTCCCAGACCAGGATGGGGTGACTTGTGGATTGTCCCTAGAGGAGGACCCCCACCCAATGTTCCTGCCCAGGCCCGCACTCGCTCTTCTGCCTCCTCCGCATGCTGCCTAGCCCAATGTGGTGGCCAGGCTCCGTCAAACAATGGAGGCTCACGGAGGAGGCGAGAGAGCGAGACCAGCCCCGGGCAGATATGTTGGGCTGGGTACAGGGACGGGGGGGGGGGGGGAGAGCAGGGCCAGGGAGCAGTCGCACACACACCTTCAGAAACTGAAGGGGGATCGCATGCCCAGGACCCCCTTCTCCTCCAAACAGCTCGAACTGTGATGCCTGCCGCCCGGGCGGTTCCCCGTCTCCACTGCCTCCCGCATGTGTGTGTGTTTGTGTGTGTGTCTGCACAAGAGAGAGAGAGAGAGAGGCAGTGATAAAGGGGGAGATACAGAAAAAGAGAGAGAGAAATGGAGAGATAAAACAAGAAACATAGAAATGGGGAGAAAGAGAAAAAGGGAGAGAGGGGGAGAAAACAAAGCAGGAAATAAAAAAGAGAGAGGAAGTGTTGTGTATACATGTAGTTCAGTTGTTCGCCAGTAGTGCAACTGACGGAGCTCACGTGACTCCAGTTCCTCCAATGGGTAACTACCGTGAGAAACCTTCCCGCCACAGGTGAAACTATGTCAGGTATGCATTATGTCAGAAGGCTGTCACCTATACTGTAACCAATAGTGCGCCTCCGGGCAAAATTCAAATGTACTGTGTACCATATATAAGGAGGCAAGTTTGACCATGTTACAATAAAGTAGTGTTTAGCCTGCCTGCCGGCTCATGTGCATTCAATCTGCCTACATCAAATTGGCGATGAGGATGGGATGATGGTGTCCCACAGGGTCACCCTTTCTCCGTTCGACACCTCCACGCCGGAGTCGTGGGACCTCTACGAGGAGCAATTCCTATATGTGATGGACATGGAGAAGATTGAGGATGAAGACCAAAGGCGGGCCTGCCTACTGGCCCAGTGTGGGTTTCCATCCCTGGAACTGGCGAGAAACCTCCTAATGCCACAGACACTCAAGACGGCACCACTGGATGACATCCCAGCTGCCCTGCGGGCGCATTTTCGTCCAAAAGTGTCGGTTATCCCGGCAAGAATGGCATTCAGCTGGAGGGACCAATGGCCTGGAGAAACTGTGGCTGAGTACGTGGCTGCGCTGAGGCTGGCGTCCGTTTCTTGCCGGTGGGGAGCCGCCTCCTACTCCTACATTGTGAGACCGCCTCCTATTCAGCCTGCAGGATGAAGATGCCCAGCAGAAACTGTTAGCCCAAGACAAGGACATCACGTTCGAGGAGGTCCTGCTGGTTGCACAAGCTGCTGAAGCTGTAAAGGACAAAGTACCGGCATGCAGGAAGAGGTCCATAGCCCCAGGAAGCTCGGTGTCCGTGGTGCAAGCCCACAGCTGTTCGTTACCATGTGCACGAGAGTCGAGAGCTGCGGCGGCCGCCGCAACGTCCTCTTTGGGATCCAGCAAGAGCAAACAAGAGGTCCAGAAAGTGAGGGAAATGGCATGGGAAAAGAGAGACACCACCAAAGAAAGCTGGCGCTGTGAAGGGTGCGGGGGCTCACACGACCGGAAGAAATGCCCATTCAAGAAGGCAGAGTGCCACAGCTGCGGATGATTGGGACACATAGCAAAGGTGTGCAGGCAATGCAGGAAACGATCCCCTGACCGGAACAGCCACTACGGTCGGAAGGACGAGGTCATCGGCAAAGTGCATTCTAGGGACACCGTGGTGAGACATGTGTCGGACCAACGCACCCATTTTTGTGTGAAGGTACTGTTGCAGGGGGTTCTAGTAAAGATGGAGGTGGATTCAGGGACCGCCTATTCCATAGTCTCACAGACGGAGTTCCTGCAAATACCCCCTAGGGACCGCCCAAAATTGAGAGCCCTCAGGACGAATTTGTGGGACGTTCAAGGTAACTACATTCCTATTCTGGGGGTGGGAGATTTCACCGTCCGTTTCAAAAACTTCACGAGGAAGCTGGTATTGTAGATGCAATGGGCACAAAGCTGTGTGCCAAAGAACCTTTTCCCCATTTTCTTGGGGGACTTTTGTTTTCTTTTCTTTCTTGTTTGCTCAGTGGGTTAAGTGACTAAGATGCTGACTGGGAGGCAGAAGGTCAGCAGTTCAATTCCCGAGTACTGCAGGACGGAATGAGCTCCTGTCTTTGTCCCAGCTCCTGCCATCCTAGCAGTTTGAAAGCAAGAAATTGCAAGTAGATAAATAGTGACTACTTTGGTGGGAAGGTAACAGCATTTTGTGCGCTCTGGTGTCTAGTCATGCCAGCCACATGACCATGGAAATGTCTGCAGACACAGACAACGCTGGCTCTTTGGCTTTGAAAAAGAGATGAGCCCTGAACCTAGAGTCGGATACGACTGGCTTTTGAGCAAGGGCGACCCTTTACCTTTACCTAACTCAGATCCGCTTACACAACTGTGCAAGCACACTGGATCTATGAGCTCTGATAATTCTCCCCGTGTATTTTGGATCTGCTCGCTCGTACGAAAAGCAGCTTCTTTCTCTAAAAATTGGCCACTGTAGGAATCTATGACTCTGATGGTGAACCTTGGCACTCTAGATACGACTTCCTTTCGAGCAAGGGAAACCTTTAACTTTAGCATATAGTGATCAAGCACATCCCTCCACCCCTCCCAAGTTAACTCTAGAACAGAAATGGAACTCTACCCCCTCTCTTTCTCATATAGTGATCAAGCACATCCCCACCCCTCTCAAGTTAACTCTAGAACAGAAACAGAACTCCACCCCCTTTCTCTTTCTCATATAGTGATCAAGCACATCCCCCTACCCCTCCCAAGTTAACTCTAGAACAGAAATGGAACTCCACCCCCCTCTCTTTCTCATATAGTGATCAAGCACATTCCCCCACCCCACCCCACCCCTCCCAAGTTAACTCTAGAACTCTTGAACATACCTGTCAACCACCCCAATTTGGCCAGGAAAACCCCGTAATTTGACGTCCATTGACATCATAACCTGCCCCATGCTGCCAAAATCCGCTTGTGCAGCCCCAAGCGATGTGCGCAGGTCTCGTTTTTCCGGAGCCGTGGGTTGACAGGTATGCTCTAGAAAACAGAAGGCAGGGCAGAAACAACTCAATAAAGCATGAGAGTGAGAGAAAAGTCTCTGCCCCTGGACCAAGAGCTGATTTGCCCCTGCATAAATGAAATATCGCTAACCTCTGACTTCCGTCCCTCCTCCCAGCATGGTGGCTCCGACCAGCTGCCATCTTGGGCATGTGGCTGGCAGGAGAAAAATGAAAGAGAAACCTACAGAACACCCCCCCCTTCTCTCTCACCCCTTCCAAAAGCAAAGAGCCTGCCACATAGCGACCTCTGGTGGCCGGAAAAAATACTGCAGCTTCGCCTGTGGCGTCAGGATATTTGTTTTAAAAATAAGGGAAAATATGTGGAAATTAATAAAATGGGAGGGGGGTGGGATAAGGGGTTTCCCCGGGTAAAACAGGATGCTTGACAGGTATGAGTGTTTAGCCCGCCTGCCAGCTTGTGTGCATTCAATCTGCCTACATCAAAGGAAGAAACACACACACACAGAGACAGAGAGTAAAAGAAAGAGAGGGGGGAGGTGGGCCACAGCCTCCCCAAACCCCACGTGGCGAAGCCTCAGCCATGGATGAACAGCCAGAGTGCACAAACTACCGCTGGAAGGTAAGGTCAGCGTGGGACAGGGTACCCCTGCTGTCTTTCCAGCCCAGGTTGGGACCGTCCCGGATGATGGACGGGCACCTCTGCTAGTATAATATAAAATCTCACTCTTGCATATGATTTGCAAAATCAGTATAGTTTTAGACCAGTTTGCCAAAACAAAACATTTTTTTAAAAAAGGAGCAACAAATGAGATAGATATTTTGGCTAGGAAAGATTGCTTCTACATTAACAAAAGTCAGTACAGTATTCTAGTTTCCAGTTAAATTGTGCTATTGTCTCTGGCATAAAGTTTTTAAATTAATCCTTTATCAATTATGGCCCTTTCTAGACACTGGCTGAAATTCAGCAAACCAGGCTCCGTTCAAATTCCTATAAATATCTAAAGCACTTGTTTTAGCAGAGTATTCCATAGATGGCACCCACTACCAATAGTAGGAGGTAGTTCTTAATGGCACATCATTAACTTCTTTTCTTGAGAGAACTTGAAATGCTCTTTAAGCTGTTTTTTTTTTTTGAAAGGACAAATATGTTGAGTCTCTCGGAAGCTACAAAGACATGGGTGTCATTTTCTTTTCTTATCCCTCTCTGTTAATAACACTTTGAGAAAACATTCTAAAAGCAATGGACTTGGTACTAAGGGACATATAATTCTATCTGTATTTCCTCACCTCTGTTATTGTAATATCTAATATTGCAATATCCAAGTGCAACATGTAGTTTAATAACTACATATTGCACTTGGTGAGGTCTTCTAGAGCTTTGGAAGTGAGGGGTAAATGATATCTTGATACTGAATTTCAACCATAAATATCTAGTAACATGGTTTCAAATGGATTATTTGGGAGTCGTGTTTGGAGGTGGTGGATGGGTTGTAAAAAAGATGAAAAAAATAAAATGTGGGTAGATGTTAGTTGTTATTGTTCAGTTGCACAGCTGAGTCTGACCCTTTGCGACCCCATGGACCACTGCACACCAGGCTCCTCTGTCATCTCCCATCTTCCACAGCCTGGTGGAAGATCTACACCCACCGCTTCAACGATTCCATCTAGCCACCTCATCCTCTGCCACCCCCTTCTCCTTTTGCTTTCGATCTTTCCTAGCATCCAGGCCTTCTCGAGTGAGTCCTCTCTTCTCATTTGGTGGCCAAAGTACTTGAGCTTCAGCTTCAGTATTTGTCTCTCCAGTGAGCAGTCAGGGTTGATTTCCTTCAGGATTGACTGATTTGATTTCCTTGCAGTTCAGGGGTCTCTCAAAAGTCTCCTCCAGCAGCATTGTTCAAAGGTGTTTTATTCTTCTGCACTCAGCCTTTCTTATGGTCCAACTCTCACAGCCATACATTACTACTGGGAAGACCATTGCTTTAACTATGTGGACTTTTGTTGGCAGGGTGATGTCTCAACTTTTTATTATGCTGTCTAGGTTTCTCATAGCTTGCCTCCCAAGAAGTAAGCGCCTTTTTATTTCATGGCTGCAGTCACCATCTGAAGTGATCTTAGATCCCAAGAAGGTGAAGTCTGTCACTGCTTCAAGTTCTTCCTCTTATATTTTCCGGGGAGTGATGGGTCCGGATGCTATGATCTTTTTTTTTAATATTGAGTTTCAGGCCAGCTTTTGCACGACTTTCACCCTCATCAAGAGGCTCTTTAGGTCTTCCTCGCTTTCTGACATTAGGGTAGTATCATCTGCATATCTAAGGTAGTTGATGTTTCTTCCAGCAATCTTAATTCCAGCCTGTGCTTCTTCCAGCCCTGTGTTATGCATGATGTACTCTGCATATAAGTATAATATGCAGACTTGTCATAAGTATATAATATGCAGACTTGTCATAGACATAATCAAATTTAGTTAGACTTAATCAAATTTTGTTTTCTTTAGCCATGATTGGTTTAATGGTTAGCCAGTTAGAAATGGGTTCACAGCAATTGTATGTTCTGGATCTTGCTTTGTTCCTATGAATGATAGTATCCAGGAACACCTGTCATCAATTACTTGAATTTGTACCTACTTCTGCAGAACTGGAGTATTCCCAGGTTAGTTAGACCTGATGGACAGAAATTCTTATCATTCCTATCAGTGGCTGAAGATGATGGAAATTGTACTTCAACAAAACTGGAGGATGTTAGACTTGGGTAAGACTAATGTAGAACATTGTAACCTTGAAGATGGGTTACTCAAGTGCTTCAGCAGGAGAACTCATGACAGCAAATCAAATTCAGAATGCTTCTTCTTTCTGCTCAAAAACTATTGCTGATTAGCTCTGGTATCATAAATAATTTTGCCAACATATCTGCACCTCCTTATGGCAGCTTGTTTCTTCAACATGTGAGGAGATTGTATGAACTTTGTTCATACAAAAAGCCATGGCTCTGAAGAGGAATTTCACATTTAGATCTAGAATCTTGATTTCCTTGCATTCTGGCTGTCAAGGAGAACAAATTACCTGTCTTCAGATCAAAGCAAAAAATATGTTGGTGGAGCACATTGACTGAATATGCTGTCTTAATTCTTCATCCCTCCTAAGTTTCAGAGTAAGTCTCATGTCATTCACAGCTCTTCTTTTTAAGCAAACGTGAATCAGATTGCAGTGCTACCGGTAGCATTCCATACAATAGTTTGTGTGTTTGTTTGTTTATGAAAACGGTTATACTTAAGTTTAATTATGTTTTATAATTATTGTAGCTCACATAAAAAGTGGGGCATAAAATGTCTCAGGAAAATATTAGTTTATGTATTTTATATATTTTTAGTGATGTATGCTCAGGTTGTAAATTTCTTTGTCTTGTTTTTATGTACTGTTTCCCTTCCCCCTAAGTATCCTCTGTTTAACAGTAGGATTATGTGAAATGTGAATTTCGAATGTGGCTGCAGGCAATCTGAAGCTACCGCTTTCAAAAGAATGGTTCATAAATCCCCACCCCTTCTCTTTTTATTTATTTGTACATGCATAAAGCTTTATTGGCATCACAACGTCACTACAAATGCATGTCGTATAAAAATGGTTAAAACAACAAGGAGTTGTAAAATTAAAACATGTAAAAACAAGGATTATCAAGTCCCACCAAATAGTTGAAGTCGGATGGCACATGACAGGTAGGTAGCCATTCAGTCCATGTAATCAGTGGAGCCATTGTTCAAGAGTAGCAGCAATCTAGAAGAGTCTGAGAGTCCACTACATTTGGCTAAGATGGGATCTAGGTAATTGAGATGGATTTCATTCGTTCATTCATTCATTCCTTTGTTTGTTTCCCACAGCATTTATAGTAGTGAAGCAGCAAATGTAGATTACAAGTGGATATAAGGTTCAAATAAAACAAAAACAAAATACTAGGGCAGCTATTAAGAGCAGTAGAAAGAACAATCACAAACTAAATTGTCAAGTGATTTTGTTTACAAAGCACCATTATCTCAGTTTTCTTAATATTATGCCTTCTTTTAATAGTCATCTGTTCAAAATGTATAATGCCATCCTAAAATACACTTAATAGACAATAAACATGAAACTCAATGAGACATACTTCTATGTAAACAGGTTTAGGAGTTCACTGTGCTCATTTATTCCATTCCATTCCATTCAGTAAACATTATTTTAAACTTAAATAAGCATGACAATTTTACATGTTTGTTCCCTGAGGACATACGTCCAGGGAAGCATAACTGTGCATTAGTATATATATTCAGGTTGTTGTGTTATTATATGCAGAAAATTTGTACAGTTTCAAAGAGTTACACTTATTCCTCATCATCCAAAGAACTAATGATGCTGATGACACAGTCATGAGAACAATGTCACTGTTCCTGCTGACAAAGTATACCCCTAAGTCATGATTATTTCCTATTTATTTCCACATTTTCTTTATTTTCTCCTCGTCTATTCTTGTTTGCTATATTTGAAAATAAAATTTAATAAACAACATTGAATAATTATTATGATATTAATAATTTAATTCAGTAAAATAGTTTTCAAAAATCCAAATCAAAATAAGTACATGTGATATATCTTTGTTCTCTAGTGAATTTTTTAAAAATAGAACTGTTGAAGTTAGACTGGGATGAAAATGCCTGTCAAATTTGCTTTCCTCCCTCATACATGAATTTTGTGAATTTTAATGAATTCTGACCAGAAATTAAGTTAAAAGATATTCTCAGCCACCTCTCCTTGTGGCACCTTAAAGACTAAAACATTTTTTAACGTAGAATCTTTCAAATCAAGTATAGCTTTTGCTGCCATGACACTGGGTACCTCTGAAGAAAACATATACCTCATCTTGTATTTGAACACTACAAGATGAGTTGATAATTATGAAATTCAGCAAGATAAAGAACCCTGATAAAGCAGCAATCTAACTTACACAGAATTCTATTATTGAATCTAGTTAAATGCAGTTACGTTTCTGGTAAAGGTAGGATGCTATGTGTTTTAGCTGACTGGGAAGTTTTGGAAGTTGTAGTAAAAACACACAAATATTAATGCTTCTAATTTCAGCTCTAGCCCATCCTCATCAATATTATGGAGGAAGCAAGCACGTGTTTCTACTCTTGTCCGTTGCATGCAAATGTTAAATGGCTGAATAATTTTATTTCTCTCTTTGCACTCCACTCACCTCTTTGCATCCCTATGCCTTGTAGAATTCCCACTCTGTTGTGTATTGAATGTAGTTGTAACCACACGAACGAGCGAGTGTAACAATCTGAAACCACATGAATGAGCGAATGTAGCAAGCTGTATCTTGCTAGTGAGCACTAGGGGGAAATAGCGAGCGTTCAGCTCACAGGGTACACATTCCTCAAATACCTTCAGCTGCACGGGAAAGATTCCCGCCCTCACCTCACCTGGACAAGAAGGGCATGACTAAGGATGACATCACATGGACAGTAGCCAATATGCTGTCGAGAAGCCACATTCAAATGTATAGCCACTGCATAAAAGGAGCTGTTTGTCCGCCATTACCTCATGTTCGTACTGTACTCCATGCAATAAAGATGTGTTAGACTAGTTTACAGCTGCTTCCATTGTCTTGATTCCCAAACACCAAATTGGCGACAAAGGTGGGATCTGGATTTCCACAGGGACAAGACACTTCCACAGCAACCGGTTTTCGACGTAAACCGGCCCGAGCGATAGGACTGTTTCGAGATGCACTTCAGGAGTACAGTAGCAGTTGCCGGCATCATGGACGCGGGAAAGAAGAGGGGCCTTCTCATCACAATGCTCGGCTACCACGCGGTGCAAACGCTGATGGACCTGGTGGCACCAAGAGAAGTGGAGCAGGTTGCCATAGCCGACCTGCTGGTTGCCCTGAGAAACCACTTCAAGCCCAAGGTGTCCTTCTTCTCTGCTAGGGCCGCGTTTGCAATGAGGGACCAAAAGCCGGGTGAGTCTGTGTCCGAATATGCAGCGGCCCTCCATTTGGCGGCAACCCCATGCGAATGGCGGGAGTTCTTAGACATGGCCCTTAGAGACCGGTTGCTTTGCGGGATGCAAGATGGGGACACCCAAAGGAAGCTCATGACCCGTGGCCATGACCTCACCTTCAAAGAGGTTCTACAAGAGGCGCAGACGGCTGAGTCCACAAGGGCCGGGTTCAAGATCCTCAAAGCGAAGCCACCACCAATTGAGGCAGCTGCATCAGCAGTCCAGGCGACCTGGAGGGCGCCCCCTTCCCCACGCTCACCCACATCCTCAGAGGCCTCCGCCAGTGCAGGCTCCAGTGAAGATGAGGGGGTCCGGAAAGTCAAAAAGGGGCAGAGCGGGAAGAAAGGAAAGGGAGGCCGGCGTTGCGATGGCTGCGGAGCATCCCACGATCGGAGCAAGTGCCCATTCCGAAAGGCTGAGTGCCACAACTGCGGACGAAGGGGCCACATCGCCAGGGTGTGCAGGCAATGGCGAGACGAGAGCAAGAGCCCAGCAGAGCGCTCCACGCGGAGACGGGATGGCGTTGGCAGAGTCTACGATGGCATCGACGGCCCAGAGGGATACCACGTGCACCGAAGAGCATGTGGGGGAGACGACCTGGCCGTTCACAGCGTGCCCTTAGGGCACCCACGTTTTTATGCTGAAGTACTGTTGCAGGGGATCCCAGTCAGGATGGGAGGGGGGGACTTCGAAATACAGTACAAGGGACTCAGAAGGTAACTCCCCCTAGTAGTTTTAAAGGAGGGGGGATGCAACCTCCTGGGAACACAGTGGTTCAAACCCCTGGATATTTTCATAGGAGGTGTCCATGCCATTGGAGGGGGGGGATGAGATTCAGGCAGTGTGCAACGCACACCCCGAGGTATTAAGAAGGGACTCAGGAAGTACAAGGGCCCCCAGTTTCTTTCAACCTAGACCCTGAGGTCCACCCAATTAGGCTCAAGCCACGACGGGTTCCGTTCGCCCTGAAGGACAAAATAGAGGCGGAGCTTGACAAACTGGTGGGTCAGGGGATTTTAGTGCCTGTGGACTCTGCAGAGTGGGAGACTCCTATTGTTACAGCGCTAAAAGCAAATGGGGAGGTGCGGATTTGCGCTGACTACAAGGGTATAATCAACAAGGCAATCTGCCCTAATGCCTATCCGGTGCCAGTAGTTAGCCATCTGCTAGCTACTTTACATGGGGGAAAGTTTTTCGCCAAATTTGATCTGGCGCAGGCATACCAGCAGCTATCAGTAACCGCAGCTACAGCTGCTGCGCAAACCATCGTAACTCACAAGGAGGCATTTAAGGTGACACGCCTACAGTTTGGTGTGAACTCAGCGCCGGGGATATTTCAGTCCCTTGTGGAACGTTTGTTAAAGGGGCTACTGGGCGTTTTGCCATACTTTGATGACATATTGATATCTGGGGGGAGCGAAGCAGAACTGGCCCAGAGATTAGATAAGGTCCTTACAGTGTTCGAATCCGCGGGGTTGAGGCTGCGGAGAGACAAATGTGTGTTTCTGGCAAGAGAAGTGGAGTTCCTGGGGTTCCGCAGTGAAACCCGCTGAGTCCAAAGTCTCAGCCATCCAAAACGCCCCTCGCCCCACCGCAAAACCAGAGCTGCAATCCTTCCTGGGGCTGCTGAATTTTTACCATTCTTTCCTGCCCAGGAAAGCATCTATTGCAGAGCCCCTGCATAGGCTCCTGAGGAAGGATGCGGTTTGGCGGTGGGGTTAAAACCAGGAGCAGGCTTTCAGGGAACTCAAGCAGCTCCTCTCCTCAGAGGCCATTCTGACCCATTTCGACCCAAAGAAGCCGGTAGTCTTAGTCTGCGATGCCTTAGCAGTGGGGGCGGGGGCGGTCCTTTGCCACATGTTAGAGAGCGGGCGAGAAGCCCCAGTTGCATTCTATTCGAGATCATTGTCTAAGGCAGAATGCAATTACGCCCAGACAGATAGGGAGGCCCTTGCTATTGTGGCGGGCACAAAGAAGTTCCATGATTTTTTGTATGGTCGTCCATTCACCATTGTAACCGACCACAAGCCACTATTGGGTATTTTCACCTCAGACAAGCTCACTCCACAGATCCTTTCCCCAAGGATGCTTCGGTGGGCTATTTTCCTCAATGCATACAGGGGTTCATTAGTGTACCGCCCTGGGAAAGACATAGGCCATGCTGATGCACTCTCAAGGTCTCCTCTTCCCTAGCTGGGAGACCTGAGATGCGAGATAGAGCAGGACAGCCAAGACCTCCTCATAGAAACCCTAGATGCACCCCCCATACTTCCCGTGGAAATTGCTGCAGCCACGGCAAAGGATAAAACACTAGCCCTTGTTAGATCCTGGGAACAGAAGGGGTGGCCCACGGCTCCCCCCGCAGATGAGTTTGCTGCGTTTTTCAGGAAGAGGGTTGAGTTGTCCACAGAAAGGGGGTGTCTCATGTGGGGGGAGAGGGTGGTTGTCCCAGAATCATTAAGAGCAAGGGTGCTACGGCTTTTACATTCCAGCCACCCGAGAATCGTGCGCTCTAAGGCGCTGGCCCAAAGCTATTTCTGGTCGCCACAGCTAGATGCAGACATTGAACACATGGTGAACACCTGCGAAAGTTGCCAGAGCTCTCGCCCTGAGGAGTCCCGCCTTCCACACAGAGAATGGGACACAGGTAGGGGACCGTGGTCTCGCCTCCACATAGACTTCGCAGGTCCATTCAGGGGTTCCTTTTTTCTACTGGTAGTGGACGCATACTCCAAGTGGTTAGAAGTGATTCCAATGCGCAGCACCTCATCAGCCGCAACCATAAAACAACTGCGCAAGCTGATAAGTACCTTCGGGATACCAGACGTCATTGTGAGTGACAATGCGAGTACTTTCACGTCTACAGAGTTCCAAGCATTCTTGGAATCAAACGCCATTCGGTACATAACCTCAGCCCCCTTTCACCCTGCAACTAATGGCCAGGTGGAATGCCTGGTGCGAACAATGAAAGAGGGGCTGCGGCGCATGGGACCGGGGGATCTGGACCTACAGCTCTGCCAGTTTTTGTTGGCATACAGGGTGACGCCATTGGCGTTGGGATTCTCCCCCGCTGAACTCCTCATGAAAAGGAAATTGCATCCATTGTTAACCAGGTTGGATCCCACCAGGGTGGAGGATAGAGGAAGAAACATTGAGCTCAGCTGCACAAAAAACTTCCAGATAGGTGAACCTGTACATTGTAGGAACTACGCAGCTACAGGGCCAGCCTGGGTGCCGGGAGTAGTCAATAACCAAACGGGACCAGTTTCATACTGTGTCGAGACCAACACGGGTCTCCTCTGGAGAAGGCACGCCGACCAACTAAGGCACCGAGTGATTGGGGGGCCGGACAGAGGTGCCCAGCAGCAGAACTCAACGTTAGGGTCCTCCCCCACCCGCTTATCCCAAGGGGGAGAAAACGAGGGGCAACAGTTCCAAACAAGGGGGGAAGAGCAGACTCAAACCCGTATCCTTTTGATACACCCGTTCTCCCCAGCGCCATGAAAGAGAGGAATGAGTTTGTCACTGCTGTCCCTGAGTTAGATCTTGAGTTACCAAACTGGGGGGGGGGTGTTTCGGAGTGTTCCCCCACCTGTCCAAGCGAGGAGCGGGGTTTTTCTTTAGTCCCTAGTGCCCCCGGTTTGCCCACATCCGCATCAGAAGCCAATCCCCCTCCTTCAGCTCAACCCATAGCTGCAAGTCCGCAGCGAGTCGCTAATAAGTCATCGTCTCCAATTGCAGTACAAGAGCCAGGAAGACACAGACGAGGGGGCACGGCCGAGCCTGGCGTAATGGCCACACGCCCTAAACGCACATGTGGAAAACCATCTTGGTTGAGGGACTTTGTCCCATCTTAGAGGGGAGGGATGTTGTGTATTGAATGTAATTGTAACCACACGAATGAGCGAGTGTAACAATCTGAAACCACATAAATGAGCGAATGTAACAAGCTGTATCTTGCAATAGAAACAATGTAACAAACCACAAGAGAACGCGAGCTAGTGACCACTAGGGGGAAATAGCGAGCGTTCAGCTTACAGGTTACACATTCCTCAAATACCTTCAGCTGCACGGGAAAGATTCCCGCCCTCACCTCACCTGGACAAGAAGGGCGTGACTAAGGATGACGTCACATGGACAGTAGCCAATGCGCTGTCGAGGAGCCACATTCAAATGTATAGCCACTGCATAAAAGGAGCTGTGTGTCCGCCATTACCTCATGTTCGTACTGTACTCCATGCAATAAGGATGTGTTAGGCTAGTTTACAGCTGCTCCCATTGTCTTGATTCCCAAACACCAAACACTCTTTTCCTCCAGTCCACTTTATGCAAATATTTGGAGAACAAAAAACATTCAGGCATCACTGATCAACACTTATGGCCCTGAAAAATACAGTAAAAGATGTAGACGGTATAGTCTTAGACCTATCACCTTGCCTGAAGCTTCTGGTTTTTTTTTTAATCAAAGGAAGGAAAGCAGGCACAGGAATATGTGGTGAAATAGTAATAGCAGAATAAACAGAAAGATTTCATCATTGCTACAATACAGTGGTAAAAAAGGTGAAAACATACCAATGGGGAGCAGGCGATGTACAGTACAACTATTTGGACAACCACTGTATCTGCTGTTTTCTGTTGTGTCATGAAGATAGTTTTATCACATATTCTTCCGCTTGTATTATAAGGAGATTTCCACCTATGTATATAGCCAGTTAAAAAATAAATAAAAGTATGTAGAGGAGCAATAACATTCTCTTCACTACGTGAGCTGTTAATATAGACCAGTGGTGGTGAACCTATGGCACATGTGCCAGAGGGGACACTCAGAACCCTCTCTGTGGGCATACATGCATCGGCCAAGCACAGTTCGCCCCGCCCCTCTGCCCAGAAGCCCAATGGAAGCACTTCTACCCTCCCCTGTCTGGGGTAAGGCAGGAGACTCACATGTTGCACAAGGGTGTGGCACAGACAGCAGTTTGGGCACTTGGTCTCTAAAAGGTTCGCCATCACTGATATAGACAATCAGTTTACTGTGTAGCCTAGACAACTTTAAGACTAAATCATGTTCTTTCTACAATAAGAACATACTGGGAAATTGTATTCATATCCCCTTCAATACCCTTGCAATTCTGCTTAAATTACAAATTCCAGTCTTTTAAATAGACAGAGAAGGTGTTGAGTATTGAAGGGATGGCTATCATTTTGCTTGGTATGAAATCAATACCCAGTACTAGGAGCTGCTGTGCTGGCAAATATGAGTTTAAGATGGGGCCCAACAACTGCTCTGCCACAGTAGTGTCAAATTTATAACATTGCACTGCCTGGCTTGAAGGGTATTAAAGGTGCTTCCAGAACTGGATATGGTTTTCTCAAAGACTGTCTGTTTTCTTGTGCAGTGCTGCAGCAGCTGACTGAGCCAGCTTGAAATTGCTTTGCCCTCCTATAGTTGCAAGGAATATGTAATGGGCTTCTGTGGAATGCATGCCCTTCAGAACATTTGTTCAATAAAGGCCAAACTCTGGCTTTCCAGCAATGCTGTGACTGATTAGATGCAATATTAAATGTGCTATTGTCGAGTGATGAAGCCAAGATGTAAAGAATCCATTTGGGTTTGCCACATTAATCTGTAATCAATGTCTGCAGACTGTCTCCAGAGGCCAGTTTCTTCTTGCAGTTCTAAGTGCGACCCTCTAGTCTAAACATATTCTTTGATTGTCTCTGGGTGGAGGAGTTTCTATTGTCAGATGGGATAGCTCTGTTCAGTGAAAATATCTGAGACTTTATCTGGAAGGCTATTTCTTTTACGTCATTCTAATCACTTCTTATAAAATTGCACAGATCTCTAGAGCACAGAGGCGATGGTTTGTTTGGATTTACATGTTGGTAAGTCAATATTTCCAAGCAGAAACACATTAACTGAAATATCTAGTCATGTACCAGTATGATTGTGTGTTCAGCTTCCCCTTGGAAGAGGTGGGGAACCTACCTGTAATTCTGTTGCTCTGTATTTCTTGCAGTAAGGAGTTTTATTAGATGGAGTACAAGCCTCTTTTAGGTCTGTATTTATGATTACATTTGAATATGCACTTCACCTTTGCAAAGAAGAGAGTGGCTAAATATAATGTCCAGTAAGCCAAAGTTATACCAAAGCTGGGAAAATTCATTCTAATCTAGGGCTCCTGAAGTCTCTTCTAATGTTGGTTGGTTTTGATTCTTTGACAGGCATCGTATAAATAAATATAAAAAAAAACAAGCACTGAACATTTTGATAAAAAAAATTCAGATGAGCCTTCCCACTCATTCGAAAGAAAATATAAATGTAATAAAGATTAACAGGGTACGGGACAGACAAACAGCAGCAGTAATACAACAGAGTGAGGGAGATGCTTATTCAGGGCTGATGGTCCTAGTAAGGAAGCCCTGAAGGGTAAGGTTCACTTTGAAGACATCCAGCTTCTCTACCAACTCAGTATGTAAATACTGAAGAGTGTTACTGTGTCTCCACCAGTAAAAACCAGGAAAGGTGACAGAAAGATAATGTGTTTGCTTGAGCTTACACCAGGGATTCCCATCATGCTTTGTGTTCATTTTGCATGCTAACATTGATATGGGAGGGACCAACTTTTAACAGACATAGCCTTTGCCTGTTTTTGAATCTAAACAGCCAATCAACAGACTAAATGTTTCTTCACTCTAGAAGTAACTGTCTCTGAGTTCAGTGTGTATTTGTTTAGTTTAGTCTGTCTACGTTGTTCAATTGTTCAGCCTAGTTATTAGGATTCAAAAAAAATTAGGCTCAGAAGGCCAATAGCTTAGCACCCTCTTGCAACCATCATTTGTTTGAGAGATATCTTTCTGTTTATTGCAACTAAGATGAAAGGAGCTGCTGTATTATATTTGTCATTGTTGTGTATTGAATGTATTTGTAACCACACTGTTGTGTCTGGTGGTTTTACCTTCCACATGGATTACAATGTATCTGAGCCAATGTAACCTTGCCTATAGCAACTATGTAACCTTCAGCTGTATCATATAAACCCTGTAATAGGACGCGAGCTAATGACCACCAGCTGGCAGCAGCGAGCGTCCAAGCTCTCTTGGTCCGAACTCATCAAAGGCAACAGCGCGGGAAGTTTTCCCGCCACCACCTACACCTGGACAAGAAGGGCGTGACCCGCAATGACGTCACGCAGACAGTAGCCAATGGGCTACCATGGCACCACGTTCAAATGTATTACTACTGTATATAAAGAGCTATCGATCCGCCATTACCTCATGTTCCCTCTGTCCACGATGCAATAAACCTGAGTTAACCCAGCCCGAGGCTGTGTCCCGTGTCTTGGTTTGCATACACCAAATTGGCGACGAAGGTGGGATAATGGATCCCCACGGAACAGCCAGGGTGCAGAGCGGGTTCAACATCACCAAACCGCAAGACTGGGAGCTGCTTGAGATGGACTTCCAGGCGGCACTGGTGGAACTCAAAGTCAAAGGAGACGACGAGGAGAGGAAGAGGGCCATCCTCACCAGAATGCTCGGGATGGAAACCAAGCGGACGCTGGTGGGCATCATCGCTCCGAAGAAGGTGAGCGAATTTAAGGCGGACGACATCATGAAGCTGCTGCGAGAGCGCTTCCGTCCCTCGAGGGCAATGTTTCCCGCTCGGAGCGCGTTTTGGAGGCGAGTCCAAGCGCCGGACGAGTCGGTCGAGGCATTCGTGGCCGCCATGAGGGTAGCCGCCGCCCCCTGTAAATGGGGCGACATCCTAGAGATGGCCCTCAGGGACGGAGTGCTGTGTGGCCTGAAGGACAAGGAGGTGCAGCGCAGCTTGATGAACAAGGAGCCGCCACCCACGCTGGCAGAGGTCGTAGAGGCCGCGGAAGCCGCAGAGTCCACGAATGCTGGAGTGGACGAGATGCACCAGTGGCGTGAGTGGCGCCCTAGAGCCGGCAAGGCGGAAAATTCGGTGCACGGGAAGTCCGGACAGTCGGTGCACGCAACTCGACGGGCCTCAAAGTCGTCTACGGAAGGCAGCGACGGCGAGGAGGTCCAGAAGGTCCGAAAGGGTGGTCGACGCTGCGAGGGTTGCGGAGCGGCCCATGAGCGCGCGAGATGCCCGTTCAGGAAGGCCGAGTGTTACACCTGCGGCCGTCGGGGGCACATCGCCAAGGCATGCAGAAAACGGAAGGAGGGCCGGAGGCAGTCACAAGACCGTGCGGCCAGACCGGACCGTCCAGCGAGGCCCAAAGATGGCGCCCAGACCACGAGGAAGCAGGATGGCGTGGGCCGCGTCTCGGACGACAGCGAGGACGACGCCCCAGTGTTCAGCGTGTCCGCGGGACAGTCCCATTACTTTGTTGAGGTATTAGTACAAGGGGCCCCTATTAAGATGGAAATTGACTCGGGGTCCTCCTATTCTATAATTCCCCAGAAAGAGTTCTTGAAAATCGACCCCCACGTGCGGCCCAAACTTAAAACGTTGAGGTCCACGCTACGAGACGTACAGGGAAACAGCATTCCGGTGTTGGGGGTCGGGAATTTTCGGGTCAATTTTAAGAGACATTCTGCGGAACTGCCCCTAGTTGTCCTTAAGGGGGGAAGTTGTAGCCTCCTAGGGACACAGTGGTTTCAGCCCTTAGGTTTGTTCATAGGGGGAGTGCATACAGTGGGGGGGGACCCAATACAAGCGGTTTGCGATGCGCATCCCGCCGTTTTTAAGAAAGGACTCGGAAAGTTCAAGGGACCCCCTGTAGCCTTCGACCTAGACCCGGAGGTCCGCCCGATAAGACTCAAACCGCGCAGGGTGCCGTTCGCACTCAAGGACAAGATAGAGGCGGAACTGGACAAACTGGTGGGCCAGGGGATTCTTATTCCTGTTGATTCCGCGGAGTGGGAAACTCCAATTGTAACGGCTCTAAAGGCTAACGGGGAGGTGCGCATTTGCGCTGATTATAAGTGTACAATTAACAAGGCGATCCGCCCTAATGCATACCCGGTGCCGGTGATCAGCCACCTTTTGGCCAGGCTGAATGGGGGAAAGTGTTTCGCTAAACTCGATTTGGCACAAGCCTATCAGCAACTTCCTGTGACCCCCGCCACGGCCGCGGCACAAACGATAGTTACACATAAAGGAGCGTTCCAGGTGTCGCGGTTACAGTTTGGCGTGAACTCGGCACCCGGCCTTTTTCAGTCGCTTGTGGAACGCCTCCTGAAGGGACTGGAGGGGGTGTTGCCTTATTTTGATGACGTGTTGATAACAGGGGGGAGTGAGGCTGAACTGGCAAAGAGGTTGGACAAAGTACTGACCGTGTTCGAGAAAGCGGGGCTGAGATTGAGGAAGGACAAATGTGTCTTTTTCGAAACTGAGGTCGAGTTTTTAGGGTTCCGGATCACACCCGAGGGGATTAAGCCGTCTAAATCCAAAGTAGCAGCCATAAAAAAGGCCCCTCGCCCCACATCCAAAACCGAGCTACAGTCCTTCCTGGGGCTCCTCAATTTTTACCATACATTCCTCCCGCGGAAGGCGTCCGTGGCCGAACCGCTCCATCGGTTACTTAAAAAGGAGGAGACATGGATGTGGGGTGATGAGCACGAGAGGGCGTTCAAAGAGCTAAAGCAACTCCTAACATCTGAGGCAATCCTGACGCACTTCGACCCCAAACGGCCAGTGGTCCTAGTCTGTGATGCATCCCCGGTGGGGGTGGGGGCGGTGCTTTGCCACGTGTTGGAGGACGGCAGGGAGGCCCCGGTAGCATTTTATTCAAGGTCCCTGTCCCAAGCGGAACGCAATTACGCACAAACCGACAGGGAGGCAAACGCCATTCGGCATGTCACATCCGCACCGTTTCACCCGGCCACGAATGGCCAAGTGGAACGGCTGGTGCGTACAACAAAGGAGGCGCTGCGGCGCATGGGCCCGGGGGACCTGAATCACCAAGTATGCCAGTTCCTCTTAGCGTATAGGGTAACCCCCTTAGCGTCAGGCTACTCGCCGGCGGAGCTCTTGATGCGGCGAAAACTGACCACGATCCTGTCCAGGCTAGACCCGACGAGAGTCGAGGATAAAGGGAAAAACATAGGGTTGGCAGTCTCGAAAGGTTTCGCCGCCGGTGACCCTGTTCACTGCAGGAACTATTCCAGCGCAGGGCCAGCCTGGGTACCAGGGACGGTTGTAGAACAGACGGGGCCAGTGTCGTACCGGGTCGAGACCAACACCGGCCTCCTCTGGAGGAGGCACGCAGACCAACTGAGGCACCGAGTGAGTGGGCCAGTCAGTGGGGCTCAGCAACAGGATTCAGCGTTAGGGTTCTCCCCCACCCGCTTAACCCAAGGGGGAGACAGCAGCGGACAACAGTCCCAAGCAAGGGGGGAAGGCAGAAGCAGCGGCCCCGACTCATACCCTTTTGATACACCAGTCCTATCAGGGGCCGGGGAAGGGGGAGAGGAGTTCGCGACCGCTGCCCCCGATTGTAATTTTGATTTTGATTTTGCGAGCCGGGGGGGTTTTCAGGAGTGTTCCCCCACCCATCCAAGCGAGAAGAGGGGTTTTTCGTTAGCCCCCAGTGCCCCCGGTTCCTCCCTAAGAAAGAGCACACCTCCCAACAACGCCGCGGAGCCGCGGCAAGCCACTAACGAGTCTCCCTCTCCAATTACAGGACAGGAAACCAGGGGACAAAGAGAAGGTAGCAAACCCGGGGAGAGGCAGCCCGCATCGAGACCCCAGCGTGTTCGAAATAAGCCATCTTGGCTAAGAGACTTTGTCTCCTAAGGGGGGGGAGTGTGTTTTAAGTGTGGGCTCGAGACTTTGTCTCGTCCTAGGGGGGAGGGGTGTTGTGTCTGGTGGTTTTACCTTCCACATGGATTACAATGTATCTGAGCCAATGTAACCTTGCCTATAGCAACTATGTAACCTTCAGCTGTATCATATAAACCCTGTAATAGGACGCGAGCTAATGACCACCAGCTGGCAGCAGCGAGCGTCCAAGCTCTCTTGGTCCGAACTCATCAAAGGCAACAGCGCGGGAAGTTTTCCCGCCACCACCTACACCTGGACAAGAAGGGCGTGACCCGCAATGACGTCACGCAGACAGTAGCCAATGGGCTACCATGGCACCACGTTCAAATGTATTACTACTGTATATAAAGAGCTATCGATCCGCCATTACCTCATGTTCCCTCTGTCCACGATGCAATAAACCTGAGTTAACCCAGCCCGAGGCTGTGTCCCGTGTCTTGGTTTGCATACACCAAACACACGAATGAGTGGATGTAACAATCTCTAATAGTAACACTGTAACCTTCTGTATGAGGACGCGAGCTAGTGGCCACCGGGGGCAGTAGCGAGTGCCCAGCTCACATGGTACACATTCCTCAAATGCCTTCAGCTGCGCGGGAAAGATTTCCGCGCTCACCTCACCTGGACAAGAAAGGCGTGACTAAGGATGACGTCACTTGGACAGTAGCCAATGCCCTGTCGAAGAGCCATATTCAATTGTATAGCCACCGCATAAAAGGAGCTGTTTGTCTGCCATTTCCACATGTTCGTACTGTACTCAATGCAATAAAGATGTGCTAGGTGAGCCTACAGCCGTTTCCATTGTCTTGATTCCCAAACACTAAAGTCATCTACCTAAAAACTTCATTTGAACACAAACCTTGTAAGTGAACAATTTCCCTTTTTCTAAAACTGTACCTGAACACCTGTAGAATAGAAACTAAGAAGAAAAGAAAAGGGGAATTAAGGAGGGTTTGCATTTCAAAGTATTCAGCTTTAATCATTTGGGACACACCACCTGCACTACTCTGTAAATATTACCCAACAATTTTGACTGTCTCTTTCAGCTTCAAACTCTGGCAAGACCAACTCTCCTCTCCATTCCATCCCTTATGAACATTGGCATAGTAAAATTGATAAGTAATTATTTGGTGGTGCTCCTGTGAAGTCTCAACACACTCTAACATTGCTGATAAATATTCAAGTAAAGACAAGAGAGTTAATTGTGTTACAGTTGTATGCAATCTCCTGACTGATTCTTTGCACTCTCGATGTTTGCTCAGAAGAATTAATGTTAGCATCATCATGTGACAGGCAAGACAGTGTAACCCCTATTCTGAAAATACCTTTTTTTATTTTTATATACTTTTAAAGATATTTTCCTCTTTATTTTTATTTGCCCTCCACGTTACGGTCAGGCATCCGATGTGCACCAAGCACCACCAGTGAACGAACCTTTTAAATTCGAAAAAGCTTCTCTGCAATGGAACATCCTGCAACAAAGAAAAGGGGATAGCGGTTTTCAGGTAACAACAGTCAAAGAAAATGGCAAATGCACCGTTACCGGTCAAGTGTATCTAGACATGCCACTCACATCCATTTTACATGCCATTCATACACTTTTGGGGAAAGATCGTTTTAACTTCTAACAAGATGGAGCTCTACCGCTCCTCCACTGAGGAGCCCAGCTGAAATGGAAAAGGCAAGTGATGGGGGCACGCAGAGCCTTTTAAGACAGGCTTGGCTCTGCCCCCCCCCCCGATGCTCATCCGTCTCTGCCTGCCTCCCCACTGGGGAGGGCCGGCAAAGCATGCATCCATGGAAATTGCTACTACACATTGCTACCGCAATTAAATTCTCTTAAAATGTATATACATTTTGAGTACATTTCTAAAGAAAGATATGCTTGTTTTTTTCTCTGGAAAACCTATTAAAGAGTTCTCCCTTTCAGTCATAAACATGATATGGAATTTTAAAAAATATTTATAGTGTTCCAAAGCCCATCTAAAGGCAACTGCATTTTTATTTATATCTTGTTAGCTTTCTCTCCTCACAACTTGCTCCCGCTCTATTTTTATAACTACATCAGTTGTAATATACCTAGAAAACATTATGCAAAATTAAGATCTTTTGCAAGCTGTGACAAAACAAGTACTTGTTCAATCTCTCTAACAACAAGGGGGTCACACTTCAAACAAATAAAATTGCCAAGCTTTCAGTTCTGCCAGCCAAAAGCCAAGGATATTATAACAATTACATCTGTCCTTATTTTGTTAACAGAAGAATTATGATTTGTTCTCCACCTCTGCATTAATCCAGTAGGATTGATACTCATGTATGCTTCAAAATGAAAAATTTATTTTGACACTTGTCGTTACATCTTAAACTAGAAAATAAGTGTTATTCCTAATCAGAGTTGACAAAAGTACTGCACCAACTGATGAATATTATAATTTCTAATTGACACTGAATAGAGCCATTCTTATAGTAATTGAATTGACACCTTTTTGATATTAAGAGCTGCTAGGAAACACTCCTGTACAGCTCCATGCACGCAGACGGTTTATGCTGTAATATGCTGGAACATCTCTAGTTGTCTATTCTTTAAAAAGAGGTAATAATTAAGTTAATATTATTGAGTTGGCAGCAGTCACTAAGGTGTTGAACCAAGAACTTTCAGAGGCCACCGAAATGAGGCTCCTTTCATATCCCCAAGATCTTTTCTCACCGAAGTGGTCCCTATTTATCTTCTTGCAATTTCTTGCTGTGGACCACAATAAAATGTGGCAGGTACCATATTTTACGGACCATAAGATGCACCTGACTATAAGATGCACCCAGTTTTTAGAACAGGAAAACAAGAGGAAAAAATTCTGAACCAAAGTATTGTACTTTCACCACCAACCAGTGGTGGTGCTGCAGAGGAAATGGACAGGCAGGCTAATTGCACTGAGGCAGGGAGCCATGCTCTAGGCTAGCCTCTTGCTCTCCCTGCAACCAGGAAGCATGGCTTCTCCCTCCATTTTGACCACGTGTAACAGGGACAAAGGAGCATGGACACATGGAGCAGGAACAAGAAAGTTAAATGAAACCCTTTCTTTTTATGCACAGGTTTGGTTTCTTACTTAAATGCATTGGAAACATATAAACAGAAAAGCTTTATAATACAAGAAATTGTATTCTACCTCATGGTGCCTTTGGATCATGCACCCCTTGTTTTAGGGGGTGGGTAGTTTTAACTGTTTTTAACATGTTTTTAAAATTGTCATTGTGAACCGCCCTGAGTCGGCTTTGGCCGAGTGGGCGGTATATAAATTTGGCAATTAAATTAAATTAAATTAAATTAAAATTTCCAGTGCATTTAAATGGGAAATTGCAATTTGCATCCTCTTGTGGCCACCTGTGGTAATGGCCCACTAAACATATAGTTCCCCCTTCTTTCTTCCCCACCCCGGAACAGCTGTGTCTGTGGCAGTGGAGGTTTTCAGCCAGCCGCGGCTGTTGTAAAATATCCTTTTACAACAGCCTTGCTTGACAGCATTTGGATTATAAGACGTACCTTTATCCCCCCCTTTTTTTTGGGAAAAAGTGTGTCTTATGGTCCCCAAAATACGGTAATTAATGAGATGGGAACACTAGAACACCTTACATGTCTCATGAGAAATCTATACATGAATCAAGAAGCAACAGTTAGGACAGGATACAGAATGACGGAGTGGTTTGGAATAGGAAAAGAAGTAAAACAAGGCTGCATTTTGTCACCCTGCTTATTTAACTTATATGCAGAGCATATGATGCACAATGCAGGGCTGGATGAATCAAAAGTTGGAATTAAAATTGCTGGGAGAAACATCAGCAATTTGAGATGATACTACCCTAATGGCAGAAAGTGAAGAAGGCCTAAAGAAGCTCTTGCTTAGGTTGAAAGAAGAGAGCGCAAAGGCTGGCTTGAGACTTAACATAAAGAAAACCAAGATAATGACAACAGGCCCTACCACGCCTTGGAAAATAGAAGGGGAAGAAATAGAAGCAGTGACAGACTTTACATTCTTAGGATCCAAGATCACTGCAGATGGAGATTGCAGCCATGAAATAAAAAGGTGACTAATTCTTGGGAGGCAAGCTATGAGAAATTTGAGGAACCTAGTTAAAAGGAGAGACATCACCTTGCAAACAAAAGTCTGCATAGACAAAACAATGGTATTCCCAGTAGTAATGTATGGTTGTGGGACCTGGACCATAAAGAAATCTGAGCACAGAAGAATAGACACCTTTGAAATGTGTTGGAGGAGAATCTTGAGAGTACCCTAGATAGCAAAGAGAACAAATACTTCGATCTTAAAAGAAATCAACCCGACTGCTCCTTGGAAAGTCAAATATTGAAGATGAAGTTAAAGTACTTTGGACATCAAATGAGAAGAGAGGATTCACTTGAGAAACCCTTGATGCTGGGAAAGGTCGAGGGCAAAAGAAAAAGAGGGCGATAGAGAATGAGATGGCTAGATGGCATTGTTGATGCAATGGGCTCAAAGCTGGGCTGGTTGAGGAGGATGGTGGAGGATAGGGGTGCCTGGTGTGTGGTGGTCCATGAGGTCGTGAAGGGTCAGAACCAACTGTGCAACTGAACAACAACAAAATTCCTTGCTTTTGATCTGCTAGGTTGGCAGGAGCTGGAACAGAAACGGGTGTTCAATCTGTGATTCAGTACCTGGGTCTTGAACTGCCGACTTGCCAGCCTTCCCACCAACAAGGCAAGCTTCTTAGCAATATCTACACATGATATATCATGTGTAAGGATAAAATGTCTCCCAGCTAGCAATGATGTTATTTCCTTATTGGCCAGGTGACTAAAACATCTGGTATAGATTGGCAGCTCAGCCTTATGTCAGAAAAGAATAGGATTATTTCCACTTTCATTCACACTAAACCTGCATCTTGCAGATTCATATGATGAAGACATAGCTGTCACTTTTCCCTACCACTCACCATGTCTTGGTCCCCATGCCAGTGTTTCTCATACAGATGTACCTCACATTACGAATTTAATGCGTTCCCTGGGACGTTTCGTGTTAAAAAAAGCATAACTTGAATTCCCCATAGGAATGCATTGAAAACAAAAAAACCTCAAAATGTGGTTTCTCATAGAAATGCATTGAAAACCAATTAATCCATTCTGGGGGGGAAATCATAACTCGAGTGATTATTTTCTATGGATTTTATTTGTAACTCAAAAATTTCATAACTCGAACCATTTGTACTTGAAGGCTAATATGTGTAGTTCATGTTAATGTCACCCTTGCTAAAAAGCCAGTTGTATCCGACTTTAGGGTTCAGTGCTTATCTCTGTTTATAGCCAAAGAGTGCTGTCTGCATTTGCAGACATTTCTGTGGACATGTAGCAGGCATGACTAGACACTGGAGTGCACAGAACACTGTTTACCTTCCCACTGAAGTGATACCTATTTATCTAATTGCAATTTCTTGCTTTTGAACTGCTGGATTGGCAGGACAGAGATGGGAGCTCACTCCATCTTGTAGTTCTTGGGTCTTGAACTGCTGATCATCAAGTTCAGCATCTTAACTACTAAGCCACCCCAGTCCCTGTGGTACATGTAGCCCTCTGTAAGTGCTGTATACCCTTCTCAAAGTGCTGCATTGCCTTCTCAAAGGCAAAAGCAATGGGGTCAGCTTTTTTTTGGCTTTGTAGAAGAAATATATTCTTATTGTAGATTTAGTGCCCCATCATCTTTACAGGGGATTTCCCCTCTCTTTAATGGTAGTGCAATCTCAAGAAATCATCCTTTCTAGATATTAATCTTGAGCTGTAGCTGCGGGGAAGATTAATTTTTCTCTTATTGCTTCATCCTTCCTGCTGCCTCATAGTACTCAAAGCTGTAAATCAGTACAGAGAGTCAGTAGGAAGCTTCTGTTGTGTTGTCATGGAGAAGCGAACCTCCTACATTTAAGGAATGTCCTTTCACGAATCTGGCCGTTTGCCAATAGGCAATCAGACAATAAAAATGGCAATGTGTGGATCAGTGAAGCTGCTGAGATAATGTGGAACAGGACCAGCTATTTCATAGACACCAGTTCACATACACTTGTTAATACTTCACATGGAAACAAAACAACATTTATCCAAAATTCAAAGCTTGGAATCTTGATTATTTAGACAACTGCTCTCAGCATCCCTGAGCTAGCATGTTTCCCCACACCTAGGGGAATGGAAAAGAATTGTTTCCATCTTGGCAGCGGCTACTTGTATCCGAGCATACATTTTCCCCCTGCAAATCATTTTCTCAGTTGATGGATGTGTTGCTGGTGATTCAATAAATGGATCCTGGCATGAAACATGCAACCACACACATTACACTGAATAGATGGTGGAAGCCGTAGTTCAGTTTGTTGAAGCTTCCGTGTTTGTCGCTTAGCCTCTTCATGTCTGAGGGGTTCTCCTTCAAAGTGATTGGTAGCAGCAGAGATGGTTTGGTGCCATAGTGGGCGATCTATGGCCACTACTTCCCAAGTTTGTGGGTTTATACCTGACACCTTCATGGATTGTTTCAGCTGGTCCTTATAACACTTCAAAGGAGCTCTGTGAGGTCTTGTACTGGACCTAAGTTCCCCATAAAGAATTTGATGAGGAAGCCTGGAACCATCCATATGGTGGAGAAAAAGGCAAATGTAAATAGCATTTCCATCTAGATCTACAGTATATTTATTTATTTATTTATTTATTTATTTATTTAGTCGTATTTATATATGCCGCCCACTCAGGCAGAACCCGACTCAGGGCGGCATTACAACAAATTCTAAAAACATATAAAAACACTTTAAAAACCCCTTATCCCATCCATCCATCCCACCCACTCTAAAAAAGGAAGAGAGAGTTCTTAATTCTTTACGTAAGCCAGCAGGCGGGGACCGTGATCCCATTCGGGCCCCACACCTGCCCTGCCAGCCAGGTCTTCAATCCTTTCCTGAAGGGCAGCAATTCTCTTTGAAGTCTTAGATCTGTTGGCAGGAGGTTCCAGAGAGTTGGTGCGGCCACAGAGAAGGCCCTCCTTCGGGTGCTAGACAGATGTGCACCCCTAACTGATGGCACCATTAGAGAGCCCCTCCGGTCCACTCTAGTTGGACGGGCAGACACTCTTGGGACGATGCGGTCTCTAAGGTATCCTGGCCCACTGCCATATAGGGCTTTAAAGGTCAAAACCAGCACCTTGAATTGCACCCGGAGACAAACTGGTAACCAGTGCAGCTCCCGAAGTAGCGGTGAGGCATGGGCATATCGCCCACATCCCATCACCACCCGGGCTGCCGCATTCTGGACCAGCTGCAGCCTCCGAATGGTCGTCAAGGGCAGCCCCATGTAGAGCGCATTACAATAATCTAGTCGGGAAGTAACCAGAGCATGGGTGACCATAAGCAAGGAGCCCCGGTCCAGGAGCGTGCGCAATTGGCGAATCACCCGAAGTTGGGCAAAAGCCCTCCTGGCCACAGCCGCCACTTGTTCTTCCAGCAGCAGCCGTGAATCCAGAAGGAACCCCCAAGTTGCGCATTGGGTCTGTCTGGGGCAAAACCGCCCCATCCAGTACCAAAGGTGGTAACTCCCTGGATAACACGGGGCCCCTTATCCACAGCCACTCTGTCTTGCTGGGATTCAGCCGAAGCCCATTGGCCCCCATCCAGACCCCAATGGCCTCCAGGCATCCGGATAGGATTTCAACAGCATCACTGGGGTCCCCACGGGCCGAGATTTATAACTGGGTGTCATCCGCGTACTGATGGTACCGCACCCCGTGGGAACGAATGATCTCACCCAGTGGCTTCATGTAGATGTTAAATAAGAGGGGAGAAAGTACCGAGCCCTGAGGAACCCCATACTTGAGGGACCTAGGGCTGGACCTCTCACTCTCTAACCACACCGACTGGGTACGGCCCTCCAGAAAAGAGGAAAACCAGGACAACACAGTGCCCTGGATCCCCAATCCTTTGAGCCGTTCCAGAAGGATACCGTGGTCGACGGTATCGAAGGCCGCTGAGAGGTCAAGAAGAGCAAGGACGGATGGATAACCCCCGTCCCGCTCCCGCCAGAGATCATCCATTAGTGCGACCAATGCCGTCTCCGTACCATACCCGGGCCTGAATCCTGATTGCAAGGGGTCTAGATAATCCGCTTCCTCCAGGACACTCTGCAGCTGGCGCGCCACCGCCTTCTCCAAAACCTTACCCAAAAAGGGCAGGTTGGAAACCGGCCTGTAATTGTTAAGGACAGCTGGGTCAAGGGATATTTTCTTCAGGAGGGGGCGCACCAAAGCATGTTTTAATGGTGCAGGAAATACCCCCTCCCGTAAGGATGCATTTATTATTGCCCCAACCCAGCCACCTGTCCCCACCCTGGAGGCTTTCATCAACCAGGTGGGACAGGGGTCCAAAGGACATGTAGTGGCACGTACAGCTGCAAGGAGCCTGTCCACTTCATCAGGGACAACAGGATCAAACTGATCCCAGATCGTACAGCAAGACTGTGCTCCGGCACCCCCCCCCGACCCTCCCCATCCACGCCGGGACTCAGTCCTGAACAAATCCGATCGATTTTCTCCACCAGATGGTCAGCAAAGTCCTCAGCCGAACCCTGCCAACCGGGCACCGATCTCCCCCTACCGAGTTACCCGGAACAGAGCAGCTGGGTGATTATCAGCGGAGGCAATAAGGGTGGTGAAGTATTGACGCCTCACCACCCCCATCGCCACTAGGTAGGCCCTAATAGCAGCTCTAGCCAGTGTCCAATCGGAGTCATCCCGGGTCTTCACCCAGCGGCGCTCTAGGCGTCTCTTTGCCCGTTTGAGATCCCGCAGTTCATCTGTGAACCACGGGGATGACCTAACCCCACGGGCGCGGAGAGGCCGCAGTGGCGCGATTTCATCCAAGGCTGCTGTTGCCGTCCTGGTCCACAGGTCGACAAATGCCTCGGGTGAATCGTGGAGCCGATCCAGAGGAACATCCCCTAGTTCCCTCTGGAATCCATCTGGATCCATTAGTCGCCGAGGGCGGGCCATTTTAATAGGCCCTGCCTCCCTACGATGAAGCGTCGCCCCCAGGAAGTCAAGAGTCACCAGATAGTGATCTGACCATGGCACAGGTGAGATGGCTAAGTCCTGTAATCTCAGGTCACTCTGCCACTGCTCCGACAAGAAAACTAAGTCTGGCATGTGACCACTGCCCCTGGTCGGACCCCGCACTACCTGAGTCAGGCCCATGGCTGCCATGGAAGCCGTGAACTCCCTTGCCACCTCAGAAGCCATCCCCAACGATGGCAAGTTGAAGTCCCCCAGAACCATGAGCCTCGGGAACTCCAACGCCAGCATCGAGGTGGCTTCGAGGAGCTCAGGCAGGGCATCCCTTACCCTGCAAGGGGGCAGGTACAGGAGTAAGATCCCCAACTGACCCTTGGGGCCCAACCGTAGAAGCAGGGCCTCACAACCAGACACTTGTGGAGCAGTGGCCCTAGCAATTCCCAAGGACTCCCTGGCAACAATGGCGACACCACCGCCCTTCCCCCTTACAATTGCATTACAGTAATAACCAATGGACAAACAATGTTTGCAGGATGTATGAGGATTTTATCCAGTTCTTGTTGTGGAGCACACTGTCCTGATATTAAAGGAAAGCAACCACACTTATATACCACCCTTTGTGAACCCCTGGGCGGCTCCCAAGTTAATTAGCATTTTGCCCCCAACATGCTGGGTCCTGATAGGCAACTCCTGGAATCTTGTATGAAGGCATGGCTAGACAGGCATATGTTTTCCAATTTGGCCTATGTCCCTTGCTGATCATTTCAGTATTTCCTCCACAAAACACGTTCATGTTAAACCATAGTAGACCCAATCTTTTTGCATGAGTATCTGGTACATTTTGTTCAGCTCTCACCACTCCTTTTCACTGTTGTTGTGTCTCTCTGTTTTTGGACTTGGAATTGTATTGTATGAAAAAAAAATCAGTCTTTTTGGAACATGGCTTGAGAACACAACTCAGGGTCTATGGATTGAAGTATGAACAATTTTGCCTTCCCTCTTACTCGTTTATTTTCCCACTAAAATAGTAATGATGTTCCTTTAAATTTTTTAAATAACTTTTTAAAAAAGAACCTAGTTCTAGATCACTGGTTGGATAGCTTAGTGAGTTAAATATCTGGTTGTGGAGCAAGAAGTTGGGAGCTCTATTTCCTATTGTCCATTCCAAAAGAAGCAATAGCAATTACACTTATATACCACCCCATAGCACTTAGAACACTCTCTGGGGGGTCCACAAGTTAATTAGCATTTTGCCCCCCACATGCTGGGTACTCATTTTACCAACCTCAGAAAGATGGAAGGCTGAGTCAACCTTGATCCCTGGTCAGGATTGAACTCATGACGTTCTGGCTGCAGGACACCAGTTTAACCACCAGGGCTCTATGGCTTTTGGCAAACTGCACAGTTCCAGAAATGCCTCCAGAAGAAGAGAATGGTATACCAATCTTGAGTGCGCTCTTCCTAGAAAACCTTGAAAAGGATCGCCATAAATCAGAATTGATTTCACAGCACACGATTATTGTTTAGTGCTAGATCATTTAAAAGTAACTAAACTGATTAACCTTTTCATTGATATACTGTTTCATTCTTTTTTTAAAAAGTACTTTGAATTAAAAGTTCTATGCAATGGAAACATGACATACATGTGCAGAAACAACTTTACTGTGCATAGCAGGACACAACCAAATTTAATATATAAATGAGTCACTTTTTAGTGGTAAAACTTTTGTAATTGTATGTTTTCATATACTTGATTCTTTATCTCTATGTACAAAGGACTGCGGTGGAACAATTGGTTAAGATGCTGACTGGGAGGTGGAAGGTCAAAAACCAAGTATTGCATGATGGAATGAGAGCCCGTCTCTGTCCCAGCTCCTGCCATTCGAAAGCAAGGAATTGCAAGTAGATAAATAGGTACCACTTTGGTGGGAAGGGAAACAGTGTTCTGTGCACTTCAGTGTCTAGGCATGTTTGCCACATGTCCATGGAAATGTCTGCAAACGCAGACAGTGTTGGCTCTTTGGCTATAAACAGAAAGGAGCACTGAACCCTAGAGTTGGATACAACTGGCTTTCGTGCAAGGGTGACCTTTACCTTTGCCTTTACCTTACTAAGGACTCACATCATCCTGGATATTTTATTACCATGGTTTTATCATGTCGAACTCTGTTTCTTTTCCCTCTGCAGAGAAATGCCATGGCTAAGAGCCTGTGAAGGTTGCATTTAAAAGCCCACAGATGGTGACGTTTGGTTGATGAGACACTGAACCCTCCTTTTAGGAAAGGAAAGGAAAGGAAATTTCTAGGTAGTAGAAAGTAGAACTGTGTGTCAACAAACCTGGTCCAGGTTTGCAAATGTTAACATGAATGAACAACTAGTTAGTGATTAAGGTGCCCAGTAGGTATATTTGTCTCCATTTTACAGGCGACTATTAATTTATTAGAACCATTGTTCCAAGTGCCTTATAGTAATTGATAACTGCTAGGCATATTGACATCTCCTTTACAGGAAACTGTTAACTTCTAACCATGATTCCAGGAACCCTACAGCCACTTATGCCCGATGGAATATCAACATCCTTTTAACAGGAAGCTGTTGACTTTATTTAATAGGAAGTCTGAGCAAACTACAAAGAGCCTAATTTGATAATGTGAAGGTGAAGAAGGTTATACCTGTGTTCAGAAGCCGGAAGACTTCTTCCAGTCATCTTTCTGCCGCCCCCCTCTGCTGTTCCAGCAGTAGCTTGGGGGGGAAACCCATCACTTAATTTCTTCTTGTCAGTTTTACATTTGAAAATGAAGGAAATGAACTCAAAAATTTGAAGAAAGCAAAGTGTATTTTGTGTGAAGTGAACCAAACGTTTGGTCTAGATGACATTTAGCCCCTTTATGTCATTTATTAATTACTTGTGTTCCAACTATGATAAGGTGTTGTTCATATAAGTGGGTTGTCATATAACAAGTTGCCACCTATGCTGGGACGGATGAAGCGCTTACCTTGTAACATTCTATGAGGGAGGATTGATTTCTCATTTATGGCAGCACTGGATTTCATGCTACAAATCCAGCCGAGGTTTCTAGTTGTGCATGAAATATCTGATGAGTATTATGTTGCTCAATGAGAGCACAAAGTCAGTGCGAGTTTATGAATCTTTTATGGACACAGAGAGCAAACATAAAGAAGGCTGCTGTGACAAAAACAGTTTGTGAATTTTCTTTAAATAATGTACCATCTCTAAGTCAAGCAAGTCAAGTGTTTTTCTTTCCCACCACTGGACTGCAGTAATAAAAAGGCAGGGGGTGGTGGTGGTGGAATAGAACTGCTTCTCTCCCAAAGTCATGATATACTCTAGGAAGCTACAGCATTGACAAAAATAGAAGAATCATGCAGTCTAAAGCTCGGGTTTGTAAACTGCTAATCATCATTCTTAATGGTTAACTAGATGTGACCATTTGAATAAAAATAAATGCAGTGATATGCCCCCCCCCAATGTAGATATTGTATATTATAGACTAAGGAGAGAGCATGTGAGCATCACTGTGCCTACCCAAGGTGAGGGTGTCAGTGAGATCCCCTATGGTCAACTTTTCCATAAAGACCTGGTGCCCTGAGCTGAAGCACTCAATTTTATGAGGCTTCAGTAGCCCAAGGTACAAGAAAAGGGTTGGTGCTAGTGAACTCTTGGCACTCAATTCAAGCTGTCCATAGTCTTATTTACTTATTTTCCTTTGTAATTTGCAACAGGAAAGGTGTCAGGGTCTGGGGCATGGGTAGCTGGCAAATAACACAAACGTCAGGACCTAGGACAACCAGGTAATAGGCTGAAAAATATCCATATTTCAGTCCAGAGTTCAAAACCAAATCAAACCAGGGAAGCAGGATTAGTCCAGACAGACAAAGCATAGTCCACAGGAACCAGAAGTCAGATGACTGGGAGAACAGTCAAGCCAGAATAGTTCAGGAGTTGGAGCAAGACCAAGACGGACTTCCAAGAGCCAGGCAAGTCACATGAACAGTCCATGGGAACCAGGGATAAAGTAGGGAATCCTCTGGAGCAGGAACAAGACTAAGAGCCAAACAACTACAGATCTACCAATCTACCAATCTTAGTTGCTGAGGCAGCTTCTGAGAGGTAGGGCCAGTTCTTGTTTAGCTAAGGCACCCAGGATCTCCAGGTGGAGCCTATGTTGGTCTAGAACCTTCCCCAGGGTTTTCAGTGGGCTTAGCAGCTGCTGCAGGGTGAGGGTCCAGCCTTGGAGGACTCAGATTAGCATCTGAAAATCCTGACAAAAGACACATGTCCCTAAGATTTAAAGCAGACTTCCTAACCTTTTCAAGATGGGGTGGAGTATAACTAGTAAGGGCTGCGCATGCTGATCATGAGACGTAGTCCACCATCATCCAACCCATAAATACAAGTCCTACAACCAGACCACTGAGGACTTATCCTGAGCCACACACCTTACGAAAGGTGAGAAGCCAAAGAAGCTTGCACATCAAGGCATATGTAAGAAAGCTGTGAGGGAGACAAAGAGTTGTTCAGGACTTATCCATGCAGCACTAAACAATTGATTTGCACCATCTGAATGGTAGCCCATTCCAAATAAATGATAATTTTATGGGTTTGAGATGGATGGAGAATTTGGAACTAACTAATTACTAACAATTTTGTGCTCTGCTGAGGGGATCATGAAGTGAATGGGAGGTGTGAGTGTTTTGTACCACAGTTCAGTAACTCTCTTTCTTCTTCTGCTAATTTCCCACTTGGTAGCCAAGTTCTCTTTAATTTTACACTTATTGTTTAAGTTTATTTTGTTACTGTAGTCTTAGAGCCACAGGTGAAAGGACAGAGATGAAGGTTACACATTTTCTAAACTAGAGGAGGCAATATCCAGTTTGTTGTCACTTCCTGACTAATCATAATGAGTGTTAATAATTGCATATGCCATTTAAAATTCAGTGCTCTGTGATTTGTTTTAATTGGATGAGCTTAATTAGACTATCTGTTACATTGTACTGCAGTGCTCCTGTAATTGTGGAAAAGAAGTGTCAGTTATATAGCCGATAGGCAAGGTTAGCTGACTTCAGGTTCAAATGTTTGTGAAATTATCTTAAATCCTATCATGTTTGTTGGTTATCACTGGTTTGCATTTCATATTTTTATAGAGTGTACAAAGCTGTACACAACTATGGAAGCTTCAAATCTCAGCAGTTTATAAAATGTTTGCAAATAAATAACTAAATTCAATGAGAGCAAAGGTCCAGTCTTACTTTGCTACCATCTTCAAAGGGAAATGGTTCGAGGGCAAAGCAAGAGGGGCAGGGCCGTAGTCAGGCTTCTAGAGGGGCAAGAATCTCCCTCTCTCTCTCTCACACACACACACACCATTGGAATTTTGCCCTGGGTGGGCCCCCCTGCTAGCTGATACCTCCGGCCACCCCTGGCTACAGTCCTGAAGAGGGGGCACCTAATAACAAAGTTTGGGGTAAGGTTTCTCCAGTGGGTTGTCAGAAAAATGTCTGGGCAACACCTAATTCACATTATGATTTTAACACTGAATATTAGATACTCATTATGGACTTTTCCACATCAGGAAGGACTGCTGGATAGGATCCATGCTTTGGGTGGGTGTTGGTAACTGGAAGTTTGATTTCTTACTATACTCATGGATCCATAAGGTCCATTCCAGCTCTGGTTTGTAGTAGTAGTAGTAGTAGTAGTAGTAGTAGTAGTAGTAGTAGTAGTAGTAGTAGTAGTAGTAGTAGTAGTAGTAGTAGTAGTAGTTGTATACAGTACTACCTAATTACCCAGCCTTGCCTGGGTTGTTTTTGTCCTTGAAAGCAAGGATGACACGGCTTGACTGCAGTTTTACTTTTCTGCCCGGCGGCGTCCCCGGCCTGTAAATGTTAAGTTCTGTCAAGCTGTGGCCTCCTTTGGTCAGTGAAAGGAGGCCGCGGCTTGACAGAACTCTACGTTTATGGGCCGGTTTGGTGTATGCAAACCAAGACACAGGACACAGCCTCGGGCTGGGTTAACTCAGGTTTATTGCATGGTGGACAGAGGGAACATGAGGTAATGGCGGATCGATAGCTCTTTATATACAGTAGTAATACATTTGAACGTGGTGCCATGGTAGCCCATTGGCTACTGTCTGCGTGACGTCATTGCGGGTCACGCCCTTCTTGTCCAGGTGTAGGTGGTGGCGGGAAAACTTCCCGCGCTGTTGCCTTTGATGAGTTCGGACCAAGAGAGCTTGGACGCTCGCTGCTGCCAGCTGGTGGTCATTAGCTCGCGTCCTATTACAGGGTTTATATGATACAGCTGAAGGTTACATTGTTGCTATAGGCAAGGTTACATTGGCTCAGATACATTGTAATCCATGTGGAAAGGTAAAACCATCAGAACACAACACCCCTCCCCCCTAGGACGAGACAAAGTCTCGAGCCCCCACTTACACACACACTCCCCCCCCTTAGGAGACAAAGTCTCTCAGCCAAGATGGCTTATTTCGAACACGCTGGGGTCTCGATGCGGGCTGCCTCTCCCCGGGTTTGCTACCTTCTCTTTGTCCCCTGGTTTCCTGTCCTGTAATTGGAGAGGGAGACTCGTTAGTGACTTGCCGCGGCTCCGCGGCGTTGTTGGGAGGTGTGCTCTTTCTTAGGGAGGAACCGGGGGCACTGGGGGCTAACGAAAAACCCCTCTTCTCGCTTGGATGGGTGGGGGAACACTCCTGAAAACCCCCCCGGCTCGCAAAATCAAAATCAAAATTACTATCGGGGGCAGCGGTCGCGAACTCCTCTCCCCCTTCCCCGGCCCCTGATAGGACTGGCGTATCAAAAGGATATGAGTCGGGGCCGCTGCTTCTGCTTCCTTCCCCCCTTGCTTGGGACTGTTGTCCACTGCTGTCTCCCCCTTGGGTTAAGCGGGTGGGGGAGAACCCTAACGCTGAATCCTGTTGCTGAGCTCCACTGACTGGCCCACTCACTCGGTGCCTCAGTTGGTCTGCGTGCCTCCTCCAGAGGAGGCCGGTGTTAGTCTCGACCCGGTACGATACTGGCCCCGTCTGTTCTACAACCTTCCCTGGTACCCAGGCCGGCCCTGCGCTGGAATAGTTCCTGCAGTGAACAGGGTCCCCGGCGGCGAAACCTTTCGAGACTGCCAACCCTATGTTTTTCCCTTTATCCTCGACCCTCGTCGGGTCTAGCCTGGACAGGATCGTGGTCAGTTTTCGCCGCATCAAGAGCTCCGCCGGCGAGTAGCCTGACGCTAAGGGGGTTACCCTATACGCTAAGAGGAACTGGCATACTTGGTGATTCAGGTCCCCCGGGCCCATGCGCCGCAGCGCCTCCTTCGTTGTCCGCACCAGCCGTTCCACTTGGCCATTCGTGGCCGGGTGAAACGGTGCGGATGTAACATGCCGAATGGCGTTTGCCTCCATGAATGCTCCGAACTCAGCGGAGGTGAAACAACTAGCGTTATCGCTGACTAAAGTGTCGGGTAAACCGAATGTGGAAAAGACTCTCCTTAGCTGGCTAATTGTCGTGGCGGAGGACGTGCTCTTTACTGGGATAACCTCCAGCCACTTGGAGAACGCATCTACCACCAGGAGAAACATGGTTCCTCGGAATGGGCCAGCGAAATCCACGTGCACTCTAGACCACGGCCCCCTTGCTGTGTCCCACTCCCTATGCGGGAGACGGGCCGCCTCAGGTCGGGATCCCTGGCAAGCCTCGCAAGTGCCGACCATGTGCTCAATGTCCGCGTCCAGCTGTGGCCACCAGAAGTAACTCCGGGCCAGCGCCTTTGAACGAACTATGCCCGGGTGGCTGACGTGCAGCAGTTCGAGCACCCTCGTCCGCAGGGGCGCAGGGACCACCACCCGTTGGCCCCACAGAAGGCACCCCCTCTCTAGGGACAACTCTAGCTTTTTCCTAAAGAATGGGTCGAACTCTGTACTCGGGGACGAAGCCGGCCACCCCTTCTGCACCCATGAACTAACTTTCTCCAGCGTCCTGTCCTTGCCTGTCGCCCTAGCAATGTCGGCTGGTACTATTGGGGGTGCGTCTAAAACCTCAATTAGCAACACCTGGCGGTCTCTTTCTGCTCTCGCCTTTTGGTCGTCCGACAAGGGCAAAGGGGATCTCGAAAGCGCATCAGCATGGCTGATCTCCTTTCCGGGCCTGTACTCCAACTCATGTTGGTACGCGTTGAGGAAAATAGCCCAACGCAGCATTCTCGGGGACAGGATCTGCGGCGTGGGCTTGCTAGCCGTGAAAATCCCTAACAGCGGCTTGTGATCGGTCACGATTTTGAACGGGCGGCCATACAGAAAATCGTGAAATTTTTTGGTCCCCGCTACTATTGCTAACGCCTCCCTGTCGGTTTGCGCGTAATTTCGCTCCGCTTGGGACAGGGACCTTGAGTAAAACGCTACCGGGGCCTCCCTTCCGTCCTCCAACACGTGGCAAAGCACCGCCCCCACCCCCACCGGGGATGCATCACAAACTAGGACCACCGGCCGTTTGGGGTCGAAGTGCGTCAGGATTGCCTCAGATGTTAGGAGTTGCTTTAGCTCTTTGAACGCCCTCTCGTGCTCGTCACCCCACATCCATGTCTCCTCCTTTTTAAGTAACCGATGGAGCGGTTCGGCCACGGACGCCTTCCGCGGGAGGAATGTATGGTAAAAATTGAGGAGCCCCAGGAAGGACTGTAGCTCGGTTTTGGATGTGGGGCGAGGGGCCTTTTTAATGGCTGCTACCTTGGATTTAGACGGTTTAATCCCCTCGGGTGTGATCCGGAACCCTAAAAACTCGACCTCGGTTTCGAAAAAGACACATTTATCCTTCCTCAATCTCAGCCCCGCTTTCTCGAACACGGTCAATACTTTGTCCAACCTCTTTGCCAGTTCAGCCTCACTCCCCCCTGTTATCAACACGTCATCAAAATAAGGCAACACCCCCTCCAGTCCCTTCAGGAGGCGTTCCACAAGCGACTGAAAAAGGCCGGGTGCCGAGTTCACGCCAAACTGTAACCGCAACACCTGGAACGCTCCTTTATGTGTAACTATCGTTTGTGCCGCGGCCGTGGCGGGGGTCACAGGAAGTTGCTGATAGGCTTGTGCCAAATCGAGTTTGGCGAAACACTTTCCCCCATTTAGCCTGGCCAAAAGGTGGCTGATCACCGGCACCGGGTATGCATTAGGGCGGATCGCCTTGTTAATTGTACACTTATAATCAGCGCAAATGCGCACCTCCCCGTTAGCCTTTAGCGCCGTTACAATTGGAGTTTCCCACTCCGCGGAATCAACAGGAATAAGAATCCCCTGGCCCACCAGTTTGTCCAGTTCCGCCTCTATCTTGTCCTTGAGTGCGAACGGCACCCTGCGCGGTTTGAGTCTTATCGGGCGGACCTCCGGGTCTATGTCGAAAGCTACAGGGGGTCCCTTGAACTTTCCGAGTCCTTTCTTAAAAACGGCGGGATGCGCATCGCAAACCGCTTGTATTGGGTCCCCCCCCACGGTATGCACTCCCCCTATGAACAAACCTAAGGGCTGAAACCACTGTGTCCCTAGGAGGCTACAGCTTCCCCCCTTGAGGACAACTAGGGGCAGTTCCGCAGAATGTCTCTTAAAATTGACCCGAAATTTCCCGACCCCCAACACCGGAATGCTGTTCCCCTGCACGTCTCGCAGCGTGGACCTCAACGCTTTAAGTTTGGGCCGCACGTGGGGGTCGATTTTCAAAAACTCTTTCTGGGGAATTATAGAATAAGAGGACCCCGAGTCAATTTCCATCTTAATAGGGGCCCCTTGTACTAATACCTCAACAAAGTAATGGGACTGTCCCGCGGACACGCTGAACACTGGGGCGTCGTCCTCGCTGTCGTCCGAGACGCGGCCCACGCCATCGTGCTTCCTCGTGGTCTGGGCGCCATCTTTGGGCCTCGCTGGACGGTCCGGTCTGGCCGCTCGGTCTTGTGACTGCCTCCGGCCCTCCTTCCGTTTTCTGCATGCCTTGGCGATGTGCCCCCGATGGCCGCAGGTGTAACACTCGGCCTTCCTGAACGGGCATCTCGCGCGCTCATGGGCCGCTCCGCAACCCTCGCAGCGTCGACCCCCCTTTCGGACCTTCTGGACCTCCTCGCCGTCGCTGCCTTCCGTAGACGACTTTGAGGCCCGTCGAGTTGCGTGCACCGACTGTCCGGACTTCCCGTGCACCGAATTTTCCGCCTTGCCGGCTCTAGGACGCCACTCACGCCACTGGTGCATCTCGTCCACTCCAGCATTCGTGGACTCTGCGGCTTCCGCGGCCTCTACGACCTCTGCCAGCGTGGGTGGTGGTTCCTTATTCATCAGGCTGCGCTGTACCTCCTTGTCTCTCAGGCCACACAACACGCCGTCCCTGAGGGCCATCTCCAGGATGTCGCCCCATTTACAGGGGGCGGCGGCTATCCTCATGGCGGCCACGAATGCCTCAACCGACTCATCCGGCGCTTGGACTCGCCTCCAAAACGCGCTCCGAGCGGGAAACATTGCCCTCGAGGGGGAGAACCTCTCTCGCAGCAGCTTCATGATGTCGCCCGCCTTAAATTCGCTCACCTTCTTCGGAGCGATTATGCCCACCAGCGTCCGCTTGGTTTCCATCCCGAGCATTCTGGTGAGGATGGCCCTCTTCCTCTCCTCGTCGTCATCTTTGACTCTGAGTTCCACCAGTGCCGCCTGGAAGTCCATCTCTAGCAGCTCCCAGTCTTGCGGTTTGGTGATGTTGAACCCGCTCTGTGCCCTGGCTGTTCCGTGGGGATCCATCATCCCATCCTCGTCGCCAATTTGGTGTATGCAAACCAAGACACAGGACACAGCCTCGGGCTGGGTTAACTCAGGTTTATTGCATGGTGGACAGAGGGAACATGAGGTAATGGCGGATCGATAGCTCTTTATATACAGTAGTAATACATTTGAACGTGGTGCCATGGTAGCCCATTGGCTACTGTCTGCGTGACGTCATTGCGGGTCACGCCCTTCTTGTCCAGGTGTAGGTGGTGGCGGGAAAACTTCCCGCGCTGTTGCCTTTGATGAGTTCGGACCAAGAGAGCTTGGACGCTCGCTGCTGCCAGCTGGTGGTCATTAGCTCGCGTCCTATTACAGGGTTTATATGATACAGCTGAAGGTTACATTGTTGCTATAGGCAAGGTTACATTGGCTCAGATACATTGTAATCCATGTGGAAAGGTAAAACCATCAGAACACAACAGCCGGAGACCCCGCTGCTGAAGAGAGCTGTGGCCGCTAATCGTGGCCACAGCTTTCTTTAGCAGCGGCGACTCCCAGTTGAAAATTCAAGCCGCTTGCTTGGCTGTGCTGCGCATGCACAGTACTCCTGTTTTGTTGCTGCTTCTCTGGCCGGTGAGTGTGTCCCTTTTGCATCCTACTTTGTGGGGCATAAATCCCCAAATGGGTTTTGAGACACCCACAGTGCTGATCTTGCAAGCCCAAGGTATGTATGTGCAAACTTTCAGCGAGATTGGTCCAGGGGTGTGGGTTCCTTTGGAGCACATACAAACCCACACCTCTGTTTTATAGATATTGATTTATGAGAGAAGCATATTAGATATAAGAATGAGAAAGGACATATATCTGCAACTAGCTGATTTTACCAATGCATTAGTGAAAACAAGATCACAAAGGAAGAAAAATTGCTGTGATTACATAAGATGCATCTATATGAGCACTGTGGAATCCAGCTCATTTCCCCTATTGGTTGTCAGACAGGATAGATATGACGCAGGCATTATTTGTCTCATGCTTGAACACATTATGTTTTATGCAAGTGAATGAGAGGACACAGAAGAAGAAAGAGAATAGTCATCATTGGAGTTGGGACTTATGAAAAGTTCAGTCAATGTACAGTACAAAGGAAGATTTGTTTTCAGTGCCTGTTATATGTAATTGTCAAAATCAAAAAGTTCCATTTTCAACAAGATCACTTAAGTGTGGTAATCCCCCATGTAATGACAGTGACTAGAAAACCACAAATGCCAGAATCCCTCAGTCTGCTGAACTGTATGGGGTTATAGGAGTCGGAGCCCAAAAAAGAATGATCTTTGTACAACTAGAAGTATGTGAGATTGTATGTAGCATTCACCTCTTTTCTCTCCATCCATGTCTATCAGAGTTCATAATTTGCAGGACAAACATCTTCAGCATAGAGTGCCTGCTTTACACATGTGAAAACAAAACCCAACTTCACAGATCCATAGCCAGGCAATAGTTATTAGGATAAACTGAAAATACACAAAATATGCAAGCCTTAACTGACTCTGTTCCTTTGTTCTATGATTTGAACTTAATCTCTTGCTTTGCTTCACAGGGACTATGGCTTCTTTGCAACTTTGGTAGAGCCCCTGTTCATGCCTCCTCTTCCTTGTGCCACAAAGGCATCTTGCTCCATGTCTTTTCAGAGGAGAGCCTCCATCTCATCCTGTGGGCTCACCTGAGGTTGTGTGATACCTACACAGTTGTTTGACTCATCAAGCACACTTCCTGATTTTAATGGGTCTGCAGACTTTTTTTATTGCAGTTCTTCATGATTTGAGATCCCAACCAGGTATTTAGACTTCCATCATATACAGTTTTTACCATCTAGTCCAGTGTTTCCATCCTTTGGTTTTTGGACTTCAATTCCCAGAAGCCTAAGTCAATTCCCCAAAGCACTGATCAGCCAATGTACTGACTTAGGCTTCTGGGAATTGAAGTCTCCCTGTGTGGCATGAGCCCCAAGTTGGGAACCACTTGCAGAGTTCAATAGAACTTAAAACCTGTCCATTTTGTGCATGTGCAGTTGATTCTAGTAAAGACATGGACCACTCATGAGTTAAAGGATGTGGATTTGGTTTTACTGTTATGGATAAACACAGCTTTATCTTTCTTAATCTCATCAGGTGAGGCTCTCTGCCTGATTTAATAGCTGAACTTCCCAGGATTGTAAATCGCTTTGGAAAGCAATATGATGCAGAAGAAGCCTTGCTACAACATTTTGGCCTCTAACGTGATGAGTACAGAGATAAAGATGGTAAGATAAAGGGCAAAGTTAGTGCTCTCATCCCCATGCTTTTTCACATGACTCTACTTTTGTATGCAGCTTGGGAAGTTTAATATTAATAACTGCACTGGGAAAAGGTTCCCTCTCTTAAGTCCCCTTCTAATATCTAATCCAGTGATGGCAAACCTTTTAGAGAATGAGTGCCCAAACTGCAACCCAAACCCCACTTATTATTGCAAAGTGCCAAAACGGCAGGACAAACTGTGCTGTGGGGAGGGAAGTAGCACTCCAATTGGGCTGCAGGGCAGAGGGGTGGGGTGAACTCTGTGCTGGGGTGACAGTGCTAGTGCCCACAGAGAGGACTATGAATGCCCCCTCTGGCATGCGCATCATAGGTTTGCCACCGATTAGACTGACGGTGCAGCTACACAGCAGGAAAAAGCTGAATGAATATCCCATGAAGGTATGCCTGGCTGAGCTTACTTTAGCTGACCACACAGGAGTCAGAAGAAGAGAGGAGAAAACTGAAATCCGCTTTGTTTGCAGCTTGTTAAAGTAGCTCTGCAGTTTCCTCCAAACTTGCATGAGGCAGGCTATATCAGAGCTACTTTAAAAAGCTGCTGGAGCCTATGCAAGTAAACCTGTGCATGGATAGCTATGTCATGCATTTGTACAGGTTCATGATGGCACAAAACACTTTCGTATGCTATTGATAGACTGGAGTGGGTTGCGTCCCTTATAATTACGGGGTAAGGTGTCCCCAGGTTTGATCACAGGTGTCTCTACCATGTGAGCAGACATATCTACATCGGTAGTCCTTTCTCAGATTCTACATTATTCAAGTTTGAAAAACTAAGTTTTTGAACCACCCAGAATACCCAGGATGTAGTAACTCTTTCCATCTCTCTTGTATACACAGGGTTGGCCCATAGTTGAGGGGAAGGTCAGAAGTACAACTCCACTCCCTGTTTTTCAAACTGTTACCACTGACCATGTGCAGAATTCTTTGAAAGACACAAATATGTCATCACTCATTTGATTAGTATCACTGCTTATGAGAAATATAGGGCATTCCCCTTCCATCCTCTCACTTTGTACTTGGGTCCTATACAGTAGGAAACAAAAGTTGGAACAAGTATGAACTGGGTAAATTAATGTGTGGCTGAGATTCCTCTCTACTTCCCCCAAACATCTACTTCCTTTCACAGATGAAAACAGGAAAGCCTTCACTGCACTGCTAGTATCAACACAATATTTTAAAAATGGGGAAAATACACCATGTGTATTTTCTAATGTTAATTTCCCCACTTTTGCTTATCAGGCTTCCCCCTCATCCATCACTCTTGAAAGGCCTAATGTTGCTGCTTGACTCACAATTCTGCTTATGTTCTCAAAATGATGCTTTCTGCCTTAAGCAAGAGATTCATCTGGGCAAAATATTTTTTTAAAAAGTACTAGGTAGTTTGTTAAAAATACAATGAACCATTAGTGCTCGGATTACTTCCCAAATAGCAATTACAAAGCAATTAAAATTGCAGCATATTCAATTCCAGTGATATATTTCATATGTAGTAACCATTGTAATGTCAGCAAATTATCTGAATTTCCTGATTATCCAAGTGAATATTATATATCTCACCTCAGAAAGATTATGATTTCTTCAAACATTTTCTGCTTCTGCCCTCAAGGATGGGTGCTGTCTATTAGGAGCAGAAAAGCTTATCAGCTATAACCAGTTATTACTTATCTGCCCCTTGACACCCAAACCAAAGGGGTAAAAGAGGATGTAAAGAAGTTATATCTGCAGAAATGTGCTTTGACACATGAAAACTCATGAAAAATAAAAACTAGTTAGTCTTACAGGTGTTATATGACTTTAGGTATTCCCCAATAGTTACAGGTATACTTGCTATGGTGCCTATTTCCCCTTATTTTATATATTAACAGTAAAGTATAGTGCTAATAGAAAACACATATACGTAACACTACTGAATCCATAGCCCAATAACCCCAAATATTTATGCTTGCTTTTATACATGTTTACTTGTAAATATGCCTTGAATTGGGACTTATTCCTTAGCTAATGTGTGTAGCCTCACTGTACTGCAATCCTATATACATTTAAATAATAAAATATGCTTAATAATTGCATGTGTTCAAGTCAGTTCTGATTTATGGTGACCCTTTCCATTTTTTCTCTGTGTAGAATACTCAGAAGTACAATTTTCTTCTTCTGGGAATAACCACATCATAAAAATTGCCATGAAAACCAGTTCCTTCCTCTGTATCTTAAAAAACATAATAATAATGTCTTGTCAACTTGATTCTGCGTTATGGTGGCCCTCCTAGATTTTCTAGATATAAAGCACTCATAGGTAGTTTACTGATCCCTTGTTCTGCTGTTCCAGGACAGTGTATTATGTCCAAGACAGTACTGGTGGCAGGGCACATAATCTAATCAACTCTATATATTCTGTCTGATCTTGGGTGATGCTTTTCCCCTGGAGACACCCTGGGGATCTCAACCTTAAGCCAGTGGCTGCACAGGCAGATGTTCCTACCTGCCAGTAAATTTATTCAGTTCTGACTTCCAAAAACAGCTTTTTTGTGTCTTCAGTGGCACTCCCGAGACGTCTTTTACAACAGGGCCTTCTTTGTTATAACTCCCAAGTTAAAGAACAACCTCACACCAGTAAACTCCTGTAGTCACTTTTGCAGCTGGTTAGAAATGATCGAAAGCATGTCTCCCTATTCTTCACTCTCAGGGAATGAAGTCTATATCAGCTGTATGCCATAGTTGCGTTTGTCGCATTTTGTTACAGAAGAGTTGCTTTATTAAAGCATGACATTCTTAATGTGATGGGGTGTGAGCATTATGCCCGCATCTTTCCGGGAACTGCACTGGTTACCAGTTTGCCTCTGGGTGCAAATGAAAGGTGCTGGTGATGACCTTTCATTTGGTAGAGGGCCAGGATACCTAAGAGACCGTGTCTCCCCAAGAAAGTTTGTCCGTCCAACCAACCAACCAACCAACAAGAGCAGACTGGAGGGGCTATCTAACTGTACCATCGGCTAGGAGGGCCTTCTCCGTGTCCACTCCAGCCCTATGGAAACTCCTGCCGACAGAGTTACGGCTCCAGACAGAATTGCTGCCCTTTAGAAAAGATCTCAAAACCTGGCTGGCGAGGCAGGTATGGGGCACCGAAGGGGAGGTGACCCCTGCGTGCTGGCTGGTATAAATTGTTCCATCTTCTGTGGTGGGGTGGGTGGGTCTTTTTCATTGGACTGATTTTAGATTATTTTATTGAGGATTTTTAAAAAAATGTTTTTATGTCATGATGTGTGCCGCCCAGATTAAAAAGGAGGGAGGGGAAAACTGTAGTCAAATGGAGAGTCGCTTCGGTGAGGGGGCAGCAATACAAATTTAATAAATAAATAAATAAATAAAAATTCATCAGTCTGATTCCTCCTCCATCTCAGTATACAGCTGCTTGAGTGCCATTTCTTCTCAGCTCTGTGGGTCACTGTTGAGACCAGAGGGATTTAGCAACGTGACAACAAGTTTGGGATTAACATCAGTGATTTATTGTCAGTTGATATACTGATGCAGGGATAATTCGGACTGGGGAATAAGGGACGAGGTAGCAACTTATATACAATCAGAACACCAGTTACAGTGATACATTTGCCCGGGCTTTTGCTAATGCGGGAAACATGTGTTAGACCAATCAGAGTGCATTGACAACATATGAAAGTGTCGCCTTACAGAAAAGGGTGCGCGTTTACAGCAAAGATTTAATGGCGATTGCAAATTTAAAGCAATATAACATTTGGACACAACAGTCACACAGATCCCAATCCCAAAATTGTTTTGCTTGGGAAAAATAAGAAATGACTGGAAACCTTGAAACATCTAACACACACTAATTAATTTTCTCCTCCAAGACATTCTCAAGTTATTTTTCTTTCTCATTTCTCTGGTTGCATTTTATTTTTCTTTAGAGGAGCATGCAAATGCAGGACTCATTAATGTATATGAGCTGTTTAGATTATTTTCTAGCAGCAAGAAGTTCCTTAATTTATCCAAGCTAAACTTCCACTGCTGGAGGATAATTCCCAAATTGTTTCCACCTATTTGTGCATTCTTTAGAAAAACACCCTTTCTTACTCTTCTACAATTTTTGAAAATATCAAGCAAGTTAAATGCTTTGGTATCCCCAGGAGTTCACAAAACAGGGCTGAGTAACATTTACATGGCAATTTATTCACATAATCTCTTATAGAATTAGTGTAACAGGCATAAGGCACTATGAATGCCTGGTCATTTTGGAGTTTGCTGCTCCAAAGGTACAGCTAAAGGTCTAAGGAAGCTAAGGTAAAGGTAAAGGTTTCCCTTGCTCGAAAGCTAGTCGTATCCGACTCTAGGGTGCAGTGCTCATCTCTGTTTCTAAGCCGAGGAGCCAGCGCTGTCTGCTTCTGCAGACGTTTCCGTGGTCATGTGGCAGGCATGACTAGACACCAGAGCGCACGGAACGCTGTTAAAGGGACACATAAAAGCTTTCAGTGTTTCCTCACAAATATGCTTTGCTACAAATGGGACATGTTTAATTTAATTTAATAGATTTATATACCACCCTACCCAATGGACTCTGGGTGGTGTGCACAAGTTAAAACCAATATAAAACAATTAAAAACCCTGAAAACATAGCAATATTATCCCCTGCTATGCCATTTACTATCTAAAAACAAATATAAAATCTACAAAACCTTAACATTAAAAAATTAATTACAGGAGGGGGGAGCCTCAGACAAGCCTAAAAGGGGAGCTTGTTGACAATCCCGGCCCCCAGACCTATTTTGCCAACCATGTCCAATTCTTTCCTAAATGGTAGCAACTGGGCCTGGAGGCCTAGTTCTACTGGGAGGAGGTTCCATAGTGTGGGGGTGTTGTGTTCTGAGTTATATGCATTAAAACAACCACCAACTGTATCAATGTATTCCGTGTAATTAGGTCGCGAGCTAATGTCCACCTGGTGGCAATAGCGAGCGCCCAAGCTCACAAGGTTCCAATCCCCAAAGAACTACAGCGCGGGAAGATTCCCGCCACTACCTCACCTGAACAAGAAGGGCGTGACCTGGAATGATGTCACGCCAGCAGTAGCCAATGGGCTATCGTGGAGCCACATTCAAATGTATAACCACCGTATATATTGAGCTGTTCATCCGCCATTACCTCATGTTCCCCTAGACCACCATGCAATAAAGATGTGTTAAGCCAGTACTACGGCTGTTCCTGTGTCTTGTTTCTCATACACTAAATTGGCGACGAGGATGGGATGATGGATTCCCATGAGATCAAGACACACGCTAGTCATGCCGGTTTCGACATCAACAAGCCGGAAGATTGGGAGCTCTTTGAAATGGACTTCCAAGATGCGCTGGTGGTGTCCGACATCACGGACGAGGGAAAGAAGAGGGCCATCCTCACCCGGATGCTAGGAAATGCCGCCAAGAGAGTATTGGTGGACCTGGTATCACCGAAGAAGGTGAGCGAACTGACGGTCAAGCAGCTCCTGAAGGCGATGCGCGACCACTTCCAGCCCTCGGTTTCGATGTTCTCGGCTCGAGATGCGTTCTGGAAGAGAGTCCAAGCGCCCGGTGAGTCCATCGCCGCCTTTGCAGCGGCCCTGCGGTTGGCCGCCGGCCCATGCAAGTGGGAAAACCTGGAAATCGCCCTCAGGGACCGCATGCTGTGTGGCCTGTGGGACGAGGATGTTCAGCGAAAGCTAATGAACCAGGAGCCACCCCCGACGCTGCACGAGGTTGTGAAGGCGGCGCAGGCCGCGGAAGCCACGAGGGCCGGAGTCAAGGGGTTCAGAGAAAGGCCCCCACAGGCCGACAAAGCAGCGGGGTCGGTGCAGGCAGCCAGGCGGACGCCGAAATCTTCTACGGAGAGCAGCGACGACGAGGATATCCGGAAGGTGCAGAAGGAAGGCCGCCGTTGCGATGGATGTGGAGCGGCCCACGACCGCGTCAAGTGCCCGTTCCGGAAGGCCGAGTGCCACAACTGCGGCCGCCAGGGCACATCGCCAAGGTCTGCAGACGACGGCGCAGGGACCGGAAAAGCTCGCCAGACCGCTCGCCGAGGACCAAGGAGGGCGCCCGGCCCGCGAGGAAGCAGGACGGCGTGGGCCGCATCTCTGACGACAGCGGCGACGATGCCCCAGTGTACAGCGTGTCCTTTGGACACCCCCGTTACTTTGTTGAGGTACTGGTGCAAGGGGCCCCTGTTAGGATGGAGATAGACTCGGGCTCCTCCTATTCAATCATGTCCCAGCGGGAGTTCTTGGGAATTTCCCCCCACGTGCGCCCTAAGCTCAAAGCGTTGAGGTCCACGCTGCGGGACGTACAGGGTAATAGCATTCCGGTGTTGGGGGTTGGAAAATTCAAGGTCCAGTATAAGCAGCACGCCGCAGAACTGCCCCTGGTTGTTCTCAAGGGGGGAGGTTGCAGCCTCCTCGGGACTCAATGGTTTAAGCCCCTGGGTTTGTTCATTGGGGGGGGTGCATGCCGTTGGGACTGACCCAATACAGGAGGTGTGTGACGCGCACCCCGAAGTGTTCAAGAAAGGACTTGGAAAATTCAAGGGACCCCCAGTAGCATTCAACCTGGATCCGGAGGTCCGCCCAATAAGACTCAAACCGCGCAGAGTGCCTTTCGCACTAAAGGACAAAATAGAGGCGGAACTGGACAAACTGGTGGGCCAGGGGATTCTCGTTCCTGTTGATTCCGCGGAGTGGGAGACTCCGATTGTAACTGCACTGAAGGCCAACGGGGAGGTCCGCATATGTGCTGACTATAAGTGCACCATTAATAAGGCGATCCGCCCTAATGCGTATCCGGTGCCGGTAGTCAGCCATCTGTTGGCCAGATTACATGGGGGAAAGTGTTTTGCAAAACTTGACCTGGCGCAGGCCTATCAGCAACTCTCAGTAACCCCTGCAGCAGCTGCTGCGCAAACAATAGTCACGCATAAGGGGGCGTTCCAGGTGACGCGCTTACAGTTCGGCATGAACTCGGCACCCAGTATTTTCCAGTCGCTTGTGGAACGCCTCTTGAAAGGACTGGAGGGGGTCTTGCCATACTTTGATGACGTATTGATAACGGGGGGAGCAAGGAGGAGTTGGCTGAAAGGCTAGACAAGGTACTGGCGGTATTTGAAAAGGCGGGGTTGAGGTTGCGGAAAGACAAATGCGTCTTCTTCGCGAAAGAGGTTGAGTTCTTGGGTTTCCGGGTAACCCCTGCGGGAATTAAGCCCTCCAAATCAAAGGTAGCCGCAATTCAAGGTGCCCCTCGCCCCACCTCCAAGCCCGAATTGCAGTCGTTCCTAGGGCTCTTAAATTTCTACCACTCCTTCCTGCCTCGGAAGGCTTCAATAGCGGAGCCGCTGCATAAGCTACTCAAGAAGGATGAGGCGTGGAAGTGGGGCGAGAGCCAAGAGAGGGCATTCGTTGAACTGAAGCAACTCCTAGCATCTGATGCCATCCTCACCCATTTTGACCCAAGAAGCCGGTGGTTCTGATATGTGATGCGTCCCCAGTAGGGGTGGGGGCGGTGCTGTGCCACGTGCTAGAAAACGGGAGGGAGGCCCCGGTAGCATTTTACTCCAGATCCCTGTCTCAGGCTGAGCGAAACTATGCCCAAACAGACAGGGAGGCGCTAGCGATAATAGCGGGAACTAAGAAGTTCCACGATTTCCTCTACGGCTGCCCCTTCACCATAGTTACCGACCACAAGCCCCTGCTAGGCATTTTCACTGCGGACAAGCCCACACCCCAGATCCTGTCCCCTAGGATGTTACGGTGGGCCATCTTCTTAAACGCGTATCAGCACGCATTGGTGTACCGCCCTGGGAAGGAAATAAGCCACGCGGACGCCCTGTCGAGGTCTCCCCTTCCCCTCACTAGTAGCACCGTGGGCGAGGAAGAAAAAGACCGCCAAGTACTCCTGATAGAGGTCTTAGATTCGCCTCCCATTGTACCCGCAGACATCACCAAGGCGACCGGGAAGGACAAAACGCTAGCTCTAGTCGGCTCCTGGGTGCAAAAAGGGTGGCCAGCATCCTCCCCGGCGGCTGAGTTCGCCCCGTTTTTCAGGAAGAGGCTGGAGTTGTCCATAGAAAGAGGGTGCCTTCTGTGGGGTCAGCGGGTGGTGGTCCCCGAATCCCTGAGGCCGAGGGTGCTCAAACTGCTGCACGTCAGCCACCCTGGAATTGTCCGCTCTAAGGCTCTGGCCAGGAGCTATTTCTGGTGGCCCCAGTTAGACGCCGACATCGAGCACATGGTAGGCACTTGCGAGAGCTGCCAATGCTCCCGGCCAGAGGAGGCGCGCCTGCCGCACAGGGAATGGGACGCGGCGAAGGGGCCGTGGTCCCGGGTGCACATTGATTTTGCGGGCCCATTTAGAGGGACACTTTTTCTTTTCATTGTAGACGCCTACTCCAAGTGGTTGGAGGTCATTCCAGTCACGAGCGCCTCCTCGACAACGACCGTGAAGCATTTGCGCAGGGTTTTTAGCACGTTCGGCATACCCGACACCCTAATTAGCGATAACGCTAGTTGTTTCACGTCCGCAGAGTTCAGGGCATTCACTGAGATCAACGCCATTAGGCACATCACCTCCGCCCCCTTCCACCCAGCAACAAACGGCCAGGTCGAGCGCCTCGTGCGCACAACCAAAGACGCGCTGAGGCGCATGGGTCCTGGGGATCTCAACCTACAAGTGTGCCAATTCCTGCTAGGCTATAGGGTCACCCCCCTAGCGTCTGGGTATTCGCCCGCAGAACTCTTAATGCGTAGGAAGCTGACCACGATCCTGACCAGGCTAGACCCCACTAGGGCGGAGGACACAGGGAGGAATATTGGGTTAGCGGACATGAAAAGTTTCGAAGTCGGTGCCCCGGTGCATTGCAGAAATTACGCCAGCGCGGGGCCGGCCTGGGTCCCGGGCGTCGTCGTTGGAAGGACGGGTCCCGTGTCGTATTGCGTAGAGACCGTCACGGGTCTGCTATGGAGACGACACGCAGACCAACTCCGTCGCAGGGTTCAGGAGCACCAGGGCGCGGCCGGCGAGGACAAGGACTCAGCGTTAGGGTTCTCCCCCACCCGTTCAACCCAAGGGGGAGGTGAGGGGGCCAATGGTCCCCACCTAGGGGGGAGGAGGGGTATTCTGTCCCCATAGATATCCTGCGGAATCCTTCTAATGGTACCCAGGGCATAGATATCCTGCGGAATCTTTCGAATGGCACCCCAGGTGATAATTCTGATTTTCATTTACAAAACCGGGGGGGTTTTCAGGAGTGGTCCCCCACCCATCCAAGCGAGAAGCGGGGTTTTTCGTTAGTCCCCAGTGCCCCCGGTTTTTCTGTCCTTTCCCCAAGAGCCGCGGAGCCGCGGCCAGTCACTAACGAGTCTCCCTCTCCCATTGCAGGACAAGGAACCAGGGGACAGAGAAGCAGTAGCACTCCCGGGACAAGCCAGTCAGCGTCTCGCCCAAGGCGCATTTGCAATAAGCCATCTTGGTTGAGAGACTTCGTCTCATTCTAGGGGGGAGGGATGTTGTGTTCTGAGTTATATGTATTAAAACAACCACCAACTGTATCAATGTATTCCGTGTAATTAGGTCGCGAGCTAATGTCCACCTGGTGGCAATAGCGAGCGCCCAAGCTCACAAGGTTCCAATCCCCAAAGAACTACAGCGCGGGAAGATTCCCGCCACTACCTCACCTGGACAAGAAGGGCGTGACCTGGAATGACGTCACGCCAGCAGTAGCCAATGGGCTATCGTGGAGCCACATTCAAATGTATAACCACCGTATATATTGAGCTGTTCGTCCGCCATTACCTCATGTTCCCCTAGACCACCATGCAATAAAGATGTGTTAAGCCAGTACTACGGCTGTTCCTGTGTCTTGTTTCTCATACACTAAAGGGGGCTTCAACTGAGAAGGCCCTTTTCCTTGTGCTGGAGAGGCGAGCCTCCCCAACAGATGGTACTGTTGCAGTTGAGGAAAGTGGGTGAGACACATACCTAGTATCACCTGGTTACCTGCCTCCCACTGTTGAAAGGACAGAGCTGGGAGGCATTTTGTACAGAGCAAGGGACAGATTAAAAAGGAGGGAGGGGGAACTGTAGTCAAATGGTGATGCAAGATAAGCATTTTAACTAGTCTATCACACATTTTACTTTTTGAACATTTTTGTGCTGATCCGGAAAGGCATACCTGAGAATAAAAAAAAGCTGAAAATATATTTTACCAGTTCCTTATCTCTTAACAAAAAAGGTCTGTATGGGGGAAGGGAGGGGGGCACATCTGTGTATACTTTTAAAAAATACCTTCAAAATTATTTGAGCAAACTTCACCAAATTTAACACAGAGCAACATCAAACCATCTACTATTGTTCCATATTTGGTGCTGACCCAAAGCCCAGTTTAAAAGTTACAAGTTTTTGTTTGGAGTGGTCCCATTTTTAGAATTGCCTGGTAAAATGTGCACTCAATTGCTGTGATAATATTGTTTCAAAGGAGGGCTGCCTCCCACAGCAGATAATATTCTACTATCACACATTTGCAGAGCTTTGAGTGCATTCCTGCCCTTCAAAGTAACTTTTCTAAACCCTGCATATCTGTGCCCACAGTCAGCAGAGAGTGAAGTACATATTTTGGGTGGATTTTGTGTGTGTGTTTTTAAAAGTCTTTCCCCTTGTCTTGGCCCTTTTCTTTTCTTAGCCTGCTGAGTCACTTAGCTCAGCCTGCTATTCTGTATTGATTTTTCAAAGCTGTATTTGATTTCTTTTTGTTTTATTTCTGCATTTGCTTGAGGCCTCAAAATGGAAGTTTGCTTATTAGGTTGTGTCTTAAGCTTTAAAATGAAGAGTCCTACAAGCGGTGATTCAAACAACGATACAACGGTTTATTCACAACTCTTGGAACAATACTACAGCTTAAATAGACATGAGTCTAGACATGAGTTGGCTGTGCTCACTCAGCTATTCTGCTACCCAGGATTAGTTCTACACCTGCACCTGCTGAAGGTACTCCACACGTGTGTGTGCCATGTGAGCATGCGAACCAAGAGCCAACGCCCTATTTGCAAGTGGCGCCTATATAGCATCCGAGCCTATATAGCATCTCAAGACTTTGAGGAGCGTATAGCTAAAAATACTCAGAGGAACAACAAAGACTTCTTTAAGTACATTAGAAGTAAGAACCCAACTAGGAAGGCCATTGGACCATTAGATGACAATGGAAGGCAAGGGGTTATTAAAGAGGAAACAGAGATTGCAGAGAGACTCAATGAATTCTTTGCTTCAGTATTCACTGAAGAAGATAGAGACCACATGCCCAAAACAGAACCTATCTTCGTAGGGAGGGAAACCGAAGAATTAAGCAAGATAGAAATAACCAGGGAGGAGGTCCTTGCATGTCTTGTTAAGCTAAACACTAACAAATCCCCAGGACCAGATGGCATCCATCCACGAGTTCTCAGGGAACTTAAAGATGAAATTGCTGATATCCTAGCCAAAATATATAATCTTTCCCTCAAATCAGGCTTTGTGCCTGATGACTGGAAGGTTGCGAATGTAACACCAATTTTCAAAAAAGGATCCAGGGGTGATCCAGGAAATTACCGGCCTGTCAGTTTGACATGTGTCCCAGGTAAAGTGATGGAAACCATCCTAAAAGATAGAATTAATAGGTACATAGAAGAGGAGGCGCTGCTAAAGGAGAGCCAACATGGCTTTTGCAAGGGCAAATCATGCCTCACTAATCTGTTGGAATTTTTTGAGAGTGTCAACAAGCATGTGGATAAGGGGGATCCAGTTGACATTGTTTATCTGGACTTTCAGAAGGTTTTTGACAAGGTCCCACACCAAAGGCTCTTGAATAAACTTACCAGTCATGGAATAAAGGGACAGGTCTTGTCCTGGATCAGCAACTGGCTAAGGGACAGGAAACAGAGGGTAGCACTAAATGGACACTTCTCCAAGTGGAGGGAAGTAAAGAGTGGGGTCCCCCAAGGTTCAGTACTGGGACCCCTGCTTTTCAACCTCTTCATAAATGATCTAGAGGTAGGAGTAAAAAGCAAGGTAGCCAAATTTGCTGACGACACTAAATTATACAGGGTAGTGAAAACTGTGAGAGATTGTGAAGAGCTCCAGAGGGATCTCTTGACACTGGGGGAGTGGGCAAAACAGTGGCAAATGAGCTTCAACATCAGTAAGTGCAGAGTGATGCATGTTGGGGCAAAAAAACCCAATTACATTTATAAACTGATGGGGTCTGAACTCTCTGCGACAAACCAGGAAAGGGACCTTGGTGTCCTGGTGGACAACTCAATGAAGGTGTCAACCCAGTGTGCCTCAGCAGTGAAAAAAGCAAACTCAATGTTAGGGATCATTAGGAAGGGTATAGAAAATAAGTCAGCAAGTGTCATTTTGCCTCTTTATAAATCTATGGTGAGGCCCCATCTGGAATACTGTGTACAGTTCTGGTCGCCATACCTCCAGAAGGATATTATGGAGCTGGAAAAAGTGCAGAGGAGGGCAACCAGAATGATTAGGGGACTGAAACACCTTCCTTACCATCTGAGGCTACAACGGTTGGGCCTTTTCACTCTTGAACGACGGCGTCTAAGAGGTGACCTGATTGAAGTTTATAAAATCATGCACGGTGTGGACAAAGTGGATAAGGAAAAACTGTTTTCCCTATTGCACAACACTAGAACTAGGGGACACTCCATGAAACATTTGGGTACTAGTTCTCAAACAAATAAGAGAAAGTACTTTTTCACCCAGAGGATTACTGGTCTATGGAACTCCCTGCCAGAAGAAGTGGTGACAGCTGTCAGTCTTGACAGCTTTAAGAAAGGATTAGACAAGTTCATGGAGGACAAGGCTATCAATGGCTATAATTATGGCTACCTAAGGACAACCTCCGGGTTGGAGAGATAGGCAGGATATCTCTCAATGCCATTTCCAGGGAATCCTAAGCAGGTGAAGGCATCTCCTTGGGAATACCCTGAAGGAAATGGTGAGCCACTGTGTGAGACAGAATGTTGGACTGGATGGGCTGTGGTCTGTTCCAGCAAGGCTGTTCTTATGTTCTTATGTTCTTATGTTCTTATGAGCGGCCATTACCCAATGCTACAAGTGGTATGGGAATTAAAGTCCAGCAACAGTTGGAGTGCCAAGGTTGGCCACCAAGGTGACTATACCATTGGTCAGGGACCTCAGAAATAGGCAAGAAATGGAATATAGCCACTGAACAACAAGTTGTCTACACTAGTCTAGTAGTTCTAACACCATAAATAGGAAGGAAACTGTTGCAAAAACTTGTAGAGAACATGGTATGTCTGTTTTACCCACTACCCCAGACATAAACAGCATGCTTATGAAAGGCACAGAGTCTTTTAGAATAAAAAGTGAAAAGCCTTTTGGCACACCTTTAACCAGAGGATGAATGGCAAGAATGTACTTCTGAAAAGGATTGTGTGCAAAATAAAAAAAACCTACAAAACAAATTAACCTTGCTTGTGGGACTTTTCATGGTGTGCCCAGTGCATTTGAAGAATTATTATTGTGTGAATTATTATTGTGTAAATTGCCAGTGTCCCTCCGGGTGCAATTCAAGGTGCTGGTTATGACCTTTAAAGCCCTACATGGTAGTGGGCCAGGTTACATAAGAGACTGTGTCACCCCGGGAACATCTGCCCACCCCACTACAATGGACCGGAGGGGTTCTCTACATGTACCAATGGCTGGAGAGGCTCGTCTCTCCAGCACTAGATGGAAGACCTTTTCGGCATCCGCTCCGGCCCTTTGGAACCTCCTGCCGACCGGCTTCTGCCTCCAACCAGAATTTTTGACCTTTAGAAGAGATTTAAAGACATGGTTGGCCCAGTGGTGTGGGGTGCTTCTACTGGACCTACCCCCCTACACACACACACACACACACACACACACACACACACACACACACACACACACACACACACACACACACACACACACACACACACACTGGCTTGTATGATTATCAGTCAACTCTACCATCTGGTTTTTAGATTTTAAGATTTTAGGATTTTTAGATTTTTAGATTTTAGAGTTTTATGATGTTTTATTTATGTGTATTGTGTGTTGGAGTGTTTTTATGTCAATGTGGTTTCTTACATTGTAAACCACCCGGAGTCGCCTTGGTGAGGGTGGTGGTTAAATAAGTCTAAATAAATAAATAATGAAACAGCTGCTGCCTTGCTGAACAAACTGTTAAAAACTAGGACCATTGGTTGGGTTGTTCATATTGATTGGATCAATCAGCCAATCTGTCTGTGCTTGTTCTGTGCTTATACAGGTCCCCACTTGCGGACCATCACCCTTCTCTGTGGACCTTGGCACCCAAGACCATTAGTCCTCAGGGTTGTCAGGTTAGTTAACTGCCACTTGACACTCATTGTTGAGTCGCTGGCAGTATGGTCTATTCTATTCCCATAGCAGGATAACCTGACCAGACTCCTGTCATTGGAGCTACTCAACTGATTCCAGGCTCTTCCATGTCTGGAATAGAAATACTACTCCTTTCTCCCATGGAATATTAAATAGAATTATTCAGCTTCCAATGTACAGAAGAACTCCAGTCTTCATCCTAGGAGAAGATGAATAATTATGGTTGGAGAGCCAGCCAAGAGGTATTAAGTTAGTTGTTTGCAGACCTGACATTTCATTATAAAAGCTATGCTCCCTTCCTGGCACATATGTTCAATGTGTGATGAAGATATTGCCAAGACTCATCAAACCTATGAACTGGTATCCACTCATGTTGAACCATGTGAAAAATTAATGAAACAGAAGATAGCTTGAATAGATCTTCAGAGGCTATGTGGTTTCTACGTAGGAAAGTGGAAGCATAGGGAACAATTGAACTCCCCACCCCCCACCCCCAAGATTGGGATTCTGGTAGGGAAAACAAGATGCTAGAACAGCTGGTGATTGTCAGGAAAGGTTTGGTTTTTTGACCACATTCTGCTGTATACTGTATACCACCTTTATGGAAGATTCCTGGCAGGAGATGGGTTGCCCTTCATGAGGACTGCAAAGAACATTTTGACAGGTTCTTTACAAGTATGATCATATAACTTTAAGCTATATCCTGCAACTGAAGAAGGCAAAAACTCAGATCAACAATGGGCCAAGTATTAGGGGCCATAAACATGTGTTAAAATTGAGGAGGCAGGAGTTTTGTTTGGATTGTGAGCAGGAGTCTTTTGCCTTGGAAAATAATAAAGTATTCGACACAAGACAAATCATATTTTTCTTGGGGAAAAATATTAGAACAAATTATATATGGAAGGGAAGGCTAGATAACATGATGGTACACTTTGCTTAATTTATACCATTTCACCTTTGGGGTCCAATCAGATTGCACCAAGGTGTGCTAAGTAGGTTTATGGATGTTTTCAAACACTCGATGGAATATCAATTGATGGGGAAATGCTTGTCCCAATTACTTAAAAAAGAAGGGATGGCAGATTTGGGACATTTCAGATTGGTCAGATTGGTATTACTACTGGGCAGAATTCTAGATAGAGTATAGAAGTGATTGGATTGTGAGTATTAAGAGGAGAATACATTGATTATTAGGCTTTATCAAGGCAGGGCCATAGCCAGAGGTGGACTTGGCCCACCCTGAGTTAGCAGTTTGCCCCCCTGGCAAGATGTGGTTTCCCATAGGAATGCATTGAAAAGAGGCTTTGTTGCCCATCCTGAAAAATATTTGCTCCCCACATCTAGAACCCTGGCTACAGTCCAGTATCAAAGATATGTCATGCCAGGAAAATGCTATATGATTTTATGATGGAGTTATATATATATTAGCTGGCTGGATAGCTCAATGGTTTAGATATCTGGTTTCAGTTACAGTTCATGTCTGTCCTACGTACTGTAAAAAAGCAATAGGATTCTGGCCATGAAGTTATAATAATTAAATCTCAATTAAATGAATAATGTTATTAAAATAATGAATAATGAATAATGTTATTAAAATGAATAATGTTATTAAAAGTCACCTTGGTGAGGGGCCGGTGATACAAATTGAATGAATGCATGAGTGAATGAATAAATAAAATAGAATTGAAATAAAAGCAGCTTAAAATTGCATTGATAAAAAGGTACACAGATTGCCTATTTTAAGTTCTTTCCTCAGTAAACTAGCATTTGTCAAAAGTGTGCCAATGTAAAATTGTCTATGTTTTACAGGAACAGGACAAAAGAGGATTGTAAACTTGGCCACCCATAGAAGGGAATAGTTACCAGTGGTATGTCATGGTATGAACCACACACATCATGGCAGATAAAGTCACCATAATTCCTTTGAAAGGATTCTTCATTTGAATAGAACAGAATTCCTGTATTCTAGCTGCTCAGTGGGACTAGAACTTCGAGAAAGAAGCATATGATAAGCTGAACCTAAGGCTATTCTGTTTTCTGCAGCTTTTGTTGGCAGAGGTAAGCCAAAAAGTACTAGCACATGGCTGTTGATTAGTCTGGCTGACTAATCTGCCTTCTTGAAAATTAAATGTATTACATAGTATACAAATTATTTTCTTCCCCTTGATTAGGTCAGAAACCTCTGCTCCTCATATTTTTTTCATGTGAGGTGTGAATAGGATATATTTCATGGGGCTACTCTCTCAATTTGTTCACTGTTGCTCCTTATGATTTTCAAAAAAATAAATAAATGTATTGTCCAATATGGCAGATAATAACCATGGCGGATGTGAATGAGTTCCACTGATTGCCCATACACTGTCTCAGTCTAAACAATCAAATTGCAGATTTCTAATGTTGAGTCTGTTCATTATATTTGTGTATTAATAAGATGTTCTCTGTGCTATGGGAGACATGTAAGCATGGTGACTCAGAAATCTTGGGGAGCTGCTTAACATCAGCTCATTTGTTTCTTCAAGGGAAGCTACCTATTTTATTTTATTAATTCGTTCTATTAATACATTTCTATACTGCCCATCTGGGAGGTGATCCCATTCTGGGCAGTTAGATGTAGTTCATGCTGGCTAATTATATCTTTTGACTGGGAAATAGAATGGTAATTGTCGGAATGTGTGTTTATAGGATCAAATTCATGACATCCAGGCATTTCTTTATACAGTATATACAATGCCTGAGCTTTTTTATTGCATGCCTGTCACCAGCTACCATTATGTGCTGTGTGCTGAGGATGTCATTTCTGAGCTGGAAAGACAGGACAACAAATGAAAGCTGTCTCAAAATTTAAAACCCTGGTCCCAGAGGGATCAAATGTCAGACTTCCTTCTGATTTGTCTCCCTCAGGTGCTTGCCAGTACATGAGAGATAAGATCAAATGGGGTATGGTTAGAAGATAGAGTCTTGACTCTTTCCTAAATGGGAAGGAAATAGGCTAAAAGTGAGTCTTACAGCTGTAAAGGCTGACTCCAATATAAGCTTCCAGTATGGCAACGCAGCTGACAGGATGCTTAAGGATAGTGGCAAATTGATCATTTCCCTGACCATTCAAAAAAAAGTGAAGTTGTTACACTATCCTCTGCTTCAATGCTTCTGCCTCCTTACTCCTGGAAAAATGATGAGAAACAAAGCAGTTCCCATTATACGTCCAACAGCCTGACTGGACTGACTTTGTACACAGAAATGCTCTCATAGGTGTGCACTCCCGTCTCACATAAACATAAATAAACAACACTTTATCTTAAGCTCCCTGCTCTTCCCTTCAGAAAGAGACACACATTTAGCCTAGAGCTCATGAAAAGAGTTTTCAAGGAGAATTCCAACAGAGAAGCTGAAGAGAGTGGAAGGTGGATGCCTCCAAATACATCTACAGAATGAGAAGGGGGCCATCAAAATCAAAAGGGGATAATCAAAATGGAGCAATCCAAACAACTATCAGGACCCTTGTCCCCAGTGTGGATGGAAAGATCACTCCAGATAAATGAGGTGGTACTATAGAAAAGTACCTTTTTAGTACTAAGCAGCAGACTGCTCCAAATTTCCTCATCTGGACAAGCCCTGATATGATATATTTGTTTTACTGTGTGCTATTTCTGGATCTATAAACAAATCCAAACATGTCATAAACACCCCAACTATTAAGTGATTTCTGTTTTCCCAAAGGTATAAAAGTAGGGCATTTAAACACACTTAAAAAAGAATACTTAATGAAATGTCTCTCAACACTCATAAAGACAGTGGAACCATTTAAGGGGAAAGCTGGCAGCATTACTGAATGGGAGATCAGAGATCTTTGATTTGTATATCAGAGAGTAAACAAAACAAAAGACAAAAAATGCTGTGGCACCTTTAATAATAATAATAATAATAATAATAATAATAATAATAATAATAATAATAATAATAATAATAATAATAATAATAATAATAATAATAATAATAATAATAATAATAATAATCCACTTATAACTCGCCCATGTGGGGTTTAATCCCCACTCTTGGTGGCTACCAACAACATATTAAAAACATCTTAAAATCACACAATTTAATTTTAATTTTAATTTAATTGTCACATTTATATACCGCTCACTCGGCCAAAGCCAACTCAGGGCAGTTCACAATAAAAATTAAAAAACACATGTTAAAAACAGTTAAAACTACCCACCCCCTAAAAACAAGGGCTGCAGGATCCAAAGGCACCATGGGGAAGAGTTCTTCTACACCAACCACCCAATGGAGGTTACCCTTCCACCTGCACCCCACACTTGACCCGCCAGCCAGGTTTTAAGTTCTTTTCTGAAAGGCAGCAATTCCGTCCAGAGACATAGCTCTGTTGGCAGGAGGTTCCAGAGGGCCGGTGCAGACACGGAGAAGGCTCTCCTCCTTGTGCCAGAGAGGCGAGCCCCTCTGGCTGATGGAACAATTAGAGAGCCCCTCCGGTCCGCTCTGGTTGGACGGACAGACGTCCTCAGGTCTCTTAGGTAACCCGACCCACTACCATATAGGGCTTTAAAGGTCAAAACCAGCACCTTGAATTGCACCCGGAGACAAACTGGCAACCAGTGCAGCTCCCGGAGCAGTGGCAAAGCACGGGCATAACGCCCACACCCCATCACCACCCTGGCTGCCGCATTCTGGACCAGCTGTAGCCTCTGAATGGTCGTCAAGGGCAGCCCCATGTAGAGCGCATTGCAATAATCTAGTCTGGAGGTGACCAGAGCGTGAGTGACCATGAGCAAGGAGTCCCAGTCCAGGAGTGGGCGCAACTGGCGAATCACCCGAAGTTGGGCAAAAGCCCTCCTGGTCACAGCCGCCACCTGTTCTTCTAGCAGTAGCCGCGAATTCAGGAGGACCCCCAAGTTGCGCACCGGGTCTGTCTGGGGCAAAATAGCCCCATCCAGAACCAAAGATGGTAGCTCCCGGGTTAACGCAGGACCCCTTATCCATAGCCACTCAGTCTTGCTGGGATTCAGTTGTAGCCCGTTAGCCCCCATCCAGACCCCAACAGCTTCCAGGCACCTGGAAAGGACTTTGATGGCATCACTGGGGTCCCCATGGGCCAAGATGTACAACTGAGTGTCATCCGCATACTGATGGTACCGCACCCCATGGGAACGAATGATCTCACCCAGTGGCTTCATGTAGATGTTAAATAGGAGAGGAGAGAGCACCAAGCCCTGAGGCACCCCCCATTTGAGGGGCCTAGGACTGGACCTCTCACTCTCCAACCACACCGACTGGGTCCGACCCCTCAGAAATGAGGAAAACCAGGACCACACAGTGCCCTGGATTCCCAATCCTCGGAGCCGTTCCAGAAGGATACCGTGGTCAACGGTATTGAAAGCCGCTGAGAGGTCAAGAAGAGCAAGGACGGATGGGTAAGAGAAGTGCCAGGCCTAATTAACAACTGGGGGTGGGGGAAGGCAGCAACAAACCTAAGACTAGGCAGACGATGACCCCTTTTCAAATGCCTCCCTAAACAGAAGACATTTTAGCTGCTTTCTAAATGTCAGTAAGTATTTGTTTTGTTCAGGCTTTGTTTACAAGGGTGAGCCTTGAGTTCCATCTGTGTTGTCGAGCCCGAGCTCTGTGGATTGTAATATTGTATTTTATGATAATTGTCCTTTATTGTATTTTCCTGTATTTATTGCATTTATATTGTAAACTTTTTAAAAATATATATTGTAAGCCGCTCTTACAATATATCAACATCAAAAAGGCTGCAGAGCAGCTTTTAAACTGATAACTGGGGGAAAGCCGACAGGAGCTGGGCAGCATCCGGTTCGGGAAAGTGTGTACTTGAGTAGTGAGGAGGATGCAAAAATTACTGAGCAGAGCGAGGAGCTAGTCCCTAGCATTCTAGCAGAAGGATGCAAGAGGCAGTCTAACAATGCAACTGGACACAAAAGACTGTGTCAGAAAAGCATATATAAATGCTTGTATACAAATGCCAGAAGCCTCCGGAACAAAATAGGGGGGCTGGAATACTTAGCAATAGATAAGAATATTGATATTATTGGTATCACTGAAACCTGGTGGACGGATGATAACCAATGGGATACAGTTATCCCAGGCTACAAACTGTACAGGAAGGATAGGAAGGGGCAAATGGGAGGTGGTGTGGCCTTGTATGTCAAAGAAGTGATAAAATCGTATGAACTGGAATATCTAGGTGATTTGGAGTCACCATTAGAAGCTCTGTGGGTAAGAGTACCAGGCCACAAGGATGGTCTAACAGTAGGAATATACTATCGGCCTCCGACCCAAACTCTGAGGGAGACTGGCAGTTGGAGAATGTTGTAAAGGAGGCATCCAAGAAGGAAAGCCTGGTTATAATGGGGGACTTCAATTACCCTCACATAGACTGGGTGAACTGTTGTTCAGCACATGATAAAGAGATAAAGTTCCTAGATATGCTAAATGATTGTTCCCTGGGAGAGATGGTTGAAGACCCAACTAGAGGTACAAGAATCCTTGACTTGATCCTGAGTAATACTCAGGATCTGGTGCAAGATGTTAATGTGACTGATCCAATAGGGAACAGTGACCACAACTCAATTATGTTTAACTTGATCATAGACTGCAAGTCACTGATAAAATCTAACACAGAGACCTTAAATTTTCAAAAAGGAAATTTCCCAAAGTTGAGGAAACTAGTAAAAAAGAAGCTGAAAGGGAAAATTGAGAGAATCCAAACACTCCAAGAGGCATGGAGGCTGTTTACAAAAACAATAACAGAGGCTCAATTGGAATGCAAACCCAAAAGGAAAAAGGGCACTGCCCGGTCCAAGAGGACTCCAATGTGGCTTACAGGAGCTGTTCGGGAAGTGATCAAGAGCAAGAAAAGCTCATTTAGAAGATGGAAGGCTTGTCCGAATGAGGACAGCAGGCAGAAACATAAATTCTGGCAGAACAAATGCAAGGCAACAATCAGGAAAGCAAAGCAAGACTTTGAGGAGCGTATAGCTAAAAATATTCAGAGAAATAACAAAGACTTCTTTAAGTACATTAGAAGTAAGAACCCAACTAGGAAGGCCATTGGACAATTAGATGACAATGGAAGGCAAGGGGTTATTAAAGAGGAAACAGAGATTGCAGAGAGACTCAATGAATTCTTTGCTTCAGTATTCACTGAAGAAGACAGAGACCACGTGCCCAAAACAGAGCCTATCTTCGTAGGGAGGGAAACCGAAGAATTAAGCCAGATAGAAATAACCAGGGAGGAGGTCCTTGCATGTCTTGTTAAACTAAACACTAACAAATCACCAGGACCAGATGGCATCCATCCACGAGTTCTCAGGGAACTTAAAGATGAAATTGCTGATCTCCTAGCCAAAATATATAATATTTCCCTCAAATCAGGCTTTGTGCCTGATGACTGGAAGGTAGCGAATGTAACACCAATTTTCAAAAAAGGATCAAGGGGTGATCCAGGAAATTACCGACCTGTCAGTTTGACATGTGTCCCAGGTAAAGTGATGGAAACCATCCTAAAAGATAGAATTAATAGGCACATAGAAGAGAAGGCGCTGCTAAAGGAGAGCCAACATGGCTTTTGCAAGGGCAAATCATGCCTCACTAAACTTTTGGAATTTTTTGAGAGTGTCAACAAGCATGTGGATAAGGGGGATCCAGTTGACATTGTTTATCTAGACTTTCAGAAGGCTTTTGACAAGGTCCCACACCAAAGGCTCTTGAATAAACTTACCAGTCATGGAATAAAGGGACAGGTCTTGTCCTGGATCAGCAACTGGCTAAGGGACAGGAAACAGAGGGTAGCACTAAATGGACACTTCTCCAAGTGGAGGGAAGTAAAGAGTGGGGTCCCCCAAGGTTCAGTACTGGGACCCCTGCTTTTCAACCTCTTCATAAATGATCTAGAGGTAGGAGTAAAAAGCAAGGTAGCCAAATTTGCTGACGACACTAAATTATACAGGGTAGTGAAAACTGTGAGAGAGTGTGAGGAGCTCCAGAGGGATCTCTCGACACTGGGGGAGTGGGCAAAACAGTGGCAAATGAGTTTCAACATTAGTAAGTGCAGAGTGATGCATGTTGGGGCAAAGAACCCCAATTACATTTATAAACTGATGGGGTCTGAACTCTCTGCAACAAACCAGGAAAGGGACCTTGGTGTCCTGGTGGACAACTCAATGAAGGTGTCAACCCAGTGTGCCTCAGCAGTGAAAAAAGCAAATTCAATGCTAGGGATCATTAGGAAGGGTATAGAAAATAAGTCAGCAAGTGTCATTTTGCCTCTTTATAAATCTATGGTGAGGTCCCATCTGGAATATTGTGTACAGTTCTGGTCGCCATACCTCCAGAAGGATATTATGGAGCTGGAAAAAGTGCAGAGGAGGGCAACCAGAATGATTAGGGGACTGGAACACCTTCCTTACCATCTGAGGCTACAACGGTTGGGCCTCTTCACTCTTGAACGACGACGTCTAAGAGGTGACCTGATTGAAGTTTATAAAATCATGCACGCTGTGGACAAAGTAGATAAGGAAAAACTGTTTTCCCTATCGCATAACACTAGAACTAGGGGACACTCCATGAAACTTTTGGGTACTAGTTCTCAAACAAATAAGAGAAAGTACTTTTTCACCCAGAGGATTACTGGTCTATGGAACTCCCTGCCAGAAGAAGTGGTGACAGCTGTCAGTCTTGACAGCTTTAAGAAAGGATTAGACAAGTTCATGGAGGACAAGAGTATCAATGGCTATAATTATGGATACTTAAGGACAACCTCCGGGTTGGAGAGATAGGCAGGATATCTCTCAATATCATTTCCAGGGAATCCTAAGCAGGTGAAGGCATCTGCTTGGGAATACCCTGAAGGAAATGGTGAGCCACTGTGTGAGACAGAATGCTGGACTGGATGGGCTGTGGCCTGTTCCAGCAAGGCTGTTCTTATGTTCTTATGTTCTTATGCTCTGAGTGGTTCGTGTACCAGGAAAGCAGGGTATAAATAAATCTTAAAAAATTAAAATATTAAAAGTACGTGGTCTGATGCAATTCCACCAGGATCGAGTTCCATAGGGTTGACACCGCCACTGAAAGACTAACTCCTATATTTTAATGTTAGCTTTTAATGTTAAACTTTATATTTTAAAGACTATCTCCTATATTTTCATGTTAGTTTTTGTGGACCAAGTCCACTTCATCAGACATAAGAGTGGATTTTCATGGTATACATTTATACATCTGAAATAGAGGCCCAGAGTAGATGGGCAAAGTTGGTTGGTTCAGCTACCCTGGACCTCTATTTCAGATGTATAAATGTATACCGTGAAAAGCCACTCTTATGTCTGATGAACTGGATTTGGTCCACGAAAGCTAACATTAAAATACAGGAATTAGTCTTTAAGGTGCCACAGAGTTTTTTGCATACCAGTCAACCATCCCGATTTGGCCGGGATTACCCCATAACTTGGCGCCGATTTGCGCCATTTCACAACCCGCTCTGCCAAAACCCCGTAATTTTGCAGCGGGGGAAAGGAGGCACTGCGCAGTCCATCTGCGCAGGTCGCGTTGCACGCATGCGTGGAAGGGCTCTACACTTCCATAGCTCCCTTCCATGCATGCGCAGAAGGCTACGCCACCTGCGTAGAAGGCTACGCAAGTGGCGTAGCCCTCCACGCGCATGCATACAATGCATACAATCTGCGCAGGTCCCGGATTCGCCGGAGCCGTGGTTGACAGGTATGGTTTTTTGTCTTTGGTTGTTTTATTTTGTTTATTATCTGATATGCTTGCACAGACTAACAGGACTACCATTTCAAAAGTTTCTACAGTACTTTGATTTGTATGTTTCCTTATTGCATTATCTTGTAACACTTGGTCTGGAAGATGATTTTACACCATTGGCGAAGGTTCTATTCTTCTGCTATAAAAGAAGGTTAAATATTATGGTCTCTCTTGATCTATCATTAATAAGAGCTGTGGCATTTTGGCATTAAATAATAAAAAGGATAATGACATTGCTTTTTGAGGTTAAAACAGTAACATTAGCAATTATAAACCCCCCCTTCTCCTTTAGACTCTTTCAGGCCAAATGCCATACATGTAAATCGATATAAAATGTAAGTCATACGTGTAACACAAGCTACTATGCCAACTCTTTATTTTCTCTACTTTTAATGATTTCTGGCCCCAAAGAGAGAGATTTATAATTTTGAATGGTGCAGAGGTAATAATGTATTGAGCTGGGCTGTGAGAACTATATTCATTACATGGTCATGAAAATACAGAAGGCATATTTACCCTCTTGACTTTTTGCCTGGGAGGAGCAGGAAAAGATATCATTAGGAAAATTAATTTTTCAGAGTTCTTGAAAAATTAATGGTTGGTTTGCTTACACCCCTGAGTTATACAGAAACAAGGCTAACATATATCTAGTAAAACTGAACCAACTACACATGCAGGCAAGTACAGATTAAAGGCTAGTTTATGAAAATGTACAGTTCATTGATTTACATGTGGAATGAAGGGGGAAGGAAGTTTTCTGGAAGTGTAGAGATAGAATTGCAGCCCACTCAAAGGTAGAATTTAGGACCAGTTCTTCAATGTACATCAAGCTCACATTTTGTCCATAGTGGAATGGTTTGTTAGGTTTAAATTCAGAAAGAGGTCATTCAAGGACTGAAATGTGCCAGAAATGCAGAGGGATGGTCCCCTGCTTTGGATAAGTCATCCTTGGGATTGAAGTTCAACAAATTTGCATTCAACATTTGTTTCTGAGGTTATCTAACTAGACATTGGGACTACGGTTGCTTAGTGTTTAAGATGCTGAATTTGACAACTGGAAGGTTGGCAGATCAGCAGTTTGAGACCCGAATACTGCATGACAGAGTGAGCTCTTATCTCTGTCCCATCTCCTGCCAACCTAGCAGTTCGAAAACAAGAAATTGCAAGTAGATAAATAGGGACCACTTTGGTGGGAAGCTAAACTCTGGCGTCTAGTCATGCCTGCCACATGTCCATGGAAATGTCTGAAAATACAGCCAACACTGGCTCTTTGGCTATAAACAAAGATGAGCACTGAACCCTAGAGTCAGATATGACTGGCTTTCAAGCAAGGGTGACCTAACTAAATGTTACAGTTAGCACATCTACAGAAGCAGAGCTCCTATAAAACATAAAAGACATCTATTTATCTTACCATAAGATTGGTAATTCAAATGTTGTGAATTAGATTGTTTTTGCTTTTATTGGCAACTAGCAGGGGTGCCCGGCTTTGCCTGGGAGTTCTTATCTGGGTTAGCCTTACCCGGACGCCCTTCTACATACACACACACACACACACACACACACACACACACACACACACACACACGCACGCACGCACGCACGCACGCATGCACGCACGCACGCACGCACGCACGCGCATGCATGCCTGCACGCACGCACGCACGCACGCACGCACGCATGCACGCCCACATGCGCGCGCGCACACACACACAGATACATAGTGTGTTGCTGTGGCATGCATGCACACACACACATGCATGCACACACGCACGCACTCACACACACATGCACACACACACAGTGCGATAGAGAGAGTGAGAAACCATGTTTGGGCCTATCTGCCAGGGGTGTCTTCCGAGGAGGCACGGGACAGGCAGGTAGGCCTCCGTGTCTCATCCTTGCCGACTGGCAAGGAGAGTCCCCGCTGTGTCTGGAGGCGGTCCAGGCATCAGGAGATGAACGGTTTAGTGTAAGGGACCAAAGACAATGAAACAGCCGAAGGGTTGGCTTAACACAGGTTTATTGCATGATGATCCGGAGGAACATGTGGTAATGGCGGATGGGTAGCTCAATATATACAGCTGGCTATACATTTGAATGTGGCTCGTTGACAGACTATTGGTTGCTGCCTGCGTGACGTCGTAGGAGGTCACGCCCTTCTTGACCAGGTGAGGAGGTCGCGGGGAATCTTCCCGCGCTGCTGAAACCAGGTGACTGTGATCCATGGGAGCTGGACGCTCGCTACTGCCCTCTGGTGGTCACTAGCTCGCGTCCCCTTATTAGGTTACATTGATACAGCTGGTGGTTATAATGTTGCACACAGACAGGTTACATTGGTAACACATGGCAAAGGTACATTGTTAAAGGCACAGCTTTACAGGACACAACATCCCTCCCCCCTAGGATGAGACGAAGTCTCTCAGCCAAGATGGCTTGTTGCATGTGCGTTTGGGCCGTGAAGAGGGCTGCCCCCCCGGGGTCGTTACTGCTTCTTTGTTCCCTGGTCCCTTGTCCTGAAAAGGGAGAGGGAGACTTGTTAGTGGCTTGCCGCTGTCTGGCGGCCTTAGGGGAAGGGAAAAACTCCATTGTGGGCAGACCGGGGGCCGTCGGGACTAACGAAAAACCCCTCTTCTCGCTTGGACGGGTGGGGGACCACTCCGAAACCCCCCCGGTTCTGAAAATCAAAATCTAAGTTGGTAGGGGTACCCGCATTTATGGGGACTTTCCGCGAGATATGTATGGGGTCGGGTTCCTCCTCCTCGGAAAGATCCCCCAGGGTATCTACGAGGATATCCTCCTCCCCCCTTGGTGGGGGCCCACGGTCCCCTTCTCCTCCCCCTTGGGCTAAACGGGTGGGGGAGAACCCTAACGCTGACTTATTTCCTGCGTGACCCGTGTCCTGCTCATCGGAGACCCTGCGTCGGAGCTGGTCTGCGTGCCGCCTCCATAGGAGCCCTGTGCTGGTTTCCACGTGGTACGACACGGGGCCGGTTTGTTCCACGACTACGCCCGGCACCCAGGCTGGGCCCGTGCTGGCGTAATTCCTGCAATGCACGGGGGCGCCTATGCTGAAACTCTTTGTAACTTCCAGCCCGATGTTCCTTCCTTTGTCCTCTACCCTCGTGGGGTCTAGCCTAGTAAGGATGTTGGTCAGCTTCCTGCGCATTAAGAGCTCTGCGGGGGAGTATCCTGATGCCAATGGGGTTACCCTGTACCCTAGCAGAAACTGACACACTTGCAGGTTCAGATCCCCTGGGCCCATGCGCCGCAACGCGTCCTTCGTGGTGCGGACGAGGCGCTCTACTTGGCCGTTGGTGGCCGGGTGAAAAGGGGCGGAGGTGATATGCCGAACGGCGTTAATCTCCATGAATGCCCTAAACTCGGAGGACGTGAAACAACTAGCGTTGTCGCTAATTAACGTGTCGGGTATGCCGAACGTGGAAAAGAGCCTCCGCAAATGCCTAATGGTCTGGGCCGAGGAGGTGCTCGTGACTGGGATAACCTCCAACCATTTGGAGAAAGCGTCCACTGCAAGGAGGAACAGGGTGCCTCTGAATGGGCCCGCGAAATCTACGTGCACCCGGGACCACGGCCCCTTAGCCGCATCCCATTCCCTGTGGGGAAGGCGGGCCTCCTCTGGTCTGGAGCATTGGCAACTTTCACAAGTGCCGACCATGTGCTCGATGTCGGCGTCTAGCTGGGGCCACCAGAAGTAACTCCGGGCCAGCGCCTTGGATCGCACGATGCCGGGGTGGCTGACATGAAGCAGTTTGAGCACCCGCGGCCGAAGGGAAGTGGGAATCACCACCCGCTGCCCCCACAAGAGGCACCCCCTCTCTAGGGACAGTTCTAGCTTTTTTCTGAAAAATGGGGCGAACTCCTCCGCTGGGGAGGACGCGGGCCACCCTTTCTGCAGCCAGGAGCTGACTGTCGCTAACGTTTTGTCCTTCTCTGTCGCTTTGGCAATGTCTGCAGGCATTACGGGGGGCGAATCCAGCACCTCTATCATGAGAACCTGATGGTCCCGCTCCCCCATGCTCACCTGGCTGGGCGTTAGGGGAAGGGGGGACCTAGATAGAGCGTCCGCATGGCTGATCTCTTTCCCAGGCCGGTAGACCAATGCGTGCTGATACGCGTTGAGAAAAATGGCCCACCTGAGCATCCTCGGGGACAGGATCTGCGGGGTGGGCTTATCCGCGGTAAAGATGCCTAGCAGGGGCTTGTGGTCTGTTACAATGGTGAACGGGCGACCGTACAGAAAATCGTGAATTTTTTTTGTCCCCGCGACTATTGCTAGTGCCTCCCTGTCCGTCTGTGCGTAGTTTCTCTCTGCTTGGGACAGGGACCTGGAGTAAAATGCTATCGGGGCCTCCCTTCCGTTTTCCAACACGTGGCACAGCACCGCCCCCACCCCCACTGGAGATGCATCACAGATCAGAACTACTGGGCGTTTGGGGTTGAAATGGGTCAGTATAGCGTCGGACGCCAGGAGGCTTTTTAGCTCGCTAAATGCCCTTTCTTGGTCATCGCCCCACTTCCATGCCTGGTCTTTCTTCAGCAGTTTGTGTAGCGGCTCAGCCACCGCTGCCTTTCGGGGGAGGAAGGAGTGGTAAAAGTTGAGCAGCCCTAGGAACGACTGCAACTCGGGCTTGGAGGTGGGGCGGGGGGCTTTCTTAATGGCTGCCACCTTGGACATGGATGGCTTTATTCCCTCGGGAGTCACACAAAACCCTAAGAACTCAACCTCTGTTGCGAAGAAGACGCATTTGTCCTTTCGCAACCTCAGCCCCGCCTTTTCGAATATCGTCAGGACCTTCCCCAACCTTTTGGCCAATTCAGCCCGACTCCCCCCCGTTATTAACACGTCATCAAAATAAGGCAACACCCCCTCCAATCCCTTCAGGAGGCGTTCCACGAGTGATTGGAAAATTCCAGGCGCCGAATTCACGCCGAACTGGAGGCGCGTCACCTGGAACGCCCCCTTGTGGGTGACTATGGTCTGCGCAGCAGCTGCGGCAGGGGACACCGTGAGCTGCTGGTAGGCCTGTGCTAAGTCGAGCTTAGCGAAACACCTTCCCCCGTGTAACCTGGCCAGCAGATGGCTGACTACCGGCACCGGATATGCATTCGGGCGGATCGCCTTGTTGATGGTGCACTTGTAGTCAGCGCATATGCGGACCTCCCTGTTGGCCTTTAGAGCGGTTACAATTGGAGTTTCCCACTCCGCAGAATCTACAGGCACAAGGATCCCCTGGCCCACCAACTTGTCCAGTTCGGCCTCTATCTTGTCCTTGAGTGCGAACGGCACCCTGCGTGGTTTAAAGCGAATTGGGCGGACCCCCGGGTCTAGGTCGAAAGTCACTGGGGGCCCCTTGAATTTCCCCAGTCCTTTTTTGAAAACTTCAGTGTGCGCCTCGCACACCTCCTGAATTGGATCAGTCCCAACGGCGTGCATCCCAACGGCGTGCACCCCCCCCAATAAACAACCCCAGGGGCTGGAACCATTGAGTCCCGAGGAGGCTGCAATTTCCTCCCTTGAGCACGACTAGGGGAAGGGACGCGGCGTGCTCCTTGAATTTGACCTGAAACTCTCCAACCCCCAACACTGGAATACTGTTCCCTTGCATGTCACGTAGTGTGGACCTCAATGCTTTGAGCTTGGGTCGCTTGTGGGGGGCAATTCCCAAAAACTCCCTCTGGGAAATGATTGAATATGAGGACCCCGAGTCAATTTCCATCCTAATGGGGACCCCTTGGACTAGTACCTCAACAAAGTAGCGGGGGTGTCTAGTAGATACGCTGAACACTGGGGCGTCGTCCTCGCTGCCGTCGGCGATGCGGCCCACGCCGTCCTGCTTCCGCGTGGCCTGGGCACCGTCCTTGGATTTCGCTGGGCGGTCTTGTCCGGCGGAACGGTCTGCGGAGCTCCGCCGGGTTTCGCGCTTCTTCGTGCACACCTTGGCGATGTGCCTGCGGCGGCCGCAGTTGTGGCACTCGGCCTTCCGGAAGGGGCATTTCACGCGGTCGTGGGCCGCTCCACAGCCGTCGCATCGCCGGCTCTCCTTCCGGACCCTCTGGACGTCCTCGTCGTCGCTGCTCTCTGCGGACGACCTCGAAGTTCCGCGGGCCGCCTGTACCGGAGCCTCTGCCTTGCTCGACTTTGGCCGCCAGTCCTGAAGTTCTTGGACCCCGGCCTTCGTGGCTTCAGCGGCCTGGGCCGCTCTGACGACCTCCTGCAATGTGGGAGGCGGCTCTTGGTTCATTAATGTGCGCTGGGTCTCGGCGTCGTTCAGGCCGCACAGCACACAGTCTCGGAGGGTGATTTCGACATTCTCCCATTTGCACGGGCCGGCCGCCCGCCGCAGGGCCGCCACGAATGTGGCGACCGTCTCCCCGGGCGCTTGGACTCGCCTCCAAAACGCACTCCAAGCGGGAAACATCGCCGTGGTGGGCCGGACGTGCTCACGCAGCATCTGCATGAGTTCCTTGGCCTTGAATTCGCTCACCCTCCTCGGTGCAATCAGGTCCAGCAAGGTCCTTTTGGTTTCTTGTCCGAGCACTCTGGTGAAGATGGCTCTCTTCTTCGCCTCTTCCGTGACTTCGGACTCGATCAGTGCGGCCTGGAAGTCCATCTCGAAGATCTCCCAGTCGCCCGGTTTCCTGATTTCGAAACCGGCGCATGTCTTGGTCCCGTGGGCTGCCATATCCCATCCTCGTCGCCAATTTAGTGTAAGGGACCAAAGACAATGAAACAGCCGAAGGGTTGGCTTAACACAGGTTTATTGCATGATGATCCGGAGGAACATGTGGTAATGGCGGATGGGTAGCTCAATATATACAGCTGGCTATACATTTGAATGTGGCTCGTTGGCAGACTATTGGTTGCTGCCTGCGTGACGTCGTAGGAGGTCACGCCCTTCTTGACCAGGTGAGGAGGTCGCGGGGAATCTTCCCGCGCTGCTGAAACCAGGTGACTGTGATCCATGGGAGCTGGACGCTCGCTACTGCCCTCTGGTGGTCACTAGCTCGCGTCCCCTTATTAGGTTACATTGATACAGCTGGTGGTTATAATGTTGCACACAGACAGGTGACATTGGTAACACATGGCAAAGGTACATTGTTAAAGGCACAGCTTTACAGGACACAACAAACGGGCAGCAGACAGGGAGGGTGGGCGAGTGAGAGTTTGGCAGACCTGGCGGGCAGATGGCCAGAGGAGGTGGGTGTGCCATCTGTTCCCGAGGGGATGACGGGCCTGGGAGGGAAGAGGGTGGAAGCGCTCCTTTGGAGTGAGAGAGGGGAGGAGGTGGTGGATCTGGAGCCATGTTGCTAGACAGAGGTAAGGACGAGCCAGTGGATTTTTTGCTCAGGCCCTGGCTGGCCCTTTGGGTGTTTGAGGTGGTGGTGGCTAACCCTCTGGGGTGGCGATGGCGGCTCTTTTTCTTGGCCCCCATGCACTTTATCTGTCCTTTGTTTGTCCTCCTCTGCTGCCTCCGCCACCTGGGCGGGAGCGGCGGGGGCCAGGCCATTGGACGAGGTGCGGTTTGCCTGCTGCTCCCGGGTGCTGCTTTTTCAGTTGCTGCTGTGGCCAGGGCAGATCGGTCCATCACTGTCACGGGTGTCTGTGTGGTCATCTGCACTGATGGCTGCTGCAGCAGTGGATTGATCCGCCCTGGCTGCAGCAGTGATAGAGAAAGCAGCCACATCCAACTCTGGGGTATGGTTCTCATCTCCATTTACAACCAAAGAGTCAAGCCTGTTTGCATCTGCAGACATTTCTGCAGTCACATGGCAGGCATTACTAGATACCAGAGTGCACAGAATCCCAAAGCAGTTATCTGCTTGCAGTTTCTTGCTGTCAAACTGTTAGGTTGGCAGGAGAGAATAAACAAAACAAAACAAAACAAAAACACTGTAGCACTTGAAAGACTAACTTTTGGGAACAGATGTTAAGTGCAATGGAGTCTATGAGGGAGCTTCTGTATATAGTTTTTAGAGTTTTAGAGTTTTAGAGTTTTAGAGCTTTTTAGGGGTTAAATGTGTATATGTGGGGTGGGAGTATGTTGATAATTTTGTATAGTTGTATTTTGTTTAGGTTTTGTTGGGTTGATAAGTGTCCCCCCCCCAATCTCATTGTTCTGTGCAGGACAATGACAATAAAGATTTATCTAATCTAATCTAATCTAATCTAAATTTAGTGAGTTTTCAAATCTTACCTTTTTTAAATACTCGGACCCTATTCTTTCATCTCTTCTTGGAAGAAGCAATGTAAGATATTACAACTAAGACATGATGCTTTAGGATGTGTGAGGCAGAAAATCCAAACCATTAGATAAATATCTGCTGCTCTGTTAATAAACAGAAATGTCCTTTGGGAAGGCAGCCAATTCACATTTCCTGATGAGAGAGACTCATTTGGCTGTCTTAGCAAGGCGTCCATTCATTTCAGTCAATCTCTGTAAGACATACTTAAGGACTTAATGTGATTTTAAAAGGAAATGGGATTAGAGGAACCATGAAAAAAACAGAAATTCTCAATAGCACTAGAAGAGAATGCTAGAGAAAAGCAAAAGCAACAAAGGATGTGGAGGGGAGACAGTATACTCCTAGGCATTCCTTGTTTAGACTGTCAGTGAGAACAGAAATACAGAGGAATTTCAAGCTCTCCACAGTGATTTGATGCCTTTTAGTATGGGATTTTCTTTCTTGTGTTTTTCACCATCTGAATATTAGATCAGGAAGTAGGATTTGCTGAATAAATTTACACTGTATTGAATGGCATTTATCCAGCAGTGAGCTGGTTCCTTGCTCTCTTGCATCTTTACGCTTAATGGAGATCCTTCTGGTTAATGAAGAGCAGTAGAATTTATTTATTTTGTCAAGTTTATTTTATTCATGTTTATTAATGTTTATCATTTATTTTAATTTTGGGGGGATTGTTCTGGTTTTTATATTACTGTATTGTGGGCTGTTCTTTTACTGCTGTAAGCTACCCAGAGTGGTGCTTGCACCAATTGCAAGGCAGGCAGGCAAGCAGGAAGGCAGGCAGGCAGGCAGGCAAACCAACCAACCAACCATCTAGTTGGTTTCCCACTCTGGGCAGTGTAAAACAAGGTGTTGTTGTTGTCGTTGTTAAAATCTTTTTTATCAAATAGACAAACAAATAGATTAAATCAACAACAACAACAACAATGTCCTGTTGTTGTTGTTGTTGTTGTTGTTATTTAGTCACACAGTCGAGTCCAACCCTTTTTGACCCCATGGACCAGAGCATGCCAGTCTCCTTTGTCATTTGACATCCTCCGTAGTCCACCCAGATCTATACACACTGTGTCAACAATGCCTACAACAAGGTAGAAGGGATCATTTCTACAACCCGTCATAGGGTTTACTCCATTTGAATCACACAGGACAGCAGAGGACTGAACAACAGCTAACCATTTCTACAGTCCAAACTGTGCAATTAGAGGTAAATTATTTCATTAAGATAGAGTTATGTTGCTTAGTACCTGCCTGAATAAATATTAATTTTATTTATGTCCTTGTCTAAATCTGAAGAATGAGGCTTATGCCTACTATGTGAAAGAAAAGAACATCAGGAGTACTGCATTAACTATATGTGAGATTGGCCTAAATCCAGAGTATGGTTCCTGCCAAATTAATCAATTGTTGACTCAATAGGGTAAATCTTACTGATTCAATGGGTCTGTTCCAATGGGGCGATCAGCATTCAGGCCAGCACCATATGAATTATAACCTACAGCTTGTTCTCTGCCAGAAATTACTTACGATTTCTTGGTACATATGATTCACTAATTGTCCAAATTGAAATTGAATGTTCTTGGGAAGATCATATACCATTGACAAATTACATATATACAGATAGACAAGTGGGGAAAGTGAGTTTTGGTTTTCTCCCAATTGCTAACCCCAAGGGTCAGTTAGTAGCATGTGACCCTTCATCCTTCACTGTGCTTGTTGTGAGCTCCTTATCTCCACTATCATTTAAACTTTCTAACCAATAACATTCGGAAGTTGGATATGGAAAACTCAAGTATTATGAATTAGGAAAATATATGTATTTGGTACAAATGCTTCCTTGATTGTCTCAGGCCAAGAGCTTGTGTAAATTAGAGATACTGTAATAGCTGATGTGCTAATTGAAGCCAAGGCAACTGTTAGATAAAGAAGTGTGCATTAAGAGGGGTTCCCTCCTTTTGTAATTGGTTTTATTGAAGGGCTTTTAACTGTTTTAATACTGTTTTTAAGTTTTGCTGAGCAGCCAGTGAGGTGTTCGCTGGACTGTGTACACCACCCAGAGTCTATTGATTGGGGCGATATATAAATCTAAATAAATGAATGAATGAATGAATGATTTTGCATTTCCTGTTTCTGTGGACATAAAAAGCCCAGAGAGTTGGATCTTGTGTGTCATTAAAACCATGAGATCTTGTGTGTTCCATTGATCTCCTGAGGACTGTGTGAAATGTGGTTCACAGAGTGCTTATTAAATTGTCCCTGTTGACTCTATGAGTAATTAACAGCATATTTTTCTTGTCAGGGTGCTGTTCTGCAGGACCAGACCAAAAGATGCCTTGAATAAAGTGAGTTTTGGGTACACCAATGGCTTAACTTTTAGTGCTTTGCTTTAAATTGCAGTTATGGTTCATTTCATGATTTATTACATCTGTAATAAAAAGATAATTCATGTGCACATGTTGATCAATCACTCAGACATATGGCATCATTTGTTGAAATGATCCTAATATACCTTGCTTTGCTGTTGTTATTCAGCTTTTTCTATAAATAATGTTGAAAATGACATTACTATAGGGTGGACACATAAAAAAGAGGGATAGGTTTACAGGAGGATCATATCTTTTCAATTTCAACTCCCAGAATTCACCAGGAATACTTTTCCTCAGTAGAATACTTGAAGCTGCAGCCCAATAATCATGATTTAAGGAGGAGCTTTTCTCACTTCCATGTGAGTTTCTGTTGCCATCATACTGTTGCCGTTATACTAACCTGACTCCCTAAAGGGGCCAACAGCTACAGTGGGATGAACCTCTTTAGGTGGGGTGATGGTCCCCTCAGTGGAGGAAATGCCACTGGAAACCATCCTATTGGGCCCAAAGGCAAAATGAGTGGAGGAAGAACCACCTTCTGATTCCCAGTGGTCATGGAGGTGGAAGAGGTCATGCCAGATGGACTGGCTGTGAAGGCGCACCTTGATAATATCCTTAAGGCTGTGGCAGTCCATTGCAGTCCCGGTGTTAAATCCTGCATGTCTCATTTCATATGTGCCTCAGGAGATGGCTCTGCGATCGCAGTGTGTGGGTTACTTCACCTCAAGCTGCGATCCACCTTAAACAAATTCATGCCAGTTACATTTTTCCTGCTTGCCTTGGAGGGTGATGTCGGCCCAGAGCAAACCAGTCTCCAAGACCAGGCCACCTGGTGCCCTGGGGCAGGAAAAATCTATACTCAGATCGAGTTACAGCCGACGATGATACTGACTTTACAAGAAGAAGGAAACTGTTCCCCTCGTTCTAGACTTCCCTTCTGTTGTGTTCTTAGTTCTATGTATTAAATCAACCACCAACTGTATCAATGTATTCCGTGTAATTAGGTCGCGAGCTAATGTCCACCTGGTGGCAATAGCGAGCACCCAGCTCACAAGGTTCCAATCCCCAAAGAACTACAGCGCGGGAAGATTCCCGCCACTACCTCACCTGGACAAGAAGGGCGTGACCTGGAATGACGTCACGCCAGTAGTAGCCAATGGGCTATCGTGGAGCCACATTCAAATGTATAACCACAGTATATATTGAGCTGTTCATCCGCCATTACCGCATGTTCCCCCAGACCACCATGCAATAAAGATGTGTTAAGCCAATACTTCGGCTGTTCCTGTGTCTTGGTTCTCATACACTAAATTGGTGACGAGGGTGGGATTATGGATCCCCACGAAATCAAGACACACGCTAGTCATGCCGGCTTCGACATCAACAAGCCGGAAGATTGGGAACTCTTCGAAATGGATTTCCAAGATGCGCTGGTGGTGTCCGACATTACGGACGAGGGAAAGAAGAGGGCCATCCTCACCCGGATGCTCGGGAATGCCGCCAAAAGAGTATTGGTGGACCTGGTGTCACCGAAGAAGGTGAGCGAGCTGACGGTCAAACAGCTCCTGAAGGCGATGCGCGACCATTTCCAGCCCTCGGTTTCGATGTTCTCGGCTCGAGACGCGTTCTGGAAGAGAGTCCAAGCGCCTGGTGAGTCCATCGCTGCTTTTGCAGCGGCCCTGCGGTTGGCCGCCGGCCCATGCAAGTGGGAAAACCTGGAAATCGCCCTCAGGGACCGCATGCTGTGCGGCCTGTGGGACGAGGAGGTTCAGCGAAAGCTGATGAACCAGGAGCCACCCCCAACGCTGCACGAGGTCGTTAAGGCGGCGCAGGCCGTGGAAGCCATGAGGGCCGGAGTCAAGGGGTTCAGAGAAAGGCCCCCACAGTCCGACAAGGCAGCGGGGTCGGTGCATGCGGCCAGACGGACGCCGAAATCTTCCACGGAGAGCAGCGATGACGAGGATGTCCGGAAGGTTCGGAAGGAAGACCGACGCTGTGACGGATGTGGAGCGGCCCACGACCGCATCAAGTGCCCGTTCCGGAAGGCCGAGTGCCACAACTGCGGCCGCCGGGGGCACATCGCCAAGGTCTGCAGACGGCGGCGCAGGGACCGGAAAAGCTCGCCAGACTGCTCGCCGAGGACCAAGGAGGGCGCCCCGCCCGCGAGGAAGCAGGACGGCGTAGGCCGCATCTCCGACGACAGCGGCGACGACGCCCCAGTGTACAGCGTGTCCTTGGGACACCCCCGTTACTTTGTTGAGGTACTGGTGCAAGGGGCCCCTGTTAGGATGGAGATAGACTCGGGTTCCTCCTATTCAATCATGTCCCAGCGGGAGTTCTTGGGAATTTCCCCCCACGTGCGCCCGAAGCTCAAAGCGTTGAGGTTCACGCTGCGGGACGTACAGGGTAATAGTATTCCGGTGTTGGGGGTTGGAAAATTCAAGGTCCAGTACAAGCAGCACGCCGCAGAACTGCCCCTGGTTGTTCTCAAGGGGGGAAGTTGCAGTCTCCTCGGGACTCAATGGTTTAAGCCCCTGGGTTTGTTCATTGGGGGGGTGCATGCCGTTGGGACTGACCCAATACAGGAGGTGTGCGACGCGCACCCCGAAGTATTCAAGAAAGGACTCGGAAAATTCAAGGGACCCCCAGTAGCGTTCGACCTGGACCCGGAGGTCCGCCCAATAAGACTCAAGCCGCGCAGAGTGCCTTTCGCACTAAAGGACAAAATAGAGGCGGAACTGGACAAATTGGTGGGCCAGGGGATTCTTGTTCCTGTTGATTCCGCGGAGTGGGAGACTCCGATTGTAACTGCACTGAAGGCCAACGGGGAGGTCCGCATATGTGCTGACTATAAGTGCACCGTTAATAAGGCGATCCGCCCTAATGCGTATCCGGTGCCGGTAGTCAGCCATCTGTTGGCCAGATTACATGGGGGAAAGTGTTTCGCAAAACTTGACCTGGTGCAGGCCTATCAGCAGCTCTCAGTAATCCCAGCTGCAGCTGCTGCGCAAACAATAGTCACGCATAAGGGGGCGTTCCAGGTGACGCGCTTACAGTTCGGTGTGAACTCGGCGCCTGGCATTTTCCAGTCGCTTGTGGAACGCCTCTTGAAAGGACTGGGTGGGGTCTTGCCATACTTTGATGATGTATTGATAACGGGGGGGGAGCGAGGAGGAGTTGGCTGAAAGGCTAGACAAAGTACTGGCGGTGTTTGAAAAGGCGGGGTTGAGGTTGCGGAAAGACAAATGCGTCTTCTTCGCGAAAGAGGTTGAGTTCTTGGGTTTCCGGGTAACCCCTGCGGGAATTAAGCCCTCCAAATCAAAGGTAGCCGCAATTCAAGGTGCCCCTCGCCCCACCTCCAAGCCCGAATTGCAGTCGTTCCTAGGGCTCTTAAATTTCTACCACTCCTTTCTGCCTCGGAAGGCTTTGGTAGCAGAGTCGCTGCATAAGCTGCTCAAGAAGGACGAGGCGTGGAAGTGGGGGGAGAGCCAAGAGAGAGCGTTCGTTGAACTGAAACAACTCCTAGCGTCTGATGCCATCCTCACCCATTTTGACCCCAAGAAGCCGGTGGTTCTGATTTGTGATGCATCCCCAGTGGGGGTGGGGGCGGTGCTGTGCCACGTGCTGGAAAACGGGAGAGAGGCCCCGGTAGCATTCTACTCCAGATCCCTGTCCCAGGCTGAGAGAAACTACGCCCAAACAGACAGGGAGGCGCTAGCAATAATAGCGGGGACTAAGAAGTTCCACGATTTCCTCTACGGCCGCCCCTTCACCATAGTTACCGACCACAAGCCCCTGCTAGGCATTTTCACTGCGGACAAGCCCACACCCCAGATCCTGTCCCCTAGGATGTTATGGTGGGCCATCTTCTTAAACGCGTATCAGCACGCGTTGGTGTACCGCCCAGGGAAAGAAATAAGCCACGCGGACACCCTGTCGAGGTCTCCCCTTCCCCTCACTAGCAGCACCGTGGGCGAGGAAGAAAAAGACCGCCAAGTACTCCTGATAGAGGTCTTAGATTCGCCTCCCATTGTACCCGCAGACATCGCCAAGGTGACCGGGAAGGACAAAACGCTAGCTCTAGTCTGCTCCTGGGTGCAAAAAGGGTGGCCAGCATCCTCCCCGGCGGCTGAGTTCGCCCCGTTTTTCAGGAAGAGACTAGAGTTGTCCATAGAGAGAGGGTGCCTTCTGTGGGGCCAGCGGGTGGTGGTCCCCGAATCCCTGAGGCCGAGGGTGCTCAAACTGCTGCACGTCAGCCACCCTGGAATTGTCCGCTCCAAGGCTCTGGCCAGGAGCTATTTCTGGTGGCCCCAGTTAGACGCCGACATCGAGCACATGGTAGGCACTTGCGAGAGCTGCCAATGCTCCCGACCTGAAGAGGCGCATCTGCCGCACAGGGAATGGGACGCGGTGAAGGGGCCGTGGTCCTGGGGGCACATTGATTTTGCGGGCCCATTTAGAGGGACACTTTTTCTCCTCATAGTAGATGCCTACTCCAAGTGGTTGGAGGTCATCCCAGTTACGAGCACCTCCTCGGCAACGACCGTGAAGCATTTGCGTAGGGTTTTTAGCACGTTCAGCATACCCGACACCCTAATTAGCGATAACGCTAGTTGTTTCACGTCTGCAGAGTTCAGGGCATTCACCGAGATCAACGCCATTAGGCACATCACCTCTGCCCCGTTCCACCCGGCAACAAACGGCCAGGTCGAGCGCCTCGTGCGCACAACCAAAGACGCGCTGAGGCGCATGGGTCCTGGGGATCTCAACCTACAAGTGTGCCAATTCCTGCTAGGCTACAGGGTCACCCCCCTAGCTTCTGGGTACTCGCCCGCAGAACTCTTAATGCGTAGGAAGCTGACCACGATCCTGACCAGGCTAGACCCCACTAGGGTGGAGGACACAGGGAGGAATATCGGGTTAGCAGACACGAAAAGTTTCGAAGTCGGTGCCCCGGTGCATTGCAGAAATTACGCCGGCGCGGGGCCGGCCTGGGTCCCGGGCGTCGTCGTTGGAAAGACGGGTCCCGTGTCGTATTGCGTAGAGACCGTCACGGGTCTGCTATGGAGACGACACGCAGACCAACTCCGTCGCAGGGTTCAGGAGCACCAGGGCGCGGCCGGCGAGGAACAGGACTCAGCGTTAGGGTTCTCCCCCACCCGTTCAACCCAAGGGGGAGGTGAGGGGGGCCAATGGTCCCCACCTAGGGGGGAGGAGAGAGATTCTGTCCCCATAGATATCCTGAGGATTCTTTCTAATGACACCCCAGGTGATAATTCTGATTTTCATTTACAAAACGGGGGGGGGGGTTTCGGGAGTGGTCCCCCACCCATCCAAGCGAGAAGCGGGGTTTTTCGTTAGTCCCCAGTGCCCCCGGTTTTTCCGTCCCCTCCCCAAGAGCCGCGGAGCCGCGGCCAGTCACTAACGAGTCTCCCTCTCCCGTTGCAGGACAAGGAACCAGGGGACAGAGAAGCAGTAGCACCCCCGGGACAAGCCAGTCAGCGTCTCGCCCAAGGCGCGTTTGCAATAAGCCATCTTGGTTGAGAGACTTCGTCTCATTCTAGGGGGGGAGGGATGTTGTGTTCTTAGTTCTATGTATTAAATCAACCACCAACTGTATCAATGTATTCCGTGTAATTAGGTCGCGAGCTAATGTCCACCTGGTGGCAATAGCGAGCACCCAGCTCACAAGGTTCCAATCCCCAAAGAACTACAGCGCGGGAAGATTCCCGCCACTACCTCACCTGGACAAGAAGGGCGTGACCTGGAATGACGTCACCCCAGTAGTAGCCAATGGGCTATCGTGGAGCCACATTCAAATGTATAACCACAGTATATATTGAGCTGTTCATCCGCCATTACCGCATGTTCCCCCAGACCACCATGCAATAAAGATGTGTTAAGCCAATACTTCGGCTGTTCCTGTGTCTTGGTTCTCATACACTAAACCTTCCAACTTTTGCCTGGCCCCTCTCGGTGACATCACAAAGTTTTGTAAACATGGAAAGCACATGTCCCCTAGTCTCAGGTTTTTGACTCTGAAATCTGAGGAAATGCAATGCCATTTATTAGGCTATCCCTGTACATTTTTCAGCTTCCCCAACTTAGAGAGATTTCTTGGATGACAGAGCTCTGCTCAGAGCCCAGTTTCCTCCTGCTGCAAGGGCTGTTTCCCCACTTCATTTGTCTCTCCCTAAATATGACTCAGACTACAGTGGCTCAAATGGCTAAGACGCTGACTGGAAGGCGGAAGGTCAGCAGGTTGATACCCGAATACAGTACTACAGGATGGAATGAGCTCCCGTCTTTGTCCCAGCTCCTGCCAACCTAGCTGTTTGAAAGCAAGAAATTGCAAGTAGATAAATAGATATTACTGGCTTTCAAGCAAGGGAAACCTTTACCTTTACTTAAATAGGGACTACTTCGGTGTGAAGATAAACAGTGTTATGTGTGCCCCGGTGTCAAGTTGTGCAAGCCACATGACCACAGAAATGTTTGCAGAAGCAGACAGTGCTGGTTCTTCAGCTATAAACAGAGATGAGCACTGAACTCTTGTTGTGTATGAAACTGTATCACGTTAAGAATGAATGAAGTTACTGCAATGCCCGAATGTAACCTAACAATGATTACAATGTATCCAATGTATCTCAGCTGTTTAAAGGAACGCGAGCTAGCTACCCATAGAGGGCAGCTGCGAGTGTTCAGCTCACAGGGTACAAATGCCCCAATTGCCGTCAGCTGTGGGAACCTTCCCGCGCAAGGAACATCTGGAGAAGAAGGGCGTGACTCAGGATGACGTCACGCAGGTAGCGGCCAATACGCTACCATGTAACCAGGTTCAAATGTATTGTTGCATTATAAAAGGATCTGTACCTCCGCCATTACCACATGTTCAGTCTACCGGTGTGCAAATAAAGATGTGTTGAGCCAGACTCCAGCTGCTTCTATTGTTTTGGTTCCAGTACACCAAATTGGCGATGAAGGTGGGATAATGGTGTATCCCGAGATCAAGCCACACCAATTTGACATCAGCGATCCTGAGCAATGGGAGCTGTACAAGTGCCAGTTTTGGCATGCGATGGATGCTGCAGGCATCGACGATGAATGGAAGATGCGGTCGCACTTCCTAGCCCAGGTTGGGCCGGCCATGCTGCGCATCCTGATGAACTTGCTGGCTCCCAGGAGGGTCGACGCGGTACCCATTGACCGCATCCTCACAACGCTGAGAGAGCACTTCCAGCCACCGGTCTCCATTTTTCCGGCCCGGGTCACATTCCACAGGCGAGGCCAGCACCCGGGAGAAACCGTGTCCACCTACGTGGCGGCCCTCAGGCTGGCGGCCATCCACTGCCAATGGGAGGACCTGGACATAGCCCTTCAAGACTGCCTGCTGTGCGGCCTAAGGGACAAGGAGGTCCAGAGGAAGTTCATGACCCGCGACCATCGCCTCATGTTCAACAAGGTACTGCGAGAGGCCCAGGCGGCCGAGGAGGCGAGGAGTGGGGTCAAAGTATTCAAGTGTCAAGGGGCCGCACCTGAGAGGGCCAAGTCACCCGTGCAAGCGGCCCGATGGACTTCGGCACAAGCGGCCTGGCGCCGGCTGTCCACCGGCTGTCCACCGGCACTCCAGCTACCGAGGAGTCATCCACGACTGCGGACTCCTGCTCCAGCAAGGACGACGTGCAGAGAGTCAAGAGGCATGGAGAAAAGGGCCGAGCCAGTGAGAGGGGAAACCATGGCTGCGGGGCATCTCACGACCAAAAGAGGTGCCCATTCCGGAAGGCTGAGTGCCACAACTGTGGGCGGAGAGGTCACATCGCCAGGGTCTGCAGGCGCTGGCATATGGAGGACAAGGGTTCGTCGAGGCATCCTCACACACCCCAAAGCAAGGCGGCCGGAATTGGGAAGGTCTCGGCTGACGATGGCGTGGTGGCTGTAAACCATGTGGGCCTGGAGCACCGGCGCTTCTTTGTAGAGGTACTGATACAAGGGCTCCCGGTTAGGATGGAAATAGAACTCAGGGTCGTCCTACTCCATCCTTTCCCAGAGGGAGTTCCTGCGCAGTCCCCCAAATGCGCGCCCCATGTTGCGGGCCATGAAATCGAACTCATGGTACGTGCAGGGTTATGGGATCCCGGTGTTGGGGGTGGGAAACTTCACAGTGAAGTTTAAAAGGTTCACGGAAAAACTGCCCCTAGTAGTTCTCAAGGAGGGGTCCTGTTGCCTTTTGGGAACCCAGTGGTTTGCTCCCCTGGGAATTGAACTGTCCGGCATAAACGCCATTGAGACTGACCCCATCCAGGACGTGTGCGATGCACACCCAACGGTTTTTAAGAAGGGGCTCGGGACTTATAGGGGCCCCCCAGTCTCGTTTGAGTTGGACCCAGAAATCCGGCCCATACGACTCAAGCCAAGAAGAGTCCCCTTCACCCTCAAGGTCAAGATTGAGGTGGAATTGGACAAGTTGGTGGGGCAGGGGATTTTGGTCCCAGTGGATTCTGTGGAGTGGGAAACACCAATTGTTACAGCTTTAAAATCCAACGGGGAGGTTAGGATTTGCGCTGACTACAAATGTACTATTAATAAGGTCATTCTGCCAAATGCTTACCCGGTGCCGGTAGTTAGCCACTTACTAGCTACCTTGCACGGGGGTAAGTGTTTCGCAAAGCTAGACTTGGCACAGGCATACCAGCAGCTCACTGTAACCCCAGCTGCTGCCACTGCACAAACAATTGTCACACACAAGGGGGCATTCAAGGTAACGCGCCTACAGTTCAGCGTGAATTCGGCCCCCGGGCTTTTTCAGGCCCTCGTAGAGCGTCTTCTAAAGGGGTTTCCAGGTGTACTCCCATATTTTAATGATGTTTTGATTACAGCGGAGAGCAAATCGGAACTAGCAAAAAGGCTGGACAAGGTCCTAACTGTATTTGAGAAAGCGGGTCTGAGGTTAAAAAGGGATAAATGTGTGTTTTTTGCGAGGGAGGTTGAGTTTCTCGGGTTCAAAATAACCCCAGAGGGTATCAAGCCATCTGAGTCCAAGGTTGAGGCTGTGCAAAACGCACCTTGCCCCACCGCGAAACTGGAGCTGCAGTCATTTTTAGGGCTCCTGAACTTTTACCATTCCCTTTTGCCAAGGAAAGCATCTGTTGCGGAGCCGCTGCACGGTTTGCTTAAGAAAGACGTGGTTTGGTGGTGGGGAGATAGGCAAGAGAAAGCGTTCAAGGAGCTCAAGGGGCTCTTGTCCTCAGATGCCGTTCTGACCCATTTTGATCCAAGGAAACCTGTAACCTTGGTCTGTAATGCATCACCAGTGGGGGTGGGGGCCGTGCTGTGCCACGTGTTAGAGAGCGGGCGGGAAGCCCCAGTTGCCTTCTATTCCAGGTCACTTTCAAAGGCGGAGCGCAATTACGCACAAACAGATAGAGAGGCTCTGGCCATAATCACGGGAACAAAGATGTTCCACGATTTCCTGTATGACCGCGAGTTCACAATTGTGACTGATCATAAGCCCCTTTTGGGAATTTTTACTACAGGCAAAATCCTGTAGTAAATCCTGTCCCGCAGAATGCTGCGTTGGGCGATTTTCCTCAACGCCTACCAGTACAAACTGGTCCATCACCCAGGGAAGGAGATCTCCCATGCAGATGCGCTGTCCCGATCTCCCCTCCCTAATTTAGGAGACCCCAAATGCGAGGTGGAGCATGATCACCAAGTCCTGCTGATCGAGTCTCTCGACTCACCCCCCATAGTTCCCGCAGACCTCGCCAAAGCTACGGTGGCCAACAAAATCCTGTCCCAAGTCAGTTCCTGGGTTAGAAAAGGGTGGCCCACAACTCCCCCCGAGGAGGAATTCAAACCGTTCTTCAGGCGCAGAGTAGAGCTTTCCCTTAAAAGGGACTGCCTCCTCTGGCGCCAGCGGGTGGTCATCCCAGAGAAGTTACGAGCAAAAATGCTCAGGCTACTGCATACCAGCCACCCGGGAATAGCGCGTTCCAAAGCACTAGCCAGGAGCTACTTCTGGTGGCCCCAGATAGACGCGGATATCGAGCATTTGGTGGGCACGTACGAGAGCTGCCAGAGCTCTCGGCCCGAGGAGTCCCGACTGCCCCACAGGGAATGGGACACGGCCCGCGGACCGTGGTCCCGGGTGCACGTCGACTTCGCTGGCCCTTTCCAGGGTTCCCTTTCCCTCCTTATAGTAGACTCGTATTCCAAGTGGTTAGAGGTCATTCCCATGTCCAACACCTCATCTGCTGCAGCCATCAAACAATTGCGCAGGGTGTTCAGTTGCTTCAGCCTGCCGGATGTGCTTGTGAGTGATAACGCTAGTACTTTCACGTCTGCAGAATTCAAGGCATTCATCGAGAGGAATGCCATCAGACACATTACCTCTGCCCCGTTTCACCCCACCACAAACGGTCAGGTAGAGTGCCAAGTGCGCACTATGAAAGACGCACTGCGGCTCATGGGTCCTGGTGAATTGAACCTCCAGCTGTGTCAATTCCTCATTTGTTATAGGGCAACTCCCCTGGCTTCAGGACTTTCGCCGGCTGAACTCCTCATGCGGAGGAAGCCGGTAACACTTTTTGATCGGTTGGATCCAACCAGGGTGGAGGATGGGGGAAAGAATATAGAGATAGAGAGCTCCAAAGGTTTTGCGGTAGGGGACCCGGTGCATTGTAGGAATTATGCAAACTCGGGACCAATGTGGGTTCCAGGAACGGACACTGAGCAAACGGGGCCAGTGTCTTACAGGGTTGAAACAAGTACAGGTCTGTTGTGGAGAAGGCACGCTGACCAGCTCAGAAGGCATGTTACCAGTGAAAGAGAGTCAACGTTAGGGTTCTCCCCCACCTGTTTAGCCCAAGGGGGAGACATGGGGATGTCCCCAAGTACAAATGCATACCCTGGATTCTCACACGAGGAGGAGGATACTTTGAAAGAGTGGGATGAGGAGTCCCCTGATGAGTTTAATTTTATGTTACCATACCAGGGGGGTGTTGCGGAGTGGTCCCCCACCCGTCTGAGCGAGAAGAGGGGTTTTAGTTCAGCCCCTGGTATTTCCAGTCCTCCCAGTCCTTTTGTTCTAGAGTTTACCCCATCACCAAGACCCCCGACCCAGGCAGCAGGGGAAATATGTTCACCCCATCACCGAGATCCCCGACTCAGGCAGCAGGGGGTAGTACAGGTACGCCAGTTGCAGGCGCAAGAAATCGGGGCAAGACAGCAAGGGTCTCCTCATCGATTCCTAGATTCGTGCTAGGGGGGTCGCTAGGTGCCACGAGTGATAGGCAGGGGTTCACATCCCAGTTACACCTCCCGTTTCCCTCTCCAAACACAAGGCTGCCACAGAGTCCCCGCCAGACAACTAATGAGACCCCCCTTTCTGTTGCAGGATGAGAGTCTGCAGAACTTGGAGCCCCTAGTTCCCCTGAGCTCAACCAAGCAGTCGTTCACCCCAAGCGCACATGCGGCAAGCCACAATGGTTGAGGGACTTCGTCCCATCCTAGGGGGGAGGAGTGTTGTGTATGAAACTGTATCGCGTTAAGAATGAATGAAGTTACTGCAATGCCCAAATGTAACCTAACAATGATTACAATGTATCCAATGTATCTCAGCTGTTTAAAGGAACGCGAGCTAGCTACCCATAGAGGGCAGCTGCGAGCGTTCAGCTCACAGGGTACAAATGCCCCAATTGCCGTCAGCCACGGGAACCTTCCTGCGCAAGGAACATCTGGGGAAGAAGGGCGTGACTCAGAATGACGTCACACAGGTAGTGGCCAATACGCTACTGTGTAACCAGGTCCAAATGTATTGTTGCATTATAAAAGGAGCTGTACCTCCGCCATTACCACATGTTCAGTCTACCGGTGTGCAAATAAAGACGTGTTGAGCCAGACTCCGGCTGCTTCTATTGTTTTGGTTCCAGTACACCAAAACTCTAGAGTGAGATACAACTGGCTTTCAAGCAAGGATGACCTTTAAATATGACTTTTCTAGTCTAAGAGCTGTCTTGCTTCCTCTCATCTTAAATAGCACCCAGTGTTGTTGGCATCTTGGCACCTAGCAAGGCTGAGAGTATCTTTGTGTTGGAATGGTGGAATGTTAACTCTATTGGTGTTGCCTAGGGTTTAGGCAGGCACAGAGAAGGGTTGGAGGAAAAAGATGTTTTAAAAAAATGTTCTGCCCTACAAATGAGATTTTTGTGCCTTGAAATAGAAAATATTCAAGAACTGGAAATTAGCAGGTATGCTCATTAAGCAAGAGAAGATTGAAGAGAGGGAAGTCTACAGCCTACGTGGCTAGTGGAATGCAATACTTGTGACTAACTAAACAATACCTGTGAAAAAGAGAATTTTAATGCTTGCTGTTTGAGTGAAGTACATTCATTTGTCAGAAAACTTTTTGTGCTTCCTCCAAGGGGAAACAACGGCAGCTGGAATAAAGAGAGTTACATTTAATGTCATCCTAAGTGCATCACAAATAGAGAACAAATGGATCAGAAGACTCTTTGAAAAGAACATACAGCTCCGAGTTTTAGAAAACTCGGTATGCTGGTTCAATTCATTGTGCATCAATGCAAATTAAAGGCGTCCAATTCAAGTTAGCATAATACCACAAAACCCTGCCTATAGTAACTTCAGTGGTAAAGAAGGAGCAAGGGCAGAGGGGGAAGGTATGGATCGCATTCAAACATCACTCATTTCTTCCCTTGACAAGATTCCCCACTGAGGTTATTGAAACTGGAGAGATTGAAAGTTTAGCAGAGCTCTACTGTGGCAGACTATAATGACCACAGTGAAGTAATCCTCATTAAAAACTTCTTTATATGTCTGGCCATTTTTGAAGAAAAAGAAGAAGAATTAATGATGTTGTTTATTTTATTTTGTTGTCTGTTGTATTATGCTGCTGTTGTTTATTTAATTGTTTGTACACAACCCAGAGTGGAAAATATCCCAGATGGGCGGTATAAAAATGTATGTAAGTAAGTAAGTAAGTAAGTAAGTAAGTAAGTAAGTAAGTAAGTAAGTAAGTAAGTAAGTAAGTAAGTAAGTAAGTAAGTAAGTAAGTAAGTAAGTAAGTAAGTAAGTAAGTAAGTAAGAATTCTCCTAAATGTGATATGTGGAATCAAAGAATGAAACTAGTCTCTTTCTCTCTCTTTTGCCCTTTCCCCTCTGTTTGTGATCATTACAAATAGACAAAGCAATCCTATACCAGAGCTTGGTGTCACTTTTAATTTGTTCCTCTTACTCATTACAGGTTTGGCAAATGACCCACTATTGTTTCAGTAGTGAAAAAGTAATTCAATGTGTTGTTTGTTTTATTAGCTGTTTTAAAATTATTTTCCATTACTTTGTGGGGAGGCTTATGACTGATAAGAGAAATTGCTCTAAAATGTCCCTGAAAAGTAACACTTGAAAGTAAGGATAAAATGTTACTTTATTGCTTTACCTAGTAAAACAAAAAGTAGCTGCTAAGACCAGCAACATATTAAATTGCTTTTCAACACTGAAGGACCAATAACAGGTTACTTGCCAAACACTGTAATGAGTAAGAGGAATAAATTACAAAGTAACTTTCCAAGCTCTGGGATAGGATTACTTTGCCCAGGTAAAGCAATAACGTGAGTTGATTGGATACTCAGTGGTAACTGTGTAGCCAGAGATTGGAATTTTGATTCTCTATTGTGCCTCCTACAACAAGTGTTGTTCAGTCACACAGTCGAGTCCGACTCTTTGTGACCCCATGGACCACTGCACGTTACGCTCCTCTGTCATCTGCCATCCTCCGTAGTCCGCCTAGATCTACACCCACCGCATCAATGAAGCCATCTAGCCATCTCATCCTCTGCCATCCCCTTCTCCTTTTGCCTTCAATCTTTCCTAGCATCAGAGCATTCTCCAGTGAGTTCTCTCTTCTCATTTGGTGGCCAAAGTACTTTTGCTTCAGCTTCAGTATTTGTCCTTCCAAGGAGCAGACAGGATAATGGTAATAGTTGAGTAGTTGAGTTCAACTACCCTGTTTTCTGTTGAAAGTCCAACTCTGCCAAGAATGTAAGGTCTTGTTTTACTGCTTGTTTTACAAAAACAACATATTCCAGAAGAGTGAAGAAGCAATAGGGGGGAAAAACTGATCTATGAGGCAGAGATAGTTGATACTTTAGGTATAAATGAACATAGCCTTTTGTGTTGTTTATACTGAGGAAAGGGAAAGGGGTGGATAGTATAGCTTTTGAATTCAGGAAAGGTGATTCCTCTAAGCTTGAGAAAATACAATGTAAGATCCAATGGGCAGAAATACTCAGGAAAAAGGAGACTGAGATGGAAGGGAGCTTCTCAAAGCTGAGGTACTGACAGCACAATGATACATGATTCCTATTATTATTATTCTTTGGGTGCCGTATCTAATTCTGAATAATGGCTATCCTAATGGTGATCAGCCATGAAAAATGTCCCGGGAACAATATAATAATACAGTAGTCTTCCATTTGCCTTCTGCATCCCATTGTGACACCCGAACAACTGATCCAGTTCCGCGAGTCACTTTCTGGTCCTGAGCCCTTTTGGCACACAAAATCCTCATCAGCTTCAGGCCAGTATTGATGAAGCTTCTGTTCTCCATCAAGATGGATTCAAGTGGGATTCATTCACTTGGGGACCATCACTCTTCCCTTTGTTCTTCACCACCCAAAGCTGTTAGTCTTCAGGGCTGTCAGGTTAGTTAACCACCACCTGAGTCACTGGCAGTATAGTCTACTAGATAGAAGGATAACCTGGCCAGACTGGATGATTCCTATGAAGAAAAAAATGGGAGGCAGAGAAAAAAATGGAAGAAGCTAGTGGTGGGACATAAAGACTATAGATTAGCTAAGATTTAAAAGGGGCATGTACAGTAAATTGATGGCTGGATTGAAGTACCAAGAGAGAAAAGTCCAAGCAAGTTGCTCAAACTTGTAATTAGAAGGCTAAAATTTAGATTGAGCTTGGACTTGCAAGCGCAGTTAAAGATAAAAAGGTGTTTCCCATCCCCAGGTATACTTGAAGCAAGAGAAGAAAGGTGGGTGTGCTGCATGGAGACAAAGTGGCTTAAGGGATTTTTTTTTTTGCAACCCTCTGGAACCCCCTTTCCCTCATCCTCTCACTCAGAAAGTCCCTCTGTGCCCTCTGGGAGATGTGGGGGCAATTTTGTCACTATACGTGGGGTTCTGAGCACTCCTAAGGATTTCCAGCCCTTAATATTTTGATTTTTTAAAATTGTCACTGGAGAGCAAATGAGGGTACTTTTTTTGTTTTGTTTTGCATAATGAATGTATTTTTGAAAACGTGCAAATTACTGTTTTTGGTGACATCTCTTCCTTTAATCCTGCCTATTATACAAGTAGTTTCTTTTATGTATCATATGTCCAAAACCTATAAATTCTAAGCTCTCTTGTATACTCACATTATAATACATAAAAGGAGCTACTTGTATTATAGACAGTATATATATATTTCAAATTAATAGAGACCAAATGTGTGTCCATTAGATTTTAATTTCAAAGTGCCACTCCATTGGCATTTCTAGAGTCGCACTTCTATTTCATTAATGTTGCCTCTTTTTATTCTGCTAACACAGCATTTGGCAATCTGTTCTAGAATCTCAAACATTTATAGTTATTACCTGTTAGGATATATTCAGGAATTTATAGGACTGGCCTTTGAGAATGTTCGCAGGGATGTTTTGCTCAACCACAATATAACAGATTGTCATGGCTTGGTCCTCCAGATGTTTTGTACTTCAACTGCTAAAACCTTTGGATTTGGGACTTAAATTCCCAGAAGCCTAAATCAATTCCCAAAAGCACTAATTAGCCAATGTACTGATTTAGGCTTCTGGGAATTTAAGTCCAGAAACCAAAGATTGGGTACCACTGCTATAAAGGATGCTTCTTGGAAAAAGCTATGTATAAGGCTTTTCGGTATCTGCTCCTGCCCTATGGAACCTCCTGCCGACCAAACTGCATCTCCAGACAGAGTTGCTGACTTTTAGGAAAGGTTTAAAAACCTAAGTAGCACAGTGGGTGTGGGGTGCTGCTGATGGGGCACCCCCCCTCTGCTGACTTATATGATGGTCGTCTGGGTTTTTAGCTTCAGTTTTATCTTACGGGGGTTATTGGGAGGGTATTTTAATGGTTTTTAAACTTGAAATGTGGTTTTACTGTTTAAGGGATGTTTTTATATTTGGATTTTTATCATGATTGTGAGCTACCCGGAGTTGCTTCGGTGAGGGGGTGGCAATAGAAATCAAATCAAATCAAATCAAATCAATAAATAAATAAAGGCTCTGGCTATCCCACCCAATAATAAGAGATTCTGGGACTTGAAGTTCAAGACATCTGGAAAGGCAAAGCTAATTGCAGAATAAAACAAACAATTTTAATGAATAATGCTAAAACAAATATGGTATCAAAATAAAATTTAAATAACATTCCTGAAAATTTTTAAAGGCTATGCAAAGAATAGATTTGCCTCACTACATGCAATTGATGGGAACCAGAAGAATCGTGGAACTAGAAGAATTGTTGTTTATCAAGGAAGAATTAAACAAAAACAATACTATTGTTGCAACCAAAAAGAAAAGAAAAGTCTCAGTGGATGGATGACAAAACTCTAAATAACACATGGAAAACAAAAAGATGACAAAAATAGGGTTGGAATCCTAAATTCAACTTTTCAGTGACTTACATATAGGGACAAGGAGAACACTTATAATAATAATTGAAAAGAAACAGAAAGCGACCACACAAAAAGAAAAAGAAAAAAGAACAACAAAGAAGAAGAAAACCCAACAGATCTGTTAAATATGTTTTGAGAAGTTAATGAGAAATTTAAATCAAGATTAAGGATGGTGAAAGGAAGGATGGAAGGAACTAAAAAAGATCCTTAAGTATAAGGAAAGGTTAGGTAAAGGTAAATTTATCTCTTGCTTGAAAGCCAATCGTATCTGACTCTAGGGGTCAGTGGTCATCTGTCTATAGCCAAAGAGCCAGCACTGTCTGCATCTGCAGATGTTTCTGTGGTCATGTGGCAGGCATGACTAGACACCGGAGTGCACGGAACACTGTTTACCTTACCACCGAAGTGGTAAGCAATTTCTTGCTTTCGAACTGGTAGGTTGTCAGGAGCTGGGACAGAGACGGAAGCTCACTCCATCATATAGCACTACTAAAGCCACTGGAAAGATTACTGGACACCAAAGTCATTCCTGATTACTATGTAGATGTGAAAGTTGAACAAAGAAGAAAACTAACAGAAACAAAATAGGCTCATCTTAATGTGAGGTTAGAGCAAATTGACGCATTTCATGGATTGCCAGAAAAACATGTAAAACAGGTTCTAGATCCTTCATCTTGAATGGAACTTTTCAAAGCAGTCAAATCTATTAACTTGCAACAGATGCAGTGACTAGCTTTGCTTCATTCAAGTGAAAGGCTGGAGACTCTTCTGCTGACATACCTATGCACGAGTTCATTGTCCAACTCATGAATATAACTGATACAGTAGTTCCTTTGCTTCTGAAAACTGTGTAGAAGAAGTATAGCTAGAAATGAAAATTTCTTTTCCTGGAATTGTAATGTTTGGCAGAGCCAAGATAGAGAGGAATTGAATCCAACACTATAGACTCAAAGCAGTTGTGCAATGGTGATTAGTCAACACTGCCTAGCTCAGAAGAAAACAAAGACAAAAAAATCCCAAATTTATAGACAATCTCAGCTGAGAAGGAATTTGTCTGATTTTCCTGCTAATCAGCCAAATCCTAGAATGACCAGATCTAAGAAAAGTTATTTTCTGCCCTACAACTGCCAGAATTCCTAGAATGTCTTCCTACCTGTTGTGTTCTGTAAAGCTGTGCCTTTAACAATGTACCTTTGCCATGTGTTATCAATGTAACCTTTCTGTGTGCAACATTATAACCATCAGCTGTATCAATGTAAACCTAATAAGGGGACGCGAGCTAGTGACCACCAGAGGGCAGTAGCGAGCGTCCAGCTCTCATGGATCATATTCACCTGGTTCAGCAGCGCAGGAAGATTCCCCGCCACCTCTTCACCTGGTCAAGAAGGGCGTGACCTCCTACGACGTCACGCAGGCAGCAACCAATAGTCTGTCGACGAGCCACATTCAAATGTATAGCCAGCTGTATATATTGAGCTACTCATCCGCCATTACCACATGTTCCTCCGGATCATCATGCAATAAACCTGTGTTAAGCCAACCCTTCGGCTGTTTCATTGTCTTTGGTCCCTTACACTAAATTGGCGACGAAGGTGGGATATGGCAGCCCACGGGACCAAGACATGCGCCGGTTTCGAAATCAGGAAACCGGGCGACTGGGAGATCTTCGAGATGGACTTCCAGGCCGCACTGATCGAGTCCGAAGTCACGGAAGAGGCGAAGAAAAGGGCCATCTTCACCAGGATGCTCGGACAAGAAACCAAAAGGACCTTGGTGGACCTGATTGCACCAAGGAGGGTGAGCGAATTCAAGGCCAAGGAACTCATGCAGATGCTGCGTGAGCACGTCCGGCCCGCCACGGCGATGTTTCCCGCTCGGAGTGCGTTCTGGAGGCGAGTCCAAGCGCCCGGGGAGACGGTCGCCGCATTCGTGGCGGCCCTGCGGCTGGCGGCCGGCCCGTGCAAATGGGAGAATGCCGAAATCACCCTCCGGGACTGTGTGCTGTGCGGCCTGAACGACGCCGAGACCCAGCGCACATTAATGAACCAAGAGCTGCCTCCCTCGTTGCAGGAGGTCGTCAGAGCGGCCCAGGCCGCAGAAGCTACGAAGGCCGGGGTCCAAGAACTTCAGGACTGGCGGCCAAAGTCGAGCAAGGCAGAGGCTCCGGTACAGGCGGCCCGGCGAACTTCGAGGTCGTCCACAGAGAGCAGCGACGACGAGGACGTCCGGAGGGTCCGGAAGGAGAGCCGGCGATGCGACGGCTGTGGAGCGGCCCACGACCGCGTGAAATGCCCCTTCCGGAAGGCCGAGTGCCACAACTGCGGCCGCCGCGGGCACATCGCCAAGGTGTGCAGGAAGAAGCGCGAGACCCGGAGGAGCTCCGCAGACCGTTCCGCGGGACAAGACCGCCCAACGAGACCCAAGGACGGCGCCCAGGCCACGCGAAAGCAGGACGGCGTGGGCCGCATCTCCGACGGCAGCGAGGACGACGCCCCAGTGTTCAGCGTGTCTACAGGACACCCCCGCTACTTTGTTGAGGTACTAGTCCAAGGGGTTCCCATTAGGATGGAAATTGACTCGGGGTCCTCATATTCAATCATTTCCCAGAGGGAGTTTTTGGGAATTGCCCCCCACAAGCGACCCAAGCTCAAAGCACTGAGGTCCACACTACGGGACGTGCAAGGGAACAGTATTCCAGTGTTGGGGGTTGGAGAATTTCAGGTCAAATTCAAGGAGCACGCCGCGTCCCTTCCCCTAGTCGTGCTCAAGGGAGGAGATTGCAGCCTCCTCGGAACTCAATGGTTCCAGCCCCTGGGGTTGTTTATTGGGGGGGTGCACACCGTTGGGATGCACGCCGTTGGGACTGATCCAATTCAGGAGGTGTGCGAGGCGCACCCCGAAGTCTTCAAAAAAGGACTGGGGAAATTCAAGGGGCCCCCAGTGACTTTCGACCTGGACCCGGAGGTCTGCCCAATTCGCCTAAAACCACGCCGGGTGCCGTTCGCACTCAAGGACAAGATAGAGGCGGAACTGGACAAATTGGTGGGTCAGGGAATCCTTGTGCCTGTTGATTCTGCGGAGTGGGAAACTCCAATTGTAACCGCACTAAAAGCCAATGGGGAGGTCCGCATATGCGCCGACTACAAGTGCACCATCAACAAGGCGATCCGCCCGAATGCATACCCGGTGCCGGTAGTCAGCCATCTGCTGGCCAGGTTACACGGGGGAAAGTGTTTCGCTAAGCTTGACTTAGCACAGGCCTACCAGCAGCTTACGGTGTCCCCTGCCGCAGCTGCTGCGCAGACCATAGTCACCCATAAGGGGGTGTTCCAGGTGACGCGCCTCCAATTCGGCGTGAATTCAGCGCCAGGAATTTTCCAGTCACTCGTGGAACGCCTCCTGAAGGGACTGGAGGGGGTGTTGCCTTATTTTGATGACGTGTTAATAACGGGGGGGGGGGAGTCGGGCTGAATTGGCCAATAGGTTGGGGAAGGTCCTGACGATATTCGAAAAGGCGGGGCTGAGGTTGCGAAAGGACAAATGCGTCTTCTTCGCAACCGAGGTTGAGTTCCTAGGGTTTTGTGTGACTCCTGAGGGAATAAAACCATCCAAGTCCAAGGTGGCAGCCATTAAGAAAGCCCCCCGCCCCACCTCCAAGCCCGGGTTGCAGTCGTTTCTAGGGCTGCTCAACTTTTACCACTCCTTCCTCCCCCGAAAGGCAGCGGTGGCTGAGCCGCTACACAAACTGCTAAAGAAAGACCAGGCATGGAAGTGGGGCGATGACCAAGAAAGGGCATTTAGCGAGCTAAAAAGCCTCCTGGCGTCCGACGCCATACTGACCCATTTCAACCCCAAACGCCCAGTAGTTCTGACCTGTGATGCATCTCCAGTGGGGGTGGGGGCGGTGCTGTGCCACGTGTTGGAAAACGGAAGGGAGGCCCCGATAGCATTTTACTCCAGGTCCCTGTCCCAAGCGGAGAGAAACTACGCACAGACAGACAGGGAGGCACTAGCAATAGTCGCGGGGACGAAAAAATTTCACGATTTTCTGTATGGCCGCCCCTTCACCATTGTGACGGACCACAAGCCCCTGCTAGGCATCTTTACTGCAGATAAGCCCACCCCTCAGATCCTGTCCCCGAGGATGCTCAGGTGGGCCATTTTTCTCAACGCGTATCAGCACGCGTTGGTCTACCGGCCCGGGAAAGAGATCAGCCATGCGGACGCTCTATCTAGGTCTCCCCTTCCCCTAACGCCCAGCCAGGTGAGCAAGGGGGAGCGGGACCATCAGGTTCTCATGATAGAGGTGCTGGATTCGCCCCCCGTAGTGCCCGCCGACATTGCCAAAGCGACAGAGAAGGACAAAACGTTAGCGGCAGTAAGCTCCTGGCTGCAGAAAGGGTGGCCCGCGTCCTCCCCGGCGGAGGAGTTCGCTCCATTTTTCAGAAAAAAGCTAGAACTGTCCCTAGAGAGGGGGTGCCTCTTGTGGGGGCAGTGGGTGGTGATTCCCACTTCCCTTCAGCCGCGGGTGCTCAAACTGCTGCACGTCAGCCACCCCGGCATCGTGCGATCCAAGGCGCTGGCCCGGAGTTACTTCTGGTGGCCCCAGCTAGACACCGACATCGAACACATGGTCGGCACTTGTGAAAGTTGCCAATGCTCCAGACCAGAGGAGGCCCGCCTTCCCCACAGGGAATGGGACGCGGCTAAGGGGCCGTGGTCCCGGGTGCACGTTGATTTCGCGGGCCCGTTCAGAGGCACCCTGTTCCTTCTTGTAGTGGACGCTTTCTCCAAATGGTTGGAAGTTATCCCAGTCACGAGCACCTCCTCGGCCCAGACCATTAGGCATTTGCGGAGGCTCTTTTCCACGTTCGGCATACCCGACACGTTAATTAGCGACAACGCTAGTTGTTTCACGTCCTCCGAGTTTAGAGCATTCATGGAAATCAACGCCGTTCGGCATATCACCTCCGCCCCGTTTCACCCGGCCACCAATGGCCAAGTAGAGCGCCTCGTCCGCACCACGAAGGACGCGTTGCGGCGCATGGGCCCAGGGGATCTGAACCTACAAGTGTGTCAGTTTCTGCTAGGGTACAGGGTGACCCCATTGGCGTCAGGATACTCCCCCGCAGAGCTCTTAATGCGCAGGAAGCTGACCACCATCCTTACTAGGCTAGACCCCACGAGGGTAGAGGACAAAGGAAGGAACATCGGGCTAGAGGCTACAAAGAGTTTCAGTGTAGGCGCCCCCGTGCATTGCAGGAATTACGCCAGCACGGGCCCAGCCTGGGTACCGGGCGTAGTTGTGGAGCAAACCGGCCCCGTGTCGTACCGCGTGGAAACCAGCACAGGGCTCCTGTGGAGGCGGCACGTGGACCAGCTCCGACGCAGGGTCTCCGATGAGCAGGGCACGGATCAAGCAGGGAATAAGTCAGCGTTAGGGTTCTCCCCCACCCGTTCAGCCCAAGGGGGAGGAAAAGGGGACCGCGGGCCCCCACCAAGGGGGGAGGAGGATGTTCTCGTAGATATCCTAGGGGATCTTTCTGAGGGGGGGGGAGGAACCCGACCCCATAATATCTCGCCGAATGTCCCCACAAATGCGGATGCCCCTACTAAGTTAGATTTTGATTTTCAGAGCCGGGTTTTTTTTTCCGAGTGGTCCCCCACCCGTCCAAGCGAGAAGAGGGGTTTTTCGTTAGCCCCGATTGCCCCCGGTCTGCCCACAATGGAGTTTTTCCCTTCCCCTAAGGCCGCCAGACAGCGGCAAGCCACTAACAAGTCTCCCTCTCCCATTTCAGGACAAGGGACCAGGGAACAAAGAAGCAATAATGCCCCCGGGGCGGGGCAGCCCTCTTCACGGCCCAAACGCACATGCAACAAGCCGTCTTGGCTGAGAGACTTCGTCTCATCCTAGGGGGGAGGGATGTTGTGTTCTGTAAAGCTGTGCCTTTAACAATGTACCTTTGCCATGTGTTATCAATGTAACCTTTCTGTGTGCAACATTATAACCATCAGCTGTATCAATGTAAACCTAATAAGGGGACACGAGCTAGTGACCACCAGAGGGCAGTAGCGAGCGTCCAGCTCTCATGGATCATATTCACCTGGTTCAGCAGTGCAGGAAGATTCCCCGCCACCTCTTCACCTGGTCAAGAAGGGCGTGACCTCCTACGACGTCACGCAGGCAGCAACCAATAGTCTGTTGACGAGCCACATTCAAATGTATAGCCAGCTGTATATATTGAGCTACTCATCCGCCATTATCACATGTTCCTCCGGATCATCATGCAATAAACCTGTGTTAAGCCAACCCTTCGGCTGTTTCATTGTCTTTGGTCCCTTACACTAAACTACCCATAATGGAGTTTTCAGTTCAGAAAAGTACATTTTCTAAACTCTAATAAGGATCAAAACCCATATTGTCATTTGTAGGAAAATACTGTTGACCATATACAGTATATCCAGCCAAGCTCCTATCTCTTTGGTTGTGACAGTCCTTGATGCTCCATAGGCTGGAAAAACAGATGGAAGCCACTAGAGGAATAAGGCCATTATTTTTGCCAAAAAAGAACTGTATTGGAACCATGATCTAAGTTAGGAAAATCAGTTGCCTATTACTATTTACTGTACATAACATTAGTTTTAAGGAAAAGAAATATCAATTGACATTTGTATTCTTCCCCTTTCTTAATGTAGTGTTTGATGTTTCACATATTTAGTAACAGGGTTTTCAAAGTCACATTGGTTTATGTCTGCTCATATGTTGAAAACTTAATTAACGGTGACAAACTGACCATTAAGAAAAAACATGTTCATACACATGACAAGATGACAGATGTTTTAATGCAAGAACAATGACATCTTTGGAAAATGATGTGATGAGTTTAAATTTCAATTAATTAGGTAAGTTTTGGAATACAATGGTAATTCACAAATCATTTTACTTTCCTGGCCAGGATAAATGTATGTCTTATATTCAACCACTATTCAGCATAGAAAATGGCTAGACTGCATGGAGAATTTTTATTATTAGTTTACAAATCTAACAGTTCATTATTATAGCTGTTCAATTTATAACGGTTAAATAAATAGCATAATAATTTTGCTTCCTTTTTATTTTAGTGTGTATTATATGTCATACTGTACTGCATGCAATTTGTTTTAAAAAATGAATGAACGTTCAGATTACAGTTTTTCAAGTGAGAGCAAGACTGAACAATTTGATATGAAACATTAAGGGGGGGGGGGAATGGGACATGAAAGGAGCCTCATTCAGACGTCCCCTGAGCAGAGATTCTCCATCAAAAATCCTTTCAACCCAGAATAATTTCTGACACAAAATGATTATTAAGGAGAAAAATTACATTAAACTTTCCTAATAAATACTTATTTAAAATTTGCTGTGCAATGAAGATATTTATGTGTTCCATAAATATCTTCTGGAATAAGACAATTTAGATTTTAAAAAAACATACCATGTCTCAGTGACTAGTCAGACTGGAAGCCAATTTGTCTAGTTTTGAAGTGGTCACGGAAATAATTCTTTAAGAATCCAACCAGTCCCTTTCAAATATTTAGGAGGCATAAACTCGTAGCATTTATTTATTTATATATTTCAGACCACACAATATCCAAGGGGTCCAGGTAGTTTACATTAGAAGGCATATGATATGAAGCAGCTCACAGTAAAACCAGCATCAATGGTAAAAATGGTAAAAATAGTAAAATGCTGGCATAGAACAATTGCTTTGGCTGACAATTCAAGTCAAAAGTCCAGCTGCCCTGTTTGGAACTAAGTGGAACTACTGGACTATTTTCAAATGCATCCCTATATATAACACAGTAATCCAAATGTGTAGTTATGAGAACATAAATAATTATAATTATTGCAAAGTTCTGTCCATACGTGGCTAATCAACCCACAAAAAGTGTTCCATTCCATCTGTGTGCTAATGCTAGTGAGAAGTCAACCTCTCTCCCCCAAATTAAGATCTTGTTCCTTGAAGTAGAGTGTGATTTCTTCTGGGGGAAAATCTGAACATTATATAGCTGAAAAGATGAAACAACCACGAGTCTTGTTTAGATATAGTAAAGGTAAAGATTTCCCTTGCTCGAAAGCCAGTCATATCCGACTCTAGGGTTCAGTGCTCATCTCTGTTTCAAAGCTGAGGAGCCAGCGTTGTCTGCTTCTGCAGATGTTTCTGTGGTCATGTGGCAGGCATGACTACACACCGGAGCGCACGGAATGCTGTTACATTCCCACCAAAGTGGTCCCTATTTATCTACTTGTAATTTCTTGCTTTTGAACTGAGCCTCACCCATTCACTCACCCTTTCTAATTACTGATTCAGCTAAATATTGTACTTCCAAAAGTGTCAAGCAGACATTCCAAATCATGAGCAATGAAATAAAATAAAATACTATGGGACGAGTGCTATGCAGAAGAGTAATTGCCTCCTAGTACCTCCTCCTGGATGGGAATGCAGTGGCTCTAGTGGTTAAGATGCTGAACTTGATGAGTGGAAGGTCAGAGTTCGATTCCCGAGTAGTGCATGATGGAGTGAGCTCCCGTCTCTGTCCCAGCACCTGCCAACCCAGCAGTTCGAAAGCAAGAAATTGCCCACTTTGGTGGGAAGGTAAACAGTGTTCTGTGCACTCCAGTGTTGAGGCATGGCTGCCACATGTCCATAGAAACGCCTGCAGACGGAGACAGCACTAGCTCTTTGGCTATAAACAGAGATGAGCACTGAACCCTAGAGCCGGATATGACTGGCTTTCAAGCAATGGCGACCTTTACTTTTACCTTACCTCCTTCTGGAATTGGTCAGACAAGCAGAATCCAAACCAGTGGAATGCAATGGCTTTTATTCAACCCTCCTTCTATCTATGATATTGATGGAAAGTATGTACTCAGTGGTACTGGAGTGATATTAACTGATGGATTTCAACCCTTTGAGACTCAGAATGATTTCCTGAACATACCTCACCTTTTATAATGGAATGAAGTCCATAGTTACTTCCAAGAAAAGAAAAAATATTGTTATTGTTTTTTTTTTTTTTTGAGAAATACACTTGAGAGAGAAAAGGTGATAGAAGTCTTAATTCTAGCTGATAAAGTTGGAGATGCCAGGAACCATGGCTATTCATTTCATCTCTAGAGAACAAAGGCTAGAGAATGAAAGAATGAACGTCAACAACCTCAAGAATAGCAATCTAAGGTCAAAAGAAACTTCCAATTTCAGAAGAAGGCCATCCGTAGGGGAGTATAACACATGTACTTGGTTTCCTATGTTTGTGGAATGGCAGAGATATCACATCCAACCTGCTGTTTTTTTTCTAACTCACCTCTGAAGGAACAAAGCCTGGCACAACATCTTGCCATAAGACTCTCATTGATAATTTCCCTTTATTACCCACACACACAAAAGGTGCATGTCTGAAGGAGTACAATGTCTGATTTTTAAAAGTGATCCAGTAAAGGTATTATCTTTTCCCTGTATCTACATTGTGTAAGGATCACATGGCTGTCTTTGTTGTTGTTGTTGTTATTGTTGTTGTTGTTGTCATCGTCATTATTATTATTGTTGTTGTTGTTTCTTGACGGCTTTCAACATAGTCCAGCTTTCACATCTTTTCAAGTCTTAGTCTTCTACTGCTTTCTTAGTTGCAATTTTTATTATGATTAATAATTGAAATGAGATACAGAAAATATTTAATAATGTTGATTTGTTTATTTTCAAATTTACATTAAAACAGAGAAGGTAGAAGCAATGTTTCATGTTTGTCACCAGCCTGATCATGACAGGCCTATGACCTCAAAGATGTAATTCCTTTGCTGCTATCATAGTGTATAAAGTTGCTGCAGATAAATATAGCAAAACTCCTTTTAAAGTCTTCTATCTTAATGATTAGGTCAATATCATATGACCATATGTTATACAGATCTGTTGCTTCTCACTTGAAGTATGTTTGTTTGTTCACCTTGAACTCCATACAAATCATTTTAACTAGATAAGTTCCAAGATGAATGGGCCTCAGCTTTCAAGTCTTCTTGAATAATTGGCACATGGCTGTTATTTTCCCAGAAGATTCTGGCATCAATGTATTTGTAGAGGGTCCCCCCTTCCTTGCCTTCTCTATTGAGTCTGATTTCAGGTAAAGTTCTGTCACTGTTCTCATACCATATGAGGAATATTAATTTCTTATTTGGAAAGGAGAGGATTAGAGATGTATGGACCTGAGAAAATATTCAATTCTTTTCCTTACTCATTGTACTCCAAAGTAAGAATTACTCTGTCCCATTTCATCCTCCTTTCAAACAAATCCTCTTCAGTCTGTGAATTGGTGCTGATAACTCTTGGGGGGGGGGGGGGAGGTGACTTACTATATATCAAGAGACAAAATCCAACTGAAAACCAATAACTTAAACATAATATTGCGATTTAGAATAGGAGACAAACTAGTTTGCTGATTATTATTAAAGAAACAGCAGTCAAGATTATTCCCGAATATTCCCCCACTAGGTGAGAGCCTTGTCGGGGCATGAGGGCTTGAGCGGTCTAACTAGGCAGTGTTGCCCATCTCTTGCCAATGATGTTAGGCTGGGACTAAAACTCACCAAAGTGTCCTCCATTGGATCCCTTGGGCAAGGTGAAAGCGGAGGGCACATATCATGGTCCACCTAGCCAGTGGGTGATATGATATCCAAATGGCCAAAATATCACATGCAAGTGGATTTGATTTCTCAAGTCTATTTGCATGTGCAGAATGCCATCACAGAGATGTCTACCAATGTGCGGACTCCTTGCTGAATAAGAACTCCAAGGTATCCAAATAGTTTCACCCTTAAACCATGACAATTTTATTCTCAAAGGTTTAACACCTTTTATCACATTGCCAACCACTTACTCCATGTCCCTCCTTTCCTTCAACTTCCAAAGCCTAAATAAATGATTCAATCCCTTTAGTGGCAGTACATATTATAAAATGACAGATTTGCAGTCCATGTTTATATCCACAGACTTCTAAGCACTTGCATGCATGGGCGTGTGTGCGTGCGTGCGTGCACACACACACACACACACACACCTTCAATCAGATAAAAATATGATTGTCAACAATCTGATTTTATTTTGGCAGAATTCAGGGAATCCTTACACAGATTTGTGGGCATCAGAAGTGATCCATAAGTTTGAGTTTTATTATATGCATTGTTTCTATTGCTGTAAATGTAGCAGTGGTTTATGCTTATACCAGTGCCTGGATGCATTAAAAAGAATGGCAATAAAAATATTTACGTGTTAAGATTATTTTTTAAGAGAGTTACTGTAGGAATCGGGGCCGCTAGGACGGCCGTTGGGTCCCGGAGGAGACTGATCAAGTAACGATACGAGGCAATATGGAGCGAGATCAGATCAGTGGTTTATTGAGGGAAAAGCATCATCATATATAGATCAGAAGGCAATGCAGGAAAGAATCGTCATCTGACAGAAAATCACATCACCCATTTACTCGGGTTAATGGGGAATCTCTCTTGGGGAAGCTAATTAACTCGGGCAAACACTGACAGGGGAAAACCATTGTCTGAGGCTTACGCCAGGGTAAATATGGCTTCTATTTGCACCAAAGATTGGGCTGATCTGTGAGTCAGTAATTGCTTAATGGGTAACGGAGGTTAGTGTTCTGCTCTCTCAGCAGAACCGCCGGTCAGGTCAGATGTGGGTGAATAAATCCTTATGATTTATACTATTAATCCGCTCCCCCAATTTCCGTACTGGCAAGGGCCAGTGGCCAGGAGTCTGCTCGACTGGTTTAACCTCTGCCAAGGTTCTATGCCAATTGGGCATGCGGAATCCGCAAGTTACTTTCCTACTGATTTCTATGTCACTTGACTATGAAAATGTGTACTGTATCTAGCTTATTGGGGTAGAAATGCTAATTATCTTGTAAACTGCCCAGAGGATGCCTCAATTGTTATGGGGTTGTATATAAAGTGTAATTCAGGGATTCTCAACCTGCGGCCCATGGGCCGAATGCAGCCCGCAGCGCCATTTCATGTGCTACGCATGCGCAGTAACCCATTTCCTGGAAACTTACTGCACATGCATGGCCGGCTCCTGGATTAGCAAAACTGCGACTTGACAGGTATGCCTCCACCACACCAGGAAGTGTCATGTGGTGGAGGAAGGGCAAAATGGCCGTCTGGCACCCAAAGCTGACTGAGGGAGCGTGACCTGGCCCCTCGACTGAAAAAGGTTGAGAACTCCTGGTGTAATCGCTATTGCTGTTGTTCACCATCAGTCATGTAGCAAGTCCCATTTACCATATATAGATTCTGAGAGAAAGAGTTCCAAATCTGAGAGGGTGTCTGTTGTTCTAGGAGTGTGTAATCTAAGATGCAGTGATTGGCTTCTTCTGTGCAAGTCCTTCGTGGCCATTTTTTTGGCCTATAACTGACAGTATCCCCTTACCAGCATGGCTGCTGGTTGTGGTCACCACTAAAGGTAAAGGTCTCCCTTGCTTGAAAGCTAGTCATATCCAACTCTAGGGTGCGGTGCTCATCTCCGTTTGCAGCCAAAGAACTAATGCTATCTGCATCTGTAGACGTTTCTGTGGTCATGTGGCAGGCTTGACTAGACGCTGGGGTGCACGGAACCCTGTTACCTTTCCTGCCAAAGCAGTACCTATTTGTCTACTTGCAATTTTTTTGCTTTTGAACTGCTAGGTTGGCAGGAGCTGTGAAAGATGATGGGAGCTCACTCCATCATGCCGCAACCAAGTCTCAAACTGCTAACCTGCTGACCTTTTGGTCCTCAAGTTCAGTGTCATACTTCAGTAAATTTTCAATTCTAGAGGTGATTTTCAACCAATTGCATTTGGTACACAGAGAAAAAAGTTATGTGGATTGGCCTTTAGGGAAGAGAATTTAGGGATCAGGGCATAAACCACATCACAGTTTATGAGTGCTCCCACAAGCATTTCAGATGCTGGCTCATTACTTTCATCTTTCAAAGTCATGCTGAGCCAGCTGGTCTGTAAAGCTATTACCTCTCTGTGATGTCTGATTTATTGTCTCAGGTTACGACTGCAAGATGTTCACAGTTCTGTAGGTATAGCATCTCAAGGATTAACATTAAGTTCTTTGATAGGTCACAAGGTCTATAGCTGTCAAATCCTCATTCCTCTTAAAGATCACCTGTCCTTGATCTCGTAATAGTTCTACTTTTTCTATTTATTAATGACTCAGTTGTAATCTCATTATCTCTTTTCTTATTTATGAATTTCAAAGATAAAAGTGAAATAATTGTGGTAAAGAGCAAAACATTTATTTCAGTGTCAGCTTTAATGGATTTAAATTCACTTTCTCATATGTATGGGACACAAAAGTTAAGCTACAGGTTTTCGTACACACAATACATGGTGAATAGATGGGAACCAAGTGAAGGGATGACTACTTTGGCTATTTACTCTGCAGTTCTTGCTATCTGTTGGAGTGTCTCTCCCTCAGAACAACTCCCCGCATTACCCGGTCATCACAGTCAGCACAGCTCCAGGTGCCAACACCAAGGATGGCTTGAAAGTCTTTAACCAGAAATAGAGCCTTCTCGGGGGTGGCACCTGCACTGTGGAATACACTACCAGTGGAGCTGCACCAGGCCCATCACTAGCTACCTTTCAAAAATCAATTAAAACATTCCTGTTCAAGGAGGCCTTTCAGGGCATCGTTCCTTTGTCAATAGATTAGCCAGTTAGGTTCAGTTTCAGTGTCCTCTGTTGCAAATTATTTTATTTTAGTTAATGATGTATTTGTTGGTGGTGGGTTTTGTTTTTTATTGTTGTCATTTATTTTCTGTTTGTTTAATGCCCAGAGTGGGATAGCAACCAGATGAGCGGTATATAAATTCAATAAATAAATAAAATAAATAGTTCTATCAGATTTGACATGGATGGAATTTATTTAAAAACTTGTAAATGCAGGAATAAAACTAAGTGCAAAGTGGCCTGTTGTTTTCCAGTGTGGAATGGTCTCTTTTTGTTCACCAGGCAAAGAGTGATTGATTTGCTCCAATTCTGCAAGTATCACTTTCTGCTATATGTGATCACCCAAATCACAAAGAAGCAGTCGCAAGAGTGTCAGTTCCCTTCAACTTAGCACTTGTCTTGAAACAGTGTTGTTTTAAAGTTTTCGAAAGATAGCACTGTATCAGATTAGCGTTATGTCACTTTGTAAAAATAAAAAAAAACATTAAAAGGGGAGAAAAGAAGGGATGCTCCTAATGGAAATTTCAAATCTCATTTCACAATTGTCTGCTTCTTCTTCTGTGTCTAGGCCAGACATGAAACTGCCAAAATGAAGTCACCTTTTGGGTGAGTTCCTTTTGCAGTTCCTTTTGCCTTACCCCTGCTGACTCCTGTAACATGAAAATTATTTTTAATCATCTGGACAACTAAAACAATTTCACTTGTGGAAGCTAGCAAGGATATGATTTGAAAATTAAAGCCGGCTTTCCCACTGTACAGTTGTACCCTCCCTGAAGTGAGGAAAAGGAGGTGACAGTTTATGAGGGGGTGACTGGCAAAGGGTATATCTGTATCTGACTGACTGTATGCCCAGTGAATCCAAACCATAGAACCCTAATCCTCCAGAGGAGGGAACAGAGGTGAAAGGCCTGGAAGGAAAAGCAGGAATCCAGAATCCAGGGACACAACCCCTGCTTGAAGAGGGGGCCATTCAGAACCTGGGATATATAAGGGACATGTCAGAAGGTAAAGGTAAAGGTTGCCCTTGCTCGAAAGCAAATCGTGTCCGACTCTAGAGTTCAGTGCTCATCTCTGTTTAAAGCCAAAGAGCCAGTGCTGTCTGTATCTGCAGATGTCTCCATGGACATGTGGCAAGCATGCCTCAACACCGGAGTGCACAGAACACTGTTTACCTTTGCACCAAAGCGACCCATATTTATCCACTTGCAATTACAGCGGTACCTCATACGATTTGAATCAGTTCCATGGGGCTCATTGTTGTACGAAACAATTGCTATACAATGCATGCATCGTATAGAGATTTTCCCTATGGGATGCATCGTACAACAATTTTTTTCACTAAGTGATTTTTCCCATTGAATGATTTTTTTCCCATAGGGAAAATTGTTATGCAGGACACCATTCCCCCAAAAAACCTAATTGTTATACGATTTCGTTGCTATATGGGGCAATTGTTGTTTGAGGTTCTACTTTACTTGCTTCTGAATTGCTAGGTTGGAAGGAGCTGGGGCAGAGACGGGCATTAACTCCATCATGCAGTATCCTGGAATTGAACTCTAAGCTTCCAGTCAGAGAGTTCAGCATCTTAACCACTTGAGCCACATAGGAGGTAGTGGAGCAGGGTGTTGAGACAGGAGATCCACTTCCCAATGCTTGGAAAGAAGAGGAAGATGTATTTATTATTTATTTTATTTGTTTCAATTTTTATGCCACCCACTCAGGTAAAAACCCGACTCAGGGTGGCGTACAACCATAAAAATACATAAAAACAAGTTAAAACCCCAACCACCCATTATCCACCCACCCTCCTTCTAATTCCCTTTTAAAAGCTAAAAAAAGGGGGAAAGGGGAAATACATATATACAAAAAGAGGGGCATTGACTGAACTCAGTTTAGCTAGGAATGAGCCAGCAGGCTGGGGCCACATTCCCATCAGGGCCCCACACCTGCCCTGCCAGCCAGGTCTACAAACCTTTTCTAAAAGGCAGCAACTCTGTCTGAAGCCTAAGCTCTATTGGCAGGAGGTTCCAGAGGGCTGGTGCGGACACGGAGAAGGCCCTTTTCCGCGTGCCAGAGAAGCGAGCCCCTCTGGCTGATGGCACAACTAGGGAGCCCCTCTGGTCCACTCTGGTCAGATGGGTAAATACTCTTGGGATGATGCAATCTCTCAGGTATCCTGGCCCACTGCCATATAAAGCTTTAAAGGTCAAAACCAGCACCTTGAATTGCACCCGGAAACAAACTGGTAACCAGTGCAGCTCCCGGAGTAGCGGGGCGGCGCGGACATAATGTCCACAGCCCATCACCACCCGGGTAGCCGCATTCTGGATCAGCTGTAGTCTCCGAATGGTTGTCAAGGGAGCCCCATGTAGAGCGCATTACAGTAATCTAGTCTGGAGGTGACCAGAGCATAAGTGACCATGAATAAGGACTCCCAGTCCAGGAGTGGGATTACTCTAAATTGAAAACTGGTGGATTACTCTAAATTGAGCAAAAGCCCTCCTGGCCACAGCTGCCACCTGCTCTTCCAGCAGCAGTTGTGAATCCAGGAGGACCCCCAAGTTGTGTAACGGGTCTGTCTGGGGCAAAACTGCCCCATCCAAGACCAGAAGTGGTAACTCACTGGTTATCCCCGGACCCCTGATCCATAGCCACTCAGTCTTGCTGGGGTTCAGCTGAAGCCCGTTGTTCTCCATCCAGACCCCAACGGCCTCCAGGCATTCAGACAGGACTTTGACAGCATCACTGGGCATACTTGTCAACCCACGGCTCCGGAAAAAACGGGACCTGCGCAGATCGCTTGTACGCAGGTCGCTTTCCACGCATGCGTGGAAGGGTTTTACACTTGCATAGGGGCTGCGCAAGCAGCAGAGCGCTTCCATGCATGCGTAGAAAGAGTCCCCCCCCCGCTGCCAAATTACGGGGTTTTGGCAGCACGGGGCGGGTTATGACATCAATCAGCATCAAATTCCGTGGTAATCCCGGCCAAATCGGGATGGTTGACAGGTATGTCACTGGGATCACCACAGGACAAGATGTACAACTGGGTGGCCTCCACGTACTGATGGTACTGCGCCCCATGGAAACGGATGATCTCTCCCAGTGGCTTCATGTAGATGTTAAATATGAGGGGAGAGAGCACCGAGCCCTGCAGCACCCCATATTTAAGGGGCCTAGGACTGGATTTCTCTCTCTCCAAACACACCGACTGGGTACGGCCCTCCAGAAATGAGAAAAACCAGGACAACACAGTGCTCTGTATCCCCAATCCTTTGAGCCATTCCAGAAGGATACCGTGGTCGACGGTATCGAAGGCCGCTGAGAGGTCAAGGAGAGCAAGGATGGTTGGGTGACCACCATCCCGCTCTCACCAAAGATCATCCATCAGTGCGACCAATGCTGTCTCAGTACCATGTCCGGGCCTGAATCCAGATTGAAAGGGGTCCAGATAATCCGCTTCCTCCAGAGCCCCCTGCAGCTGTCGTGCCACTGCCTTCTCCAAAACCTTACTCAAAAAGGGAAGGTTGGAGACTGGCCTATAGTTGGATAGGACAGCTGGGTCAAGGGATGGTTTCTTCAGGAGGTGGCACACCAAAGCATGTTTTAGTGGTGCAGGAAACACCCCCTCCTGCAAAGACACATTTATTATTGCCCCAACCCAGCCTCCTGTCACCACCTTAGAAGCTTTCACTAACCAGGTGGGACAGAGGTCCAAAGGACATGTAGTGGCCCGCACTGCTGCAAGGCGCCTGTCCACTTCATCAGGGGCAACTGGATCAAACCGATCCCAGATCACACTGCAAGACTGTGCTCCAGCTCATACCTGCCAAGTATCCTGTTTTCCCCAGGAAAAACCCTTATTTTTACCTCTCTTCCCAGCCCCCTCCCGTTTTATTAATTTCCCCGTAATATCCCTTTTAAAAAAAATCCTGACTGGAGCCCTCACAGGCAAAGCTGCAGAATGTTTTTCCGGCCACCAGAGGTGGTGCTTGATCACTATATGAGAGAGAGAGAGAGAGTGTGTGTGTGTGGGGGGTGTTCTGTTTCTGTTCTAGAGTTAACTTGGGAAGGGTGGGGGGTGGGGGGGATGGTGCTTGATCACTATATGCTAAAGGTAAAGGTTTCCCTTGCTCGAAAGCCAGTCGTATCTAGAGTGCCAAGGTTCACCATCACAGTCATAGAGTCCTACAGTGGCCAATTTTTAGAGCAAGAAGATGCTTTTTGTAGGAGAGAGCAGATCCAAAATATACGGGGAGAATTATCAGAGCTCATAGATCCAGTGTGCTTGCACGGTTGTGTAAGGGGATCTGAGTTAGGTAAAGGTAAAGGGTCGCCCTTGCTCAAAAGACAATCGTATCCGACTCTAGGGTTCAGTGCTCATCTCTGTTTCAAAGCCAAAGAGCCAGCGTTGTCTGCGTCTGCAGACATTTCCGTGGTCATGTGGCAGGCATGACTAGACACCAGAGCACACAGAATGCTGTTACCTTCCCACCAAATTGGTCCCTATTTATCTACTTGCAATTTCTTGCTTTCGAACTGCTAGGATGGCAGGAGCTGGGACAAAGACGGGAGCTCATTCCGTCCTGCAGTACTCAGGAATCAAACTGCTGACCTTCTGCCTCCCAGTCAGCATCTTAGTCACTTAAGCCACTGAGTAAACAAGAAAGAAAACAAAACAAAAATCCCCCAAGAAGATGGGGGAAAGGGTTCTTTGGCCCACACAGCTTTGTGCCCATTGCATCTACAATACCATCTAGCCATCTTATTTTTGGCCACTCCCTTCTTTTGTCCTCCTCCTTTCCCAGCATCAAGGCTTTTTCTGCGCTCAGCTTTCCTAATGGTCCAGCTCTCACACCCTTTAGTGTATGAGAGTCAAGACACAAGGCACAGCCAAAGGCTGGGTTAACTCAGGTTTATTGCATGGTGGACAGAGGGAACATGAGGTAATGGCGGACGAACAGCTCTATATATATGGTAGTAACGTATTTTGAATGTGGCTCCACGGTAGCCCGTTGGCTACTGGTCCGCGTGACGTCATGGCTGGTCACGCCCTTCTTGTCCAGGTGTAGGTAGCGGCGGGAAACTTCCCGCGCTGCGGTCTTTGATGGGTTTGGACCAAGAGAGCTTGGACGCTCGCTGCTGCCAGCTGGTGGTCATTAGCTCGCGTCCTATTACAGGGTTTATGTGATACAGCTGAAGGTTACGTTGTTACTCATAGGCAAGGTTACATTGGTTCAGATACATTGATATCACATGTGGAAGGTTACACTATTAGAACACAACACTCCTCCCCCCTAGGATGAGACGAAGTCTCTCAGCCAAGGTGGCTTATTTCGAACACGCTGGGGTCTCGGCGCGGGCTGCCCTGCCCTGGCTTCGCTCCCTCCTCCTTGCTCCCTGGCTGCCTGCCCTGTAACGGGAGAGGATGACTTGTTAGTGGTTTGCCGCGGTTCTGCGGCTTTGTTGGAAGGTGTGTGCTTTGTTTGGGGCGAACCGGGGGCACTAGGGGCTAACGAAAAACCCCTCTTCTCGCTTGGATGGGTGGGGGAACACTCCAAAAAACCCCCCCGGCTAGCAAAATCAAAATCAAAATCGGCTTCGGGGGAAGCGGCAGCGGCGGCCGCACACTCCTTTTCCCTCCCCCCGGGCTCGGATAGGACTGGGGTATCAAAAGGATATGAGTCGGGCTCACTGCTTTCCCTCCTGGCTTCGGACTGGTGTCCCTCTCTGTCTCCCCCTTGGGCTAAACGGGTGGGGGAGAACCCTATCGCTGAATCCTGTCGCTGAGCCCCACTGATCGGCCCCTCACTCACTCGGTGCCTCAGTTGGTCAGCGTGCCTCCTCCAGAGGAGGCCGGTGCTAGTTTCCACCCGATATGACACTGGCCCCATCTGTTCTATTATCGTCCCTGGTACCCAGGCTGGGCCTGCGTTGGCATAGTTCCTGCAGTGTACAGGATCGCCTACGCCGAAACCTTTCGAGACCGCTAAACCTATGTTCTTCCCTTTGTCCTCGACCCTCGACGGGTCCAACCTGGACAAAAGCGTCGTCAGTTTCCTCCGCATCAGCAGCTCAGCCGGCGAGTATCCAGACGCTAAGGGGGTCACTCTGTACGCTAATAGAAATTGACAAACTTGGTGATTTAGATCTCCCGAGCCCATGCGCCGCAGCGCAAACTTTGTGGTGCGCACCAATCGTTCCACTTGGCCATTCGTGGCCGGGTGAAACGGCGCGGATGTGACATGCCGAATTGCATTTGCCTCCATGAATGCTGCAAACTCAGCGGACGTGAAGCAACTGGCGTTATCGCTGACCAAAGTGTCGGGTAAACCGAACGTGGAAAAGACCCTCCTTAGCTGGCGAATGGTAGTGGCGGAGGATGTGCTCTTTACCGGAATGACCTCCAGCCACTTTGAGTATGCATCCACCACCAGGAGAAACATGGTTCCTCGGAACGGGCCAGCAAAATCTACGTGCACCCTGGACCACGGTCCCCTTGCTGCGTCCCATTCCCTATGCGGGAGGCGGGCCACCTCCGGTCGGGAGCACTGACATGCCTCACAAGTGCCAACCATATGCTCTATGTCGGCGTCCAGCTGGGGCCACCAGAAGTAACTCCGGGCCAACGCCTTGGAACGGACGATTCCCGGGTGGCTGACGTGCAACAGCTTTAGCACCTTCGGCCGCAGGGACGTAGGAACCACCACCCGTTGGCCCCACAAAAGGCACCCCCTCTCTAAAGACAACTCTACTCGCTTTCGGAAAAATGGGTCGAATTCCGCGCCTGGGGATGACGCCGGCCACCCCTTCTGCACCCACGAGCATACTTTCTCTAGTGTTCTATCCTTTCCGGTCGCCCTGGCAACGTCGGCCGGTACTATCGGGGGTGACTCCAAGACCTCTATTAATAATACCTGGCGGTCTCTTCTTACCCCTGCCTTCTGGTCGTCCGACAAGGGTAACGGCGACCGTGAGAGCGCGTCTGCATGGCTGATTTCCTTCCCTGGCCGGTATTCTAACTCATGTTGATATGCGTTAAGAAAAATAGCCCACCGCAGCATCCTCGGGGACAGGATCTGTGGCGTGGGCTTATTTGCAGTGAATATTCCTAACAGGGGCTTGTGATCAGTAACGACCTTGAACGGCCGACCATACAGAAAATCGTGAAATTTCTTGGTTCCCGCTACTATCGCTAGTGCCTCCCTATCGGTCTGTGCGTAATTCCGCTCTGCTTGGGACAGGGACCTTGAATAAAACGCTATCGGGGCCTCCCTTCCGTCGTTTAACACGTGGCAAAGCACCGCCCCCACCCCCACCGGGGATGCATCGCAGACTAAAACTATGGGCCGTTTGGGGTCGAAATGAGTCAGGATTGCCTCGGATGTGAGGAGTTGCTTTAACTCTGTGAACGCTCTTTCTTGCTCGTCACCCCACAGCCATTTTTCCTCTTTTTTAAGTAACCGATGGAGCGGCTCGGCAACAGACGCCTTCCGTGGAAGGAAGGTATGGTAGAAATTGAGAAGCCCCAGAAACGACTGTAGCTCGGTTTTGGAAGTGGGGCGAGGGGCTTTCTTAATGGCGGCTACCTTAGATTTGGACGGCCTAATTCCCTCGGGCGTGACACGGAACCCTAAAAACTCAACCTCTGTTTCGAAAAATACACATTTGTCTTTTCTCAGTCGCAGCCCCGCTTTCTCGAACACAGTCAGGACCTTATCCAATCTGTGAGCCAGCTCGGCCTTACTCTCCCCCGTTATCAACACGTCATCAAAATATGGCAACACCCCCTCCAGCCCCTTCAGGAGGCGTTCCACTAGCGACTGAAAAATGCCAGGTGCCGAGTTCACGCCGAACTGTAACCTCGACACCTGGAACGCCCCCTTATGTGTGACTATTGTTTGTGCCGCCGCTGTGGCGGGGGTTACCGGGAGTTGCTGGTAGGCCTGTGCTAAATCGAGTTTAGCGAAACACTTTCCCCCATTCAGCCTGGCCAGAAGGTGGCTGACCACTGGCACCGGGTATGCATTAGGGCGGATTGCCTTATTAATGGTGCACTTATAATCAGCGCAAATGCGCACCTCCCCGTTAGCCTTCAGTGCTGTTACAATTGGAGTCTCCCACTCCGCGGAATCCACAGGAACAAGAATTCCTTGACCCACCAGTTTGTCCAGTTCCGCCTCTATTTTGTCCTTTAGCGCGAACGGTACCCTGCGCGGTTTAAGTCTTATCGGGCGGACCTCCGGGTCTAAGTCGAAGGCTACAGGGGGTCCCTTGAACTTTCCCAGTCCACTTTTAAAAACAGCGGGGTGTGCGTCACACACCGCTTGTATTGGGTCCTCGCCTACGGCATGCACCCCCCCCTATGAACAGACCTAAGGGCTGAAACCACTGTGTTCCGAGGAGGCTACAACTCCCCCCTTTTAGCACCACTAGGGGAAGTTCCACAGAATGTCTCTTAAAACGAACCCGGAATGTCCCGACCCCCAACACTGGAATGCTGTTCCCCTGTACGTCCCGTAGTGTGGCCCTCAACGCTTTAAGTTTGGGCCGCACGTGGGGGTCGATTTTCAAGAACTCTCTCTGGGGAATTATAGAATAGGAGGACCCCGAGTCAACTTCCATCCTAATGGGGGTCCCTTGTACTAGTACCTCAACAAAGTAATGGGGCTGGCCCGCAGACACGCTGAACACAGGAGCGTCGCCCTCGCTGTCGTCCGAGATGCGGCCCACGCCGTCCTGCTTCCTCGTGGCCCGGGCGCCATCTTTGGACCTCGCTGGACGGTCCGGTCTGGCTGAACGGTCTTGCGACTGTCTCCGGCCCTCTTTCCATTTCTTGCACGCCTTGGCGATGTGCCCCCGACGTCCACAGTTGAAACACTCGGCTTTCCTGAATGGGCACTTCACGCGCTCATGGGCCGCTCCGCAACCATCGCAGCGGCGCCCGCCTCTCCGGACCTTCTGGACCTCCTCGCCATCGCTGCTTTCTGAAGACGATTTCGAGGTCGGTCGGGTTGCATGCACCGACTGACCGGACTTCCCGTGCAACGAGTTTTCCGCTTTGCCGGCCCTCGGACGCCACTCACGCCACTTGTGCATCTCATCTACTCCAGCATTCGTGGATTCCGCGGCTTCCGCGGCCTCTACAACCTCTTCCAGTGTGGGTGGTGGCTCCTTGTTCATCAGGCTGCGCTGTACTTCCTTGTCCTTCAGGCCACACAGCACTCCGTCCCTGAGGGCCATCTCTAGGAAGTGGTCCCATCTGCAGGGGGCGGCGGCTACCCTCATAGCCGTTACGAAGGCTTCTACCGACTCGTCCGGCGCTTGAACTCGCCTCCAAAACGCGCTCCGAGCGGGAAACATTGCCCTCGAGGGTCGGAAACGCTCACGCAGCAGTTTCATGATGTCACCGGCTTTGAAATCGCTCATCTTCTTCGGTGCCAGAATGCCCACCAGCGTCCGCTTGGTTTCCATCCCTAGCATGCGGGTGAGGATGGCCCTCTTCCTTTCCTCGTCGTCTTCTTTGACTTTGAGTTCCACCAGTGCCGCCTGGAAGTCCATCTCAAAAAGCTCCCAGTCTTGCGGTTTGGTGATGTTGAACCCGCTCTGTGTCCTGGCTCCATGGGGATCCATTATCCCACCTTCGTCGCCAATTTAGTGTATGAGAGTCAAGACACAAGGCACAGCCAAAGGCTGGGTTAACTCAGGTTTATTGCATGGTGGACAGAGGGAACATGAGGTAATGGCGGACGAACAGCTCTATATATATGGTAGTAACGTATTTTGAATGTGGCTCCACGGTAGCCCGTTGGCTACTGGTCCGCGTGACGTCATGGCTGGTCACGCCCTTCTTGTCCAGGTGTAGGTAGCGGCGGGAAACTTCCCGCGCTGCGGTCTTTGATGGGTTTGGACCAAGAGAGCTTGGACGCTCGCTGCTGCCAGCTGGTGGTCATTAGCTCGCGTCCTATTACAGGGTTTATGTGATACAGCTGAAGGTTACGTTGTTACTCATAGGCAAGGTTACATTGGTTCAGATACATTGATATCACATGTGGAAGGTTACACTATTAGAACACAACACACCCATACATTACCACCGGGAATACCATTGCTTTGACTATGCAATTTTTTGTTTGCAAGGTGATGCCTCTACTTTTAACTATGTTCCCCAGGTTTCTCATAGCTTGTTTCCCAAGCATCAGTCACCTTTTTATTTCACGGCTGCAATCACCATCTGCAGAGATCTTTGATCCTAAGAAAGTAAAATCTGCCAGTCGTATCCAACTGTAGGGTGCAGTGCTCATCTGCATTTACAGCCAAAGAGCCAGTGCTGTCTATGTTTGCAGACATTTTCATGGCCATGTGGCAGGCATGACTAGAGCTCAGCAAGTCACATGGCTATATTTGGCCATGCCCACAGATTTGGCCACACCCACAGAGGGGTATGGCCAAAATTTCCCTTATTTTCAAATCCAAAACTTGACAGGTATGCTCCAGCCCCCCCGGACCTTCACTGTCCATGCCGCAGTTAAGCCCCGAGTGAATCCGATAGATTTTCTCCACCAGATGGTCAGTAAAGTCCTCAGCCGAACCCTGCCAGCTGGGCACCCCCCCCCTGCCTAGGAGGGACCTAGTCACCCGAAACAGGGTGGCTGGGCAGTTATCAGTGGAGGCAATAAGGGTGGTGAAGTATTGCTGCCTCATCACCCCCATCGCCACTAGGTAGGCCCTAATAGCAGCTTTAGCTAGTGTCCAATTGGAATTTATCTGGGTTTTTGCCCAGTGGTGCTCTAGGTGTCTCTTAGCCCGTTTGAGCTCCCGCAGTTCATCCGTGAATCATGGGGATGACCTGGCCCCACGGGCTCGGAGAGGCCGCAGTGGCGTGATTTCATCCAAGGCTGCTGTCGTCATCCTGTTCCACAGGTCGACAAGCGCCTCAGGTGAATCGAGAAGCTGATCCTGAAGAAAATCCACCAGCACCTGCTGGAATCCTGCCGGATCCATTCGTTGCCGGGGGCGGGCCAATTTTATAGGCCCTGCCTCCCTACGGTGAAGCGTTGCCTCCAGAAAGTCCAGAGTCACCAGATGGTGATCTGACCATGGCACAGGTGTTATATCTAATTTCCGTAATCTCAGATCACTCTGCCACTGCTCTGACATGAAGACTAAATCCGGTGTGTGGCCACTGCACCTGGTCGGACCCTGAATTATCTGAGTCAGGCCCATGGCTGCCATGGAAGCCATGAACTCCCGTGCTGCCTCGGAGCCAGATCCCAGCGAAGGCAAATTGAAGTCCCCCAGAACCATTAGCCTAGGGAACTCCAATGCCAACGCTGAGACAGCCTTGAGGAGTTCAGGCAGGGAATCCCTTACCCTGCAAGGGGGCAGGTACAGGAGTAAGACTCCCAACTGACCCTTAGGGCCCAACTGCAGGAGCAGAGCCTCACAACCTGGAACTTGTGGAGCAGTGGCTCTTGCAGCTCCTATAGACTCTCTGACTAATATGGCCACGCCACCACCCTTCCCCTCATCCCTAGGCTGGTGCCAAATACCGAAATCGTCTGGACACATATCTGAAAGAGGTACTCCATCCTCTGGTCTCATCCAGGTTTCAGTAATGCATGCCAGGTTGGCTTGCCTCTCCATGATAGAGTCTGCAACCAGGGGGGCCTTATTACACACCGACCTGGCATTCAGCAGCAGCAGCCTAAGGGAGGGGTCACTCTGGATCTGCTGCTCAGGGCCTGGAAGTGTCGCTGAGGGGCTGGAACAAGGAACAGATAATAAACATCGGTCCCGCATTCCCCGAGTGTGGCCCGCCCCTCGGTGCCCGCCATATTGTCCCATGTCTGTCACAATCCTTATATATGCCCCCGGAACCTCCCCACCTACCCCAAACTGAGTGCTGCCTTCCTTATGTGACTGGCAGGGCAGACCCCCCCCCTTTACCCTCCCTCTGTCCCTCCCTAACATAAAACCATCACCCCTGCTGCCCCTAGGGACAGCTTATTACAATCCCACCACGGTACAGATGGACCCAGTCTCAGTAGTGGTGGAAGCATAATCAATCTCCCTTCGTCATCCTGGCAATGATGTTCCCCACCCGGAAATGGAGCTGGCCTCAGCAGGGGCATCGCGCCTCTTCTCCTTGGGCTGCCAAAGTGACCCAGGTGCCGGTAATGATGTTCTCCACCCGGGAACGGAGCTGGCCTCGACGGCGGCAGCAAGAAGGTCCTTTTGAACCTCCCGCCTTGCTCCAGGTGTTCCGGCTCTCCTCTCCCCAGCCCAGCTGACCGGGGGCGGCATGGAGGCATTGGCGGCAGTGGCGAGAAATGTCCTTTTGAACCTCCCACCTCTCTCCAGGTGTTCCAGCTCTCCTCTCCCCAGCCCAGCTGAGTGGTGGCGGCATGGAGGCATTGGCGGTGGCAGCGAGAAAGGTCCCTTTGAGCTTTCCGCCTCGCTCCAGAAAGGTACCTGGGGAGATGTCCTGGAGAAATCAGCTGAGGGATGACTGGTTGAGGTGGAGCTCATAGATTGTCCTTTTTATAAAAGTACCCACTGTAGCATAGCGGATAAAGTGACAGAGGTATTGGGAGACTTGGGTTCAAATCTGCACTTGACATTTCGACCTTGGATGTAGTAGCTATAAACAAAGTTCTTGTATTCTACCCAAACCACTCTTCCAGCTTCTTCAGTGAAAAAAGTATGTCTCCAGTTTTTTTCTTTTTGGTAAGTAGCCTGTTAAAATATAGAATTCTATTTCTAATTGGAAATCAGAGACTACGAAGTACCATACACATTATATACACTTGCAGTTTTAACACAAATAAATTATATTTTAATAGGTTGGGGCTAGCATTATTTGAATGTTTGATATGTTGTACTTGTTGTGAGCCGCCCTGAGTCGGGGTATGCTGAGTGGATGGCATACATATCAGATGGCACAATGAGAAAGGCTCTCCGGTCTGCTCTAGTGGGATGGACAGATGTTCTCAGGGTGACGTGGTCTCTTAAGTATCCTGGCCCACTACCCTGTAGGGCTTTAAAGGTAATTACCAGCACCTTGAATTGCACCCAGAGGCATACCTGTAACCAGTGCAGCTCCTGAAGCAGTGGCAAGGCACGGGCATACCACCCACACCCCATCACCACCCAGGCAGCTGCATTCAGATAACAACAACCCACTGTTCAAAAGCTGAATTCCCTTTTGAACAGTGGATTGTTGTTATCTGCCATCAAGTAAAAGTGACTTATAGCAACCCTAATAGGGTTTTCAAAGCAAGTGAGGTATTTAAGCAGTGGTTTTTGCCAGTTCTATTCCCTGCTTTGAGCTTTCATGGTTGAGTGGGGATTATATACACTGTACCACTCTGGGTAGTATGGTTGAAAGTCTGGCAATCCATTCCCCTAGGAAAGTCCATCAGTTATAATGGGGTAGCAATCTCGATTTTTTGGAGTTTCCAGTTCTGATTTGAGGTCTTCTCTTTGTTTGTTGAAGTGGAGTCAAAAAGTTCCTTTACTAATTATTTCAGGGATAGCAGGTCACCAATATGTAGCTGATTAACAAATTTTGATGGAGAATGCAAACCTCAGCTCTTTCCTGCTTGTCTTCTCCATGATGGGTAGCTATGATTGATTTTGGCAGAGGTTTGGACTCAATGACCTTTAGGATCCTGTCCAACTCTACAAATCTACAATTCTAGGAACATCTCCTTGAAAGATCCAGTCTCTCACAATAGCAGCTGCAGAATTTCTCCAGGGTTAGAATAGCTAAATAAGCCAGCCACTACTAAGGTGAAACAGAAATTGATGAGCTGTCTTGAATAAATAATAACAGATAGCAGAAAGAAAGGGAAAGAAATGGTTTAGGCCAGATGAAGCCAAGAAAACAAAATCAAGGGAGATAAAAATAGACCAAGTAAAATAGAAAACTGGATGAAAAACTAAACCAACAAAGCAGTTAGTGTATGTTATTTTTTATCCCTATTTTACTTCCCACCTGGGAAATCTCAAAAATAGCTCTTGGCTGAACTAAGATCACCCACCGTGGGTTAGCAACAGAGTTCAGTGTCTAGTGCTGATTAAATCTGGACCTATCATTACTGTAGGTGAGGGGAAGTTCTTTCTTCCATTTCAAAACATCTTTGGACCCTTTTCCTGCAGTATGAGGCTAATGGTGTTCCATCCCAAAATATTTGAAATATGATGTCATTATTATGTAATGCAGAAAGACCTTCCAGTCTACCTAAATTATATGCACACATGCAAAAGTTGATTCTGATAATCCTTTTTCTTTCTGGAAAGAGTGTCTGAAGCTTTATTGGGTCTGTTGTTAGTCAGTTCACGCTTACACTGATATTACCTGGCTGGATCACAATTTGCCCTGACATCTGCACACATCTGGTAGTAAAGCATCCTTGAAGGTAAGCTGCAGTTATATAACTGTGATGTCCTCAGGAGACGGAGGCCATACATTTCATCAGCAGCAAAGATGCATAGTTATTTGGAGATACAAGGCCACAGTAAAGGGGAGAAAATCACTGACAATAAAGCAGACTAGAATTTACTGGACATGTGGTGGTCACTCTTTGCAAAGCATGTTCATCAAAAAGAGAAAAATAAATATTTTTACTTTATTGAGTTATGCAACTTTTAAAGCCATCATCTTTTGCTCTATTCAGTTCACTTTTAAAATGTTCTTTTTCCAAGTTAATTCAATACTTTGGGCTAGATCTGAAACCACTTGATTTCTATCCCCTCACTAAAGAAACTGGCATTTCTTGCCCTCCCTTCTCCAATACATCATCTGGAGAAGCTTTTAGAAACTCCCTTTGTATTTCTTCTGTTATATAGGAAACGTTCCTGCTTGATCCTGATCCTTTGGCTAGAACCAGAAAAAGAGGTGTATTTATTCATGTGTCATTTTGATTTAATGCATTTCTTACCCATCAACGTAAACGTATAATCTTTTTGAGGCAGCTCACAATATAAAACATAAAATTCCTTATTATTACAAAAGCTTATAACTTCATAAATCTTCTTAAACTTAAAAAATGAACCACTGATCTCAAACAAAGGTAGCATATATAATAAAACTGTTCAGTTAGAAGTAAAAAAGGAATAAATTGTTAAAAGTCTCTTCAAAGGGTCTCAGTTTCAAATTTATCTGCAAATGTATACAGTTGTTATTTTTTTTGACATTTTGTTTTGACATTTGATGAGTTTCACAATTTATTTTTATGTGAATCTCTCTTAGTTCATAACATGACACTTATGCTCTTATTGCTGAAATTTGAGTAAAAAAAGACTAAGAAAACATTTATTGAATTAAGCAAAAATATATAAAAAATATGCCCTACTTTTTAATGTTTGTTATTTGGTGCAGATCTGTGCCAGCTGAGGTTTCTGGGTTGTCTTCAAAGATAGTTCCAAGGTCAGTCTCCTCTGGAATGCTAAGCATATAAATGTCCTAAACCAGGCTCATTTCTTTAGGTAACTGCTGATCAAAAGTACTCTTGGGTATTATTACCACCTGAGCTTCCATAGGCAAAATTGAGTTTTTGAAGCATATCAAGATATGGATTTGGTGCTTCAGGGACAGTGCAACTATAGGGGTATTGGGTCAGGAACATCCCATTCCATGCTGCCTTCAGCTTCCCTTTGTTCATGCAATGCTGTAGGCATCCATGAAGTAATGGTTGGCTCAGCTCTTTCTTCCTCATTGTGCAGCTTTTGGAGGAGGAGCAGCAGTGGTGTCGCGGAGCCAGGATTTGAAGGTTGGAGCCCCTTGACGTTGTAATTAGCAGGAATTTATTACATCACTAGCTGATTACCCGGCCTTACTTGGTTTTTTTTCTTTCTTTAAAGGAAGTATAGTTCTGCCAGCATGTCTTGCCTTTTAGTTCTGCTTTCTGGGTGCCTCTTGGAGATTTCTGTTGAGCATGAGGTAAAATTCACTCTATGTTTTAGCAACTGAGATATCTGGCCAGTGAGTCCCATTCTGGTGATTGGATTTTTACTCCCAGGCCAAACCCATTGCAAGGGACATCTCTGTTGTGTTGCTGACTTTCTTGTATTGTATGCTTGGTTTTTGAGGATTTCTTTCTCAAGAATGAGGTAATTCACTTCTTTTAAGCAACTGAGATATATGCCCAGAGAATCTCATTGAGTTGAATTGAGCTTTACTCCAAGGCCAAACACATTGCAAAGGGGCGTACACTTCCACCCTGAGAGGAACAATATCCTAAAAGGGTGAGGCGATGATGGGGGCAATCCTAAAGTGACCAGACTCGCCCTTCAACCACCACCGTCTTCCCTCCCTCTTCTGAGGGCTCAAACAACAGGCTCCAGCGGATTCCCCCCTCCCCAGCTGCCGGAGGAGAATGGACCGTTCCATTGTACCACACCATGGAGGTGCCACTATTCCATTTTGTCCCCCATTCCCCTCCCTTCTCTGTTCCACAATATCCCAACACCTTCCTGATACTTTAACAATAATAACCTGTCGAATGAAATAATAAAAACAGGTTTATTTCCTTTTTAAATAATTTTTTATTCTTTAGCTCTGGGAAAGGATTCCCCCTTTTTAGTGGTGGTACATGCTTTCTCTCCCATTGGTGGGGGTGTCCCCTTTGCATCCCAATTTGTGGGGCATATACAGTACCCCCAAATGGGTTTCAAGACCCCACAATGCTGATCTCGCAAGCCCAAGGTAGGTGTGTGGCAATTTTCAGCGAGATTGGTCCAGGGGTGTGAATTCCTTTAGAGCACATACAAGACCACAACTCTGTTTTATAGATATAGATTGCCTGTCCTTTGGGTTGCCTACTCCCTCTGATCTGCATTACAACAATTACAATAGCTGGGTGATTTTTGCAAGTTATTGCAAAGAATTTAAGTCTGGTTTGGTCTTGAATGGGCACTTGCCATTAACTTTATAAAACACCTGCTCCTCACTTGTTGACTTAGAGTGATCCAGAGCCCTATATGTTTGGACACTCCTTAGGGTTGGGTGGGCTTGTTTTTTTACTCACCCTTGGCTATAGATCTCTTTAATAAATGCTTATCAGAGAAAATACTGAATACTACACACTCTTAGTAGTTTAAACCGAGGTCCCCAACCACTGGGCCATGGACACGGGCAGTCCTAAACCAGGCCATGGGGGTGGGTGGTGCTGGGAGCCCCAATGGCAGCCTTCTTCCCTCAACGTGCTCTGCCGGATTTGCCCAGCAAACAGAGCGAGAGCACTGGCTTCAGTCACAGCAGATGGAGAAATTATTTAGCATGGAACTGATCCGTGGTGCAAAAAAGGTTGGGGGGCCCATGCTTTAAACAACCAGATATAGAGATTCTTGAACACTGTTATAATCTGAAACATATTTCTGCAGTACAAGACATTTTCAGAAAGGTTTTAATGTCCTATAAGTGATTATTTATACAATCCTTCTGTGTAATGCAAGGGTCTGACATGAATAACTAAATAATAACCTGAGGTGGTATTTGATGGATAAAATTTAGAAATATTATTTCAGGAAAAGTTAAAATGACCAAAATATCTTGCTTCTCTTCTATTTCTCCGGGCAGCCTATTAAAAATACTTTGATTCCCTTCATTGCGTGGTCAGCTTTTTTCACTTAGTGTGTATAAAATAAATACAATTAGTGACCTGACTTCAAATCACTTGAAAGCACTTTATATTCTAGAATTCTGCAGCTGTCTGCAGTGCTCTATTTTCAGCTTTATCCAACCTTGTTTACCTGGAAGACTTTTTTTTATTAAAAAAACTGTTAAAAATGTATGAGTACAGTACCGTATATGTACTTTATTAGATGCCTTAATGTTTATTAAAAGTGCATGAGTCATAAAAAAATGGAAGATTAGATGTGAAATGTGAACCTTTCTCACTTATTTAGAAAGCATTTTAGTTGTTTCAAAGCTTTTAAAAAACATTACAGCCAGACTTTCAAGGTGTTTCATTTTTTGAGGACGATAGAAAAGAATATATTGCCACATGTTATTTTAGGGTCTGTAATATATTTATAGCTTTGTACCAAAGAGCTACAAGTCATGATATTGAAAAGTTTAATTTACATTTTTGTCAGCATGGAAATGTTACATGAAATGATGCTGCATTAAATGGTGTTTTCAATCATTAAGTTTATTTACCTTCCCCCAATGCTATTGTGAGCACCAATAGCACAGAATTAAAGAAGGACAAGAGGCAGCTGTGATTTGAATGAGTATTTTTGCATTTACAGTAGAACAGTATAATGAATGCCTCATGCAGCAAAAAAAATCGTACAACGAAGAGGATTTGAAAAAACCATTGTGCCCCGTATAATGATTTTTTTTGTTATACAATGCAATGCATCTCTATGGGAAAAAATCATACAATGAAAATATCTATCGGGAAAATTGTGCGACGAATTTTTTTTCATTGTACAATTTTTCCCATAGAGATTTCTGTTGTACGGTTTTCCCCATAGGGATTTTCATTGTACCTTGCATGCATAGTATAACAAAACAATCTTATAACAAAGTGCCTCATAGAACAAATTATTTTCATTATACGGGGTTCTACTGTACATAGAAGTCACTGCATATATGAATGTACAGTATTGGGAGTAGATGGAAGAGGGACTCTACTATTCTTGAATGAAAATGCCCTATGGCTGTTTACTTATCAGGAAGTGAAGGATATACTTAGAGGTAGTTGTCCATCTGAAAAAAGATGCCAAGGGTTGTATTGCCTTTCTGCAGGCTACAATCCAGTTACTAAATCCCATTAATAAATGGGATTTCGTTAAGTCAACATTTAGGTAAGTTCCGTATAGGAGGAGCCGGGAGTTTGAGGGTGGGCAAACCACTAAGTCAGGGCGGGCAACACCCTCCCTGGCCATCCCCTGGCTATGGCCCTGATCTTTGATTCAATGGGTCCACTGCAATTGTGATAAAGAAGGGGAAAAAAATCTAACTATTACAGAGATTCTAGTCAAAACTCCATGGTGAGACACCTTAAGGAGTTTTCTAAACTTTTTACTGAGTTTTTAAATTGTGTATTTATAATTCATCCACAAATATAATTGAATGCAACCTTTGTTTCTGTGCAAAAACTAGGAGCTTTTACTTTGGGAAGCAACCACACAGCGAGCATAGCTAGACAGGGTGACTGATCAGATATACACAAACAACTCATCCAGTGCTACTGCTCTTACTGTTGGTTCATGCAAGAAAGCATCGGTTTTCATAGTTTCCTTAATGGCACATTTTACAAAATAAAAACCAAGGCCAACAAAAAGGAAGCCTGCCATTGTATAGCTACTTGTATCAAAGATAACTTATTCAAAGTTTTCCCCATTGAAGAAGGAAAATCAATCCTCATTTGAGACTAATAGTTTTATTTAACCCAATGTTTTTGTCTGCATTTGGCCTTAGGCATCTACTGCTGACAATAAAAAGGCAGTGGGCAGCAATTCCATCTTTACTCTTTATTGGATTTTAATCTGGTAAAAAGTGATAGAACCAGAGGGAAATTGGAGGATTGTGAATTTGCTTTTGAAGGTCACACTAACAACTGATGATATCTGCATAGCAAACAAATGTTTTATATTTCATTTTTAAAAAGGATGTTATTTTCCACCTTTTTTTGTAGAATTGGCTCCAATCCCCTTCCTTTGCCTTTTATTTATTGTTATTTTCCCTCTCTGTAGTGTCAGGTGTTGTGTCTGGCCTTCTGTTCCTTAGAGTACAGGGGCATCTTCCTCATCTTTCATACAAGGCTAGCCCTCCCCTTAATTTTTAAATGTGTTTAATAAGTGTAGATGTATTTATTTCAGGAGTCAGTAAAGTATTTGACATATTGCACAAATATGTTACTTGTACAGTTGTTGTTGTTGTTGTTGTTGTTGTTCAATCGCACAGTCGAGTCTGGCCCTTTGCAACCCCATGGACCACAGCACGCCAGGCTCCTTTCTCATCTGCCATCCTCCGTAGTCTGCACAGATCTACACCCACTACGTCAACAATGACCTCTAACCATCTCAACCTCTGCTCATCCTACTTTTACATTGGGGGATGTAAATAAAATATACCATGGTCTGGTTCCATTACAGCTTCATGTTCCTTGACTTTTCTCTCTGTTCATTTTGTTAGCAATGTCTAAATTAATTAAATGAGAGTTAAGCCAAGTGACTCAAGGATTGTAAACAGCACCTAATAACGAAATGTTTTGTATTTTACATGGATAATGTATTTCTTCTTCTTTTTACTGAAGACAAAATTAATGTCTCTCTGCTCCTAAAATTTACTGAGCATGGTTTTAATTTAAGCTTTAAAATTTGTTCAGTGCTACCTCTTCAAAATTCAGGCAGTGTCTTGCAAGAGAAGCAGAACAGATACAACCCTGAATATTTTATACCACTAACAAGTCTTTTGTGATGTGCAGTCTCACATGATTAATAGCATAAAAGTACTTCTGGCCTCATTTTTGAAATTAGGTTTTACATGCATGTATATGAAACAAGTGGAGGGCTCCAGCTACCTCCATTATATTATGATTTAGGATGATGTGCTAACTCAGATATTTTGGACAGCAGTATTGGAAAAGAATCATGGAAAAAGGAAAGTAATGCTGGGAAATTCCTGATGAAATAGTCTGTGACAGAAAATTCCATCTTTCCTTGAAATATATTCACTGTCTTCACAGTTATAATTTCATTTTAGATGCATCACATTTTCCTTCCTCCAGAGTACTCTAGAAACACGTTTTCTGAATCATTGATGTAAATCCTTGTTTGTCTCGTTTTTGCAGATGAGCACAAGACCCTGGGAAAAAATATTTTTCCTTGTCCTATATAAAGCTGTTCTTCTTCTCTCTGTCTGTCTGTGTGCACTTTGCTTCTCAAACAAAAGGATTCTAGTTTTGCACAGACAATCTGCATAAGTTAGGTAAAGGGTAAAGTCACCCTTGCTTGAAAGCCAGTTGTATCCAACTCTAGGGTTCAATGCTCATACCTGTCATGTTTTGGACATGAAAATAAGGGAAAATTTAGGCCACACCCTTTGCTCCCAGGCCACACACCCTTCTCCCCAAAAACTAGGCACATCCAAGAGCCTAGAAGATGAGGAACCACAGAGGAATGTTGAGTTCTCCTGGTGGAGGAAAAACCACCCCATAGGCACAACTGTTTCCCCTCACAAGGAAAAAAGGCAGCCAGCAGGCCAGGCTTACTTCAAAAATTCTACTCTATATTCCCCCCTATTCCCCCTCCTATTCAACTGCATTTCATATTATGGTGATTTTTCATGGAACTATTTTTCACATTTTAATCAGTTAATTGTCTCCTGTCTTAGCGTTTTATGCCTCAACTTCATTTTTAAAAACTCTGTATTGAAGAGAAAACCATGGAAGTATGCTGTTTATATTGTATGCAAATATACTTGAAGCCCCCCCCTCTCTCTCTCCTGGGAAAGAGGGTGTTAAAGGGAAATCAATGAGCCAATCGGTTTCAAGTATATTTGCATACAGCATAAACAGGATACTGCCACAGTTTTCTCCTAAACACAGAGTTTTAAAAAATGAAATTAAGGCAAAAAAACACTAAGACAGGAGACAATTAACTGATTAAAGTATAAAAAACAGTTCCATGAAAAATCACCATAATATGAAATGCCGTCAAATGGGGGGGGGGGAGAGTAGGGGTAAATATAGAATAGAATTATTAGTAAGCTTGGCTTGCTAACTGCATTTTTCCCTGTGAGAAGAAGCAGTTGTGCTTATGGGTTGGTTCTTCCTCCATTAGGGGGAGGCCAACACTCCTCTTCTCTGGTATGAGCTGTACACCTTATAAAGCTATAACACAATGATATATGAGAGACTTACATGCCTCTATTTTTTTTTAAAAAATATGGGAAATTACAAAAAAATGATGGTGGGATTAGGGGCTCAAAATTACAGGGTTTTCCTGGGCAAAACAGGATACTTGACAGGTATGAATGCTCATCTCTTTTTATAGCCAAAGAGCCAGCGCTGTCTGCATCTGGAGATGTTTTATGTGGACATGTGACAGGCATTCCTGGACATCGGGAGTGCATGGAATACTGTTTACCTTCCCACCAAAGTGGTACCTATTTATCTATTTGCAATTTCTTACTTTCAAACTGCTAGGTTGGCAGGAACTGGGACAGAGATGGAAGCTCACTCCATTGTGCAGTATTGAACCCTGACCTTCCAGTCTTCAAGTTCAGTGGCTTAACCACTTGAGCCACTGCAGTCCTTTCTGCATAACTTGTACAGATCAGACCAGAGAGAGAGAGAGAGAGAGAGAGGGAGAGGACGAGATAACAGCACTCCTTGGCTTTGTCATTTTTAAGGCGAATTGTCTAGCAGAGCCATACCTGTCAAGTATCCCATTTTGGCCAGGATTTCCTGTAATTCACCGCTCTATCATGCTCCTTCCCGCCATCATCCCGTATTTGAACGGCCAGGAAATGGGTTACTGTGCATGCGTGCTGCTGCCTCTGACAGGCACACATGTGCAGTAACCCCTTTCCTGGCTGAAGGGGTTTCTGCGCATGCGTGCAAGAGTTACTGTGCATGCACACAGGGGTTACTGCGCATGCACATCGCTGCCTCTGACATCAGAGGCAGCGGCGTGGATGTGCCAATGCCAGCACCTGGAAACCTTCCTGTATTTGGACACCGGCAACGTGACAGGTATGAGCAGAGCTCACAAATTGCAAATCTTTAATTGAGGCATTTTATGAAGGCAAGACATCCTAACTTAATAAGAATAAAGAGATTAGCATATGTTCTTCCCTTCCTATTCTGGAGGCAGCACATTCTGTTTTTTAATCTTTCCCAAGAATGTCTGGACGTACTTGTTACTGTCCAAAGGAAGAGAAACACTACTGTATGTGGTAGCCAAACCACAGAATTTGGAAAATGCTACCAGGACTTCAGGATTCGAGGCATGACCTAGTGTAGAATTGTTTCTTCAGGAAGGTTCTTATAGGGATCCACGACTGTCTTTTAAGCAGTGTTGGAAGCCTTCTGTTTCTTTTCCAATACTGTTTTTTTGAAGCTCCTTTTAAATAAAATATGTCGTACTCTGTAGTATCTTAACTGCTGCTATGATAAAGTTTTAAGGTTCTGGAAAGGAGTTGTGGAGAAATCACTCCCATGCTATTTTTATAATGTAAGAATAGGTCTTCTCACATTGTTTTGAGTAGGTGGCTTGTCTTGTATTTCTCGCATGCAGTGTTAATCTCTTGAATACTTTATAGTAACACCTGCCTGGCTGGTTAGACACATTTCCCATGGTTCACATACAATTGACAAACCACTTGCCTTAGACACATGGTTCTTTCAAAGTCTTCTGAGATTTGTGCTGTACCTTCGGGAAATAGCTGATGCAAGCTAGTTTATAAGAACGATGTGGAAAATAGGTCGATCATAAAGGAAATCAACCCAAACTGTTCCTCGGAAGGTCAAATATTGAAGATGAAGCTAACATATTTTGGACATCAAATGAGAAGAGAGGATTCACTTGAGAAAGCCTTGATGCTGGGAAAGGTCGAGGGCAAAAGAAGAAGGGATCAGTAGAGAATGAGATGGCTAATTGGTATTGATGCAATGGGCACAGAGCTGGGCAAGTTGTGGAGGATGGTGGAGGATGGTGGAGGATAGGGGGCCTGGTGTGTGATGGTCCATTGGATCGCAAAGGGTCGGACTCGACTATGTGACTGAACAACAAAATGTAGAATAATAGTTAGATCCCAATTTTGTACTTTCTTTCTTTTCATCTGGACAGTTAGGAGCTGCTTTCATAGAAGAACTTGCCTTCTCTTCAACTCAGACTTAAGAAACAGTAGCTTTTATCTTCTTAGATCTTAAAAAGGCTTCCCCCTTTTAAAAAAAATCCAGTTTTATAATAGCAATAAAACTTACGACAGCAATTCTTTAAAAGCCAGATAAGTACAAATTGTGCCATCAACCTCATCCGAGGTTTGTAACCATCCTAGCCGATCTTCCTCTGGCAGATAAATGGCTGCTGGGCTGAGCATTATGACTGCTGCATTTCAAATATTGTTCAGAAAAAAACAGGAAGGTGAACACTCAATATGAATTTTGCACTTAAATCAAGCATGGCCAAAGAAGAGCATTCAGAGTACAGTGGTTATAACATATAATGGTGGTTATAATTTCACACAAATCTATAGCTGATTACTGTATATGTGATCTGCTGGTCCACTTAATAGAGCAAAATTTCCCCTTAGGCTATAATCCAAGTGCTCTTTCACAATACAGTTTGTGTGCTAAGCCATATAAACCTGTCTTGCTATATTCTTGCAATCTACAGACAGAATATTAGTACAAGCCTTCTGCATTTTCTCCTTGGTGTAGAGGCAGAAATTCTGCTTCAAAAGCCATTGACTGGATGAGGAAGAGGAAGGCAAGAGTCTAGGAAAGTACAAAAGTCTACTTTTACAATTTTGAATGTAAATTTGGATTTGAAGATCAGCACTGTTATTAAAACAGTACAAAAAGTTGTTCTTTGCTGTGCCTTTGGCATTCAAAGCTGGTCTAGCAAATTGTATATCACTGGTATCATTTAGGGGTGGAACCTGACAACTGAGCAGAGATAAATGTGCTTCTAAAGGAGGATTCTGTGCGGCCTGCTAAAACATTGGAAAAGTATGCTGGAGAATATTTATTCTCTGTAATGTTTCTGAAAGAAGGAGGTGGGTGGGAATCCTGTAGGAAATCTGATCCATGTAAAGATCTAAATCATTCAGTCTCATTAGCAGCAGTTTATAGTCCCAGATCTTTTAAGAGAGAGAGTTAAAAGGTCCAGCTTCATTAGACGGAGTAAGAGGGAAACAGAGATAGAGAGAAAGCAAAACACACACACGCTGCACTGTTGGCTGAACAAAAGATAATAATGGCTTCTCTTTATTCAAACAGAGTATCTCAGAAACGAAACTTAACAGAAACAAAACTTAAGGCACATACAACCAATCAGAAGGCCAGAACCCAAATAAGGAGAAAGAAGGGAGAAATCTTCTCATATTCTACGTATGCCCAAAATCAAGCGTTGTCTCTCATGCAGACAAAGAGGCCTTTGTTTACACAATGTGTCAGAGACAGCCAGACAGAAAACAGATACATTCCCACATGTCCTCCTTTTTCATTTAAATTTGAGAGAGGGACGGCTAATCATACCCCTGCATGTCATCATACTCCATAACTACTCCTCTATATACATCATCACTGTCCTCCTGGACATCGTACTCTTCCTGACTCCTGGTACCTTGTTCCGGAGGATGATACCTCATTGAGTACAATTGCCGTCGTGCAAAACTTGATGTCTCCCTTCTACGCAGTGGACATGCGTTACACATAGAAATAAGGTTAGGAATACAATTAATGCAAAAACACAAAGATATAAGGCAGATAATAATAATGAACCCATAAAAGAAAACTAGTCTAAGGACAGATAAATCAGGCAACCAAGAAGTCACCCAATCAAAGAGATTAACATCAGTGCGTACATTGTTAGTAATGCTCTCCTGTAAATTCTGAAGTTCTTTCTCAATAGTATTATTCAGATCCTGGAATTTTACCCGACACCCCTGGTTCCCGACCAGTTTACAAAATCCTCCGGATTTTGCTAACGGGTAATCTATGGCCAGTCTGTCCTGCATTTGGTCTTGATGAAGCTCAGTGATTTCCATTTGAAGATCCCGTATGACCCTCCCTGTGGCATTGATTGATTTCTCCAGCCTACAGGTGAGTCCCAAAATGGACCTTCTATTCTCCTGGGAAATGACACCTGGGTATGATCCCAAGGTGAGTGCTCCAGTGATAGCACCCCCTATAGCTCTCCCCCAGGAGCTACCATCAGAAAGCTGAACATCGATTATCACTTCATCATTGCAACCAGGACCCATCGGGCTGGCAGCAGCTCTCCGGCGCCGTGCATCTGCCTGAAGCGGCATTTGCACTTGTACGGGTAAGGTAAAATAACCCAATGCTGCACATTGATATTGTCCTGGATGGAAATTCGTGGCAACTCCATTAAAAAAGAACCACATGTTAGGATCCTTGATTTGCCATCCATTGCAAATTGAACCACTATCTATAGCAGAATAATCAGGAGTAAACATAGGAAACACATCATATATATCTTCAATAGTAGTGTTAAACAAGGTATAATTAAGCTTATAAGAACTGTTATAACTACCCCATAACCAAAAATAATCATAAAACCCTTTGTGCTTGAGTCCAGTGCTTCCATTTACTATTCCAGACTCCAGAACTATGACAACAGAAACAAAGTCCTTTAGTGTATTTCTTGAATGTCATGCTTCGCCAGCGGGTATTGTTAAATTGTTCAGGGGGATTAGAGAAGAGTGTAGACCTATCAACATGTTGCAAATGTCCAATAACCAACTCTGGCGTGTTGAACAATGCCGGAAGAAAGGCCATTTGAGACACTGCCAGTGGATGCTCATAGTATAACGTTGCATTCTTACCATGAACCTCAAACATATAGTTAGCATGACGAAGCCAGAAGTTGGGGTTGCCCCCATGAGGTATTGTTCTCACAGCTGGAAGCACAGTAAGAAAGAAAAGAACAAATGTCAGCAAATTTAGTCTACTGGTGAACCACCATCCTGGAGCTGAGTAACCTTCTTCTCTCTCCATGGGCGGATCGCTCCAGCAGGAACCCTTCCACTCAGGATTCCCTTGTTGCCAATAAATGACCAATGGCTTAGGAAGACACTCCCCTAAGAAACAGGAGCATGCCCTGCTATTACTAGTACCATGTAACTAGATATGAAACATGCCTGACATATAACACAAATGCAATGTCACAAACCCATTCCCATGTGTAGGGTACTGAAAACTCTTCCATGCACTCCTGGAGGTACCTTGAGATATGCAGTTTCATAAGGCAAAACATAACATAAGCAAAGACAGGTCTTTCTCCTGCAAGAGAATAAGCAAACATTTAAGCATGAACAAAACATGAACATTCCTCTTCTTCCTTACATGAAGGAGGTCTCTGTTGCATTCTAGAAAGCATTTATCACTCCCCAAGTACATGAGTAAGGCATTAAATTTCTTCTTCTCTCACTGGTGTAAGTGAAAGGGCCATTCAATAACTTAAAACCAGCATAGCATGGTAACTCAAATACAGTACAAATATCATTAGAGCATTTCACACTCATAGCATGAGCAGGTAGACAATTTCTTAAAAAGGCTGTCAGTTTTTATAATGCAAACAAAGCCAATTCTTATTTAAAGTCCACACAAACTTTTTAGTCCAATTAAAATGTCCAAATTAAAAGTCCAAATGTTGATTGAAGCTTTCTTAAACACTATCTTCTCTCCAGCACAGTTCTTGGCATGGCAAGGGCCATAAATTACTTCTCACTGAATTCACAGAACACCCATCCAACCCCCCTTTCCAGCTTTTCAGGCAAACACACATTCCTTCATGCTCCAGCCACACCCATCTGCATTAAGGCAGGCCGATGGGTATGAAGGCACAAAGAACAAATTCTCCAGAAGTTGCAAGTAATTTCACACAGAAGAAAATCACAGGGAATTCCAAGTTGCTTTCCCTGAAATCCTGATGCCTGAAACTTGGAACCGTCCATTCTGGATCTCTTTGTTTGAGGGTTGGGCAATTCAAAATCAGCCAAAAACTGTATGTCTTCTCCCTCCTTGTATTTTTGCATCAGCCTGCTGTCCATACAGGCAGGATTCACCCCCCTGTTCCTCTGGATTTCTTTCATTTGCAGCATCTGAATCTCATTTCTATGACAAACTGCATCTGTTAGTTTGTACTTGCACCTCTTTCTGGACTTGGGTTTTTTGCATTCCTCCTCTTCTGGGCCATCCTTCCACTACCTGCCCACACGTGAGGAATCAAGTTTACTACTCAGCTTCTCCTGCTTTTGTGATGAGGGTTGCTTCAGGGGCAAGCTGAGATCTCCTATACTGCTCTTTGAATCACACCCCTTGCTTCTTGCCACTTTGCATGCATTAATAGCTTCAATCTGTGATGAGGTCCCCACCATTTGTTCCCCATCAGCTGGCACTAGGTGTTTTCTAGGCTTGGCAGGCATTATTGCAGCAGTCCCATCTGCCAGCGCCTCTCTGTTCACTGGATATATCTCAGGAGATTCCACATCCAGCACAGCTGCAGTTAAAGCAGCAGAGAACAGGTCTTTTGTAGGGCTAAAAGTGCTTGATTGCTGCAAGGCAGGATATAATGTCCCATCTTCTTTTCCACCCCCATCCCCATCAGGGGGCTTATGCTGCTGTCTCTCATATGATGGAGGGGCAGTTGGACCCCCTCCCTTGGCTGGAGGCAAAAGCTGTGGGAGGGGGCCATCAAGCCTCTGAGAGAATAACATATTTCTTGGAGTAAGTCTTTGAAGGCAGTTTCTGACTTCCTCCCACGTAAATTGTACTGATACAAAAATTCTCTCATGCTTTTGCAATTCTTTCCCCACCTGATTCCACTGTTTTAAGTCCAAACATTCATCATATTTAACCCAATGACAGTTTTTTTCTATAGCTTTGACCAGCTGTTGTATTTGCTTCTCATCAGCCTTCCGTCCATTCATATGCAAAAGATCTGAGATATCTTTACAAAGTTCATTCCCTGGCGAAGTTAATACGCACCCCATAATTAAATTGTTTTTTCCACTCACCCTGTTTTATTTCTCAAGCGCTTGATTTATGACCTTCCCGGTCGGACCTTTTGCCTGGTCGTAGGTGAATGAGACCTTGTCCCGGTCGATGAGGTGATAATTAGGTGCTAATTGCTGAAGCAGAATTCAAAGAAGGCTCTCTCATTGTAGTTCAATGCCTCACACGGGGCACCACTTGTAGGAAATCTGATCCATGTAAAGATCTAAATCATTCAGCCTCATTAGCAGCAGTTTATAGTCCCAGATCTTTTAAGAGAGAGAGTTAAAAGGTCTAACGGAGTCCAGCTTCATTAGACGGAGTAAGAGGGAAACAGAGATAGAGAGAAAGCAAAACACACACACGCTGCACTGTTGGCTGAACAAAAGATAATAATGGCTTCTCTTTATTCAAACAGACTATCTCAGAAACGAAACTTAACAGAAACAAAACTTAAGGCACATACAACCAATCAGAAGGCCAGAACCCAAATAAGGAGAAAGAAGGGAGAAATCTTCTCATATTCTACGCATGCCCAAAATCAAGCGTTGTCTCTCATGCAGACAAAGAGGCCTTTGTTTACACAATGTGTCAGAGACAGCCAGACAGAAAACAGATACATTCCCACAGAATCCTTGGTTGCTGCATTAGCGTTCACCTACTTGAGAAAAATCTTCCTCAAGAGGGAAAGGAGATGCTTCTATACCTGCCAGCCTTAACAGCAGACAAAACATCTGGAGCAGCATTACCATCAGCCTTGGACAAATAACTTTTTTCACATTATAACTCCCAGAATTTCCTAATGAGCATGGCCCAAGACTTTCAACAGTGACCAGGCTGCAGCTAGTTCAGAATGTAGCTGCCCGTGTAGTGTTGGGGTGTGGGTGTTATGCCCATTCCTCACCTCTGCTACGGGAGCTGCATTGGTTGCCAGTGTGCCTCCGGGTGCAATTCAAGGTGCTGGTAATTACCTTTAAAGCCATACATGGTAGTGGACCAGGATTCTTAAGAGACCGTATCACCCCAAGGACATCTGCCAGTCCCACTAGAGCGGACCGGAGGGGCTCTTTAAAAATACCAACGAGCCTCTCTAGCACTAGAAGAGCCTTTTTGGTATTCGCTCTGGCCCTATGGAACCTCCTGCCAGGTGAACTGCATCTCCAGACAGAGCTGATGCCATTCAGGAAAGAGCTAAAAACCTGGCTGGCAGGGCAGGTGTGGGGAGGTGGAGAGGGAGCAACCCCCCCCACACACACACACACAGGCTCATTTAGAGCAGGATCACTCATGTTTTTTAATGTTTTTAACTAGATTTTAATTGGTGCGGGTGGGAGTTAGTTTTTCCAGTATTTTTAGGAATTTTAAGGGTTTTTATAGTTTAAACATTGGGGATTTTATGTACGCCACCCAGAGTTGCATGTTGATTGGGGAGGCTATACAAATTGAATGAATGAATAAATAAATAAATAAAGACCACTCAGACTATGATGACTTCTCAGTGACAACCTTCATAGACAATTTATTTTGCCTCCCCTGTAATGTAGTAGTAAATTTAAAAGTGCAGGTGTCCATCATGATCATCCTCATATAGCCCCCTACCCCACAAGGAGAGTCGAGTCTATACATGGAGGTTGCTGGATCAGTCCATTAGCAACAATTGAGGAACAGTATTTAATAAAGGTAATGGCTCTTAGTTGTCTATTCAAAACCTAGTAGTAGTAGTAGTAGCAGTAGTAGCAGTAGCAGTAGTAGTAGTTCCTTCTCATGTATAGTGTCACATGTCTACTCCACAACAGTATATTGGACAATGAGGCTCCTCACTGTTTCTTCAGCAATAAAGTTTTATGGGGCTGGGGTGCTAACCCAACACCCAACCCTCCTCTTTTCTCATCTGGGAGTTATCCAAATCCAAACTGCTCTTAACTGCTCTTTGCATTATCATAAAAGTAACAAACAGCATTGTAATTGTCTTAGAAAAATAAATTTCTCTCCCAGCTACTCTGTTTATTGTAGTTAAGCTCAGAGGGAACAGGGCAGAGAGAAGAGATTATCTATCTATCTGTCTGTCTGTCTGTCTATTTATTCACATCTACAGTATATCCCACTATTTTAGTGTAATAATCACTCACGATGTCATAGTCCCTGCCATTCAGAAAATCCTGGGGCTTTGAGCCTATGAGCTCTGATTCTATTACATCAATGCCCCTCCCGGTTGTTTTATTTCAGATTTGATTTTTAAAAAATTATTGTTGTAGTAAAATGTAATTTCATCACCAGCTCACTGTAAACTAGCAAAGTGGTGTTGAGATTTTATTGAGCTCTTCTTCCTTGAAGCACAAACCTCTACAGTTGGAATGCCTGGGAGTTCTCCTGTATGTTTGTTTGGCACAAGATGTTTAGCTTCCAATGCTACGGACGAGATGGTGTTGTTCTCCTTGTCCACAAACAAATTTAAACTCGACTCCCTGTTTCCTTTCACTGTGTTGGGATATATTGCCCTGAAAATGTCTACCATAATTTCTGCTGACAGCCTGGACAGAATCACCTAAAAGGTGCAAATTGTTGTTCAAGAACAGAATCTAAAATACTGTGAAGGTCTCTGGCCATAAACTCTGAAAGAATCATGACTGAGGACTCGGTTAGATGAAAAATCCTTTGGAAATGAAGAAAATGTTATAGGAAAAATATGTGATCACTTTGTATATCCTCTAGTCATTTCAGGAATAGAGGAAAATTTATAATACAATGGAAAACAGAAATGGTTTAGAATCTAGTATATTTTAATAGTTCAGTATCTTCCTCTTATGATGTGCTTAAATCTTTTTATATTAGCCTGCCATTGTCACCAGTCAAAATAAATGGGAGGATAAGTTAGAATCGAGGCATATACTGGCATTATATTATAATAACCTTTTCTGTGCATGGTATGCATTGGTCATAAGCAATTTGCAACAGTAACATACTGACTGAAGCTAGTTTCCAGATGTCATGCACACAGGACAATGTATCATTGATCAGAATTGAAGCTAACACAGTATAATGTGTCTTCTTCTTCTTGTGCTGTTTTCGAATCCAAATATTGGCGTTCATCATGGCGATCAACCATGAAGACTGTCCTGAGAATATAATGCAGTGGCCTTTCATCTGCCTTCTGCATCACAACATGACACCCATATCACTGATCCAGTTCCGTGAGTCACTTTCTGGTCCTGAGCCCTTTTGGCATGCAAAGTCCTCATCAGTCCCAGGTCAATATTGACGAAGCTGCTGCCCTCCATCAAGATGGATTCAAGTGGGATTTAATCCACTTGGGCACCATCACCCTATGGACTTCGGCACCCAAGGCTTTTAGTCAGGGTTGTCAGGTTAGATAACTGCCACCTGACACTCGGCATTGAGTCACTGGCAGTATGGTCTACTCTATTACCAAAGCAGGATAACCTGGCCATAATGTGCCCATGGGGGGAAATGTAGGGGAATGCATGGGTCTACTCAAGCCTAATGTTTGTCATTTTCTCCTAAGAAGAATCTCCCTTTACAGAGGAAAGGGGTTCCTTCTGACAAGATTGTATCCTTGAGAACTAAAATTTATGAGGAAGGGATTGTCCCAACTAATTATCCAGATTTTGAAGATTTCTGTAGGAGTCTAAGATATGGGAAGGGGACTTGCTCAATATATTTTGCTGCCTTAGGTACAGCTTATTCCATAGTCTGGTAGTTAATTATACTTCTATTCACAGCTTGGAAAAATGGACATGCCAGCTGAGGGATTTTTAGATTGTAGTAAAAAAAATTTGTTTCTTAACTTTGCTTTTGTTCATTTTGCTGGCAGTCAGATTATGTACCGTATTTGTCGGCATCTAAGACTCACCAGAGTATAAGACACACCCCGTTATTACCAAACTAGCCCACTATTGGCCACTATATGGAGTACAAGACGCGCTACATTTTCCCTGCTGTATTTTAAGGGGGAAAGGTGTGTCTTATATGCCAGCAAATATGATAATTGTTAGAGCAAACCAACCTGTCCCCAGAGGATTCCTGCCGATGTTTCTCTGGGTCCCTGTCAGGGGCTGTTGTTGTTGTTGTTGCTATTGCTATTGCAGATAGGATTGATCTGTTTTGATTTGTTTCCAGCATGTGCAATTTCTGGGATCAGACAAAGTGATCTTGTAGCTTTAAATTTCTCAATTTCTCTGAACCGGGAAACCACTGATGTGCGCATGCGCAAACAAAAGCTGCATGTGCAGAAAACCACAGGGGCATGGCCAAAATGTGTGTGGGGCTCACGTACCGGCCCCGGAAATTTCTGATGCCGCCCCTGCTGCTCAGCTCTTGCAAACCCAAAGCCTGTGACTTACCTCATGAAGTCAATCCATTTTATATGTGGTCTTCTCTTTTTCCGTCTCCATTCTACCTTTTCCAGCCTTTTTGTCTTTTCCAGAGAGTCTTGTCTTCTCATGGTTTGCCCAAAGCGGGACAGCGTCAGCTTCATCATTTTTGCCTCCAGAAACAGTTCAGGCTTGAAGTATTACTCCATTTTCATCTCTAAAATAACAAATATGTCACCAACTCGCTCGTTTTATACAAGCCAAAGAGTAATATAAAAAGCTTATGTGGAAACAGCAAGGAAGCAGATTTTGGTTAAACATGAGAAAACACATTTCAACAGGACAAACTGCTTGACGATAGAAACGTTGACCTTAAGAGCTGGTGGCCTCTGTTTCTCTGGAGGTATTTCAGTAGAGGATAAATGACAATCTGTCAGGAGACTGTGATTTCATCTTTCGTAGTAGGTCTTGCACTGACGAAGGGATTAGACTTCAAAAACTCTTCCAGTTCTGCAACTTTGCATTTATGTTGAACTACTTGAGACTTTATTATTATAAATCCGTTAAATGGAAGTTTAAAGGGCAATGAATATAATAGAAAACCTAACATATATGTTGGGAAAAGACAGCAAATACTAGTGTCTCTCTACTTCTTTTGTGTCTTGCATGGAAGACAAAGAAGGAGCCGCAGTGGGGCTAAAACACAAGTTTATTTCATGATGGTCAGGATGAACATGTGGTAATGGCGGAGGTACAGCTCATTTTATACTGCAGTAATACATTTGAATAATGTTGCACGGTAGCTCATTGGCTGCTACCAGCATGATGTCATTCTGAGTCACGCCCATCTTCTCCAGGTGATCCTAGCGCGGGAAAGGTTCCCGCGGCTGCCGGTGATTGGGGGAATGTGAACCATGTGAGCTGAACGCTCGCAGCTGCCCTCTATGGGCAGCTTACTCGCGTTCCTTAAACAGCTGGGTTACATTGTAATCATTGTCAGGTTACATTCATACATTCTTAAAGTAATACTGTTACATACACAACAACTTCCAAATCACACAGACATGCACATTTATCTTCATTAAACCTCACAGAAAAATGATTAAGGGATAATCAACAGTCAATCTCCTTAGGTATAGGTTTAGTTTATTACGTGTATTGCAAAAATAATAGCTTTAGATTAAAGATTAAAGTACTTCTAGGATAATGAAAGCCTAGGCAATCAACAACTGTAGAAGAGATGGTTCCATCGCCGGCTCCCTCCCCTGCCCCGCCCGGCGGGGGAGGTGGGAGTGCAGCTGACCGGCGTTACACGGTGGTACTTTGAAAAGCCACACCGCCAGTACCACCGGAGCCACGGTTCCATTGCTGGCTCCCTCCCCCACCCCGCCTGGTGGGGGAGGTGGGAGCACAACTGACAGGCGTTATGTGGCGGGACTCTGAAAAGCTGCTACTACCAGAGTAGCCAATGCCGGTGTATTTCCTGGCCTCAGTTGCCTTGGGGCCGGATCATCCTCTTCTTTGGCTCCATCAGGGATGTGTGAGCCATGGGGCTATGTTTTGGGGACATTAGTGCCGAGGGATCGTGTAACTGTTTTTGTTATGTTAGAACTTAAATGTTTATTGCATATTTTATTGTTTAATTTGCTGTATTGTATCTGTATTTCTAACATTGTATCTTTATATTTTTTGTAAACCGCTTCGAGTCGTCCATTGGATTGAGGGAAGCGGGGTATAAATATAAACAAATAAATAAATGGTTATTTGTTGATCAAAATGTTTTCAGACATTGATATTTAGAGGAGTTTAATTTGTGATTACACTTAAGGGGACCCCTCCTTTCCATGAACACTACAGCTGACCAGGTACACTTTTATTTCTGACATATCAGAGAATAAACAAAACAAAAACACTGTAGCACTTTAAAGGCTAACTGTTATATTTTAACATGAGCTTTCATAGCTCAAGTCCACTTTGTCAGACATGGGAGTGAGACTTCATGACATCAGTTTATATACATCAGATACAAAGGCACAGAGTGATTAGTCAGCATGACAGATAAGTATGCAAATCAATATGGCTTTTTACAACTGGCAGTATCAGATGAGCTCTGGCTGTTATTAGGATTAGCTCTAAATGTCCCCCTTTCAATTGCAAATAATGGGAAGATACAAAACAAACACCTGGCATTGAACATTTGCTAATGAGTTTAACCTCTGTGTTACTGTGTGAGCACATTCTTTGTTCTGTGAGACATGTTGTGAAAGAGAATTTTACAGGAAAGTTTGTGAAGGTAGTATAATATAACAAAATATAATATAAAAATATATAGCATCATTCAACAATCTGTGTATCAAATTCTATTCCTGAGATATTGTGATTTATTTGCCCTTACTTTTAATTTCCACCCTTTATTTTTGTGTTAAATACTTGATCACTTTTTCATAAAATGCTCAAGAGAACTAACACTAAAAATGGAGAAAATTCAAAGGATAGGTCAGAAGTTAAGGTTCAAATTAATGACTAGATTTTTAATAAAAAAATTTAAAATTTTTATTAATTATAAAAACAATACAAAAGAAAAAGAACATAATTGACAAAACAGAATACATTTCATTTTAACAATATAATAATCTAAAATACAAATAAAATGCCTAACAATAACAAGTTACTTCCAATTAGAAAAAGAAAAAAAGAAAAGAGAAAAGAGAAAAAAAAACTATTTGACTGTATAGCGAACAATCCTTTTCTATATCTTATCTTAATTAACACCTCTAGAACTTGCTGTACCAGTGCTTATATAAATCTAAATCTAGTTACATTAAACAAAACAAATACTATTACAATAATCACCCTGTGTATTTACAACTTACAGGAGTCTGCAGGATGTCACATTTTTCACCATTTCCAATAATGTATATATTCTGGTACATGGCTGCCACCCTGATCTCCTTTCAGTGAATGATCCACAAATGGTTGCCAAATTTTCCAAAATCTGTTTTCTTTAATTTTTCCCTTATATTTATTTATCTCCCATGTCAATTTATCGTTCAATGCAAGATCCCACATCTCTTTATACCATTCCTCAACTTTTAAAACTCTATCAAGTTTTCCCGTTATCAGCATAATAGCTATTAACTCCTTTTTATCTTCTTTAACCTTTAAATTTTCCACATCTGTTAACAACACAATATTTAAATTCAGTTTATATTCTAGCCCCATAATGTCACATATTTCATTCTCAATTTTCCCCCAAAACTCTTTTGCCACATTACATTTCCACCACATGTGTTCATATGTCCCCAAAGTGTTTTTGCATCTCCAACACATTTTGCTTTTAGTATTATCTATTTGAAATAATCTCTCTGGGGTCAAATACCACTTCCATAACATTTTGTAATTATGCTCCTTCATTCTAACCGACATAGTTCTCATATATCTTTTTCTCCATTTATTTTTCCACATTTTTTCAGGGATTTTTATGTTCAAATCCTGTTCCCAACACGATTTCAGAGTTTCTTGAGGGTTACCTTCTTTATTTAGGATTTTATATATTCTACTTACTATGCCCTTTAATCCCATATCCCCTTTTCTTATCTTTGACAACATTTCCTCAAATTCTGTTTTATCCCTCTCTAAACTAATTTCTCCCTTATATTTACCATTCCATCTATCCAACAACACCATTTGGAACCAATTCAAATTCAGCTGAGAGTAAATTTCTGCTTTATTCTCTCTATCTTTACAGGCTCGTATCCAGTCTTTCAACAGGAATATTTCCAATACCTCTTTCAGCCTTTTATCTAATTTTATCCGAAAATTTTTAATATCCTCTAATTCTATTATTGGAGATAGTTCTGGACTCAATTTCCTTTTAACCTTATTCCAAACATCCAACATTGTTTTCATCATCTTATTTTTAACACTTATTTTCCCTTTATTATTACCCAAAATAACCTTTTACCCACTTGACTTAGCTCCTTCATCTCTATTTCTTCCCATATTACCCTTTCCCTTGCTAAAATATTCACAACATTCTTAATTTGGAAGGCTCTATAATAATTTCTCAAATTTTGTATCCCCAGTCCTCCTTCTTTCTGAGGTAAATACCAAAAAATCGTTGCTATTCTAGGCTTTCTTCCTGCATTACAGTAATTATTTATTATATTTTGAAAGTCTTTAATTTCCTTATCAATTAATCTGATTGGTAATGCATCAAATAAAAAATTGATTTTTGGCAATAACCATTTTACTTAATGCTATCCTGCCAAACCAGGATAATTTTATCTTTTTATACAATTCTATTTTCTCTTTAATTTCCTTTTTCTGTTTATCATAATTAAATCGCTTAAGATCTTCAAATTTATTTGAAATACTTATTCCTAAATATCTAAAACAATTTTTAACTTGAAGTTTAAATTTATCCTTTATTTTCTCTTGTTTCTCCTTCTCAACATTACAGAATATCATTTCTGATTTGTCCCAATTAATTCTCAGTCCTGTCATCTCTTCAAAATCATTTAAATGGCCTTGTATTTTTTCTAATGCCTTTCTGGGGTGCTTCATTATTACCAAGGTATCATCAGCATACAAACTTATCTTATTTTCGAATATCCCTTCAATACCTTTATCCCCTTTTATAACATTCACTAACAACTTGAGGCAGGCAGAGGTAATGATAATATATGGGATTTCTCCCCCAACCCCCAACCCCCAATAGGCGCCCCCATCACTTTCTGTCCACTGCTCTCCCAAGGTGCCCAGCACACCCCTGCTTAATGTAAGAAACATAAACATAAATAGCTATTGTATTGATGCTGGATTTTCGACCTACAAAGGTAGGAAAGAAAAGTTTCAGAATGTCTCCATTTGAAAACATTCCTTATTATTCCACTGTCATTATTTATCATTATTTATTAACAAGCTGCTTGATGAAATCAGCAATAAAGCAAACAAAAAACTGTCAAACAAGATCCACAAGTTGTGCTCCTCTTAGTACTGTCAACTCAAGTTCTTCAAAGGGTTGGGACAGATATTTCAGTCTTTGGTGGTAAATATGGGTTTACGCAAATGTAAAGACTCAGATAATTAAAGAGCTGTTCAAACTAAGATATGGAATAATTTGGTTTGAACTAACTAGGTATTACTGAGGTCCTTACTAGCTCTCCATTGCCTTCTGATGTGTGAAAGATAATTAATTTCTAAGATGCATCTTTCAGGCTAAACTCTCTTAAAATTAAGATTTGATAAGATGGTTTCCTGATAAAGAAAACTGCTATTCTTAATTAAAGGCATTCCAGCCTAGAGAAAGTGTTCCTAAATTATTTTTCATTGAAGCATTTCTTTAAGCATTGGAACAAGATCCATATGAGATAGGATGATTATATTTGCTGCCTTACATAATTATGTAGGTTTAATAAGCTGTAAATGGTCTGCCAACTACTGGCAGCCTGGCTGTGCATCATATGTTCATCAGCTAAGGTTTGCTTCCCATCTGCCAACTCATAGTGACTGAGAGAAGGGACTGATGTTGCTCTTGTGATAGGTAGGCTGATAAAAATAGCATCTGGATGGCTAGTTGTCCCTGTCCAACCTGGCAGATTATATAGTGCTGGAGAAGAGCATAATGTGATGATAAGGTTACATGAGGTGACTATATCTGATGCATGCCATCTCAGCATAACAGAATTGTTCAATGTATGACTCTCCAAATATTGTTGGAGTGAAATCCCATCACCTAGCACTATTAGTTATGCTGGCTACTATTAATGCAAGATGTAGTTCAACAATGTCTAGAGAGCCACAAGTTCCCTTCGATATAGTGAATGTGATATATGTTCTGGTCCTAAGCTTCTGACCTTGAGGTGGGATCTGGTAACAAAACAGTATGAAATGATGGTGGAATAATAATGTCAGAAATTGTTCAGTGTGAAAGGATTTTTGCTGGAGAAAGTCCACTCAGCGGACGCCCGAGTGAGGCTCCTTTCATGTTCCCAAGATCTTTCCCCACCAAAGTGATTCCTATTTATCTACTTGCAATTTCTTGCTTTAGAATTGCTAGGTTGGCAGGAACTGGGACAGAAACAGGTGCTCAAATTATCATGCAGTAACCAGGTCTCAAACTGCTGACTTGCTGGCCTTCCAGCTAACAAGGCGAGCTTCTTAACCATTGAGCCACCACAGCCCCTATGGTAGAATGACCAAGGGGGATTTAGTCCCTTCTTTATTTGCATATATTGGAATATCTGGTTGATGCCAGTATTTAACTCTTCCTGTTTTCTCCTGTTGTAATATAGTATTAATCTCCTGTTGTAATATGGTATTAATTTTCAATAACAATATACTGTACTATTACATTGACAAATATCTACTGATTGTATATGTCCAAAAGTTACAGTTTCGCCTTCACTTTATAATGCATATATAATCAACACCTCCGACTGGTTGGTGGTGCTGTTCCTTATTCTTATCACCTAGGTAAGGTTTGAAAATCTCCTCTTATTTGGGAGAAATTTGCAGATATTTGAGATCCTGTTTGTAGATTTCAAATAGAGGTCATTTCCTTAAGCAAAAGTGTGTCGGAAGTATTACAATGGCAAAGAGATCTGAATGTCAAGTAATAAAGACCAGCCTGACACATATTAACAAAATGCAGTTGTATTAAGAGTTTACTTCAGGAGTTCTTAACCTTTTTAACCCAGAGGCCAGGTCACGTTCCTTCAGACAGCTTCGGGGGCCGGATGGTCATTTTGCCCTTCTTCCACCACATGGCACGTCCTGGTGTGGTGGAGGCAGTGGGGGCCCACATGAAATGGTGTCACAGGCCGCATCTGGCCCATGGGCAGCAGGTTCAGAACCCCTGGTTTAGTTTGTAGTGAGAAAACTGGCTTATTCTGGGGATGATGTCCACCAAAAGGAAAATAAAGGAAATGAAATAAAATAATTTTATGGCAAAATAGGCAGGATGGAGAAAGACTTGTGACAAAAGAAGATGTGAGGAAGGGAATATCAGCAGTAATGATGCTGAAATCTTAACCATTTCTTCTGTCAACTATTGTTGTTCCAGTATAGGGACACTTCAGATACTTTTCAGCCTGGATAATAGTAAGATGCAAAACAGACAAGCAAGCACACAAGCAAGCAAGCAAATAAATAAATAAATAAATAAATGTGAATATTTTTAATTACAGTCCTCCAAAAGTGTGATCCTATGAATGTACCATATATACCAGTATTTCCCAATGTGGGCCCATGCCCCTCAGGCGCACTTTAATTCCCAGAAGCCTAAATCAGTACATTGGCTGATCACTGCTTTGGGCAATTGACTTAGGCTTCTGAGAATTGCAGTCTCGAAACTAAATGTTGGGAAACACTGGTATATCGAGAAGAAAAACCCACTGTCCCACTATTTTCTGTCTACAGTTAAATGTCTACAGGAATGCAAGCAGACCTTATCTCAAATAGTCACCAGATTACAGGATTTTTAAAGAACTAGTTCATAAAATCCAACTCTAAGAAGAACAAAACTATCAGTTTGTATCCTTTAGTCAAGAAAAATAAATAAACTTATCACCACAGTCAAATCTAAATTCTCTCCTTGAAGAACTGAAACATGGTTTCACTACCCCTCACGCTAGTTTTGCATGGTCAACCTGCATTGGAAAATTTGTCAAAATACATCTAAATTCACTTCTCTCTCTCTCTCTCTCTCTCTCTCTCTCACACACACACACACACACACACACACACACACACACACACACACACACACACACACACACACACACACACACACCATTGGAACTTTGCCTGGGGTGGGGGCAGGCTGTTAGCTCATGTGCATGTGGAGATGCTTGCTTGGAAGCAGTGTTTGAATGGATGTTTTTGTGACTGTACATTTTGTTTTGTTTTTATGCTGCCTTTTCCACATGGGAGCTCATAGTTGTTGTTTTTTTAAGTCAACTAAGAACACAATAAGCTATTACATTTTTAAAAAGCATTTAATAACATTAAACAAGTACTTTCAAACTATTAGGAAAGGCCTCCCTCGAAAGCCAGCCATATTCAACTCTAAGGTTCAATGCTCATCTCTGTTTACAGCCAAAGAGTCAGACATTGTCTGTGTTGGCACACATTTCCTCGACACCATAGGAGACAGAATACTGTTTACCTTCCCACCAAATTAGTACCTACTTGCAATTTCTTGCTTTCAAACTGCTAGGCAGGAGCTGGGACCAAGATGGGTGCTCATTCCGTCCTGCAGTATTCGGGTATCGAACTGCTGACCTGCTGCCTTCCAGTCATCATCTTAGCCATGCAAACTATTATAAATACAGAGTGTCCCAAAGTCACCACACATAGGGAAAACTGGGAATTGTAGCTAAATGTACCTTTATGTACAAAATATTCATCCCAATTTTTTTTACAAAACATTTACAAAACATTATCTGTTGGATCAGGGCCGTGGAGCGGCCGTTGGGTCCCGGATGAGACTGGTCAAGTAACGACACGAGACAAGGTGGAGCGAAGACCAGTGGTTTATTGAGGGAAAATCATCATCATATATAAGAATTCAAGGCAGCGTGTGATAGAATTGTCATCTGACAGAAAATCACATCACATGTTTACACGGGTTAATTGGGAACCTCGCCCGGGGAAGTTAATTAACTAAGTTAAACACTGGCAGGGGAGGTCCATTGTTCCTAGCTTACCCAAGAGTAAATATGGCCACTATTGACGTTAGGGCTTGGGGTAATCCGCAGGTGCGATATTACCTATTACCTAACCGCTTAGTTAGACATTCAATTTCCTCCTGCTTGGACTGCCTGTCAGGTCAGATATGGGTGAATCAATCTTATGACTATTAATCCGCTCCCCAATTTCTGTCCCCTCGGAGCCCAGAGGCCCGGAGTGTTCCCACATGGCATGGCCTCTGTCAGGGACAGTATGCCAATTGTGCTCGCGAATACCGCAATTATCTATGTGTTGGCCACCTCTGTTTACATGCAAACAAAGTCTTCTCCCCCACTCATGATGAACACATTCCAAGCTATCCATTGTTATCTAGTTTTGCCTATATGTTGTAACTTTTGGTACACCCTGTATACTGTAAAAGCAGCAGTTTAGTTTCTTTTAATTGTCTGACTATGTAAATAATGAGGTGGACATTTTAGTCTATTTGATAAATTATTCTCATAGTTACTGTACAAGGATAATGAAAATGGAAGGGAGTGAATATGGGGGCTGAATAAGATAATCATCTTTTAAATCTCTAAGTAATGAAGCGACCAGTGGCTTGTGTTGATCTGATAAAATAATGCCAAGGGTTACTCCCTAAGCTGAAAGGAGGCATGGGAAAATTCTTGGATGTACAACATTTTTTAACCAGCTGAAATTCCAAGACCTGTAATTTTGTCTTCAGGGAGTAGCAAACAAGACACATGATATGATCCTGTGCTATAATATCCCTGGGTATTTATCCAGAACATCTACCAATGCAACATTCTTTTATTTGGATAACATTTCATCAGCTTATAAATGAACAGTACAGCTAAATATATAATAAAGTGAAAGAGCAATTTCAGCAGATGTGTTTTACTTCTCTGGGCTACTAGTCACCTAATCTTGCTTTCTGTTTACGTGTCTTCATAAAGAGACCATACAGTCTCCTTGTAATAAATATGACTTGGTATTCATAATCGCTCTAGTTATAATTTTTGTAATCATCTTGTAATTTGATTACTATTTCCCTTGCTTGCCCTTAATCTAATAAAATGAAGAGGAAATGTTTCTACTTGACCTTTTAGATGTTTCCATGTCTTTTGATGAAATATAAGGTCATTAAAATTTTTGTTCATTAGACACTATTAACAGCTTCAAAATGGTTAGCTGATATAGTGGAAGTATGCAGTTATCTATATTCTGGAATGTTTTGTTTTGGCATATGTTGCACTTAAGTTGATATGATCATGTGCCTAGACAGCATTCTTTGAGGCAGGGCAAGCTCCACAACTATACACAGTAATATAGTCCCTTTAGGTAGTGACCCTTTAGAATGTCATGAAAGAGCAACAAAATACTGATAACATTTTTGTCTTCTAGAAAATATAACTGGTCACCACCTAGATCACTTTCTGAAGAAGGAGAAAAAAATAGAAGTATATGTCAAACATTACATATACTATATCAACTCTTGAGTCTAGAGAACATCTTCCTGGATTCAGCATCTTTTTATCTCTGATGTTCAGAGCTAACCATTATGTTTTATTTAATTAAAATGTCACTATCCATATATGAGAGTGAAGAGCCAATAGGCTTAAAAAAACTGTAAGTTTTCCAAAAGTACGAAAGTTGGGTGGGGAAAAAATCCTGAAGAGAGATTTTCCAAGAGTGTTCAAGGAAGTCTGTACATACTCAATGGCCAAGGATGTTCGTTGCAGAAAAGATTCAAAAAATAGAGAAGAGAAAAGTGGTAACCATGGAACCATCCATCCTAAATGAAGACATGGCTGTGTGACTAGGAAAAAAAGATAGTAGAATTTCAGCATGGAAACTCAATTGGTGACTCAGATAAAAACCCATCAGCTTGACAATTCTACTCTAATAATGATCAGTCAGTTCAAAAAGCTTTTGAGAAAGATAATCATTTCCCCCTTTTCAATACTTAGATTTCCTGATACATTTCTGAAGTGCAAACCTGGGAAATAAGGGTAATGTCTCCAGAACCTAATTCCAGGACAACCGTTTTCTTTAGGAAGCTCAGCTTATTAACAACAGAAACTGGTGTAGTCATCAGATGTCTCCTGTCAATGACATGGTAGGTGGGAAAATCACAATAAACAAAAACCTCCTACAGAGGGGTGGCTAACCTACTGCCCACGGGCCAGACCCAGACCACAGCTCCATTTCATGTGGTCTGTCGCCGACCTTACTGCTACCAGAAGCAGAAGTGGACATGTTTACAACAGCTGTAAAATGAACCCACACATGCATAAACACGCCAGTGCTTGCTGTAAATGTTGCTGTAAATGAACCCGTGGCTGTCATAAACACATTTACAACAGCTGCAGATGTGTTTTATGGCAGCGTTTACGGTGGGAGGAACCACGTGACTGGTCCACTCAGCTGTCCAGGAGTGCGCGGTCCAGCCTGCAGCACTAAAAGATAGGGGACCCCTGTCATACAGCAAGGATTGCAGAAATCAGCTGTGGAGTTGTAGCAACCATCTCTGACCATTTTTAATGTTATGACTGAAAATATCTTCTTTTAGTTACAACTGTCCACAGCTTTGGCCTAGCCCCATCATCTTCTTGCATAAGTTACAAGATACTCTCAAACTATTCATCAGAATTGTTACTTGGTAATGGTCTGAATAACCCATTAGAGACATGAATACAAATTTAAATGTTAATGTCCCTGAACAGCCCTGTTTCCTGTCCTTCCTAATGCTTGGCATAAGAATTCTTGAAGAATACTGTAACAATACAAGGAGATAAAATAAGCTACTAAGTATTGAAAACATGTCTCCAAGTGGCATATTATATGCTCTTCCCACAAAGCATAGCTCTAATAATGTTTTTAATCAGCTTGATGTTTGTGCATAGAGTGGAGCAGCTAATTTCTCTTTTAATCTTGAGCACCTCCTGCCAGATCTAAAGTTTCTTAGTAAACAAGACTTTATTTTCCTATTCATTCCCTTTCCAGCTCACATTCAGACACTATAATTTTTTATTATGTGCTAAAGGGAAAGTTCCCTCAGCAATATTCATCAGCTTCACTTGATATGCTTGGTATGGGAGGAATGAGTTTATGTCATGAATGTTAAGAGGAAGGAGATTGCTGGGGTCAGAAGAGGCATTCCACAGATTTTCTTTGGTCATCTTAAGGAGCTGCTCTTGTCATTGATACCACTGCCAGAATGCCTTAGGATTTCCCAGGTGGTCATCTCTCCTGCCTTAGTCTAGAAAATTTGAAATGTGTGGGAGATTTTGGGATATTCTCCTCCAGAGTGACTACACATAGGTTGAACAAAAGTGGTACAAATTTAGCATTGATATAACAGAAGAATACAGCAAAATTTAAACTACAGTATGTGGAAAAGATAATGTTGCTGCTATCCTTGCCAGAGATGGAAGCATTCTGGGGTGGGGGGAAAGCTATAACTCCCAGAATCCTCCAGGCAGCATGGCCAATAAATTAAAAATTGTGAGATTTGTAATGAAAAAAAAGGTGAATGTCTGTCAACTTGGGGACTCCTAGGACTGGACAGCTGCATTAGGTCTCAGAAATCAGATACAGTACTGAGGTAGCAGAAGTAGTAGTGCAGTGACTGCTAACCTTGGCACTCCAGTTGTTCTTGAACGTCAATTCCCAGAAGCCCTGATCAGCAGGAGTGCTGACTTGGGCATCAGGGAATTGAAGTCCAAGAACACCTGGCGTGCCAAGGTTAGTCATCATTGTAGTAGTGATAGCATCTTGGAGGCTTTGTTTACATGTCTTGTAACACTGCAAAGAGGGAACTGCGGTGGTTTAGTGGTTAAGATGCTGAACTTGATGACTGGGAGGTTGGCAGGTCATCAGTTTGAGAACTGAGTGCTACATGATGGAGTGAGCTTCCGTCTCTGTCCCAGCTCCTACCAACCTAGCAGTTTGCAAGCAAGAAATTGCAAGTAGATAAATAGGTACCACTTTGGCAGGAAAGGTAATAGATAGATAGATAGATAGATAGATAGATAGATAGATAGATAGATAGATAGATAGATAGATAGATAGATAGATAGATAGATAGATAGATAGATAGATAGATAGATAGATAGATAGATAGATGTTTATTTCTATATCGCCTTTCTTACCCATACGGGTAGCATTCCTTGTCCAGTCATGCCTGCCATACGTCCATGGAAATGCCTGCAGACACAGACAGTAAACGAAACAAAAATCTCCCCCCTCTACAGTTTGCAACAGCCCCTCTTTTTGAGAGAGGTAGACAGAGTAGTGCTGGAAACTTGATTAAAAAAATTAACAAAATCCAGACACAAATCTTAAAGCAATGATTAGAGAGGATAATGAGACTTCCTTGAACCAGTGTTGCTCATGCTGTTCTCTTCTTTTGACCTCTTTCCATCTCAGCTTGGTTGCTCAAAAATTTACTAGCCATTGTGTAGCCTCCTCTTTCAGGGACAGACAGGGCCACATTACGATCTTAAATTTTTTTTAAAAAGCTGATTGCCTGGATTCATCCCTGAGTCTACATGCCCAGGTTTTGGCAGTGGCTAGATGGCATCATTGACCCAGTGGGCATAGAACTGAGCAGACTACAGAGGATGGCAGATGACAGAGGAGCCTGGCATGTGGTGGTCAATTGGGTTGCAAAGGGTCGGACTCAACTGTGCAACTGAACAAAAAACAAAACAAAAGAAATTCATGCTATGGCCCGGACACTGGCCAAGCCGTTAGCCAGAAGCTGCTACACCAAAGGTAGGAGAGAGTTCTTATGTTCCAGTTCTAGGTCTAGGCACAGCCATCGTTGGGGATAGCCAGGGTCAAAAGCCATTCAGTAGCAACTATAGATGCAGGGATAATCCAAAGAGATTGTTGGGGTCAAAGGCAGAGGTTCATAGTTCCAATATCAGAGGTTCAGGACCAGGTAACACAGTGTCTGGTTCCACAATTGATTGTTCCGACAAGAGCTTGCCAGTATGTTCCTCCTTTTAAGTAGACTCAGGGCTCACAGCTGAGGGCCAGTTCTGGAGGCATTCTCTAGCCCTCCTTCCCCACAGTGGCAGGTCTTATCTTAAAAGAACTCTGGTCCTTTTGGAGGTGCTGCTGGGCTCTGCATGGTCTTCCAGTGCTGACACCTGGTTCTCCTGTCAAGCCTTGATCATCTTGCCTGGCTTGGCCATGAGGAGCCGGCCAACTGTCCTCTTCCTCCTCGTACCCAGGACCCCAGGCCAGGGCCGCCATCAGGGCAGTACTACCAGTACTGCCGTATAGGGCCTGGAGCTGGGAGGGGCCCTGCTGCCGCCAGCCATAACTAAGACATTACTATGTGTGTATGTGTGGGCCCAATAGGATTGCTCAGTATTGTAAGAGTGTTTCAGATGGCTCGGCCCAATAACTCCAGAGACAGTATATTATAATTAAAGTCTTTTATTCTCACTGCCCGCATGGCGGTCAGTGGCTGTATCAAGGGTCAAAGATGGAAGAAGGGTATGAGGTCGAGGTGGTCCTTTAATAGGGTCGGATGAGGTCAGAGGCATAAGGTTCAAGGGAATAGGGTTACAGTGGCAAGGCATTGTGGTACATGTAGTTCGGGTTAGTTTGATATTACATCTGACAAAACCCCTTCTAATATCATATGGGCTGACTACATTGCAAGCGCGGCACCAAAATGGCCGCCGCGCTCTTTGCGGCCCCCCCCATCGGACGAAGGCATCCGGGTAGTTAGGGGGCGTGGCCAGCTCCTCTATAAAAGGGGTGGCCACGAGGCAGCCGAGCTGCCATTTTGCGAAGCGACGGAGCGGAGAAGTTTTTCCCTCTTACCTCCGTCGCTTTTACCTTCACCGGGAAGCCTCTTGGCTGCTGAATTTTCTCCTTTTCGGCTTCCCATCGGTTAGCTGCATAACCCTCTAAGAAGAAGGCGGCTGCAAACGCGGCTCGTTCTGCGCGGAGGCGCCAGCTGGGTCGGAGGACCGCGGCCGCGCCTACCCAGCAGCCTCCTTTGCCCGAGCTCACCGGGACCGGTGGTATGGGGTTGATTCCCCCCTTAGCCTGGGGCTGGAGGTCTGTGTACCGGCCCTGTAGGGGCCGTGGCTCGCAAGCAGTGGCCACTGCCTCTGGCGTGGCCCATTCTGCGGGGCCTTCCCCGTTGGTGCGCAGCTGCCTGCGGGGGGTTTCAGCTCTCTCCCCTGGCAGGGTTCTCCCCGGCCCTGGGGCCGGGCCTGGGATCATGGCCCTATATGGGCCCAGGGGGCCAGGGATCTGGACCTGCGCTTGCAGTTAGTGGGCCGGCTGGCCCTTTGCCCCCTCTTGGGGGGCTGCGGTGGCTCACATGGTTAAGACACTGAACTTGCCGACTGGAAGGTCGGAGTTTGATTCCCGGGCGCTGCATGACGGACTGACAGGGCCGCCATCAGAAATTTCTGGGCCCCATACTGAGCAATCCTATTATTGGGGGGCTACGTCAGTGTGGAGGCCCTTCTGGCCCGCGTTGCGGCCCTCGAGGCTTCACTGGCCAGGGTAACCACCCAGGGGACCCCTTTTGGGGTGCAGATTCGTCCATCGTCTGCTGGGCAGCGGCAGGCGGCGGGACGGGTCGAGCTGACTGAGGCGCGTGGCCCGGCATCGGCCACTGCCTCGCAGCTCCCCAATCGACAGGCCAGTGCTGGTCAGGCCCCGTCGGCGAGCTCAGGTGCGGTCGTGAGCTCCGACGCCCCCAGTGGGTCGGAACCCCCGGCGGGGGCGGCCCATGGGGGTGCAGCATGTGAGTATGTGGTTCAATCTAGCGCACCCACACACATGGCAATGTTGAGGGAGGGTTTCAATGGCCTTGGCCTCGCACGGGTGGTGCAGCGGTTCGGCCGCCGACGGCCCACCCGGTGACTCCAGCTCTCACCCAGGGCCCCGGTGTGGGGGGTACTACTTGCGCAGTTGGGAATGTTTTAGGGGTGACCGGGTTGGTCCAGGCTCCTTTTCAGATGCCCGCAGTTCCCGCCGTTCCTGTGTCGGCATTGCCGACTGCGGGGTATTCGTTGCCCCTGGGGGACCATTTGGCCCAAGACACCAAGGAAAAGGTCTGGCGTGGGAAGTATGTGGACATCTTCTCCCTCCTTACCAGAGAACTCACCATAGAGGAGAGGGAGGGGCAAGATGAGAAGGATAAGGAGCAGGCACGTCGTCGCAAGCAGCCACGTACGTGGGCCAACCGGTTGCCGGCCTACCTCATACATGGCGGTCTACCTCAGGGCCCGGCCGGATTTGGAGATTCCGATGGTCCAGTAGTTGGACCACGTTTACCGGGCGATGGTCGACTTCCCGGGCCCGTCGTGGTTGGCTTATGATGTGGAATTCCGTATGCGGATTCCCCTGCACCCCGAGATGAGGTGGGATGAGCCCTGCCAGACACTGTGGCTTCTGTACATGACTCCCACGCGCCCTGCGCCTGGAGAGAGATACCATTGTGGACATGCGGTCCGGCGAGCGGCCCCAGCGCAGGCACCCCGCCAGGTGGCGGGGCAGGGGGTTCTTGCCCGCCTGCTGTGCTGGACTTTCTTGTCCAATGGTTCCTGCAATGGGAAGAATTGCCGGTACAGGCATGAGTGGCCCTCTTGTGCCGGCCTCCATGCTGCCTCCGCCTGTCCCAGGCCTGGAGGGATGCGGGGCGGAGGGAGGGGCGGACAAGGGGTTGGCAAGACTGCCGCAGGGGGAGCTGGTTCACCAAATGGCCCCCTCCCCAATTAACATGGACATGTTGGAGCGTTGGCTCGCATTATACCCAGGAGGAGGAGGCAGTTTACCTGCTTCAGGGTTTTCGACTGGGGTTCCGTATTCCTTTTGTGGGTGATAGGTCCCTTCAGGATGCTCCCAACCTTTTGTCCCTTAAGGGGAGGGAGGAGGTGGCTGCTGCCAGCATTAACAAGGAGGTTTATGCGGGCAGGGTCGCCGGCCCTTTCACTGCACCCCCGTTCCCTGACCTTAAGGCGTCACCCTTGGGCTTGGTGCCCAAGGAGTTACCGGGCGAGTTTCGCCTGATCCATCACTTGTCCTACCCCATATCATGCTTGGCCTTTGAGTGTTTCAGCACATTCCTGCAGTGGGCTTTCATCCGCAGGTCAGGGTCCCGGTCTGTAGCCCATTACCTGGATGAATTTTGTTCGGGGTGAACGGAGCTGGGACACGTACACACGTCTCCTCAACACATTTCAGACGCTAATGGAGGAACTCGGTGTCCCTTTAGCGCCCGAAAAGACCGAGGGCCCATCTACTAAGCTAGTATTCCTGGGGGTGGAGATTGACTCGGTAGTGTAGGCTTCTAGGTTACCGGGGGATAAGGGGTCAAGGATAGTGGCCCTTATCTTGGAGTTGCTTGCTAAACGCAAGGCATCCCTGAGGGAACTGCAGGTGCTACATGGTCACCTCAATTTCGCTTGCAGGGTGGTCGCACCGGGCAGGGCATTTGCTCGGCGCTTGTGCGACGCCATGACTGGCTTATCTAGGCCCCACCATAGGGTTAGACTCACCCGGGGTATCAGGGCAGATATGCTTATCTGGCTCCAGTTCCTGAGGGAGTTCGATGGAGTATCATTTTGGAGGTCTGACCTCCTGGCTTCCCCTCGCTTTCAGATACAGTCTGCTGCCTCGGGGTCCCCGGGTTATGGGATGTACTTCAATGGGAAGTGGGCCTGTGGTGGGTGGCCACCAGCCTGGGCAGGCACGGGTCGCCTGCGTGATCTCACGTATTTGGAATTTTTCCCTATCCTGGGGGCTTTGATGCTATGGGGCGAGGAGTGGGCCGACTCGGTCGTCCATTTCTGGTGTGACAATGCGGCCGTTGTCCACATTGTCAACTCACAGACTTCCAAATCGCCCAGGGTCATGGACCTAATGTGCCAGTTTGTGTTGCGCAGCCTGCGCCCCTACGTCCTCTTCGGGGCCAGGCATGTCCCGGGGGTCAATAATGATATCGCTGACGCTTTGTCCCGCCTGCAGATCTCCCGGTTCCGTGCCTTGGCCCCGGATGCGGAGGGATTTCCCTCGCCACCCCCGGACGAGATATGGACCATTGGCAAGGAGAAGTGAACCGGGCGATTGGCTTGTCACTGGCGCCACGCACGCGTAAGGCGTATCACCATGCATTCAATTCTTTCAGAGCCTTCTGTACCCAATTCCGGCTGCCAGAATCCTGGCCGATCCCAGTGACCCATGTACTTCGGTTCATGGTTTACCTGCATGCCCAGGGCCTTGCACCTCGCACCATGGCATCTAGGCTGTCAGCGTTGGCTTTTATGGCCAAGGTGGGAGGTCATGTGGATAGTACCGCTCACTTCCGTGTGAGACATGTTTTGGAGGGGTGGGTGCGGTAGCGTGAGCGTTGCCCGGACGACCGCCACCCGATTTCCCCAGGGGTTCTTACCCAATTGGCCCGGGGCTGGCCTGGCCTCTGTTTGATAGATATGAGGCAGCCCATTTCATGCAGCCACAACGGTGGCCTTTTTTGGAGCGCTCCGCATCAGCGAGCTTGTGATGCTGTCTAAGGCGGATGCAAGTCGTAGGGCACTGGAACTTGAGGATGTCTATGTTGCCAAAGACTGGGCTCAGTCGAGGATACGCTCCTCTAAGACAGATCAGCATGGCGTAGGCAGTGATGTAAGACTGCTACGGTGTTCTTTGGCAGACATCTGTCCGGTTGGTGCCCTACAGGATTTCCTTGCACTGCGTGGCACGCACCATGGCCCGTTTTTCTGTCACCAAGGTGGGTCTTCCCTTACTAAATTTCAATTTTGGAGGGTGCCGCGAAGGCACTAGACAGTGTTGGCCTCTCAGGGGCTCGTTGCGGCACCCATTCGTTCAGAAGGGGGGCGGCTTCTACTGCAGCTGTTTTGGGTGCTCCGGGGCTGAAATACGCCGCATGGGAGGGTGGGGTTCACAATGTTTTCAATTTGTGTTCGCCCTCTTCAACCTGAGTACCAGTTTAGTCACTGCACTGTTTCTCCCCCCCTTTTTTTCCTTGACAGACCCTGGGTGTCGTATTACACCGGTGACAGTATGGCTGGTGGGCCATAGCCGCGTGCACAGGGCAGCGCGTTACGCTGCATAGGGCAGCGCGTTACGCTGCACAGGGCAGCGCGTTACGCTGCGGCAACAGAGTGGGACCCCGACTGGGACTGGGTGCACCCGCACGTCTCAGGTGGTGTGGTAAGCGCGGCATGTTATGGCGGGAACTGTTGCCATTCCTTTTCTACATCAGGGATGCTGACTCACCTGATGTCCTGGTTATGTACCTTGGGGGCGATGGCTTGGGGCGGGTCACTGGCCTATCGCGGAAGCTTGCGATTTGCAGTGACCTGCCCTACTCACATTATGTGTGGCCGGCCACAACCCTCAAGTGGTCGGACGTGATGTCGCGGTACGCTTACTGGGGAGCGTTCGGCCTCGAGGCTCTTGACTGAGCCGACGCTCCGTGGACGGGGCTATTGCCCGGTTCCTTTTTGAATAGGGTGGGGGACGCGTCATTCGCCTCCCCACCATCAGTCTGCAAAATTAAGAGCTTTACTCAGGGGATGAGGGCCATCTGTCGCAGGGAGGTATGGACCTCTGGTTAGCAGACTGGCGAGCAGGCCTGTCGACCGAGCTGACGGTCTTGGGGGGGGGCGGTGAGCCTTTTTGGGAAGCCTCCCCGTGTGGCGGGTAGCACTGGCAAGGTAAACATTTATGACCCACAGGTATCCGGCAGGTTCGCAATTGACTGGACAACACTAGACATGTATAAGTTGGTTAAACGTTGTCTGGTCAACGACGAACCAGGCGATGGGGTGATGGCTACAGCTAGACAGCATGCATCACCCCGTGATTTCACGGATACGCGTCAGAGGGTGGGGTCATTAGTTAGATATTGACTACGGTCAACAATTTGTTTGTTGTCAACAAACAAATGGATACAAATAGATACATTGTAACAATTGCCGTCGGCAATTTTGGGTGGTACCTTACCAGTGTTACTTCGGCCTGCTTGCCTTAAGAATTATAATTGGTCAATTACCAATAGAAATTTATAATTCGGACTAGGGCATGAATCAATAAATGTGGCCCAATGCCGTTATCCACTTTTACCAGTGTCTGAGTCCTTTATTGGGGGGTGCGCCTGCAATGCAAGCGCGGCACCAAAATGGCCGCCGCGCTCTTTGCGGCCCCCCCATCGGACGAAGGCATCAGGGTAGTTAGGGGGCATGGCCAGCTCCTCTATAAAAGTGGTGGCCACGAGGCAGCCGAGCTGCCATTTTGCGAAGCGACGGAGCGGAGAAGTTTTTCCCCTCCACCCCCTCCCTAGTTAACAGTGTGATATTTTGGTCGCTTCGGGGCCGGGTGGGAATTTTTGGCTGGGACCCACAATTGGCTCTCGGGTCCTGGTTTTTTCGCCCATCCCACACTGTTGCTATGGTTTGATATAGGGGTTTCTGTTGCTGCTGTTGACTTTGGTCACATGGGCGGGTAGCACTGGTAAGGTAAACATTTATGACCCACAGGTATCCGGCAGGTTCGCAATTGACTGGACAACACTAGACAGGTATAAGTTGGTTAAACGTTGTCCGGTCAACGACGAACCAGGCGATGGGGTGATGGCTACAGCTAGACAGCATGCATCACCCCGTGATTTCACGGATACGCGTCAGAGGGTGGGGTCATTAGTTAGATATTGACTACGGTCAACAATTTGTTTGTTGTCAACAAACAAATGGATACAAATAGATACATTGTAACAATTGCCGTCGGCAATTTTGGGTGGTACCTTACCAGTGTTACTTCGGCCTGCTTGCCTTAAGAATTATAATTGGTCAATTACCAATAGAAATTTATAATTCGGACTAGGGCATGAATCAATAAATGTGGCCCAATGCCATTATCCACTTTTACCAGTGTCTGAGTCCTTTATTGGGGGGTGCGCCTGCAATGAGTGCATACTTAAGTGTTTCATTTTCTAAGACACAAACTGCCAAACAGGTACTCATGCTGAGCTGAGGGGAGTGGTTTGGTCAGTATGTCTGCCACCTGTTCCTTTGTCTCACAATGTGTTAGCTCTATAAAGCCTTCTCTTATCATCTGTCTCACGTTTCTGCACTTGATATCTATATGTCTAGATTTCCGGTTTATAGTGTCACCTTTTGCTATCTCTATGGTCGCCTGGCTATCTTCGTGGATGGTGATGGGGAGCTTGGGCTTTTCCCAGATAAGGGAGATCAGTTCATTTATCCAGATAAGGTCACATGCAGCGTTTGACAGGCAGACATATTCGGCCTCGGCGGTGGAAGTAGAAACCAGTTTCTGCTTCTCAGTGCGCCAGTATATTGGGCTGCCATTCAACATCACCATGTAGCCGGATGTGCTCTTTCTGGTTCCTGAGCATCCGCCCCAGTCAGCATCGGCGTAGCATGACAAGTTGATTTCTTTGTCTATTCGAGGGGTGAGCAGTAATTCTGTCTCCATGGTGCCCTTCAGGTATCTCAGCAGTCTCTTGACGGCTGCCCAATGAAACGCCTTTGGGTTACTGGAATGACGTGAGAGAAGGTTCACTGCCAGCGTAATGTCGGGCCTGGTCCAGTTGGCTATGTGTAACAGCGATCCAATGATGGATCTGTAGAGGCTGATGTCTTCGAACGGTTCCCCTTCCTTGTAGGCGTTTTTCAAGAAATCTGTTTGCATAGGCGTCCCACAGGGGTGAGCGTTTGACATGTTGCATCTGTCAAGGAGTTCAGCTATTTTCTCCTTCTGGGAGAGTCCAAAGCCATTGGGTACCCTTGAGACTTGCACCCCTAGGTATTTGTTCACTCTCCCCAAGTTTTTCAGGGAGAATTCATTTTGCAGTTCATGAGCGAATTCATCGCATTTGGACTTACTTTTCCCAAAGTACAATAGGTCGTCGACATACACTAGGACCTTTTCAACTTCCTCTGGTGATTTCCTTAGAAATACACATTTGTCGTCTTCGACTGGGAAGAAGTTCAATTGCCTCATTGCCTCGGCCAGACACTCGTACCACCTCCTGCCGGACTGCTTTAGGCCATAGAGGCTTTTGCTGAGTAGCCACGTTTCCCCTCTGTTGCGCCCAAAACCAGGTGGTGCTCTGACGTATATTTCCTTGTCAAGGTCTGCATGGAGGTATGCTGTCTGTACATCGAACTGGTACACTTGTTCCTCGAGGATGGTTGCCATCACTAAAGCGGCCTTTACACTTTCTGGCTTCACTGTGGGGGAGTACGTGTCTTCGTAGTCGTCAGGGTATCGTTGGGTGAACCCTTGGGCGACTAGTCGTGCTTTGTACATTACCCCTTCATTTTCCAACGATTTTACTTTAAACACCCACTTTGTTCCCACTGTCCTCTGTCCCTCAGGAACCTCAGCAGGAGCGTACACTCCGAGGGTTTTGAGGCTCTCCATCTCCCTTTCCATTGCCGCCCGCCACTTGTCCTGTTCTTCGGGAGGCAGTTTGCCTATGTCATCAAAGCTTGCTGGTGTCTCGGGGTAGATGTTTATGCCCAGCACATACTCCTTTAGTCCTCTGGGAGTTTGGCCTTTGGTTGACCTGGTTGACCTGCGGGGCGCCTCTGCTGGGTTTTTTGGAGGTTCGGTCTCCACAACACTAGTGGTATTTTGATGCGACTCCCTGGTCTCATCCCTCTCTGGTGGCGTGTCCACTGGTATGCTGGGCCTTGAGTTGGATGAGGGTGTTTTGGTTCCTTCTTGTACTGACTCATTTGTCAGTACCTCGTTTGCGTGTATCTTACTCCAGTTCGCGTGTTCATGGAACGTGGCCGACCTGGAAATCACTATTCTCAGGTTGTGGTCTAGGAAGCGGTATGCCTTCGAGCCCGGTTCGTACCCCATGAACCTTAGCTTCTTTGTTACCTTGTCCCCCTTCTTCCTTAGTTGTTTTGGTATGTGTACGTCTGCGAACACACCGAAGATGTGAAGGTGGCTCAACTTGGGCTTCCGCCTGTACATGGCCTCATAGGGCGTTTTTCCGATAACGCCAGACCATAGCCTGTTCAGTGTGTAGTTGGAGTACAGCAAAGCTTCCCCCCAGTATGAGAAGCTTAGGCCTGCATCTTCAATTGCGCATCTGATCATGGTCTGGAGCACTCCGTTCCTTCATTCGGCGACTCCGTTCTGGAAGGCTGAGAATGGTGCGGTTTTGTAGTGTAGCATTCCCTTCTCGGTTATCCAGTCTTGGAACTCTTTGGACAGGAATTCCGATCCTCTGTCCGTCATCAGTTTCTTTATGTTGGTGTTGTTCTGAGTTTGCACCCTTTGGTAGAACTCTTTGAACTTGCTGAAGGTCTCGTCCTTGCTTTTGAGGGTGTACACGAAACCGTATCAGCTGTAGTCATCGACTATCGTCAAGAAGAATCTCTTCTGGCCCAAGGATCTCTCGAGTGGCCCCACCAGGTCGAGGTGGACCAATTCGAAAGGGTGGCTTGACTTCCTGGAGGATGTCTTCGGTCGTGCCTCGGTTTTCGCCTTGGAGCTTTTGCACACGGAGCACTCCAGGTAGTTCTCACAATTCTTGATCCTTAGTCCTTCTGAACACCCTAGCATCTTCTTGACTGTCAGGAAACCTATGTGTCCCAATTTTCTGTGCAACAGGTGCGCACACTCATCATGTATTTGTTTCCCTATGGATACCTTCAGTGTTCTATGCTCTGCGCTGCCAACCCCTTCATTTCTTGTGGGACTGTTGTGATCATTGTTTTCCCTTTCTGGGTCTTCATGTTCGGGTTCCCTGGGGTCGTCTGCAGTGCAGTCCTGCATCTCTTCATCGTCAGTGCCGTCGATTAGGCCTATCGTGGCCTGTCCATCCTCGGCTTCCTTGGCAATGAAGTATGGTAGGCCGCCTATGAGCTCCACTCTTCCAATCTGCTTTCCCCTTCTTTCGATGGACACCTTCTTGTTTTCGAAGACTATCCTGAGGCTGGGGTCTTCTGTGAGCTTGGTGGTGGCCAGGACATTATATGGAATTTCGGGAGAGTAAAGGACGCCTTTGACCTGATCAATTTCAGGGATGAGTATGTCGCCCCTGCCGGTTACTCTTGCATGTTTCTGGTTGGCGACTTTGATTCTGAAGGAATCTTCTTCAAATGAGTTGAATATTTCCTTGTGGCATGATGTGTGGGTGGTTGCCCCGGAGTTGATCAGCCACCGCTGTAGGTGTGCATTTGAAGACCTGTCTGCCCTGTGGCTGCCGGCCCCTTCACTGTGTTTGACCACGTTCACTGAATCTGGTTTGTGTCTATCTTGCCCCTTCTGTGGCTTAAACTCTCTCTTTGGGCTAGGTGACCTTCGTCGTCTGTCCCCCCTGTCGTTGTCGCCCTTGTGTCTGCGTGGGTATTCGTCCTGTGACTCACGTCTGGGTCTCGGGGTGTCCTCATGACGTGTTTGATCGCGTGTGGGTTTGTGTTTCCTTGGTCCACATGTGTGACACTCAAAACTAGGGCTCCCCTGCTCAGGGAAACTGACTCTTTTGCGTGGCCTGTCCTCTCTGCGTGTGGTGGCCCTACTTCTCCTAAGGTTATCCTCAGCTATGAGTTTCTTAGTGATGTACCCCAATGTGGCATTGTCACTTCCCAAATTATCCAGCTGGGTCAGGAAGTAGTCCCAGCTTGAATCGAGGGAGTTGTATATAATGCTAATCTGGTGCTGGTCCGTCACAATTTCCCCCCTTCTTATGAGGTCGGATCTCATGTTGTTTAGTTTCATCAGGTGCTCGCTCATTGTTGAGCCCTCTTTCATTTTGTATGCATACAACTCTCTCAATAGCAAGCAGGTCGTAGTCCTTTCATTGCAATAAAACATTTCATACAATATTCCCCAAACCTCATGCACAGTTAGCCCATCAGGGATACTCCCATACATTGAAGTGTCAATAGAGCTTAAAAGTAAACAGAACACTCTGTGGTGTAGTCTGTCCACCTATAGGGTCCATGGCTTTCTTGGTGGGTCCTGGATCAGGTACAGTGCCCCCTTCCTCATCAGAATTACCTGGAATTGTTGTGCCCAGTCCATTAGGTTCTCCCCAGTCATGCGAAGGATTGGGAAGTTGTGAGTTGGCTGGCTGTGCTGGCTGGCATTGCTTCCTTTGCTGGATCTGGCCTGGTGCCCTGGACTGTCTTTATATTGGCAGTGGGGGATGGGTACACATATATTTGCTATTGGATGTCCCATTGGCAGTTTTTCTGGTCGCCTGTAGAGGGAGTTCGCTGGTCCTCTGCCCATGGAGCGACCTGAGTTGACCTGCAGTTCCTCTTCTTCGCCAGAGAGGGAGTTCTCCTGCTCCTCTTGCGCCTGCGTGAACCTCATTGTTTGCTGGCTGCCGGGGTGAGCGGATCTCTGTCTCGGAGGTCCTGCTGCTTCAGGTTGGAGCATCGGTGAGGAGTCGCTTTCGTCGCTGGAGCTGCTTTTCTCATCGGAGGGTCCTGTGGAGCTGTCACGTGGAGGCCGCCATCTTTGCTGGACTGATGGGGGTTCGGGTCATCGTAGCTCCGGCTCCTCAGGTCGTGGCTCCGCATGGAGGTCGGCTACCTTCTCCGGACATCCCCTGCGCTTGGTTCGGGCAGGCAGCGAGTCGTGGTAGGCCTCACTTTCTTTGTTCTGCCTTGCGTGTGCTTCCGGTCTTCCCACGTGGACGCGTGCCTTGTGGGTCTCGCGCCCCTCCCGTTCGCGGTAGCATGTTTCTGAGGGGGGGCTGCGTCCCCTTCAGTTTCTAGCTGGGAAGGGTTTGCGGTGGCTTTCGTCCGAGGAGAGGTCGTGTCCCCTTCGGCCTTTGATTGCAAAGGGGGCCTCTGCCCATGTGAGGAGTTCGGCCCTGTTATCAGCAGCGCCTCTCTTGGGGGCGTGGTGCCTGCTTGGGGGTCTCCGCTCCTCTTCTAGTTCCTGGGGGCTGAGGGTCGGCATGTCCCGCATTTCTAGGGTCTGTGTGTCCACCCTCCGGGGTCTCAGGGCCTTTTCTTTTCTTCGCGTGGTTGGGGCGCGTGGGTATTGTTGTTCCGGTGGGTTTTCCCGCCGGTGTGTTCAAATCTAGGGCCGCCGCTTGTAATTGGTCGGCTATCTCGGCTAGATTTGAACTCGGTGCGGTGCTTGGGGTTCCCACCATGGAGGATCTCGGGGTAGAGCTTACCGTGCCATTGGTTGGAGTTCATCTCCGATGTTCATCAAGGCCAGTACCTCTGCCGTGGGGATCATTCCTCTCCCGGCTATCGCCCTGTGGATTTTGGTTGTCAGGCTTTCGTCTTGGTCGTCCCTTTCGGTGGGTGCCCCTCCGGTTTCGGCCTTCGTTTGGCCATCTGGGTCCATCTCCATGATGGTCCGGTTGGGGTTGTCCTCTTCCATTACCGTTTGGGGTCGTGCGATCGCCTGTTCCAGAGTTTTGGATCCAGTTGGTCTGGCTCGTGTTCTGGACCCTCCTTTGTTCAGCCGGGTCCTTCTTTTGGTCATTTGTTTTAATTTTGGAGTTGTTTGTGGGCGAACCAAACCTCTGCTACCATTTTGTAAGAGTGTTTCAGATGGCTCGGCCCAATAACTCCAGAGACAGTATATTATAATTAAAGTCTTTTATTCTCACTGCACGCATGGCGGTCAGTGGCTGTATCAAGGGTCAAAGATGGAAGAAGGGTATGAGGTCGAGGTGGTCCTTTAATAGGGTCGGATGAGGTCAGAGGCATAAGGTTCAAGGGAATAGGGTTACAGTGGCAAGGCATTGTGGTACATGTAGTTCGGGTTAGTTTGATATTACATCTGACAAGTATGGGGCCCAGAAATTTCTGATGGTGGCCCTACCCCAGGCCACAACATTTGCATAGTTAAAATTGGTGTGCCAATCTGGCTACAGTGACAATTTATTTATTTATTTATTTATTTAGTATATTTTTATACTGCTTTCCTCACCTATTGGTGACCCAAAGCAGTTTACAGACAAACAAAGATGGTAAATTACATAAAACTTGAAATACAATTAAACATTGTGGCTGAACATCCGAGGGAGCCTAAGAGACATCCAGGCTCAACGTCAGTGATGGAGCCAGGTACGCCACATCCTCTGCAACATCCTTGGGCATCTTAAGGCCCATGTCATCAGTAACAGCCGCTCCCACTCCCCTCCAACTGGCTGAGGGGAGGAGCTTAGGGGCCTCTGTGGCAGGGACGGAGGTGGAAAATGTCCTCCTGCCACAGAGCAATGGTCACTCCCACTACTTCAGTTGCCTTAATTACAACTTATTTGGATTTCTGTAATGCACTCCACATGGGGCTGCCATTGAAGACAGTTTGGAAACTCCAGCTAGTTCAAAATTCAGTGGCCAAAGTGCTGACTGGAGCCTGTTATAGAGAACGTATAATGCCCCTGCTACAACAACACCATTTCTAGGCCCAATTCAAAGTGCTGGCTATTATCTATAAAGACCTATTATGGCCTAGGTCCAGGCTATCTGAAGAGCCTGCTTGGCTTTTTAGATCTTTAAAAGAAGATAGAAAAGGATACATGGAGAAATAAATGAAAAAGAGGATTATGAGAACTATGTCGGTTAGAATAAAACAACATAATTATAAAATGTTATGGAGATGGTATCTGACTCCAGTGAGGTTGTACCAAATGGATAATAAAAAGATAAAATGTGTTGGAGATGCAAGGACACAATTGGAACGTATGAGCACATGTGGTGGGGTTGTAACATGGTAAAAGATTTTTGGAAAAGAATTGAAAAAGAGATTAGAGAAATATTGGGTAAGACAATTAAACTGGATTTGGATACCACTCTGTTAACAAATGTGGATGGTATTAATTTAAATAAGGATGAGAAATAATTATTAGAAATTATGCTTACGACGGCTAGACAATGTATTGCTAGAAATTGGGAAAATGATGTAACTATACAAACTGAAGAATGGTATAAAGAAATGTGGAATTTAGCATTGAATGATAAATTGACTTGGGAGATTAAGAAAAAAAGGGATAATTTAAAAGTGAATAGATTTTGGAATATTTGGAAAGCTTTTGTGGATCACTCCCTTATGGGGGAGGATAGAAACAGACCTGTACCTGAACAAAGTGAATTTTGGAAATAAAATAATGAGATATTCTGAGCTCTCCAGGGCAATGTAAATAAACACTGGGTGATGACTATTTATAATTGTATTATTGTATTTTTTCTTTTGTTTTTCCCATCCTATCCATAATTGCATATTATGACTTTTTGGGGAAATGAGTATTAGAACATTAGCTAATGTTAGAGAATAACCATTAAGTCATAATTTAAGAGATTTTTTTTATTTTTAGGATGGTGTTAAGATTTTGATTTTAAAAAGATAGGTATAAAAATGTACTAGGATAGGTGTGTATATATTTCTTTCTTTTTTTCATTGTTTGTGTATATTGTATTTACTTGTTTCTTTAGTATGATGTTGTTTTTCTCTTGTATTGTGTTTTGTATTTTATTTGTTAAAAAATTTAAATATTTTTTTTAAAAAAGAAGTCTTCTTTTGGTCCCATTACCATCACAGGTACATTTCCTGAGGTCATGAGATAGGGCCTCCTCGTTGCATCTCTCCGATTGTGAAATGATCTCCCTTAGGAGGTTAGTTTGGGCCCCTCTCATTTATTGATAGTGAGAATCCTTCAGTCAGGATTTTAACTTTTAATGGAGTCCATAGAGCTGCTTTTCTTAGTTTTACAGTTCACTTTTTTAATCATTTGATATATTTTAACTATTATACAATGCAACTGTATTTTAACGTGTTACTCATTGTGTTCTAAATTCTACTTGTTTTAACTTTGTGAGCTGCCTTGAGTCCTCTCATGAGGGAAAAGGCAGCCTATAAATGAGACATGATGATGATGATGATGATGATGATGATGATGATAATGATGATGTAAAAAGGCTTCAAGTTCAACAAATAATTAGAAAAACATCATGGCACATGGTCCTGCCCCTTTGATAATTCAGTAAAAGAATTAAATCTTGCTTGCAGGAGTGACATTTTGCCATGGAAAATCTTGCTACCTGTCATTGTTTGTCACTAATCACACTGATGCTGAGAGGAAGTTTACATTGTCTAAATAATAGGAAAGAAATCTCAGACCTTTGGAGACCAATCAGTCACATTTCATAGAACAAGGTACCATCTGGAGCAAGGGTTCCCAACCTATGGCCCATGGGCTGCATCAGGTCCACAATGTCATTCCAACTGGCCCGTCGCCATCTCCAGAACTAGAAGCGGGTGCATTTACGTCAGCCATAAAATGCACCTGCACATACACAAATGTGCCCACGGCTGATGTAAATGCGGAAGTGGCTGGCATAAATGCACCCGCTTCTGGGGACGTGGTCCAGCTTGCTCAGCTGTTCTAGGGACATGATCAGGTTCACGGTGCAAAAAGGTTGGCCACCCCTGATCTGGAGGAACCCTAGGTTAGTTGGCTGATCTTTGGATGGAGGGAGTTGATGTCCCATTGCCAGAGCAGAAATACAATTCAATGGCAGATAAGTTGATTGTTGTCCAAACCATCAGCATGCTTATGAGTGCCATCTTTACCTCAAACAGGAAAATATATTTAATCAGCCGGCTCTACCTCTGCTTCTTTTTTAAAATGCAACTAATAAAAAGTTTATGATCATTTGGCGTGTTTAGCTTCCTTAAATACCAGGTATTTTACAGTGGCACTCAGCTTTAACATGCAAATACTGTATACCCATTCTGGTTGAGATAGTTTTTGAAGTTGTGATCTAAAATAATTTTTTTCTAAGTCCTGGGTCTGCTTGAAGTGTACATATTTAGTGTATGGGACCAAAGACACCAGGACAGCCGAAGAGCTGGCTTAACACAACTTTATTACATGCTGGTCAGAGGGAACATGAGGTAATGGCGGACGAACAGCTCAATATATACAGTGGCTATACATTTGAATGTGGCTCCTTGATAGCCTATTGGCTACAGGCTGTGTGACGTCATTGCAGGTCACACCCTTCTTGTCCAGGTGAAGGTAGTGGCGGGAATCTTCCCGCGCTGTTGTTCTAGGTGAGTCTTGGACCAATGAGCTTGGACGCTCGCTATTGCCATCTAGTGGTCACTAGCTCGCGTCCTATTAAGGTTACAGTGATTCAGCTGGAGGTTACAATGTTACACATAGAAAAGGTTACATTGGATACACATGGATAGGTACATTGTTTAAAGGCACAGGCTCTAGGACACAACACCATATGAAAGCACTGGCAGATACATGCTGGCTAGGAAGGTGTTATGTACTGAACAGAATGTGACAAGTACTCTTTAACTGATTGTATCCGGCAATTGTATCCATTGTAACTTATCAGAGACACATTGTAGCAAGCTGTTAAGGATGCTACTGCCCGTGGCAATAGCAGCATCCAGCTCACATGATACAGATTCCCCTGAATACCTGAAGGGCGGGAAACCTTCCTGCCACACCGCATCTGGAGAAAATGGGCGTGACGATCCATGACGTCACATGGACAGTAACCAATGAACTATCACCCGGGTTATTCAAAATGTACAATATGCTATAAATAGAGCTGTTTGGTCCACCATTGCCCCATGTTCACTCTGACTACCATGCAATAAAGTTGTGTTTTAGCCCTTACTGCGGCTCCTTCTTTGTCTTCTGTGCAAGACACCAAATTGGCGACAAAGGTGGGATGGCGTCCTGAAAAGTGAACATCGTGCCCTTCGACACCACGAAGTCAGAAAAATGGGAACTCTACGAGCAGCAGTTCCTTTAAGCTATGGACCTCGAAGGCATCGAGGAGGAAGCCCAGCGCCGGGCATTCCTACTGGCCCAGTGCGGCCTAGAGACTTTGGAACTGGCCACCAACCTCCTGATGCTGAGACTGCTCAGGGAGGTACCCCTAGACGAGATCCTTGCCGAGCTGAGGAAACACTTTCGCCTGAAAGTGTCGGTGTTCCCGGCAAGGTTAGCGTTTCAGCAACGGTGCCAGCGGGCCGGTGAGTCCATGGCAGACTTCGTGGCAGCCCTGTGGGTGGCTGGCGTGCCTTGCCGGTGGGGAGCGTCCCTGAGTGAGGCGCTGAGAGACAGGCTCCTGCTGGGCCTGCGAGATGAGGGGGCCAGGAAAAAATTACTGGCCAAAGATGAGAGCATCTCGTTCGAGCATGTCCTGTGCATTGCCCAAGCTGCCGACTCAGTGCAACAAGGTGAACGGGTGTGCCGGGCCAGGCCCGCCGTGGTTGGGGGCCCCCCGCCAGCGGTCCCAGTCCACAGCTATTCCTCCCAAGGAGAGCAGGGGCCCTCCGAGTCCACCACGTCCACCTCCGACTTCAGCAAGGACGAGGATGTGCAGCGGGTGCAGAGGAGGCCTGAGGTTCGAGACCGCACCAGAGAGGACTGCCGTTGTGACGGATGCGGGGCATCCCACGACCGGAGCCAATGCCCATTCTGGAAGGCAGAGTGCCACAACTGCAGGCAGTGCAGGCACATCGCAAGGGTCTGCAGGTGGCGTTGAGACGACAGCAAGGGCCAGGTGGAATGGCCCCAATGAAAGGCAGATGGGGTCGGGCACACCTTCGATGACGACGAGCCCCAGGAGCACTGCATGTCTCGACGGGTTCCCGACGACCATGACCAGGCAGTCCACAGTGTGCCATTGCGGCACCCCCGGTTCTTTGTTGAGGTACTGGTACAGGGGGTCCCAGTAAGGATGGAGATCGATTCGGGGTTGTCGTACTCCATCATCTCCCACAGGGAATTTCTGTGCATTTCCCCAAAGTCACGCCCCAAGCTGAAGGCCCTTAAGACTAATTTGCAGTACGTTCAGGGCAAGAGTATACCGGTGTTGGGGGTGGGAGAGTTCAAGGTTCAGTTTAAAAGGCGCTCCGCGCAGTTGCCCCTAGTAGTTCTAAAGGAAGGGTCCTGCTGTCTCCTGGGTACACAGTGCTTTGGGCCCTTGGGGGTTTTCATTGGAGGCATACACGCCGTACAGGCTGACCCGATCATGGAGGTGTATAACACACACCCTGCCGTCTTTGAGAAGGGGCTAGGGAAGTTCAAAGGGCCCCCAGTTTCCTTCGAATTGGACCCTGAAATCCGACCCATCAGGATGAAGCCAAGGAGAGTGCCTTTTGCACTAAAGGACAAAATAGAGACTGAACTGGACCAACTGGTGGGTCAGGGGATTTTGGTACTGGTGGACTCCACCGAGTGGGAAACCCCCATTGTTATGGCACTTAAGGCTAACGGGGAGGTCAGAATCTGCGCTGACTACAAGTGCATGATTAACAAGGCAATTCACCCAAATGCATATACGGTGCCAGTAGTAAGTCACCTGCTAGCAACCTTGCATGGGGGGAGGTGTTTCGCCAAGCTAGACTTGGCCCAGGCATACCAGCAATTGTCGGTAACCCCAGCTACAGCCGCCGCTCAGACAATTGTTACCCACAAGGGAGCCTTTAAAGTGACGCACCTCCAATTCGGCATAAATTCGGCTCCGGGGATCTTTTAGTCCCTTGTAGAAAGATTGTTGAAAGGGATCCCAGGTGTTTTCCCCTATTTTGATGACATTCTGATAACAGTGGGAGGGGAACAGGAATTGGCCAAGAGGCTAGACCGGGTACTAACAGTTTTCGAGAAAGCGGGGCTCAGGTTGAGAAAGGATAAGTGTGTGTTTTTCACTGAGGAGGTAGAGTTTCTGGGTTTCCGAATAACCCCTGAGGGCATAAAACCAGCAGAGTCCAAGGTAGCGGCAGTGAAAGATGCTCCTCGCCCCACCACCAAGGTCGAACTACAGTCCTTCCTAGGACTCCTAAATTTCTACCACTCTTTCCTCCCAGGAAAGTCATCGGTAGCAGAACTGCTGCATTGATTACTCAAAAAGGATGCGGCTTGGTGGTGGGGGGACAGCCAGGAATAGGCATTCCAGGGGCTCAAACAGCTTCTATCCTCCGAGGCTGTGTTGACCCACTTTGACCCAAAGAAACCCGTTGTGTTGGTCTGCGATACCTCACCGGTGGGGGTGGGGGCAGTCCTCTGCCACGTGCTAGAGAGCAGGCGAGAAGCCCCAGTGGCATACTATTCAAGATCCCTGTCCAAGGCAGAGCACAACTATATGTAAACAGACAGGGAAGCCCTAGTGATTGTTGCAGGAAGCAAGAAGTTCCACAATTTTCTCTATGGCAGGCCATTCAAAGTCATGACCGACCATAAGCGCCTCTTAGGAATCTTCACCACAGATAAGCCAACCCCGCAGATCTTGTCCCCAAGGATGCTGCGATGGGCAATTTTCCTCAACGCGTACCAGTACACGTTGACCTACAGCACCGGCAAGGAGATCAGCCATGCCGATGCCCTTTCCAGGTCACCCCTCCCACAGGCAGGGGACCCCGAGTGCAAGGTAGAACAGGACCACCAGGTGCTCCTGATCGATGCCCTAGAGTCGCCCTTAATTCTGCCAGCTGAGATCGCCAAGGCTACGGCGAAAGACAAGTCATTGGCCCTAGTCAGTTCATGGGTACAGAAAGGCTGACCAGCAACCTCCCCTATGGAGGAATTCAGGATTTACAGTAGGCAGAGAGACGAGCTCTCCCTAGAAAGGGGCTGCCTACTCTGGGGGCAGCGGGTAGTAATCCCCGAAGTTTTGAGGTCCCGGGTGCTCAAGATGCTGCATATCAGCCACCCGGGGATCGTGCGCTCCAAGGCGCTAGCTAGCAGTTACGTCTGGTTGCCCAAACTGGACACAGATATAGAACACATGGTAGGCACTTGCGAGAGCTGCCAGAGCACCCGGCCCGAGGAGTCCTGACTTCCGCACAGAGAATGGGACATGGCCCAGGGTCCGGGGTCACGTCTACACGTGGACTTTGTGGGTCCCTTCAGGGGTACCCTTTTCCTTATAATAGTGGACTCCTACTCCAAGTGGTTGGAGGTAATTCCGATGGCCAGTACATCGTCAGCTGCAACGATTAAGCAATTACGCAAGGTATTCAGCTGCTTTGGTTTACCTGACATACTTGTGAGCAATAATGCCACAACTTTCACATCAGTGGAGTTCCAGGGTTTCATAGAGATTAACAAAATTTGCCACATAACTGCAGCCCCCTTTCACCCCGCTACAGATGGTCAAGCGGGACGCCTGGTGCGAACAACAAAGGACGCACTGCATAGGATGGGCCCCGGGGAATTGAACTTGCAACTCTGCCAAGGTACCGTGTAACCCCCTTTGCATCAGGACTCTCACCCGCCGAGCTCCTCATGCAGAGGAAACCCACCACGATCCTCTCGAGATTAGACCCAACCAGGGTGGAGGACACGGGTAGAAACATAGAAATGGGGGGCACCAAGAGTTTCGAGATCAGCCAGGCAGTGCATTGCCGAAACTACATGGCCGGCGGCCCTACTTGGGTACCTGGGATAGTGGTCGGACAGACGGGGCCAGTCTCCTACAATGTCAAGACAGGCACAGGACTCCTCTGGAGGAGGCACACCAACCAACTCGGGGGTAGAGTAGTGGGAAGGCAAGACGTGAGTGACCAAGTGGAGCAGTCAGCATTAGGGTTCTCCCCCACCCGCTTATCCCAAGGGGGAGACACAGACCACAGGGGGGAGGGAAATGAGACAAACCCATATCATTTTGACTCCCTGGGTAACAGGGGCAACTTGGAAGAGAGAGATTCTGAGGAGTTGTTAGATTTTGAGTTACGAGACTGGGGGGATTTTTTGGAGTGGTCCTCCACCCATCCAAGCGAAGAGCGGGGTTTTTCTTTAGTCCCTGGAGCCCCTGGTCTCACATCCCTGGAGTTTACTCCCACACCTAGACCTCCCCAATCCCTGGCTCATGACTCGCAGACAATCGCTAACGAGTCACTCTCCTCTAATGCAGGGACTCCGACCCGAAGTGCGGCCACCACTCGCCCAAAGCGAACGTGCCGAAAGCCTCAATGGCTAAAGGACTTCGTCCTCACCTAGGGGGGATGGATGTTATGTACTGAATAGAATGTGACAAGTACTCTTTAACTGATTGTATCTGGCAATTGTATCCTTTGTAACTAATCAGAGACACATTGTAGCAAGCTGTTAAGGATGCTACTTCCCGTGGCAGTAGCAGCATCCAGCTCACATGATACAGATTCCCCTGAATACATGGAGGGTGGGAAACCTTCCTGCCACACCACATCTGGAGAAGATGGGCATGATGATCCATGACGTCACGCGGACAGTAACCAATGAACTATCACCCGGGTTATTCAAAATGTACAGTGTGCTATAAATAGAGCTGTTTGGTCCACCATTACCCCATGTTCACTCTGACTACCATGCAATAAAGTTGTGTTTTAGCCCTTACTGCGGCTCCTTCTTTGTCTTCCGTGCAAGACACCAAAGAAGGACAGGCCTGTTCTCATCTCCCTTAGCTCCTAAAAGTCAGATTGAAGAGAGGTATCACCCAGTCTGGTACTAAACTGACCAAAAGGAGGCTTCTTTGGCTCTGCATGCTGACGGACACACCAGCACGAACGTTTTGAATTTTAGACACTGAGCTTGCCAATTAAATTATTATTATTATTATTCTCCATACTGAGTGACATGATTTGCCCTAAGGCAATTTCCTGAAGGCAGTAGAAAACAGATAGGCAGACAGAGTTAAGAGTGGAGACACACCAGCTATGATCTCATCAACATTCAGTACACTGAACAAAATGATAATGGGGGCAGGGAGGGGAGAGAGAGGAAGTGGGAAGAAGGGCACAGAAAAAAAATCAAAAACAAGCCAGCATTGCAATAAAATATGCTGTTTTAGGTATATTTTATTGCAATGTTGGAAGAGAGAACAGCATGGTTCAAAATCTTGGCCATAAAAGAACACTTATTCTGGTGAAATCTGTCCACAAAGGGCAAAAATAAGTCATCCATCTCAATGCAGCTTCTATATTTGAAGAGTAGTTACTGATTAGGTTAAGCAAGAGGGCAAACTGTATTTCTGCTGTGGCTCCAAGAATGCTGGTTTCTTTCATTTTTACATTATTATTGTCTTTTGTCTTTGGATCATCGTTTGTTTCATGCATAGCTTTTAATCATACTGATTATATTTTCACTGAAAAAGAGGGGCTGTCTCAGAATCAGCCAACAGCCAAATTAACGTGCTATGCAGTTTGCACTGGTAGAAATCCTTGGCGTTTTTCTGATTATTTTCTCTCCCTCCTCCCATACCCTTTTCTGTTGCAGTTTCTTGAAGCCTCAAGGTTAACTAAATGTCATTAAAAGTGTGTAAGCTATATTGTTGCAGCATAGAAAAAGACACCTGATATATTTACTTTTACAGCAAGTAGCAGCAGTTGTAATTTTTGAGGCTGCAAACCTTTTGCTTCTCAAACAAAACTTGGATTTCTCTGATAATCAATCACTTTATTACTTGATTTTCCTTTCTCTACAAATAATCATTTATTATCATATCAGATGCTCTTTGTTCTCTCCACTATACAGTGCCAATGGCCAGAGATGATGTTGGAATTGGGATCCAGTGGAGAGGGAGATGGTAAATTTCTCTTTTCGTCAGGATTATGATCCCAGTTGAAACCAGACACATACTCTCTCTGTCACAGGTGAATACTTTTAGTAAAAAGAAATTATATCCCTTCAGTTTTCCTCTTGACTGAAAAATCATAGAAATTTAGAAGGACATCTCAATAGGAGACAGAAACATGGTCACACTAGGGCAGGGGTTCCCAACTTTTTCAAGCCATGGGCCGGGTCATGCTCTCATCAGTGTCAAGAGTTGAATGGCCATTTTGCCCTGCCTGCATGATGGGGGGTGGCCATTTTGTCCCAACAGCATCAAAGGGGTGTCCATTTTGTTTATCAAATGCCTTTGGAGGGATGGGGGGGCCACATGAAATGGGAATTTGTTCAAATGGGTCAGATTATTTTGGTGTCCACACATTGTGCACTAAACAGGTCAATCCACCCCATCTCTTTGAGCCTGTGTCAAGGGTATGGATACCGGGAATGGACTACAAGTGAGCCTAGATGTTGTCAAAGGTTGCTTCCAATGAACATCCAAACAACCTACTGACCTCAAGCCTCCCTATTTCTGGTATCCTGTAGCAGCTAGAAAGCAGCTTCAGGTTATCAGAAATGAAAAACTTCCCCTGATTGTCTATGAACAATCAGGAAAAGTATTTTTTAAAAAATTTGCTAGATGACTGCTATTGCACTGGATTGCTTAGCTCAGGGATGGCCAACCTTTTTACTCCATGGGCCTGACCATGCCCCTGGTCAGCTGAGTGGGCTGAGTGGACCATACCACCCAGAAGTGGAAGTGGGCACATTTACAGCTGTCACAAATGCACCCACTTCCATGTTTATGACAGCCGCTGGTGCGTTTGTGCATATGTGTTTTATGGCTGAAATAAACACTCCTGCTTCCACTTCCGGGTGCAGCAGAGGCAGCAACAGGCCGTATGGAATGGCATCGCAGGCCAGGTCTGGCCCATGGGCTGTAGGTTGGGAACCTCTGGCTTAGCTGGTCTCCCCCCCCCCCATGGGTTTAAACATTGTTTCAAAGTAGCAGTTGTTCAGTTTCTTTTCTTGAACTTTAGTTAGTTATGCTATAAAAAGTTTTTTATGGGTTTGGTTTTCTTTTCTTTCCACATTATGGTTTTATTTCTCAACAGGCTGTAGGTTTCACAGTCGGCCTCAGGCATTAGAATTTCCCTGTTTCTCAACCTGTTGTCCACATTCAATATCTATTTTTATGCTCCAGAACTATGTACTGCACTTTTACAACCAACAAATTATTTGAAGGACATCAGGTTTGATTTGGCATACAGCTACAGATTTAGAATGACCACGAATTTAGACATAGCCAATAAAGAATGCTTCAGAGAACCTACTAGTTAATAATAGATCTAAGTCTTACAATCAAAATGTGAATCTCTAGGTTGGTGTTATTTTATTTATGTTATACAGCATAAAGCTTTTAAGACCTCTTATCTAAATGATCAGAATTAGATAGTAAATTGTAAATCAGATGAATCAACATTGGCAAAGGGCCTGCCAAACTACATTGTTTTCTTACAGATAAAAGCAGTATGGACAATTCTTTTAAATGTCATTCTGAGTCAGAAAAGGTTTCACACATCAGTTGGGCATTCTAACCTTTTAATAATTCTTTGAGAGGAAGAGCAAGTGAACTTTAAGATTTTCTAAAGAAAATGTTTTGTGGAGACAAAAGAAAATCTATATATAATATTTTGGAGAAACCCAACCAAATGAACCTGTTTTTTACTTCATTTTAAACTGAAAGGACCTACACCATCTCATTCAATAAATAGGTTTCCAGATGAACTCATGCTATATGCAATCATGTCCTGTTTTGTTCAGCTTCATTGCAGAGGATTAGAAATTATACCTGGACTGACCAATAAGGCAGCATGATTGCACTATTCAGTAAAGAGTACCAAAATCTGGAGAAGCGATACACATAGTTGTTAGTATTTATATTGTGCATGTTTACAACTAATTTCTGCATATAGAAGCAAACACAGTTACCAATATATACTGCATAGCACTTAGTGTACTCTCTGGTCGGTTTACAATTTAATTAGAATTTTGCCCCAACATGGCGGGTACTCACTTTTACTGACTTCAGAAGGATGGGAGGCTGAGTCAACCTTGAGCACTGGTCAGGATTGAATGAACTTCAAACCTTTTGGTTGCAGGAAAGCAGTTTAACCACTCTGCCACCCATTGTGCCACCAAGTGCATATAGCATATGAGCTATTGACCAAAATTTGCTCTCCCAGTATGAGAGGGATAAATCTTTTCCTCTGTTCCAGCTTGAAGCAATAACCATTCTATCTGTGAGACAGAAGGATAAGTTCTTTATCATGGAGGTTTGGATTTGCTCAATATATAGTGTCAAAGTAACCAAGGAGGGAGACATAAGTTTCTGTCAATTATTCCCCCTTTTTTAAAAAAAAAAATACCAGTGACTTATATTTGGATAAAAAGGAACACTACTACCACTTATGTAAGAAGGCACCCATTTGTCCACTGCCTAACAGGCTAACAGCATTGTTAATATTATATAGTTAGTACCAAAATAACATTGCTTTAAGAAGGGTTTGTCTTATTTTAGGAGAGAGAACTCAAGGGTACAGAGCTCCAAAACAACACCACAGTTTATCCAATAAAGTACAGTTCAAAACATTTCCCCAGACAGTTTTGTGTCTTCCCAAGTCACTATAACATATTAATTAACACACTATACATTTTTAGATATTATACCTTTGGTCACATCTGGTCCAAAATTAAAAACCACTCCTTTTAATTCAGACTTCTGTTAGCTTGTTCTTTCACCTGAGGAAAACTGATCCATAGATTAATGAGGGGAAAGGCTTTTACCTAATGATGGAAAGATATGTACCAGGATGGAGTCAATTATAACCTCCCACTTGCATCGCCAGCAGAGTTGCTTGTGAAGACAGAAGCACCAAGAGAAAGCCCTTCCCCTCAGAAAAAAATGAGGATACTTATATGGAAGATAACAATCATTTAGATGACTTTGAAGAATTAGTGTTTTTGTCCCACTATGTTGTGATCCAGTCCTCGTCTGACTCTGAAGATGGCCTAGATCACTTCCTATGCTCAGCCCAGTTCTGCTTGCACCTGAACTTGAGAATGTCCTGAACCAGGTATCTCAGCCTGCTTCTGGCCCAACTCTGTTTCCCCAGGCAGATGAGCTGTCAAACCAGAAGTCTGACAGTGATCAGTCCTTAGCTAGGGAAAGGTGCAGAAAGGAGCTGCAGCTGAGATGCAAGCAAGCAAGAACTCATTACTAGAGAAGGCTCCCAGCTGATACCCATTAGCTGGGAGGCTCTTAAGCAAGCTTGTTCCAGCATTCAAGTGTTGGTACAATTCTTCTGTGCAAAGACTGATGTCCTGCTTGATTTTGGACACCTCTTGAGATTGGCTGCCTAGACCCTGATTTGCCAGCTGTGACACTGACCCCTCTGCCAACCCTGATGACGCCCCTGGACATCCTTTGGACTAGACACTCACTTGAATTACTAGTAACCAGATCTTGGCTTGCTCTTTGGACTTTGCTGTTTGGACTCTCCTTGAGTAAACTCTCTATGTAGCACCACTGTGCAGTGACCGTGACCAATGGGGTAGGTCAGCACACACTAAGTCAAGAGCTGTATTGGACTGAAGTATGAAATTCTAAATGCAGTTATATATTTTATTTCTATCCCACTTTGATCCCAATTCAGAGTTTCCACGGTGGCTCTTCTCCCTGGAGTCACAATGGAGAATTAAACTCCCAACCTTTGACTTTGCAAACAGATACCTAACTTGCAGCGCTCTCCAGCTAGGTAAGTATATTTACTGTCACACTTGTCCAAAATGTGCATATGCCCCTTAATTTAGCTGCACGCACGTTGAGGAACATGGCTACATCACACCACAATCCATTGCTTACTATGAACAAAACAGGATTTATCATTCGAGTCATAAAATGACACAAATTGAACATTTCACATACATTAACACACTTATAGGCCAGACTCTTTTTGCCTGGCTCCTCTATCCTATGTCTCTATGCAACTCTACCTTAATGCCCAGTCTGATTTCTTTAATCTTATTGCCTTTGTATTTTTGCTTCATTTATATACTTGCTCCTTTTAAGTGGTAAGAAATTTCAGCAGTATTAGATACTGCTGTAAAAATGGTTAAAAGCGAGAACATAATGCCCCATGAGTCTCTTATTCACCTTGTGCGTAACTAATGAATATGACACACATTAAAGTACTATTCATTTTTGCATTGAGGTTAAGTATTTTCAGCACAAATGTTTTCATCTCAGTACTTTTATGTTTTGGGTTGTTTCAATGGATTGTTAAGGATACAGATTTTAAGATGGGAAGTTAAGAAAAATGGATAAAATATTCATCAGCAAATTGAATAATTCTTCTAGCTCACTACCATTTTATTAATTTATTTGTTGGTTGGCTGGTTGGCTGCATTCTTATGCTGTCCTTTCTTTATTGACCTCAGGCAGCATACATGGTTCGCCTCCTGACAACCATATCTTTATACCAATCCTGGTAGGTAGGTAGGTTGGATTTAAGTCAGTGATGAGTACAAGAAACCCAGTGATTTTCATGACTTAATGAGGGTTAGAACATGGATCTCCCAAATCCTAGTCCAGTTCTGTAACTACTGCACCACACTAGTCTTTCTTAAAATGGTTTAGTATCAGATAGTAATGAGATTGTTCTTCCTGCTTGCATTGCAACTCAGGTGAAGTGAACTGATGTATTCTATTTTTGCCATCTATGTGTCAGGTTTATTTGAGCAGACAAGCTTTGTACAGTACATAAACATACTTTTTCCATTTGTTAAAACTGTACCAGAGCATTTGTACTTTAGGATGTAAGAAGAAAGCAAAGGGCAACCAGGGTGGGCTTGCATTTCAAAACATTCAGCCTTAATCCTTTGGGACACACTAGTTGCACTTTTCTGCAAAGATTACACAGGTCTGCAACCAAAAAATTGCATAGTTTTTTTTTACTGTTTCTTATAGATTTTTACTTAGTGAAACCAAGAAAAATACTTTAAAAATTCCATCTCATCAAGTTTTCTTGCAAAACTCGTGTTTTTAGTTTAATTCAGCATGAAGTTTGCCTTTAACCCAAAATCTGATATCCTATTCTTGATACTAAAAACCCTATCCAAAAAGTATTTCTTACTTTTGTTTAATATTTATTAGAGCTAGAATCAAGAATAATGCATAGAGAAAATAAGAGGTATTGGGTGTGTGTGTGTGTAATCAGTGGTGGAGATCAACAGGTTTGCACCAGTTCACCAGAACTGGTAGCAGAAATTCTGGCTGGCTGCGCCCATCCAAGTTTTGAAATAAAGTAGTCTAATTTGGGTGCAACACAGGGCTTTCCTCCTGGCCACGCTCACCATACCACACCCAGAGTATGGTAGTAATTATTTTAGAGCCCACCATTGGGCGTAGTATAGGTTTAGTGGTGTGAGGAAGCTCAGATGATCATGTCTCAACAGCTTTATTTTGTTTGTATCGAAAGGTGAACATAACCAGGAATCTTACTGGCTGGATTGAGCATGTTTCAACATGTTCTCTGGGGTGTTATAAATGAGTATAAACATGCCTAATGTCAGATTTTGATCATGTTTTAACATGCTAAATAAATTCAGGATCTTGGTTACTGCATGAGCCACACTCAGTTTACATCCTTCATTCAAACGTGACTGTGCTCATTTTTAGTTCTGTATTACGGCTCCAAGAGGTTGTGTTATTTCTCCAGACAACAGTGAATACACTATTGAAAGTCAACAAAGAAACATAAGCAATTTTGTGAAGAAAGTGTATTTTGCTTACTTCAAGTTGAAACTTGGGGATCAAGACAAAGCATGGACTCCTCATAAGGTATGTTGAAGGTACAAAGAAGATCTTCGTTTGTGGTTTAAAGGTAAGAAAACCCCATTCCGTTTTGGCATTTCTATGATGTGGTGTGAACAGCAAAACTAAACTACTGACTGCTCTTTCTGTAAAAGGTTTTAATACAAAAAAAAGAAGATGATATCTTACCCAAACCTTTATTCAGCTATTCGTCCAGTGCTTCATAGCTCTGAAATACCAGTTCCACACACCCCTCCAGTTTGGATAATATCCTGAGTGATTCGGAGGGCGGAGACACATTGCCTCCCCAGGACAAATTTAGCTCAGATTTTTCTGTTGATGAGGTACCTCAACTTTTTTTCTCAGAGTGAGCTCAATGTCCTAGTTAGAGATTTAGGCCTTTCCAAAGATTCAGCAGAATTGCTGGGGTCAAGAATAACAAATAAAAACCTGCTGTCACCTGGAACATCATTTTCACGGTACAGACACTGAAAGAAAGAATTCACTCAGTTTTCCTCCAAAGATGGAAATCATGTTTATTGTAGTAATGTTCAAGTGCTAATGAAGTGCTTTGGAATGGAATATGATTCATCTGAGTGGCACCTATTCATCTAAAACAAGCCTCAAAGCAGTCTTGCTGTATAATGGAAATACATTTGCGTCACTTCCTATAGGACACTCGGTGCATTTGGATGAAAACTATAATGATCTAACTGTGATTCTTGACAAAATCAAATATCAAGAACATCGGTGGATGGTTTGTGGAGACTTTAAAATACTAACTGTATTGTTAGGCCAGAAGGCAGGTCATACAAAATATCCCTACTTCCTATGTTTGTGGGACAGTCGAGCCAGAGACCTCCATTGGACAAAACTGACTTGCCACTTTGAGATGCCTTAACCCTCGGGGGGGGGGGACATCATTAATACAACCTTGGTTCCAACAGAAAAGGTTTTATTGCCATCTCTTCATATTAAATTAGGGCTTATGAAGCAGTTTGTTAAATCACTGCCAAAAGATGGGGAATGTTTCAGATATCTGTGTTCCAAGTTCCCAAAACTGTCTGAAGCCAAGTTGAAAGAGGGAGTTTTTACTGGCCCTGACATACGAAAACCGTTATCTGATCCCCTCTTTTTAGAAACAATGGGAGAAAAAAAGAAAAGTAAGTGTGGGACTCTTTCAAAGACATAGTTTACAAGTTTTTAGGGAATACTAAATACCCTCCCTACAAAACCATTGTACAACACATGTTGAATGCATATAAAGCTCAAGGATGCAAGATGAGCTTAAAAGTTCATTTCTTACACTCCCATGTCGACTATTTTCCTGAAAACCTGGGAGCCTAAAGTGAAGAGCAGGTTGAAAGATTTCACCAGGATGTCCATGATATCGAGAGACGTTACTAAAGAAGATGGAACGTCAATATGCTAGCTGAGAAGCATAAAAGAGAAGAAGAAAAGGTTTCACTGACAAAAAGAGTGAACACAGAATGTTAAGTATATATTATGAAGATATTTTTTTTAATTATAAGAAATAATATATTTTGTTCATTGTAATAAAATAGTGATTTTCTCATCACTCATGCTTTTTTTAATGCAAAACCTTCATATTTTGTGGAAAAAAACTGTACGTGATGGGGGAAAATCAAGGTCATTTTTGGATTCAGCACATACCTGTCAACCCGCGGCTCTGGAAAAACCGGGACATGCGCAGATCGCTTGTGCACAGGTTGCTTTCCACGCATGCGTGGAAGGGTTTTACACTTGTGTAGAACCCTTCCACGCATGTGTGGAAGCGCTCCACCACTTGCGTAGGGGCTGTGCAAGTGGCAGAGTGCTTCCACGCATGTGTGGAAAGCATTTTCCCCCGCTGCCAAATTACGGGGTTTTGGAAGCGCGGGGCAGGTTATGACGTCAATCGGCGTCAAATTCCGTGGTAATCCCGGCCAAATCAGGATGGTTGAGAGGTATGATTCAGCCCATTAGAAAACATAAAATTTACCAAAAATATCCTGTGCAGCTGATTTTCCCCCCAGACCTGTGCTACCCAACAAAAGGAACCTGGCCTGCATATCTAGCAAAGATTTTTGCAACTTTTTTGTTTTCCCTATTATCACACACCAGCCCACTCCAATTGAGGCACCTAGTGGACTCCTAAAACTACCTGGAAGTCCTGTAATCCTGATTCAAAAATGAACTCACCTTCTTCCTATATATCACTGGTCATGCTCAGGAACACAATCTATATGTATCCAATACAATTTCTCACACATGTGATTCTTAGTCCTGTGGCTGTAAAGTCAATTTGGACTTATGGTGATTCTTTCCAGGATTTTTTAGGCACAGAATACAGAGTAATTATTTACCATTTCTTTTTTTCTGAGGATGCTCGGGGATTATGCAGCTTGTTCCTTGCTACATAGGCTGGCTCTTCTGCCAGGAGACACAGTGGGTAATCAAATCCACAGCTTCTGGCTCTGCTGCCAGATACCTAAAATACTGAGTTATCCAGGCACCGTGTTATATATAGAGTTCTTCTTAATTTGAAGATGGAGACAATGTTCTCGGAGTGTTGATTCCCACTGAACATACTTCTACAGTTGCTTTGGAAGTACCATAACACAACATGAAGAATTCCCATCTCCTCCACTGAAGTTGTAGCTGGGAAGGAAAATCTGGGATATTTTCTGCAATTGTGATTTTATTTTGAAGTGTGTAAAATAAACAGACTAGCTTTGGGCGGGGGTGTAGATTTATCTCTGAATTCACACTGTGCTTTGAAAGCAGTAATAGTGCCCTTAGAGTTATTTCAATTATATCTCACAACAAGATGCTTGAAGAAATGGGATATAACACTAAAAATGAGCTAAAAGCTTGTCTGAACTGAAGAAATCTACTCTAGAATGGATCTATTTTGAGCTATCTTGACTGATTATTTCTCAGTTTATAAAGAAATGGATACAAATGTGAAAGTGAAGTGTGCTTTCAATAGATCCAGAAATAAGTTTACCAGATGGTACAAAAGAGCACCAATGTACAACAGTTTCTCACATCTAAAATTGCTATACTGTACTGGGGTGGGGGCAATGTAGCGAAGCCATCAATTCAACAGTTGTAAGTTGATTTAACATTAAAGACTCCAGAAACAATATAATAATAATTTCATGTCAGAAATTATTCTGGGTTGAAAGGACTTTTTCAGAAGAAACTCCACTCAGGGAATGTCCAAATGAGGCTCCTTTCATGTCCTCAAAAGCTGAGACAAAGAAGGGCACTCAATCCATCATGCAGCATCTGGGTCTTGAACTGCTGACTTGCCAGCCTTCCAGCTAAAAAAGCGAGCTTCTTAACCACTGAGCCACCACAGCCGCTCCAGAAACAATCACCACCAGGATATGAGGCAGAAAATTTAAGCTATGGAAACAAGGAAGCTTTGGTATCTTATTCGCCTTGGAGCTGACACTGATGAAATCCGCTCAAATTTACTCATCTCTACAATGCCCATGTAATCTTGCATTATATCCCCCTAATCCAGGGTAATTGGTCTTGAGGAGGTATGTTTTGAACTATATTTGTTTTGCATCAAATTGTACCAATTTTGTGTGTGTGCCCAGTTGAATTGGTGTATATATTCTCCCTCAGTACATCTAGAAGGGGACTGCAGTGGCTCAAGTGGTTAAGATGCTGAACTCGCTGACTGGAAGGTCAGAGTTCGATTCCCAAGTACAGCATGATGGAGTGAGCTTCCATCTCTGTCCCAGCTCCTGCCAACCTAGCAGTTTGAAAGCAAGAAATTGCAAGTAGATAAATAGGGACCACTTCAGTGGGAAGGTAAACAGTGTTCCATGCACTTCGGTGTCAAGGCATGCCTGCCACATGTCCACAGAGATGTCTACAGATGCAGACAGCGCTGGCTCTTTGGTAATAAACAGAGATGAGCACTGAACCCTAGAGCCAGATACAACTGACTTTCAAGCAAGGGAGACCTTTACCCATTACCTTAAATTGAGAACAGGGGTTCTCGAGAACATGGACCCCGCGCTGCCGCCGCCAGCCCTGAACGGAACACCTGCTCTGGTGGCAGGCATAAAGGGGCCGGAGTGCTCTGCCCACCAGCCTCAGCGTCCTCCTCCATGGAATTGGAGGTGGAGGAGAAGAGACCCCGCACTGCCGCCGCCAGCCCTGAACGGAACACCTGCGCTGGCGGCAGGCATAAAGGGGCTGGCGTGCTCTGCCCACCAGCCTCAGCGTCATGAGGACTTTGCTGACCATCTGGTGGAGAAAATTGATCGGATTCGTTCAGGGCTGAATCCCGGCGTGGATGGGGAGGGTCAGGGGGGGCCGGGGCACAGTCTTGCTGTACGATCTGGGATCAGTTTGATCCTATCGCCCCTGATGAAGTGGACGGGCTCCTTGCAGCTGTGCGTGCCACTACATGTCCTTTGGACCCCTGTCCCATCTGGTTGGTGAAAGCCTCCAAGGTCACCACCACCACAGGTGGCTGGGTCGGGGCGATAATAAATGCATCATTATGGGAGGGGGTATTTCCTGCACCACTAAAACATGCTTTGGTGTGCCCCCTCCTGAAGAAAATATCCCTTGACCCAGCTGTCCTTAACAACTACAGGCTGGTTTCCAACCTTCCCTTTCTGGGTAAGGTTTTGGAGAAGGCGGTGGCACGCCAGCTGCAGAGTGTCCTGGAGGAAGCGGATTATCTAGACCCCTTTCAATCAGGATTCAGGCCCGGGTATGGTACGGAGATGGCATTGGTTGCACTGATGGATGATCTCTGGCGGGAGTGGGATGGGGGTTATCCATCCGTCCTTGCTCTTCTTGACCTCTCAGCAGCCTTCGATACCGTCAACCACAGTATCGTTCTGGAATGGCTCAAAGGACTGGGGATCCAGGGCACTGTGTTGTCCTGGTTTTCCTCTTTTCTGGAGGGCTGTACCCAGTCGGTGTGGTAAGAGAGTGAGAGGTCCAGCCCTAGGCTCCTCAAGTATGGGGTGCCTCAGGGCTCGGTGCTCTCTCCTCTCCTATTTAACATCTACATGAAGCCACTGGGTGAGATCATTCGTTCCCACGGGGTGCGGTACCATCAGTATGTGGATGACACCCAGTTGTACATCTCAGCCCATGGGGACCCCAGTAATGCCGTTGAAATCCTATCCAGATGCCTGGAGGTCATTGGGGTCTGGATGGGGGCCAATGGGCTTCAGCTGAATCCCAGCAAGACAGAGTGGCTGTGGATAAGGGGCCCCGTGTTATCCAGGGAGCTACCATCTTTGGTACTGGATGTGGCTGTTTTGCCTCAGACAGACCCAGTGCGCAACTTGGGGGTCCTTCTGGACTCGCGGCTGCTGCTAGAAGAACAGGTAGTGGCTGTGGCCAGGAGGACTTTTGCCCAACTTCAGGTGATTCGCCAGTTGCGCACGCTCCTTGCTTATGGTCACCCACGCTCTGGTCACTTCCCGACTAGATTATTGTAATGCGCTCTACATGGGGCTGCCCTTGACGACCATTCGGAGGCTGCAGCTGGTCCAGAATGTGGCAGCCCGGGTGGTTATGGGATGCTGGCGATATGCCCATGCCTCACCGCTACTTTGGGAGCTGCACTGGTTACCAGTTTGTCTCTGGGTGCAATTCAAGGTGCTGGTTTTGACCTTTAAAGCCCTATATGGCAGTGGGCCAGGATACCTTAAAGACTGCATCGTCCCAAGAGTGTCTGCCCGTCCAACCAGAGCCAACCGGAGGGGCTCTCTAATGGTGCCATCAGTTAGGGGTGCACATCTGTCCAGCACCCGAAGGAGGGCCTTCTCCGTGTCCGCACCAACCCTCTGGAACCTCCTGCCAACAGATCTAAGACTTCAAAGAGAATTGCTGCCCTTCAGGAAAGGATTGAAGACCTGGCTGGCAGGGCAGGTGTGGGGCCCTAATGGGAACATGAACTCTCTCTTCTTCTTTTTATAGTGGGTGGGATGGGTGGGTGGGATATGGGTCTTTTAAAGTGTTTTTATGTATTTTTAGAACTTGTTGTAATGCCGCCCTGAGTCGGGTTCTGCCTGAGTGGGCGGCATATATAAATATGACTATTAAATTAAAATTAAATTAAATGGGCCATTCATGTAGGTGAGTTCCTCCCACCTGGAAGCAGATGTAAAATGTGCCTGCACATGTGCAAAACACTGCCGTAAATGCAGCCACGCATTTATGACAGCCGTGGGTAATTTATGGCAGCATTTTCTGCATGCATGGGTGCATTTTACTTCCACTTTGGGGAACGGTGTGGGTGGTGCAGGCCAGATGAATTGGCATTTTGGGGCTGGATCCGACCCACAGGTCAGTATACAGCTACTAAAATAAAACAATATGCAAGACCTAATCAATGGATGCAGACATCAATTCATATTCCATGTGACCATAAATCTATTTTGAGGGGGTGAGTGGGCAGATTTTGAATTTCTTTTAGTTATCTAACCACAGCCATATCTGAATATTTTTGGGAAGTAGTAATGAATATGGTAATGAAAAAGGGTCTGTGGTGGCTTAGTGGTTAAGATGCTGAACCTGATGACTGGAAGGTTGGCAGGTCAGCGGTTCAAGACCTGAGTCCTGCATGATGGAGTGAGCAGTCTTTGTCTCAGCTCCTGCCAATCTAGCAGGTTGAAAGCAAGAAATTGCAAGTAGATTTATAGGTACTGCTTTGATGGGAAAAGTAAAAGCATTCTATGCACTCTGGCATCTAGACATGGCTGCCAACAGGACCATGGAAATGTCTGCAGATGCAGACTGTGCTGGCTCTTTGGCTGTAAACAAAGATGAGCACTGCAGCCTAGAGTCAAATTTGACTGGCTTTTGAGCAAAGACAACCTTTACCATTATTTAATGAATATGGTAACTAAGTAGGGTTACCATAATCCTATCCCCCCAAACCAGGACTGCCATATGTAAAAGTAAAGGTTTCCCTTGCTCGAAAGCCCATCATATCCGTATCCGACTCTAGGGTTCAGTGCTCATCTCTGTTTCAAAGCCGAAGAGCCAGCGCTGTCTGCTTCTGCAGATGTATTCCATGGTCATGTGGCCGGCATGACTAGACACCAGAGTGCACGGAACGCTGCTTACCTTCTCCCCAAAGTGGTCCCTAGTTATCTACTTGCAATTTCTTGCCTTCGAACTGCTAGGTTTGCAGGAGCTGGGGCAAAGACGGGAGCTCATTCCGCAAGCTGTTGCTGCCGCGACTTCAATGGAGGCAATATAAAATGGTGCATTTTTTTTGGCTGTCTTCCTTTGCTATTGCTGTGCCACCTGGTGGTGTTCAACAGAAGCACAGCTCTATTGCAAGAAAAAAACTGCATATTTTTTCTTCAAACCCCCTTGGTCTGAAAAGCGGGAATTTTAAATGATTCTTTTGGAACTGGGCCAGGACAGGTTCAACCCATGCAATTCCTGGTTTTCCATTACATATGGCATCCCTATAATTAAGTTAGAGCATTGGTTATTTTTCTTCTCTGGTCACCAAAGATGCACTATGACCAATTTGCATTTCAAAGTTTGTGCTGTCTGAATTGAGGGTAAATGAGAATTTTTCTCTTGCCTTTTGGATGATGGAACAGAAAGAACACCACTGACTAACACTGCTGTAGGCACTGAGGGATAATCCTTCTTAGAGAAGAGGAGGCAATACTTGCCATTGGCTAGAAAACAGAGGATTTTTTTTAGGGGGGAATACTTGCTTCTATAAAATGTGAACTGCTTATACTTAATATTGGAGGACTGTGATGAAATATGAAAACTTTTGCCATTCAGAATTCTAATATCATATATTGATATCACAGAACATAAGCAGAAGTAATTAAGAGTGATGGCAATGCTTACTACATTAGATTGCCTACAATCTAGAATGGTTTTGTTTGCTGCCAGTTGGGGAAACCAACAGGGAGTTTGAACTGTTTAGTCTTCTGAAGTGTGTTAAGCATTATGTCTTTTTTGTTTTTTTTGCTTGAAAACACATATAGGCCATGGTTTATTTTTGGAATGGTAGCCATGTTAGTCTGTGCAGTCATATCAAACAAGAAATAAAACAAATCAAAAGTCCAGAGAAAGAAAGAAAGAAAGCAGGTAGGCAGGCAGGCAAAAGCCCTGTGGCACCTTGAATTCTAACTGCTATATTTTAACGTCAACTTTTAATGGATCGAGTCAATTTTCTCAGACACTGTTTTGTGTGGACTGTTGTGGATTCTGCCCCCAAAGAAGTGGCATGATGAGTACATCTCCATGCTTTGGGAGATTTGGTTTTCTGTTATGCTCTGTCGTATTTTTGTTGATAGGTTCTATTTATGGCTGTGACGATGTATTTCACCTGAATATGACATACTACAGCCAAGTTACTTCATTTCTATGAAGCTATACACCTTTCCCAAGCTGCTTTGTGTTCATACTTCCAGTTTATGTTTATTTGATTTGTATCCCACCCTACTCAGCACAGGCTGACTCAGGGCAGCTCACAACACGTCAAATAAAGATATAATATAGCAAAAACAAAAATACAATATAACAAGAGCGAAGCATGAGATACAATAAAAAGTAACAGTGACAACTCAGTAATACAGCACACAACTCACTCTGCCCCCCCCCCAAAAGTCCAAAAGTGGGAAGTGGTGGTCCTGCTGCCTCTACGGCCTTTACGTCCTGGCCAGAGGGATGGGCAGGGCCCTGGGATGTCGGTGAAGATGGTCTGTCCCGGCGTCCATCACTGTGGGATCTCTCCACCCTGCAGAGGAGGCCGGAGGTGGCAATGAAAGTCCTGCTGCCTCTATGGACTTAAGTCCTGGCCAAGCAGGGCTCCCATCCCTGTGCCGGTGGAGTGGGTGGCGGGGAGAGCAGCAGGGGGTCCTCCTCCATGGCTGCGGGCTGCCTGGTGGTTTCCTCCAATCTACCTTTAAATGTTTCTCTTGATTATGACACAGCTAAATCCCTCTGCTTCCTGTATAATCGGAGTACATTCATCCATTTGCAGTACTACTCTACTCTTATTGTCTCTAGAGCCCACACACACTACCATAATTAAATGTGGGAAAAATGGCTTCAAAATGATATTCAACCGTTCATGATTCAAGACCCCAATACTAGGTTCTCACTACACAATGTATTTGATTTGTTTGACTCACTGGCCAAAATGCTATTGCAAAATACTATCCACATATGGGCAATTGCCTAATATTGTGGCAATCTGTAGAACATCTGGACATGCAACCAAGTGTTCAGCTGAGTGTGTGATCTTGATGTACATGATGGACAATTGGAATGATTAAGCACACCAGTTATGTCATAGGATTGTGAGTACTGATTAAAAAAGGGAGCATGGGACTACCAGAATTAGCACATCACACTCATGTCTCCTTAGACAGTGTTGGTCTAAAAAGATGCACACAGAGATTGGGAGACCTGGCCAATGCAACAAAAGCTTCACCTGCTGATTCTCTTGCTACACCCATATGGGAGTTACAACTATCACAACATACATTGAAGAAACAATGTTGGGAAAGAGAAAAGAAAGACTAGAGTGGGAGAGGCAATAATGCCCTCAGGGGAAAGATATTAACATATGGATAAAGCAGTATGATAATGATCAGGATCTATTTTCCTTCATTGATACTGTCATATAGCCATACTTGATTGGCCTTGTAAAGGTAAAGGTTTTCCTTGCTTGAAAGCCAGCCGTATCCAACTGTAGGGGTCAGTGCTCATCTCTGTTTCAAAGCCGAAGAGCCAGCGTTGCCTGCTTCTGCAGACGTTTCTGTGGTCATGTGGCAGGCATGACTAGACAACAGAGTGCATGGAACACTATTTCCTTCCCACCAAAGTGGTCCTTATTTATCTACTTGCAATTTCTTGCTTTCGAACTGCTAGGTTGGTAGGAGCTGGGAAAAAGACGGGAGCTCATTCTGTCCTGCAGTACTCGGGAATCGAACTGCTGACCTTCCGCCTCCTAGTCAGCATCTTAGCCACTTGAGCCACTGCAAATCCTGATTGGCCTTGTATCATTATAATATTATTATAATTTCTAATTGGTTGGGATCACGTCAGGAACCAAAAACAAGTATTACAATGGCAATAAACCAGCAGCACAGAGAGCACTAAAAGGGACATACACTTAGAAAGATCAGTGATTATTTTAGTTTCTCAAAATAAATCCATTAGTTTGACTCTGAATAATAAAATGGACTAATAGTGGGCACAGTGTTTTGACTAAGAGCCTGTCAGAATTGACATCTTTTAAGGCAAAGTATGATCATGAAGCAACACCCACACAATTGAATCCACAAGGCATAAAGGCCCTTGAAAATACAATTCAGGAAGAAAGAATAAAGGACAGCAAAGGAGGAGAACTAAGGAGGCATCTGCAGAAATCTCAGCAAACTCTGGAGAATTTCAGAGAGAGGACAAATGAGCTAATTGGCATATCATGACTAAGCTCTCTATGGAGAGCAAAGATTTCCGTCCCATCAACCTTATACTTTTAGGTGATTTTTTTTTGCAGGTGCTGATTTTCACATCCTTACAATATCATGGCATGCCACCTTGCTTAAAATTGCATAAACTATATGCACAGTACTAACACTATTAACCTGGTTCCCTGGCCAGCTGAATATATCTCCTAGCTACAATAAGTTCTTTGAGGGGTTTTTTCACACCTTAGGATATATGGATACCAACTGGTAGAGGTTAATCATAAATTCTAGGTAAGTCCTAGTGCAGTGGTTTGCAAATCTATGACATGCATCCCAGAGGTGGTACTCAGAACCTTCTCTGTGGGAACCCGTGCAGTCACCTCAACACAGAGTTTGCCCTGCCCCTTTGTCTACCAGCCCAATGGGCGCACTTCCTCCCTCCCTCCCCCCAGCACAGAGTTTGCCCTGCTCCTGTACCCAGCAGCCCAATGGGAGCGTTTCCTTCCTCCCCTATTGCTGTGTTGGCACTTTGCAATAAATAAGTGGGTTTGGGGTTCCAGTTTGGGCACTCTGTCTCTAAAAGTTCCACCATCACTGACCTAGCGAACCTGTTGTAAGCATGTATAAATTAAAAGAAGGCAAGATGAAGCAGATTTGCTTATATTTGCCATAGAAGCTGGAGAATTGAGAGAGGAAGAGGAGGGAAATACGAAATTGAGAAAAGTAAACACATGAAGGAAATGTTTGCTGTGAAGATGACTATCTTAACCTATAAATCCAAGGGTTCACCGTTGGAACTGGCTATAGGTTGCTATGCGTCGCCCTACTGATCCGCACCCACCCTTCGTGCACACGGCCGAATTGCCTACGCAGGTCAACGAAGGATTTAAAAATCCGGCACGGGGGCCTCAGCCCCACAAACGGCAAGAAAGGGAAAGAACTTCACTTCCCAACATTCCTTGCGCTGCGCCGCGCCAGAGCCAATCACGCTGAGAGGCTCTCGCACGGCGCAGCGTTCCGACACGCGCCGCAGCCAATTGAAAGAAACGCATTTTAAAAAAACCCAGCAAAAACACAAAGCACCAACCCATAACTACAAGCCCCAGCGTCCTGCGCGCCCACGCAGAACGCTGAGGAAAACGGCGCCCGGAAAGTTAAAAAGAAAAACAGCTTACAGGCAAGCAAACAGCAGCCGGCTTTCTTTTACTCTCCCGCGGCGCCTGAAGCTCCCGAATGGAGTTTCCCCTTTAACATCAGTGGGAGGGGGTGGCGATCCCCCTCTCCGCTGCCTACCCTACTGTTGGGAGGTTTGTGGGGATAAAAGGACTATATTGCCCAAACCCATCTGGAAACAAAAGATGAGGCAGAGAGGATCGATCCCCCACCACCCCTCCTTAAAAAAACTCCGTCTTTTCTTCTCTTTAAAACCGGAGTTGTTTTAAGGAGGGGGGGTGGGGGATCGATCCTCTCTGCCTGTTCCTCTGTGTCCAGAAGTGTAGGGCCAATATACACCTTTTATCCCAAAAAACCACCCAACACTAGGGAAGCCAGCGGGGAGGGGGATCGCAGCCCCCACCCACTGATATTAAAGGGGAAAAACGATCTACTTTCATGATTCCTCAAAAACAAAGCACGACTCCACAAAAACAAAGCACCATAACACAATACAGCTCCCCTCCCCACCACCTAGCCCACCCTTCCTAACCCCCAATGACCATGCCCCCATCCCCACCACGGGCCAGCGGAGTAAATAATACAATGAGTCCGGCAAGCGAAAAAAACCCCAGCCTAACAACACATGGTATTTCAATGGCCCACCCAGCCACCGAGGCCGGCCCACAGAAATACCCACTCCAAAAACACAAACAACAACATTAAAAAAAGCAAAAACAATACTAAACATAAAAATTACAAGGAAAATCTACCACAAACAATAAAAAAAAACACAAGGACAAACACAACCCCCCACCCCCCACAAATCACAACAAAGCCACCCCTAACAAAACAGAGATCACAACTTACCAAGACACGTGCAGCCTCACCGAGAATCAGAATTGAAATGAGAAAAGAACAGGAAGAATACACAGGCCAGGACAAAATCAACATTAAAACATTACGCAACAGCACCACCAAGTGGCCACAGGAAATATTACACTCAATGAATTCAAATTGATCTACAACCATCTACAAAAAACATACACTTACACATTTTAAAAAAAATCTTATCCAAAGTACAGCTATCACCAAAAACCACATAGGAACACATTATTTTTAAAAATGCAATTATTGGGAAAAAATATATCAACCTTATCTCTTTTTAAAATCCAAATTTTTTAATAACAGTTTAAAACACTACCTACGTATAAAAAACAACACATTTAAAAAAAAACTAATTTAAATACACATACAACAAAAAACATCCAATACCATTTCTCATATTTTTAAAAAAACAAAACCCCCAAAAAAGCCCGGCAACGCCGGGAAACCCTTGCTAGTCTGAAATAAAAAGAAAGGTTTTATTTGCAGTGACCCTTAGGGAAAGAAGGAAGTACAAAAGGAAAGCTTGGACTTATGAGATGAAAGGAGAGAACTTGAAGGAAGAAAAGAAGAGGAGCCACAATCTCCACAGCGATTGGTACCGAGGACCCTCTCCCTTTACTTGTCATCCAAATCACATCCTCAAATGAAGCCAACTTAGTGACAATGACAATCCAGTTGGCTGAAATCACCAAAGAATAATTGCCATCTTTGTGAATTGGCTTCAGTCACTCTCTATTTACATCATCATATAGGAAAATCTGCCTGGGTTCCATGGCATTGTCAAATTCATTTCCCCCCACTTATTTGTGTTTTGGCAAGGGAAAAAACCACCAATGTATCAATTTGTTGTTGTTGTTTTAAAGTTATCACAGTAGCAATGGGAGGCGCAATGGCAATGATCAGTAGCCATTTTGGAGCTCAGGAATGTTGGCCATAATTGCCCATAGTTTTTGAGTAATAACAGTTGCACTGTTAGAAAACAACAAACTTTTTTGTATGGGGGATTGATTTACTGTACTTAATCTATTAGAAACAAGGTGTAAAATAAGAGCCCTGCTGAAAAGAATACAAAACTGTAAGGATAGCTGCAAAGTTTTTAATGTCATGTATACCAAATTGGGAATAAATGTCACTCTGTACAGTAGATACAAACTGTAGCTGTTTGCATAATTTTAAAAGCTCCCTGTCGACCATCAGTTCAGGCCTCTGACAAAACTACCTGACCCATCCTTGGCAATCTGGTGAGTGGAAAGAGAAAGTAAGAAAGTGAAAAGGGGATTTTAAAGGAGGAGAAGGAGGAGGAAAGGGAGGCTTTAAGAAATAGAGGTGATCTTTCTACTACTGAAGAAAAGAGAGGTGGCCTTCTGCCCTCCCCACCACTGACATAGACTCCCCTTCCTTTGAAGTGTACATGGATAAGATAGGCTGCCAGGCTTAGTAGGGAAGAAAAAACGAGATGGCAAGGGTCTTGATCCACGAAAGCTCACATTAAAATTTAACAGTTAGTCTTCAAGATGCTACAACATATTTTTTTTTGTTTTTTGTTTATTCTCTGATATACAGTAAACCTCAGAGTTTATCATCTCAACTGGTCTGTAGTTTCACTTATAGAAGAGAAAGAGACAGCAAAATTCCTTCCATTTCCCAGACCATGGGTCTGCAAACTAGGCACTCGAGGTGTTCTTGGACTTCAATTACCAGAAGCCCAAGTCAGCATACCTGCTGATCAGGGCTTCAGGGAATTGAAGTCCAAGAACATCTGGAGAGCCAAGTGTGAGGAAACCTGTCCTAGAACACAAATCAATGAAGGTCAGCTAGGAAGGAAACCAAGTCCTAAGAGGAATTTGATGATGATAGAGGTGACGTTTAACTTTTAATGTCTAAATGGATGCCAAATAAAAGAAGATACTGGCTTGTACTCTGTTGCTCCATAAAACAGTTCAAAAATCTGCCGGGAGTCAGATTTTGAACAAAGGTGGACTTTCCTCTGGTTGTCAGTGTGTCTCTGGGTGCAATTCAAGGTGCTGGTTTTGACCTTTAAAGTCCTTCATGGCATTGGACCAGGATACTTAGGAGACTGCGTCACCACAAGGAATTCAGCCTGTCCTACTAGGGCAGACAGGAGGGGCTCACTGGTGGTCCTATCAGTGAAAGAAGTACATCTTATTGGGACCCGGAAGAGAGCCTTTTCCGTGTCTGCCCCAGCCCTGTGGAACCTCTTACCACCTGAGCTGCATCTCCAGATGGAACTACTCCCCTTTAGAAAGATGCTGAAGACATGGCTCTTTCAGCAGGTTTGGGGCATGCTTGACTCTACTAGTCAAGCCCACTGGCTGTTTAGCCTATGTGAGGGACTGTCCCCCAGTTTGGTTACTCTGTTTTAACGTGGGTGAGGAGAGTTGTTTTTTAATGATGATTTGTTTGTTGTTGTGTTTTAATGCTGATTTTAGCTGGGGGTTTGGGGTCATATTTTTAGCTGTTGTTGTTAAACTGTTTTATATTGTAATTTTTACTTATTGTATTTTCTCCCTCTTCCCTTTCCCTTTTTGTTGTTAGCCGCCCTGGTAGGTACTACCAGGAGGGCGGGATATAAGTGCGCAAAATAAATAAATAAATAAATAAATAAATAAATAAATAAATAAATAAATAAATAAATAAATAAATAAATAAATAAATGAAGCATTTGAACAGATTGTATGTCCCTTTGACAGGCATGGTTATTGCTCGAAGTGTTACTTTTAAAAGGGAATTCATTGTGTTGCTCGTGATTTCTTGACATTGTGGTCTTCATTGCTTTGATCACTCAAGTAAACTATTATTTTACTGGTTGTTAATGCATTGCAGTGTCCTGACTGGTTCTAGTTACTAGAAAAATACAGAGAAATACTTTTAGGTTCCTTCATTTGTAAATATTTACAAAACCACAAAAGACATAATTGAAAAGTATTTCCCTTGTAATTTAGGATTGATAAGAGAATGGCATGAATCCTGGAAAATTCATGTCAAATGGCTGAAACATGGCTTAAGCTGCCCTTTGAAAGTACTGTTTGAAAGTAGCCAGAGTGCTATTTTTTGAACTTTAAAAAATTACTTTGTTACATTACATTACTTTACTTTTTTGTAGCATTGTTTCTATCCATTACATTGCTTGTTACCCAAATAGAAACTTGTTACTACATTACTTGAAACTAGTTACTTCCAAGCTCTGAGGGTGTTTTGTTTCCATTACTATTATAGATCCTGTGTTGAATAAGAATTAAATTAGATGGCCTCTAAGGACAGACACTTACATCTCTGTTTTTCTCTGATTCTTTGAATGCCCTGTTAACTAAAGATGTTTAGAAGGGGAAGCACATTTTCCCGTTTCAGTTGACGTAAAATTTGAAATGCCGCTTTGGGCTGACAGCTTTCTATGAGGTCCACATTTGTGTGGGTCATTTTAATCAAAATGAAAAACACATTCTATTAAGACAGCTTTGCTGACAAATAATTAAGATGAATTACAGCCATTCACTTCCCAGCTGCTTTGTAGGGTGTTGGTTTGTAGAAGCCCCGTGAAACTCCTACTGTAAAGTTTTGCTCTTTAAATGCAATTTGCAGTCTAACTCAGCATACTAACTTCCCAAGAAGCCTTTAATCCTAAACCTGTCACAATGCATTCTTTTCACAGGTTCCTGACATTTATAAGTTAAAACAATTTATAAGGAAAAGTTAACAGAATCTTAAGAATGAAGGATTTATGTTTTGTGGTGAGAAACAATCAACTTTCACACCACTGGGCAAAAAGAGCTATCTTCTCTCTTTCCGAAGAATGATATTTGTACAGAATTTATGTACCAATATATTGGATATGACTTTATCAAGGAAACTGTTTTTATAATGCTGAGTCACATGATTTGGCGTGGTTGGTCACTTTAAAATGCTTTATGAAAGTTCTGTTTGGGGCTAGTAGTGTTTATTGTACAGTCGTTGCACTTCTTATTTATTTGTTGCATTTATACCCCATTAATCATCTCTGTCCTCCAACTACAAAGGTATGGACATTTTTACAGTATATACATTGGTGAAGGCTGAGGTATCTTTTTTAAAAGGACAATAAACTACTGAGCATTTCCAGATTTCTCCTTAGTGGCGGATCAGTCAGTTTTTGAACCTTCAAAACTCGGATTCAATTTTATAAAAATAATCTAACAGACATCAGGGAGGGCAACAGATACTTGCTAATGTTACATAATGTCTACTCTACTGTAGTGTTGATCAAACTCTTATACTCCAGAATTCCTGGTTAAGTACTGATCATTATTATCACCATGCTTGTTTGTTATGTGTATTTTCAGTAAATTATGCATCAATTAATTTTCAAGATGGACTCTCTTATTAAAAACACATGCTATTTTTCATGGCACTCTGTTATTTGGATGTGAAGAGAACATGAATTTGGTTGCTTAGACAGCCACTGACGTTGTAGCTATAGTTGCTACTTCATCTTTTATTGCAGTTATTGTAGGGGTGGAAGATAGAAACTTCAGTAAGATAAGCAAGCAATAATATTTTTACAGTCACCATGATCCTAGAGTAAGATTAAAACCTATTATTCAATTTTTGCACCGAATGGTAGGTTTTTTATTGTATTATTTTAAAGCATATAAAATATCCTACAGAGCAATGTGATATTTTTTGTCTTTTTAAAGCTTTACACTTGGCTTAACATGGATACCAGTGGCGGCACATACCCTAGCTTTGAGAGAATTTCATGTTAAAGAGATGGCTGTTGATTCTTTTTATTTATTTATTTATTTTTCAACAGGGAGCAGGAGAGCATGCTCGTTCAAGATACAGTACTTGTATCATTTTTAAATCAAGGCCATCTTTTTCTCAGTGGTAAACGTGAAATGTTTTTAAAGGCCAGACTTAGCATAAAATCTATTGGTTGCTATGGAGACCACTTACCACACAGGACTGCACTCTGTGTTCGACTCTGTGATTTTCTCTATTCAAAGGTTCAGCATTGTCAAAAAACAAATTACTTTTTCCAGTTGTTTATCTCAAAGTTCATTATGGAAACGGCAATACCATTATATTCACATATGTAGATAAGAGTAATATCTTAAATCAGTTGAGTACTGCTCTTTAAAAAAATTCACTCTTTCTGCAATAATTAGAGTAAAATGGTCTGTTTTTATGAAATGAAAAAGATTGTGATTTGGGTATGACCATACAGAAAATGGATTCCAGTTAAGTCATATTATAATAAGGTCTTTCATACTTACACAAAAGTTTGAGACATTGATGTGGAAATAATAACCTAAGGCCTAAAAGGCTGAAACTTTTGTCCATGGTCTTTCCTTGCAAAACAAAATGTGAATTTAGGTTCTACTGCTTGCAGAATTATTCATGTTGAATTATTCACCACAGTCTTTTACACCAGACATCTTCAGGGTTGAAAATAGTTGAGTTATGATTAGCAGCAGCATGTATTTAGCCAGCTACATATATTGAAGATATGTACATCTGCTTTTCCTTGAGCACTTGCTTAATTAACAAGATATGAATATTCAGACTTCACTTTACTCCCTGTTCCTCTTTTCCTAAACACGTCCATTCCATTATGCAAGAGTGTTGCAGAGCTAGAGGTTGGGAACGCAGTAAATCACTTCTGAATACCCTCTAGTCCAGGGGTTCTCAATGTTTTCCAGCCGTGGGCCGGAACATACCCTCTCAGACAGCTGAGTGGGCCAGACTGGTGGCGTAAAATGCATCCATGGCTGTCATAAACATGTTTATAATGGCTGCAGACTCATTTACAGCTGCATAAATGTGTTTACATGGCCGTAAATGAGTCCATAGCTGATTCCAGTGGCAGTGGCTAGAGCAACACCCGAGGGGGGGGGGGTGTCAGCAGATTTTTTTGGTGCTGCGTAGGTTGAAAATCCTTGCTCTAGTCTAACTAGAAACCCCTGAAAATGATTGCCATAAGTAAGAATTGACTTAATGACACACTTCTTCTTCTTCTTCTTCTTCTTCTTCTTCTTCTTCTTCTTCTTCTTCTTCTTCTTATTATTATTATTATTATTATTATTATTATTATTATTATTATTATTATTATTATTATTATTATTATTATTATTATTATTATTATTATTAGTTGTAGTAGTAGTAGTAGTAGTAGTAGCAGCAGCAGCAGCAGCAGCAGCAGCAGCAGCAGCAGCAGCATAGAAATGAAAGACCCTGATTCACATAACAATGTACAGGTTTTTTTTAATAATAATAATAAGTTTTATTTATATACTGCTTTCTTGGCACGCATGCCACTCAAAGCGGCCTACAACATAGAAAAAGGAAAGCTTTCTTCAACAAAAGAAAGCCTTCTCACAATATATAAAACATTACATAGAAATAACAAACACAGCAAAAAAATTATAATGCAATTATTCCAAATCAATTCCGGGGACAGGAACTGCAATGGCAGTGGCAGTGGCATCCAGCATCCATCCTGCTCCCCACCATTTAAAATTTTTTTTGGAACGTATTGACAATTCTGGGCCTTTTTTATTTGCTACTAGTATATTTTGCCCGGCGGTGCCGAGCTTTTTAAAATTGTGTTGGATAGTAAAGGGTTTCGTTTTTTTCTTGAACCAATGGTGCTGGGCTGTTTTAAATGGTGTTGTAAGGCTTTTTGACTTTGTGGCTTCGAGGTGCTGCATCCGCCCGCGGCGGACTTGTGCTCCCAGTGGGTTTTTTTGGTTCTTTTGGGGGGTTTTTTTTGTGTGTGTGTGCTGGCTTCCTCAGTGCCGGGCTCTTTAAATTGGTTTTTGAACGTTTTTGTTTTATGTTTATGCAAATTTTACTTTATTTAATTTAATTTAATTTAATATTATTTAGTTTAAAATTTAATTTTGGTTTTTAAAATGTTTATTTTTACACTTTTTTATTTTTTGTTTTGGTTTTTTAGAGTGAAAAGTGATTTCTGTTTTTTTTTGGTAATTTTTGAGATTAGTGTGTTTATTTTTGAATGTTTTTATAACTTATTTGATAAATTTTGGAATTAATCTTTTTAGTTTTAATATTTTTGAATGTTTTTTCTCTTTTGGTCTCTGGGTGGGTGTGGTGAGCTTTTCTGCCTCTCTACAATTGTTCTCTTCTGTCCTCTGGGTGTCGCTTCTGGTAAGTTTTTTCTTTCTTTTCTCATTTGAGTTCCGGTCCTCATAGATGGAAGACGTCTTTTGGTAAATTCTCTGGGGGTTTTTTGGGTGGGGGGATGGGGGGTGGGATTTTTTTGGGGGGGTGTCTGTGTGTTTTTTCTTGTTTCTTTTTGCCTTTTTTTGTGTTTCATTTTTGGATTTTTGTGTGTTTTTGGTTTGTGTTTTTGTGTTTATTTTTTCAGGGGGGGGGTGGCTTTCTTTCCTGCAGGCCATGCTGGCTGGCCCATGGGAAGGAAGGGCAATGGCAGGGAGGCTTTCTTTCCCACAGGCCATGCTGGGTGGCCCATGGGAAGGAAGGGCAATGGTGTGTGTGTGTGGGGGTGCTTTCTTTTCCACAGGCCATGCTGGAACGTTGGGACTTGAAGTTCCCTTTTTTTGTTTGCGACTGGGGGGCTCCTGCCCCCGGGTCGAAAATTTCAACCCGACAGTTACCTGCGAACCGGGTTTGGGCGAGTGAACGGAGGCCCATTATGGGCTAGTGGGGCCTGGTGCAACATCCTTTGTCACATTCCAATGGTTAACACACCATTTTATAGGTATAGATTCCAAGAGATTAATTATTCTCATGCCTATATGAAATCATTACCAAGACGGTGGTATCAAAGTCAAATCCCTGTCTCACTACAAATAATAACTGTACTTGGTATAGTATTGTGTGCTGACATTTAACATGCTGTATAACAGTGATGGCAAACCTTGACACTCCAGCTGTTCTTGGACTTCAATTACCAGAAGGCCAAGTCAGCACTCCTGCTGATCAGGGCTTCAGGGAACTGAAGTTCAATTACAACTGGAGTGCCAAGATTCACCATCATTGCTGTATAAGCTCGTCCTTGAGTCCTGAAAGCCTATCACAATATGAAAAGAAGTTCATTTGCCAACTAAGGGGCAAGGAAAGTTTGTGCCAGGATATCTTCTACCTCTGAACACAATGCTACTTCTAATAACATGTGGACTGTTGCATAGTTTGATCCTGAATTCCAAAGATGATTGTTCAGAATTCTTTTTGGAGAAGACAAAATAATTTTCATTTGTGCTGGGAGGCAAGTGGAAAAGTCTTTCTGCAAGACCTCAAAGAATTTCACAGTAACACAAAAGAAACATACAAGTAAAGTAAGTGGACAACATAAAACACAACTATATCAAGTGTTACTATTTTGTTAGGCTGGCCAATTATTGTGTGCCTGTGTACCTGATGTGTGTATAAATTGATGCCATGAAGCCTCACTCTTATGTCTGATGAAGTGGACATGGCCCACGAAAACTCACATTTAAATACAGGAGTTAGTCTTTAACGTGCCACAACATTTTTTTGTCTTTTTTGCTGTTTTGTTTTGTTTACTCTCTCATATGCTTGCACAGACTAACACGTCTACAACTTCAAACATTTTAACTATATCAACCTAACCTTTGAAAATGTAGCTGTTGTGTATTTAAGGAAACGTGTTTGCCATTTTGTCTTTGTTGTGATGGAGTTTGATATGTATTTGCTTTACTATGGTCCGAAGTCTCACGAGACTTCAGGAAGGTTCCGAACGAGAAGTGCACGAGACAGAGCTGCCAATGGTTCCAACGGTTTTTCCCAACTGTCAGTTCTGATCGGAGATAAATAAGGAAAATGAGGGTGTGTTGATAGCTCTTGTCACCTATTCTTATTCCAAATAAAGTTGTATGTTGGCCCATATTGCTGGCTGCTGCCTATTATTTCCAGAACACTAAAGTAGCCAAAGAAAATGAACTAAAATACAGAAATAATAGAAATGTAGCATCTACTTGGTAAAGCAAGCAAAGAAAAGCAAGAGCACCTATCAGTTGCTGAAACCTAGTGAGTAACTAGAGTAAGCCCATCCCTACTTTCTTAAGAAAGAATGGGGTAGGGATTTGTGTAACCCCAAAGCATACCTGTCAAGCGCAGCTCCAGAGATTACGGGACCTGCGCAGAATGGTTCTGCGCAGGTCCGTTGTACGCATGCGTAGAAGGCTTTTATGCATGCATAGAACGTTTCTGCACAGAACGTTTTGCACAACTCCATTCTACGCATGCATAAAAGCCTTCTACGCATGCGTACAATGGACCTGCGCAGAAACGTTCAGCGCAGCTCACTTCTACGCATGCGTAGAAGGCTTTTACGCATGTATAGAATGTTTCTACGCAGCTCACTTCTACGCATGTGTAGAAGGCTTTTATGCATGCATAGAAGGCTTTTACGCATCCCCGTCTGCACAGAAACCGTCTATGCATGCGTAAAAAGCCTTCTATGCATGTGTAAAAGCCTTCTACACATGCGTAGAAGTGAGCTGTGCAGAAGGATGCACAATACCTCATTTCCCCCGCTGCCAAATTACGGGTTAGCGGCAGCTCCGGGCAGGAAATGACAAAAATCGGCGCAAAAAAAGGGAAATCCCGGCCAATCCGAGATACTTGACAGGTATGCCCCAAAGACTATTTCAGGGGTCAGCAAACGTGGCTCTCCAGGTGTTCTTGGACTTCAATTACTACAAGCCCAAGTCAGTATACCTGTTTATCAAGGCTTCTGGGAACTGAAATCCAAGAACATCGGAAAAACCAAGTTTGCTGGCCCCTGAACTATTTTGTTCAGCCCAATGGTGGGGAAATCCCTAGGGACAACTATTCAAGATTACGGTTAGATAGAAAGGCAGGAGTTGCTGTTCCCACAGAGAATGATAAGACCCTTACCACCTTGGTTTAGGGGATTGTACATGGGGCACCGATACCTCTGTGTTGTGGATTTCCTACTTCAGTTGATAAATATATCTTGGACTTTGTTCTCATTTGGTTTCAAAGAGAGATTTAAATTCTTCTTTAATTCTTCAAACAACTTCTACTTGGCACTGGTGAAAAGAACTCAGGATGTACAAGTTGTAGCATCCAGTTTTGTCACTATGTTATAAAAATACATATAGAAAAAACATTTTGTGAAGTTGGTACTGTATTTGCAATACTCAATAGAAAAAATTAATTAGACAGACAGACATATCCAGAGAGTGTTACAATGTAGCAGCCATGGAGGTGGGGGTGGGAGATCTTTCTTAATAACTACAACAATGTTATGAACAGATCAAATAGATGTTTTTGTTTGAAAGTAAAAGAAGATATATTTAGATCTCAGAAGCAACTCCAGTTAAATGTTTATGAGCATTATTCCAGAAGTGTAATTTGTCACAAGAAATAAATTGCACCACCACATGTAATCTAAAACACTGAGATGGAATAGCAGCCAGTTGCTTTTGCCTTCACTTGTGTTCCGGGGAAGGCTGTCTAAGGAATGACCATGTTATCTGTTCTTTTTGCTCTAAGAAACAAGAACATCCTCAAAAGGAAACCAAGTAACACAAAATTAATAAATATATAAAGCAAAGCTGTTATTGCATTTTTAGCACTTGCATTTGAGTCTGGCATGTGGAATTTTCTTACAACTTTCCTTTGTTGGTTCAAATTTAACAGAACCACTTACGTGTCATGAATGTATGTTGCTCCCTGTGTCTTTTCATTCCTGAGATTGCCAGCTAGGTTGGCAGCCAGTGGCAGTTTAATTGGGTAGCAACAAATGGAAGGCAGTATAGAATGTTCTATGTGTGTGAACATTGTTGAAGTAACCACAAGCAACAGGTGGAGTTGCTCTATGCTCCTATACCAGGGATGCCCAAACTATATCCTGCAGACCGGATATGGCCCATGCCACCCATGCTGTTCCCGGAAGCAGAAGAAAAAATGCATTTGTGTGTACATAATGCACCCATGTATGCGCATAACACTGCTGTAAATGACCCGCGGCTGTCGTAAATGTTTTACTTCCATTTCCGGTGGGAGGAACCATGTGACTGGCCCGTGACTCAAAAAGTATGGGCACCCCTGTCCTAGACTTTCTTACTTCCTTGCTTAGATTATCTGTATGTGAGTATGATTGTGTATAAGGAACAACAGGTACAACCGTGGTTCTATCATGAAAATAGATGACAGATCAGTGAGGAACTTAATGGGGAGCTACTCTTGAGCCAAGGATCTAGCAAATTTCTAGCCTTATATTTTCAGCTATTTTCCTGTTAAACTCAGCTGTCTTCTTTACTTCCTCTTTTACCCCTTCAGGTGTCGATGGAAGGTCAAGAATCACAAAAATATAAGCCATTATCTTATTGAGCCACTGCTGAGCATGAAGTCCTACCAGCCTAGAAAGATAAGTGCATTGCTTGCACAAGTTTTGCCACTGTGAAAGCAGTGGGTGCCCTCCCCCTGAAATGTTGTGGTGGGGCAGCCTCCTGTCCCAGACCAAAAGCTGCCAGTGGTTTAGTAGAACATGAAAAGCCAAACCATGTAAAGCTCTAGAAAATTCAACTTTAGATGCAGATTGGCATACAATGACTAAAGACAGTATCTCTTTCCCAGAGCTTCCAGAGAACTCAGGATCCAAACCTGAAGATTCACTCCTTCCTGCCCCTTCCCCACCAATCATGTGATGTTGTGCCAGCCACCAACATATCCATAGTGACAGTGTGCAGGCTATTCACAATGGTTTAATACAGGGGTTCCAAACCATTTCAAGCTGGGGGCCGGGTCATGTTCTCTCAGTCAGCTTCAAGGGCCAGACAGTCATTTCCCCCTGCCTGCACAACGTTGGGTGTCCATTTTGTTTTGCAAATGCCCTTGGAGGGTTGGGGGGGGCACATGAAATGGTGCCAGGGCCTGATCTGGCCCACAAGCCTTAGGTTGGGAAATCCTGGATTAAAAGAAAAAAGTGCTACAACATTGGTGCTTGTTACATTGGATCTTGTGTCTCTCTGCGGCTAACTTGCAGTAAATACATTTCCTTTGGGCTCCTGAAAAAACAGTTCCACCTCTGGATTGGTGGAGAACCCTATCGCTATGCAATCCTAGCCCTTTCCTGCTGTCAACTCTGGTGTACTGGAACATTGGGGCAAGCTATAAGTTTTTGTGGGCCAGATCATGTCAAAGAGTGAATGTGAGAGCTGTTTTGATTATACAGTATACTAAACGCTTTAGATTTATAATTGCTATCCTTTTCTCTTTCAAGGACACAACGTTTTCATACAGCTATATAACACTATCCTGCCTTCTGAGAGCTAGGCATTGTTCAATGCCATAGACCTGAACTTTTTATTTGCAAATCCATAGGAGCCTGTCATAATGCAGCGTGTGGCCAATGCTTTTCGAAGCACTGTGTTGCGAAATGACCCAGTGAAAACAAATGGGTGGAAAGAAAAATAGAAATGATTTTCCAAAAGCAGACTCTTTAAAAATCATTAGCGGAAATGTGCATTTACAAAAACTTTTAAAAGGCTACATAAGGAGATTTTACAAAAGTTGGCTTCTAAGTGTCATTAATAGAATACGTCAGATTTTACTGCAGTTTTTACCATAAAAAAATCTTCACTGAGGATGAGGTTTCCAATAAACATGAGTAATAAAAAATGAACCCAACTGAAAAATTACACATGCATTCACACAATATTTTAGTATACGATATATCTACAGAAATCAGACTACAGTATATGACTTAAGCATCTATTACATACAAATGTTCACATGTAAATACATGTTTCTCTGCTCATTAAAGCAGTCAGCACAGTGCAATGCTGTGCATGCTAACCCTACCATATTTCATTGGACTTACTCTCAGGTATATATAAGTTTCACCCTTAACAATATATCCAGTACATTTCTGCTTGGAAATAAGTACCACAAGGATCAATGAGGCCTACTTCCATGCAATTGAATATAGAATTACAGTCTCAATTTAATAATTAAAAAGCACTTAGACTGAAAGCCTGTGAGAATTTATCTGGAATCAACTCTTACTGCATTCATTGCCAGTTACTTCTGACTAAGCTTGCAAAAAGTTGTACTCCATGAATGGAAAAGCAATTCCGCTTCATAAGGCAGTGCTGCCTAATTCACCCAGGTTGAATTCAATTCAGTTACTCTTGCATTGCAGGCGCACCCACCCAAATAAAGACTCAGACACCGGTATTGGATTAAAGGCATCGGGCCACTTTTATTGAATAATGCCCTAGTCCGAATTATCACTTTCAATTGGTGTATCATCCAATTGTAATTCTTTAAGGCAAGCAGGCCGCAGTAGCACTGGTAAGGTTCCACCCTAAATGCCAATGGAAATTGGCTACATGTATCAATTTGTATCAATTTGTTTGTTGACACAAACAAATTGTTGACCGGAGTCAATATACTATCTACTGACCCCACCCTATGACGTGTATCCGTTCAAATATGAAGGTGGTGCAGGCTGTGAAGCTCCTGACATCACCCCTTTCATAGTTTGCCCTTGACCGGCCAAACCTGCTTCCCCTGTACCTATCTACGTGTTGGCCAGTCAATTGCGAACCTGCCGGATACCTATGGGTCATAAATCTTTACCTTACCCAGTGCTACCTGCCACATGGGGAGGGGTCCATGATGACTCACCGCACCCCCCCCCCCAGACCGTCAGCTCGGTCACCAGGCCTGCTTGCACATCCTCCAGAAAGAGGTTCATACCTCCGGCCGACAGGTGGACCCCATCTCCTGCATATAGGTCAAACTTTTTCAAGCCTATCCTCGGATGTCTAATGGCTGTCCCCAAGCCATTCTCAACAAGGAACCGGGCAACAGCCCTGTTCACTGACCACCGGGCACGGTCCAAACCACGGAGATCCATGTCTTCTCTAAAACAGTGTCTCGGCACGATGTCAGACCATAGCAACCGTGTGTACGGCCATAAATGATGTAAAAACGCCAGGTCACTGCACCTCGACATTTTAAGGAAAGGCCAGTGATCCGTGTGAGATCATCGCCGCCGAGGTGCAGAATCAGAACATCAGGCGGTCCAGCATCCCTGATGGACATAAGGAATGGCAACAGTTCCCGCCATCTCATGCCATGCATACCATGCCACCGCATAGGTGCGGATGCACGCAGCCCGAGATGGGGTCCCCACTCCATCACCACAGCATATTCTGCCGCCCAGTGTACATAGCTGCGGCCCACCAGCCCCACTGCCACCGGTGTGCATAGACACACAGGGTCTGTAAAAGAAGGAAAAGGAATTAAGGACATAACTAGGTATTCATACAGTGAGGGGACGTACATATAAGGAAAAAATGCGTGGACCCCCACCTGCCCAACATATATCAGCCTCAGAGTACCCAAACGCAGCCGCAGTCGATGCGATGCCTATCCTGAATGAATGGGTTCCATAACGAGCCCCACACTGTGAAGTGCGGTACCGGTCACCCTCCAGAACTGAAATCTGGTAAGGGAGACCCATCCTGGTGGCAGAAAAACAGGCCAGGGCGCGCAGCAGGCACTGCCAAAATTGTATGTAGGGCACCAACTGGACAGATGTCAGCAAATGTACATCGTAGCAGTATAACACCACTGCCTACTCCATTCTGATCGGCCTTTGAGGAACGAATCCTCAACTGAGCCCACTCCTGGTTGATAGACACATTGTCGAGTTCCAGTGCCCTACGAAACACATCCCCCTTTGACCATGGGACCAGCTCGCTAATTCGCAGAGCTCCAGAGAAAGCTACAGTGGTAGCTGCATGAACAAGAGACTCCTCCTACCTACTGTAACATAGTCTATGCCAACCTCGTGCAAGGTGGGTCAGAATACCTGTGAAAACAGGGTGACGTGTGTCCGGGCGGCGGCCACGTACACGTGTCCACCCTTCCAATACATGGCGTATGCAGAAGACACTCGCACAGTCAGTAAAGCCCCATGCCTTGGCCATGAATGTCAAGGCGTAAAGCCTGGTGGCTATGGTGCGTCGGGCCAACCCCAGATCATGAAGGTGCGCCATATACTGTAAAACCTAGTCGACCGGTATCGGCCACATTTCAGGCAACTGCCTTCGCCCACAAAAGGCTCTAAAGTGAAGGAGTGTACGCGTGCAAGGTGCCAAGACATGCCACTCGCCCGGTTCACCTCTCATCGCTAAATGTCCATATCTCAGCCAGGAGTGGAGAGGGAAGTTCCCCTGCGTCTGGAGCCAAGTCACGGAACCGGGAGATCTGCGGGCGGGATAAAGCATCGGCAATATTGTTATTAATGCCTGGCACATGTCTAGCCCAAAGGAGCACATTAAAGCGCACGGACCCAAGAACAATTGGCGAACTGAGGCCTTGACTTCAGGGGATTTAGACGTTTGGGCATTGACAATGTGCACCACCGCAGCATTGTCAAACCAAAAGTGAAGCACAGAATTAGCCCACCTGTCCCCCCAGAGCATAAAGGGGACCCAGAATTGAAAAACTCCAGAAACGTAAGATCGCGTAAGCGATCTGTGTGCCCTGCCATCCCTGGGGCCAATGACCATAGGCAGACTGTCCTTAAAAGACCCGCCATAGCGTGACCCAGACGCCTGGCGAAGGCACTGCCTGGTGTTACCACTCTGCAGGCGAAGTTGATGTGGCCATACATCACCTGCAACTCTCGGGGAGGCACCTTACACTTGGCAACATTGCCAAAATTGCAGCAGAGGTCTGCCCCCCTTGACTGACAATTCGGTCACCTGGCCCTCTTGCACGTTATTCAAAAGAGAGGTGCATCCTCTTGCTGACAGGTGAACCCCATCTCCAGAATACAGGCTAAATTCCTGTAACCTTATCCCCGGATGACAAATGGCTGTCCCCCAAGCCATTCTGGATAAGGAACCAGGCAACAGCCCTGTTCACTGACCGCCGGGCGGGGTCAATGCCTCCCCTATAACAGTGCCTCGGCATGATGTATGACCATAGCAACCGTGTATATGGCCATAAATGGTAAAGAAACGCCAGGTCACTGCACTTGGAAGTCTTTAAGTCCACGCTAGCGATCTGTGCAAGATCACTGAATCCGAGGTGCAGAATTAAAACATCTGGCAGTCCAGCATCCCCAATGGACATCAGGAATGGCAACAGTTCCCGCCACCTATATGCCGTGCACACCATACCACTGCATACGCGCGGTTACGCGTAGCCCGAGATGGGGTCCCGATTCTGACGAAGCAGCATACTGTGCCGCCCAGTGCACATAAATTGTGGCCCACAAGCCACACTGCTACCAGCGTGCGGAAACACACAGGGTCTGTACAATAAGGAGGGAGAATAGAGGGCAGAACAAGGCACTCATGCAGTGAGGGGACGAACAGACGGGCCAGGAAAATCAACCACGTCCCGGTAAATATTGTCCAAGTACTGGACCATTGGGATGGCCAAATCAGGATGGGCCCTTATATATCCTGCCATGGATACCCAATAGGCCGGTAACCAATTGGCCCCATTGCGAGGCAGCTTACGGCGACGGGGCAACTCCTTGTCCCTGTCGTCCTGCCCCTCCATCTCCTCCTCAGTGGGCTCACGTTGCAGGAGGGGAAAAATGTGAATATATTCCATACACCACATCATCTTGCTAATAGCCCGGGACAAATGGTCACCCAGGGGTATGGAGTAACCAGCCATCGGCAGAGCCACCGTTGGCATGGATTGGAGTGGGGAAACACATAATAGGCCCTATCGGACCCCCAAGAAGTTAAGTGAAAGCATAGGGGCGGTCACCCCTGTAAGAACCAGGGTGTAATAGGCCTGTTGCGGCCATGGCCACTGTCCACGTATTCCCGCCGCCAAATCTTTTCCCTCGTAGCCTGGGACAAATGGTCACCCAGGGGTAAGGAGTAACCGGCTGTCGGCAGGGCTGCCGTCAGCATGGATTGAATTGTGGGTGCCCGCAGTGGGCCCTGTAGGACGCCCGGGAAATTAGGCATACCCATAGGGGCGGTCACCCCTGCAATAACCGGGGGATAATTGGGCAACCAGGAATTAACCGGACAATGCGGATTAAACTGTCCTCCCACAGTCACTTGTTGCGGCCATGGCCACTGTACCCCCCCCCAGCAGTATTGGCTAGTGTCACTGGTGTGCTGACTTGACCAGGATACTCACTCGGCGCACCCCCCTGGGCCGCCACCACTGGGGGTTCCGGCCCGTGGTGGGCGTCGGAGCTCGCGACAGGTATCGAGCTATGCATCCCAATTCGCCCCTGACAAGTAGGACGGGTAGCCGATGGAAAGCCCTGTTGTGCCGGCCCGATGGGGAGCTGCGAGGCGCCAGCTTGGGCTGGCCTGATGGCCTCTAGCAGCTCAATCCTGTTGGCGGCCTGCTACGCAGCCGTGGCCGGCATGTGGGCCGGGACCGGAGAGTTGGCAAGCCCACTGTCCGAATGTGGTGGAGCAATGCCCATTGAAGCCTCCAGCACCGAAATGCAGGCAAGGAGAGCATCCGCAGTCTCCGACCCACCAGGATAAGGTGGGCCGGATGGGCCAGATGGCCCACAGGGCAATTGCTGAGGGATAAACCCATGTGGTAATCCCTGGCCAGAATCGGGCCATGCCCAGTAATCCGGCCCATGAGGGGCCGGAAGGACGGTGGGGCGGAAACCCGCACCATGCCCGGGTGGGCCACTATGCCCCGAGCTGGGCAAAGAGCAGTGGGGGTAAGAACCCCACGAGAGCCGGCCTGTGCCACCCCCACCCGAGTCCTCAGACTGGGCTCATTGGTGGCAGTGGGTATGATAACCCCACCACCCCCCTGCGGGGTGCCGTCCGAGCCCTCCGTCCTGGTGGCACCCTGGAAGAAGTAGAAGGGGTGGGCTGAGCCCCCCCTTGGACACGACCGAGGGGCCGCCTGAGCCTTGCACTTGGGCACCATGGCCCAAAGCTGTTCGGAGGAAGGGAAAACCTCCGATCAAAAATCGAAAGGCAGAGCGAGCCTCTTAAAAAAGAGGCGAGCAAGGAAGGAAGCATCGGAGCGAACTTCTCCGCTCCGTCGCTTTGCAAAATGGCAGCCAGGCTGCCTCGTGGCCACCCCTTTTATAGAGGGGTGGCCACGCCCCCCTAACTAGCCTGGATGTCTGCGTCCGGGTGGGCCCCCCGCAAAGAGCGTGGCGGCTATTTTGGCGCCGCACTTGCATCATCAGAGGACTTGTTTTCCATACCTGTCAAGTATCTTGTATTGGCCAGGATTTCCCATATTTTAGTGCTTGTTCCTCCCCTTTCCTGCTGCCGTCCCTTATTTTGAATGGCGGGGAAAGGGGTTACTGCGTATGCACGCCCATTGCAAAGGGGTTCTGTGCATGTGTAAAGGGTTCTGCACATGTGCAAATGGGTTCTGCGCATGTACAAATGGGTTACTGAGCATGTGTGACTGCGCATGCACAGTAATTTCCTGTATTTTCCGAAGCCACACTTGACGGGTATGCTCGTTTCCTGTCTAGAGTGGCATCTGGAGTAAGTAACAGGTTGGAGGTAACACATGAGGAATTTTCACTTGTCCTTCTGTGTTATCCATGGATCCAGCCCAAAAGAATGTTAACTAACTGTTGCCATTACATCCTCTACAGCAGAGAAATAGATTTAAACATTTAAAACACTTAAAATAATTATTACTTATGTAATTAGATTGATTCTCAGATAAGTTTGTAACATGCTGATATCAAAGAAGGATATTCCAAGGTTTTCTTCAGTTATGATAGAAAAGACTTCCTACATTCTGTAAACATAAAAATATTACAATCCTGATTTCTTACTCTGAAGAAAAAAACTATGCTTCCCAACATTCAGGCTAAATAGTCTGTTAGGATGTGTGCACATGCCTAAAGGACATTACAGTCAGCACTTCTCCTTACTAATACAAGAAATTGAACAAAGTATGCCTTCTCTGTGCCTCTTTTCAGAAGGAAGCACACTGTAATGTATTCCCAGATGTGTCTGAAGCAGAGAGGCTGTACGTCCAAATTTATATAGCAGGGATTCTTAACCTGCGACCTGTGAGCCGGATGCAGCCTGTGGCACCATTTTATGTGGCCCGTCACCACCACCACCACACCAAGAAGTGCCATGTGGTGGAGGAAAAGCAAAATGGCCATGTGGCCCCCAAAGCTGTCTGCAGGAGCAGGACCCGGACCCTGGCTTTAAAAGGTTGAGAACCCTTGTTATATAGGAAGGGTCTCTATTTAAAAGCCAGTCATGTCCAACCCTAGGGTGTGGTGTCAAAAAGAAGAAGAAGAAGAAGAAGAAGAAAAGTGGGGTGGGGTGGGGTAATTACAATTTTGGTAACTGCAGTAAGATTTATTAAAGCAAAAAGGTGAGATTTGAGTTTCAGCTTATTAAACGGTATAGACAAATTTGGAATATAGCTCTTAATATAAAAAATTGACATGTGAGATTAGGATTAAAAAGGCTGTTGAAAGTGAGTAGAATTAATGATCTATGGGGGCATTGTATAAAATTTGTCCTATTGAAAGGGAAAGGCTGGATACCATTGCATGAAACAGTGTATTTTAGAAGAGAATCGGGGTGTGGTATACTGAATGAGACAAGCTGAATAAGATGAATAGATATTTTCAAGGGCCCAAAGGAGGAGGGGACATGCAGCTTGCATAATAATTTGTTATTATGTGTTTATTACATGTTTACCTCATGTGTATTGATTTATGTTTATGTTATGTTATAAGTAATTTATAAAAAATAAAGAAAAGAGTAAGTCAGAAATGCAGCTTTTGATTTGTCAACTTCTGGAGAGAAATAAGGGACTGTTGTGGCTCAAGTGGTTAAGATGCTGAACTTGAAGACTGGAACTTGAAGACTGGAAGATGCAGACAGCGTTGGCTCCTTGGCTATAAACAGGGATGAGCACTGAATCCTACAGTCAGATATGACTCGCTTTTGAGCAAGGGCTACCTTTACCTTACCTTTACCTAGAGAGAAAGAGTTATGGCTGAATAATATTAGCTGTTTTTACAACTTCATCCATAAGGCCACTGATGTGAGGAAACTAAAATGGCTTATTTCAACACCAGGTTTTCATGAACAAAGATTTAACAATCCAGACCAAACTTATTGTATACCACATGGCGCTTCCTGGTGTGGTGAAGGTGGTTGCGGGGTCACATGAAATGGTATTGTGGGCCACATCTGGCCCATGGGCTGCAGGTTGGGAATCCCTGGTTTAATTGATATGGGTGGTATAAACATAATCTGATCAAGCTGACACTACTTTTGCCCACTTTCTACCCAGTATGATTGCTGGATCTAAAGGCAAAAGGGTACTTCTTGTGGTCAGTTCCCCTCAATGGCATGCTTGTTGTCTGTACAGAAAGAGAGAAAGAAACTAAATGCTTAGAAGGCAGTGCTGGAACACCATATCACTAAGTTACTTCAGGAAAGTAAGTTAAAAAGAAAGGGATAGAAATTGAGAATTAATACTTTGTCAAGGGCAGCTTAAGATGTGCAAACACAATTCTCTGCTCCTGCCGATTCCTGCAAATTGTTTGATGTCTGGACAGCTGCAGTGATTTCACCCTTATAAACTCATTTTGAAAAAAGATGACTCACAACAGATCCAAGTGTGTGCTCTTCGCTGAGTAGTTACACCTTTAGTGGGGACTACAGACACGTCAATTTCAAGGATATTTTTTTTAAAAAATTAGTACCTTACCTTCTCCCTCCTCACTTTTACATTAATGTTAAATTAGACAATTGTAGAAATTTATCTTTAGAATAAATCACAAAAATCCTGTTCTCACTCAGACTTTTATTCAAGTTATTGAGACTGCAATCAAAAAGGCGAAGCACTCTGAGGCAACAATGCTCCTTGGAGTCCAAAGCAAAAAGCCAACATGATTCTGGGGGTATTTTTATATATTACTAGTTTGCAACCTCCCCACTTTCAAATCATGATCACCTACTTTACATTCCCTTTTCCATTTTACTCAGTTTAATTATCTCTTTGGGTCCGCCACCAATATGGCTTTTCATTCTATTTATCAATACCTGTTTCTTACACTTTTACAAAGACATTATTAAAAATTAGTATACAGTAATCTTATTCATTGCATTGCCATACAACTAAAACAATGTGGTTGGTACATGCAGAATCTCATCTATAACGATGTTTGTATCGTAGGAATTTGAAGTAAAACAAATCATATCCTTACATAATAGTGTCTCCCCACCCCACACCCCACCAGTATACAAACAAGGTCTTTTAAATTGATAAGAAACTGTCACCATTATTATTAGACTCAAATGGAACTTTCCTTTCTTTACTTGTTCACTTTGCCCATCGTCCAGATGTAAATGAATTAATTAACTGAAAACAAAGTTTATCTGTGAATATTCATTTCCATGTGTTATTTAGAGGGAAAGTTGACTAAGGATTTTTGTTGACTTTCACAGATGTCAGTGGGCTATATTAAGATAGAAAGGTGGTTTATGTTTTTTTAAAAGCCAGATAAGTTAATTAAAAAGTTTAAACAACAATTTAGGAAGTGAGCTGTTACCTTTATCCATCAATTGAGAAAACCTTACTTACAGTGAGAGTGTTCTGATGATTCCTTAGACTTGAGGAACATCAAATATGTACATAGGATGAAGATAACCAACTATTATGCCAGCCAAATGTCACAAAATATTGTTTTGAAGCTAATGCTGCAGATAGATAGAGCAATACGAATGTTTAACATAAGCATGGCAGCATATCCACTGTACTGTTGATTATGTGGAATTACTCTTGAGTGGTAGTAGCATCAGACTGAAAATATGAGTTCAGAATTTAATATCACGAAATATTCTGCAGCCAAAAGAATGGTTAAATGAAGTAATAACATTCCAAGGGCAGCACTAGAAGAATTCAATGTCTATAATTTAAGCCAATGAAACATAGCACTGGAAAGATATTTGGGTGTAGGAAAAATACTTTCATGAAAACATCATCCCAGTCTATATTTCCTTCTGTTATACATATGGTTCACTGATTTCTGCAATAAAGGAAAACGACTTAGTTTGACCTTTGAAAAGCATACTCCAAAATGGAGTATGCAAATACATTGATAACATAGCTAGGATGTTTCTCATTCATCCACACCACCTGAGGATGCGAAGTAAACTTTAGCAGAGGGGTAGAAACATCAGACAGGTTTACAAAGCATGGTGAAAATATGATGATTGGCAGATTAGAGCAGTATTGATGATAATACAGGTTTATTATAAACCACTGGCTCATTAGAAACAATAAGGGGCTGCTCTGGCTCAGTTGTTAAGAAGCTCACCTTGTTAGCTGGAAGGCCAACAAGTCAGCATGACGGTTTGAGCGCCTGTCTCTGTCCCAGCTCCTGCCAACCTAGCAATTCGAAAGCAAAAAATTGTAAGTAGATAAATAGCGACCACTTAGGTGGGAAAAGACCTTGGGGACATGAAAGGAGCCTCATTCGGGCATCCCCAGATCAGAGTTTCTCCAGCAAAAATCCTTTCAACCCAGAATAATTTCTGAAATAATAATAATAATAATAATAATAATAATAATAATAATAATAATAATAATAACAATAACAATAACAATAACAATAACAATAACAATAACAATAACAATAACAATAACAATAACAATAACAATAACAATAACAATAACAATAACAATAACAATAACAATAACAATAACAATAACAATAATGTTGCTGCTGCTGTTGTTTTAGTCTATTTGTTTAGTCTATTTGTTACAAAGATTTTAACAATGTGTTTCATGTAAGGTTTTTAATGATGTGTTGGGTCTTTTTCTCCAGGATCCTGTGCAATTGGATTGTGAGCCTCCCGGAGTCGCTTTGGTGATTGGGCAGCTATACAAATATAAACAAACAAACAAACAAACAACAACAGTAGTAGTAGTAGTAGTAGTTGTTGTTGACAATTAATGGAGGGTGCTAAAATCAGACAACTATTGCTAAAATATACCCATATTGGAAACATTATTTCAGTATTTGCTCAAGACCAATAAATGGAAGGAATTATTTTGGAGACTGAGCCTTTTGAGAAGGACCATAGTGTTTTCTTAAGAAGTCAAATGTTTTCTTGCCAGCTTGCCAAGTTAGAGCAGAAGTAAAAAGGCCAAATAAGTAGCTCCAGTTCTCTTCTCTCTGAAAAGGACAAACAAAAATGATGGCACCTTTCAGTAATAGCTTCTCAGACCCTAGCTGAGCAGAACTTAAAACAATCAACTCTCATCACACTTTAGACAATAGAATTCATAGGAAAACTGTCCTGTTCTGTTTTGAGCCACATGGAACAGTTTGAGAACTCTAAATAACACCTCCTTCCAGCCACAGTAGCAGGAGAGATAAAAACCTGGGAATGTACAAGCTTTTGTCAATACCTATCCCATTAATAATTACTAGCAACTTGGGGTGTATATGATATAAGTAAAAAATTTGGCATAAAAGCAAAAAAGATAGACCCCTCTTGGTATCATTGTTATATTTACCTATAAAATCATGCGTTAACCATTGGTGTCCAACATACACGCCTGCACGCATCCCTACTATCCTGTACCGAGCCACCTATGCTTCCCTTTAGACCGACCAACCATCGCCGCAAGGGTCTGGCAGCCACGAGTGGGGCAGCCGCCCCACAAATACAGACAGAAAAAACCAACTACAAGTTCCAGCATCCTCCATGCCATGGCCACTTCAGCCAATCAGGCTGAAGGGCACGAGCGCGTAGAACGTTGGAAAAGCCGGCACACACACACACACACACACAAATGGCTCACGCAATGGGAGCGCAAGACCGCCAAAGGCAGATGCGGCACCTCATGCAATGGGAGCGCAAGGCCGCCAAAGGCGGATGCAGTGCCTCATCCTCTCGCTACTCCAAAACCACAAAAGCCATGGCAAGGCCACCGCTGGCATTCTTCTCCGGAGCAATGGGGAGAAGAGGGACTTCCCCTTCCCGGCAAAGACACGGTGAGACCACCACCGGCCTCAAGGTAAGTTGAGGTGGGAGGAGAAAAAAACTAGCAGCAGGCAGTACTTTGTCAGGGGAGGCACACTCCCTGGCGAATGACTGGCTGCTGCCTTTGTACTACCGACACCACTGTTTCGAGAACAAGCATGAAACAGCAGTGGAGGTAATAAGAAAGCAGCAGCCAGCAATCCACAAGGAAGAGTGCCACCCCTTATGGATCGTTGCCTGACGCACTACAATTTTACCCAAAAAAAGAAGGAAGAAAGAAAGAAAGAAAAAAGAAAAAGAAAACACAGTTTCACAGCCACAAACACAGATCTCCCGTTAGGTAAGCCAGGAGAAAACCATCGTAAAGCAGATAGCTCTTCTCTGCCTATTTCTCCCCCGACCGACCTAACAAACCTTTACAGACGAAGAGCGAGCTGACTGCTGGCTCTTATTTTCCCCATTGCTGCATTGAAAGCTAATGTCGAAACAGCAATGGGGAAAAGAGGCAACGACAGACAGGCCATTCTTCACCCCAGAAAACACAACCACAACAAAACAAATCAGTTTAAAACAACAACCAACCATCAAAAATACAAATACAAATAAATAAACAAAAAATTCAAGTAAACCCAGTAAACAACAAAGCAATAAACAACAAACTCAACAAAACACATCCAAAATATAAAAGGCTAATGAAAAACCATGAAAACTCACTGAAAACAGCTATCTACAACATAACAACAACACGAAAATACCATACTCAAAAACCAATAACAACACAAAGTACAAAAATAAATACGGAAAAAATCAAAAAAAGAAATAACAACCAGAAACATTCAACACAATAAAATGCATAAAACATCCAAAAGAAATACAAAACAACAAGCAAAAACACTTAGTTACATACAGAAACACTCTACTTAAACCCCCCAGCCCAGCACCCCAAAATCCCAACAAAATAGAAAAAATAATAACATAAGAGAACTTACAAAACCCATCCTCCCTCCATGCCTCCACAGCAGAACTGAAGAAACAAAGAAAATCAAACTCTTAATCACAGCCCCACCTAGAGGCCGGAAGAGTATCCTACAGGCAAATAAATATTTAAAAAATCCAAATAAAATATAACCAAATTTATAAAATTCAAATAAATTCAAAAAACACAAAATCCAAAACAAGAAAAGCTAATTTAGTTTAGAAAAAAATCTCATCACAAACAAAAAACAACAGAAAAAGCTAAAAACAAACCATTCTTCCAAAATTAGTCACCACCACCCAAACCACCCCTAACCACCAACACACACATTATGCATGCCCAGCATGCCGGGCAAAATATGCTAGTATTATATAAGATACCCAAACATAGCAGTATTTTAGATCTTGGCTATTTCCCCTCTTAATTGCCATGAACATTTTCTTAGAAGGCTAATTATATTTCCATTATTGAGCTATGAAATATTAGACATGTTTGCATATCATAAATTATGGTTTATGTTATCTATGGTTTGTTGCTTGAACTGCAGATGGTTGAAGAAACTGAGGCTTGTCTTCCTTGTTTTGTCCTTGAGTTTTTCCTATTCCCTTTTGTCTGTTCTGTTTCAGCTTGGCAAACAAGCCAAAGGTAAGACAAAGTTGCTGGTTTGAACATCACAACGAACTTTGGTTGGAACAACCCACAGCTAATAACAACACACTGTATGGCTTGTGTCTGTTAGTTGAGCTCATTAATAGAAATGTGTTTGGAAAGCAAATGATCAGCTAGATTTCAACAAACCAAACTGTGGCTTATTGAGCTCTAAGAACACAGTGTCTTTGTGTCTTATTACTAGTTGCTGTAAATGAAGCATAACATAGGTTGCAATCAGAAGGATTGTGTCTGATTGCACTAAAAAGGATCACTCCAGCCCAGCTACAAAAAAAGTGGCCTTACAACTGGATCCAAACAGCTTGGCTAGTCCATAGAGCAGGGTAAGGATCTTTTGTGGCCTCCAATATGTCATTTGTTTGCTGGAAAATAATACATACTGGACCATGCCACAAATAGACCACAATATGAGCTATTTCTCTGTCTAATCACACCATTTCTATATCCTTTCCATGTATTTGTATTTGTATTTAGCTTATTATCATATCTTTTCAAGCAATCATACATTAAGTGCAGCCCATATCTTTTACAATTACTTTTGAATTCTGAAAAGGTGCTTATAATTTGAATTAAGTATTGTGTCACTTATGATACCTTCTTCTTAGCAATAGCTATTACACCTATATACTGCCCAATAGCACTTAGTGCACTCTCTGGGCAGTTCACAAGGTAATTAGCATTTTGCCCCAAAACATGCTGGGTACTCATTTTACAGACCTTGGAAGGATGGAAGCAATGGTGAGGTTCAGCAGGTTCGCCCCAGACCCCCAGTTCACGAGAACCAGTAGCAGAAATTTTGGCTGGCCCCACCCATCCAAGTTTTGATATAATGCAGGGATTTCCCCCTTGCCACATCCACCATACCATGCCCACATAGGTAGTAAAAGATTTTTTGAATCTCACCACTGGATGGAAGGCTGAATCAACCTTGGTCAGGATCATACTTAAAACATCAGCAGTTTTAGCTGCAGTAATAATAATTTCATGTCAGAGATTACTCTGGGTTGAAAGGATTTTTAGGCGACGCCCCAATGAGGCTCCTTTAATATCCCCAAGTGCAGCTCTCAAGTATCGAAACCCAACCTTCCAGTCTCCAGCTCAGCCTCTTACCACTAAGCCACCGAGGGAACTCTGGCTGCAGTAAATCTTTAATTTAGAAGATCTTCTAAACTGCCTAAACCAGAAGCCTTGGTGGTGCAGTGATTAACCTGCTGCATTACAGCCATAACTGCTGACATTGTAAATCAAATAGCTGAACCAGCTGACAGGGTCTAGAAAGTTGCAGGTTGGGGCAAATTGGTCTGTTCCAATTATTTTCAAGTGTGGATGCAGGAAAGAAGAGCAGGCCATCAGTGAACCAAACAGTGGGACAAACTCCCATGTGGATAGGCTCTAAGTAGCATTTTTGACTCAACATTGGAGTTCTCATCAACATTTTTCCGGGTCTTCTTGTTACTTTAAGTGTCTCCGCAGAGCCAGTACCTTCTTTATTATATCCTTTTGCTTTAATACAGTGATACCTCATACAACGTCCAAACTTGGTTCCAGAAGTTTGGACTTTATACGGATTTGGACTTTGTATGAGGCATGCAAAATCGTAGCCGCGATGCCTCATACAACGTCCAAATCCTTGCCGCCATGCCTCGTATAACATCGTTTCCATAGAGATACATTGTACTGTAACAACACAGACTTCAGGGCAAAGTCAAGTAAACAGACAGGAAACTGACAGAACTTTAAGAAATTATTGTCTAAAGGCTAAATACATTACAAAAACATGTCAAACAACCCTGATTTTAGAGGACAAACCATACAACAAGTTTTAAACTTTTGAAAACTTTATGAAGTGCAGGTTTAAAAGTTAACATGTCCCATCATTCAGCACAGTGTTAATCTGCAGCTATGCGGCCGATCATCCATTTTATATAAGCTACTGTAAACAATTACTGGAGGGAAGCAAGGACAAAATGGATGCCAACATGTCCTATCGTGAAGCACAGTGTTAATCATCCAAACAGCAGCAAACACCAAACAATTGCCCACCCCACCCAAAAATTGCCCTCCCCCATCCACCTCCCCATCCCAAGCCAATCGGAAACAGAAAACCTCATTTACCTACCTTTCCACTGTGCCAAAGAATGGTCCAAGAACCTGAAGAATGCTGCAAAAATCCCAGGAATGCTTCCAAAAATTCTGATGAAAAAATGCAAACAAATCCAAAGTCATGCTCAAAACCACTCCTAACCACTCTTCGCCTCATGCAAAATCCACAAGAGCAATGCATACATGTGTCCTGCCTTTTATACTGCCCAGGCACAATGCAACCTGGGAAAAACCCCAATGCCTCATACAACGTCGCAGCGACTTTGTATGGGACAACTTTTTTCAAGGAATTAGGCGATGTTGTATGAATTCGCTGTTGTACGAAGTGGACTTTGTATGAGGTATTACTGTACTATCATCCAACAAGTATGAATAATAGGATGAGTCAGATTTCATTAATATGCAATCGAAATGCTCACACATGACAGACTGTCCCGAGAGATTTCCTCAGAGGACTTAGGGGAAGAGTCTGTTCTTTTCAAAGAATATCTTCTTCCTGAACTGATTTTTCTAAACCAAACCAAAGTACTATATTCCAGAATTTAGAGCTGCAGTAAAAAATAACAATGGTTTGAGTTGTTTCACATTGCAACACAATATTTGCTGAGGAAAAGTGTTTATAGATCACATTTATTTTTCGAGAGTGGTTACAAGGAGTACCCAGTAGCAACACACAACTAAATCAATGTTAAACTAAACTGTAAAACAAAGCTTGAAGAAAAATAAATAAATTATTCTTGGGAAGTTGCTGTCTAATAATAATAAAGACAGAGGTCACATTATCTCATGTTTGCTTCATTCCAAGATGCCGATTAATTTCTGGACAGGCATTTAATGGCTTTGAAAAGGGTACTGTGTTTAATTAGTAAGAATGAACAAGTCTATACAATCAAAATAGATCAGTTTAAAAGATGGAAGCTGGCAATAGAAGCAATTGACCCTGTTTCAGATTGCCCACCATCTGTTATTTTAATGTGCACTCAGAGGAACAAGGCAGAACTGTAACATTTCTTTAACCCTCCTTTCACTCATTGTGCTAATTAGCTCCCTTCTTTGAGAAATAGCTGAGACTGTCTTATTTTAAGAACATTTGTTGAGATCCCAGTTTCTCACATTTATTTCTGATATGGTAAACTAGTCCAGAAAACACACTGTCATTTTTTCACCACTACAGTAAAACCCCTACTTACGGGAAAAAGTCTGTTCCGTAGGTTTTTGCTTAAATCGGTTTTTTATGTAACTCGAAGCAAACCCATAGAAAAATTATTTTTTATGTAACTCAAAGCAAACCCATAGGAAAAATGTAAATTGAAGCAAACCCATAGGGAAATGAATTTTTACATAACTCGAAGCAAACACATGGAAAAAAGAATATTCATGTAACTCGAAGCAAACCCATAGGAAATCGTGTAAATTGGGACCTGGCTTTAGCACAAAACATTATGTAAGTTGCATTTTATGTAACTTGAGGCATATGTAAGTCGGGGTTTTACTATACTGTTTGCTCAGAATGGGCTCTCTTATACTGCAACTGAACTCAATTGCCAGGGTTTTTCCATATATTTATTTTTCTGTTGAATAATTTAATCTTACTATCTTAATGAAAAAGACTCTAAAAGCAATAAAGAAACCAATTAATTTACAGCCCCAAGGCAAGCTGTAATAATGATGTTTGTGCTGCTCACCTAAAAGCCAGCAGTGAAGAAAGCAGAGGGGCTGCTCATGAGCAGGTCTCCACATTTGAGGTACTGTGTCCAGTGCCCTCCTATGACATTGCAATTACTATAGTGGGAGAACTCAATGCCTGATTTTTAGTATTGGTCTAAATTAGAGTGTGGCTACACAGTGGGGAAAATATCTTTGGATGTGTGTAATAATAATTTTTTAAAATATTCACATTTATACGCTGCCCACTCAGGAGAACCTGACTCAGGGTGGCATTACAACAACTTTTAAAAACATATAAAAACACACAAAACTCCTAGTTATCCCAACCACCAAACCCCACCCACTGTAAAAAAGAGACAGAGAGGGCTCCTGATTGCGATCTTGTTGTGAGCCAACAGGCGGTGACCGTATTTCCATTAGGGCACCACACCTGCCCTGCCAGCCAGGTCTTCACACGTTTCCTGAAGGGCAGCAATTCTGTTTGTAGTCTTAGATCTGTTGGCAGGAGGTTCCAGAGGGTTGGTGCAGACACAGAGAAGGCCCTCCTTCAGGTACTAGATAGATGTGCCCCTCTAGTTGATGTCAAAACTAGAGAGCCCCTCCGATCCACTCTTGTTGGATGGGCAGACACTCTTGGGGCGATGCGGTCTCAAAGGTATCCTGGCCCACTACCATATACTGTAGCAATGGGTTCACTGTGGTCCACCTTTTTTCAAGCCATCCAGACATCAAACAATTTGTACGTTGAGCCCTGGGCTCCATCGGGTACGTCAAGCCCAGATGCCATCAGGGGCACTGGGCTCTGATAAAAACTTTCTGTTATTTATTATTTTTTCATTGATATTCAAGGACACTATTGTGTAAACTATGTTGTGTTGCTCTCGTGATTATACTGCGTGAGATGCTACTGTGTCACTGCATTATTGAAATGTTACTTTGCTGCTGAGATGTTATTATGTTGCTGTATTTTATTATATTTTTGTACCTTATTTTTTGTAAACCGCTTTGGGTCACCCTAGGGTGAGGAAGGTGGTATATAAATAAAATTTCAATTCAATTCAATTTGCAAGGAATAGCAAGGATAGAGGCAGAGGGTTTGTACACACTGCAGAAGCTGTCATTGACAAGGTAAAAGATAAAAGTTGCCCTTGCTTGAAAGCCAGTTGTATCTGACTCTAGAGTTCAGTGCTCATCTCTGTTTACAGCTGTCTGCATCTGTAGACGTTTCCATGGACATGTGGCAGGCATGCCTCAACTCGGAACACTGTTTACCTTCCAACCCTTGTGGTCCCTGTTTATCTACTTGCAATTTCTTGCTTTCGAACTGCTAGGTTGGCAGGAGCTGGGACAGAGATGGACGCTTACTCTGTCATGCAGTAATCGGGTATTGAACACCAACCTTTCAGTCATCAAGTTCAGCATCTTAACCACTTGAGCCATTGCAGTCCCTTCATTGACAAGGTGCTAATTGTCAATCTGAACTTCCTTTCAAAAATATACTTTCCTTGAAGTCACCTACAGCTTTATTTTTAAAGTCACTCTGCAGATAATAGGTGCTCAGTTGAGAACTACCCTTACAAGCACCCCTTTGGACAAGGTGGACTCACTGGGCAGAAAGTGAAGAAAAGTAATGTCTCCCAAACAGAGAATATTTAAATCACTCCTGTCTGCTCGACAAAAAGAAAGAGATGATTCCCCACTAAAAGAAGAGATGGTTCCACAGAGACCTTCCCTGCATTGAGCTTTATATCATAAAACTAGCAAGGGTTGCCCGGCGTTGCTGGGCTTTCCCCCCCGTGTGTTTTAATAAAAAATGAACCAATTTTGTTTTTGCAATAGTTTTACATTGTGCTGGAAGGTTAAATTGTGTTAATGTTTTTAAAAAATTGCTTAGTCTGTAATTTTAATTTTTTAAATGTTTATGTATGTAAAATTTTTTTGGCTTGGCTGTTATTAACTGTGATCTGCTTTTTTGGGTTTTTTTTTGAGGATTAATAAAAGAAGAAAGTATGATATAATTTTTTCAAATTGTTTTATGTAAGCGAATAATGTTTTAGTTTTTTGAATTTTTTTAATTAGTTGTACTGTAGGTAATAATTTTAATAATGTAAAAGTAAATGTTTTTTACATTCAATGTTTTTAAAATGTGTTTAGATGTTTTGAGTTTAAATTTGAGTTATAACTCAGCACAGGATTTTTAAAAGTTTCTATTGTATTTTATTGACATATGTTTGTGATTTGTGTTAAAGTGTGTTTTAGTGTAATTTTTTTAACTTGTTTTTATTGGTGTGACCTTTTGTGTAAAATTGTGAATTTGTGTTATGTTTTTGATTTGTTTTTACTCTTGTGGCCTTTTATTTGGAGCTGTTGTGTGTTTTTGAATTGTTTTTACTATTGTGGCCAGCAGGTGGTGCTGGTAGGGGTTATTGTATTTTGACTTTTTTTCCTCTCCTGGCCTCTGGGTGGAGCTTCTTCTGGTAAGTAGTCTCTTTCTTTATTCATTTCTTTTCCAGTCCTGGTGGAGGTAGCACATCTTTTGGTAAGTTTGCTTGTTTTCTTTCTTTTGTGTGTGTGTGTGTGTGTGTGTGTGTGTGTGGGCGGGGGGTGGTGGAATTTGTATTTTGTGTCTGTTTGTTTTATTTTTGATTGTGTCTTTGTTTACTTCGTATTGTTTTTGGTGTTTTTGTTTTTGTGTATTTTTGGATGTGTTTGACTGTTTTTAGTAATTTTAAAAAAATTATTTATTTATTTGGTGGTGGGAAAGGGACGTGGTCATTGAGGGTTAGGAAGGGTGGGCTAGGTGTTGGGGAGAGGGGCATGGTCGTTGGGGGTTAGGAAGGGTGGGTTAGGTGGTGGGGATGGGGGGCATGGTCGTTGGGGGTTAGGAAGGGTGGGCTAGGTGGTGGGGAGAGGGGCATGGTCATTGGGGGTTAGGAAGAGTGGATTAGGTGGTGGGGAGGGGGGCATGGTCATTGGGGGTTAGGAAGGGTGGGCTAGGTGGTGGGGAGGGGGGCGTGGTCGTTGGGGGTTAGGAAGGGTGGGCTAGGTGTTAGGGAGGGGGGCTTTATTGTGTTATGGTGCTTTGTTTGTGTGGAGTCGTGAAAGTAGATCGGGGTTTCCCCTTTAATATCAGTGGATGGGGGGTTGCGACCCCCCTCTCCGCTGGCTCCCCTGGGGTTGGGAGGTTTGTGGGGACAAAAGGGGTATATTGCCCCAACACTTCTGGACCCAGGAGACCAGGCAGAGTGGATCGATTCCCCCCCTCCTTAAAACAACTCCGTTTTTAAAGAGAAGAAAAGACGGAGTTGTTTTAAGGAGGGGGGGGAATTGATCCACTCTGCCTGGTCTCCTGGGTCCAGAAGTGTTGTGGCATTATACCCCTTTTCTCCCCACAAACCTCCCAACCCTAGGGTAGCCAGCAGAGAGGGGGATTGCAACCCCCCACCCACTGATGTTAAAGGGGAAACTCCAGTCGGGACCTTCAGGCGCTGTTGCTGAGGGAAAGAAAGCCAGCTGGTGTTTGCTTGGCTGTGAGGCGGTGAGTTGTTTTTCCTTGGGGGTTAGGAAGGGTGGGCTAGGTGGTGGGGAGGGGGCATGGTCATTGGGGGTTAGGAAGGGTGGGCTAGGTGGTGGTGAGGGGGGCTTTAGTGTGTTATGGTGCTTTGATTGTGTGAAGTCGTGAAAGTAGATCGGGTTTCCCCTTTAATATCAGTGGGTGGGGGTTGTGACCCCCCTCTCCGCTGGCTACCCTAGGGTTGGGACGTTTGTGGGGACAAAAGGGGTATATTGCCCCAACACTTCTGGACCCAGGAGACCAGGCAGAGTGATCGATTCCCCCCCCCTCCTTAAAACAACTCCGTTTTTAAAGAGAAGAAAAGACGGAGTTGTTTTAAGGACGGGGGGGATCGATCCCCTCTCCCTGGTCTCCTGGGTCCAGAAGGGTTTGGGCAACATACCCCTTTTGTCCCCACAAACCTCCCAACCCTAGGGTAGCCAGCGGAGAGGGGGATCGCAACCCCCACCCACTGATATTAAAGGGGAAACTCCAGTCGGGACCTTCAGGCGCCGTGGGTGAGGGAAAGAAAGCCGGCTGGTGTTTGCTTGGCTGTGAGGCGGTGAGTTGTTTTTCTTTTTCATTTTTCGGGTGCCATTTTCCTCAGCATTCTGCGCGCTCATGGCGCGCAGGACACTGGGGCTTGTAGTTATGGGTTGGTGCTTTGTGTTTGTGCTGCGTTTTTTTAAAATGCTTTTCTTTTGATTGGCTGCAGCGCGTTCCCGAACGCTGCGCCGTGCGAGAGCCTCTCAGCCTGATTGGCTCTGGCACGGCGCAAGGAATGTTGGGAAGTGAAGTTGTTTCCCTTTCTTCGCATTTGTGGGGCTGTTGCCCCACTGCCGGTTTTCTCAATCCTTCGTTGACCTGCGTACCCAGATCGGCCGTGTGCACGAAGGGTGAGTGCAGGCAAGTAGGGCGAGGCATAGCAACCTATAGCCAGTTCCAACGGTTAACCCTTGGATTTATAGGTTAAGATTAATGAGGTTTAATGTAAACCTGTGGTGGCTCAAGTGGTTAAGACCATGAACTTGATGACTGGAAGGTTAGCAGGTCAGCAGTTTGAGACCCAAATACTGCATGATGGAATGAGCTCCTGTCTCTGTCCCCAGCTCCTATTTAGCAGCTTGAAAGCAAGAAATTACAAGTAGATAAATCAGTACCACTTCCGTGGGAAGGTAAACATGCCCATGGAAATGTCTGCAAATGCAGAAAGCACTGGATCTTTGGCTGTAAACAGAAATGAGCACTGAACCCTAGACTCAGATATGACTGGCTTTCAATCATGGATGACCTTTACCTTTACCTAACATAAATTCACCTGTTTCTAATCTGTTGCAAATTGTAGAGTAAATGGCCCATAGAGTCACCTTCTCAGACAGGCTACCTTAGGGCTTTTTGATAGCCTTCAAAGCACTATGAAGCCCCCTGTTTTCTGCATTACCCCAAAGGCAAAATATTGACTTTGCATTTGGGGACAAAATAGGTTTTCTGCTCCTGGAGGGACCATCACCCAGGAGTACTTTTGCTTTCCTCATTGGGGTTTGCATAGTCCTCTCCCAGCTACCAGGAGCCACTGAAACAAAAATATCAAGCCGCTTCTTGTTTTAATTTTAAAGGTGCTTTTAGCTTGTAAACTGCCCAAAGAGTGCACTAAGTGATGTGGGGTGGTGTATAAATGTGACTGCTTTGCTTTGACCATCCCCCCCCCTCAGTTTTAATAGCAGGTCCATTAGCTTTGCCCAGCTGGGTAATTTCATAAGAATAAAGTCATACTTCCTGGATTTATGAGAAGCTACTTTTGGGGGCTATCCTTCCCAATTTCTCCAGTCAGCATGGCCTGAGGGATTCTGGGATCTCTTGTGACAAAAAGAGGAAAATTTCTAAACTCTTGGTCTTTGTATTTCAAGATCCCAGACCAATCAGGGCACCAACAGGTTAGGACCGTGATGGCGAACCTTGGCACTCCACATGTTCTTGGACTTCAATTCCAGAAGCCCAAGCACCCTGTGAATCCACATGAATGTGTTTACTATGATTCATCTGGTCCGCGCTGCCCTTGTTGCTCCCGGAAGCAGAAGTAAAATGTGCCTGTATGGGCGTATTTTACTTCCGCTTCTGGGAGCAGCAAGGGCAGCATAGACTGGATGAATTGCAGTAAACCCATTTATGTGGATCCACACGGTGCTTTGGCTTCTGGGAATTGAAGTCCAAGAACATCTGGAGTGCCAAGGTCTGCCATCATGGGGTTAGGATAAGAAATCTGATAAGCAACCAGTAAAGATGGGGCAGTATTACATTCTTGTAATCTTAATCATTGAGCCACTGAATTTTGAAGTAATTATCATTTCTGACACATGTGAGTTTCCACCTCTAATTGAAAGATATTCTTTGTGTTTTCCAGAAGTATTGCTACCAACATCTCCCATGTATATTAATAACTCTTAACAAAAAAATATGTAGTCTAAGCACATGGGTTCTTATGTGTATTGAAAAGGACAAACCTCCTTTGCAGGCGCACCCCCCAATAAAGGACTCAGACACCAATGAAAGTGGATAACGGCATTGGGCCACATTTATTGATTCATGCCCTAGTCCGAATTATAAATTTCTATTGGTAATTGACCAATCATAATTCTTAAGGCAAGCAGGCCGAAGTAACACTGGTAAGGTACCACCCAAAATTGCCAACGGCAATTGCTACAATGTATCCATTTGTATCAATTTGTTTGTTGACCACAAACAAATTGTTGACCGTAGTCAATATCTAACTAATGACCCCACCCACTGACGCGTATCCGTAAAATCACGGGGTGATGCATGCTGTCTAGCTATAGCCATCACCCCGTCGCCTAGTTCGTCGTTGACCGGACAACGTTTAACCAACTTATGCCTGTCTAGTGTTGTCCAGTCAATTGCGAACTTGCCGGATACCTGTGGGTCATAATGTTTACCTTACCAGTGCTACCCGCCCATGTGACCAAAGTCAACAGCAGCAGCAGAAAAACCCCTATGTCAAACCATAGCAACAGTGTGGGATGGGCGAAAAAACCAGGACCCGGAAGCCAATATGGGTCCCAGCCAAAAATTCCCACCCGGCCCCGAAGCGACCAAAATATCACACTGTTAACTAGGGAGGGGGTGGAGGGGAAAAACTTCTCCGCTCCGTCGCTTCGCAAAATGGCAGCTCGGCTGCCTCGTGGCCACCCCTTTTATAAGGGAGCTGGCCACGCCCCTAACTACCCGGATGCCTTCGTCCTGTGGGGGGGCCCCCGCAATGAGCACGGCGGCCATTTTGGCGCCGCGCTTGCATTGCAGGCGCACCCCCCAATAAAGGACTCAGACACCAATGAAAGTGGATAACGGCATTGGGCCACATTTATTGATTCATGCCCTAGTCCGAATTATAAATTTCTATTGGTAATTGACCAATCATAATTCTTAAGGCAAGCAGGCCGAAGTAACACTGGTAAGGTACCACCCAAAATTGCCAACGGCAATCGCTACAATGTATCTATTTGTATCAATTTGTTTGTTGACCACAAACAAATTGTTGACCGTAGTCAATATCTAACTAATGACCCCACCCACTGACGCGTATCCGTAAAATCACGGGGTGATGCATGCTGTCTAGCTATAGCCATCACCCCGTCGCCTAGTTCGTCGTTGACCGGACAACGTTTAACCAACTTATGCCTGTCTAGTGTTGTCCAGTCAATTGCGAACTTGCCGGATACCTGTGGGTCATAATGTTTACCTTACCAGTGCTACCCGCCACACGGAGGGGCTTCAAAGAAGGCTCGACGCCCCCCCAGACCATCAGCTCGGTCGACAGGCCTGCTCGCCAATCACCCAACAGGAGGTCCACACCTCCTCGTGACAGATGGGCCCCCTCCCCTGCATACAAGTCATAACTTTGGAGGCTAATAGCGGGGTGACGACTGACCCTCCCCCAAGCCCTGTAGACAAGGAAACGCGCCACTGCCCTATTCACCATGCGTCTAGCACGGTCAAGGGCCAGGAGGTCAACACCCCCTCTGTAGGAATGGCGTGGGACCATGTCCGACCAAACAAGGGTTGTGGCGGGCCAGACGTAATGCAGGTAGGCGAGGTCCTCGCAAATCGCATGTTTCAGCGACAAGCCGGTGACCTGGCCCAAATCATTGCCCCCCAGGTGTATGATCAGAATGTCAGGCGGGTCAGCATTCTGGCCTGAAAAAAGGAAAGGCAGCAGCTCCCGCCATAACATCCCGGGCTTACCATGCCATGTGAGACTTGCGTATGCACCAAGTCCCAGTCGGGGTCCCCACTCTGTCACCGCAGCATAACGCGCTGCCCTGTGCACGTAGCTATGGCCCACCAGCCATACTGTCACCGGTGTAATACGACACCCCGGGTCTGTAAGGAAAAATGAGGGAAAGTAGGTAAGGTGACTGGGTTGGTACTCACGGCGGGAGTGAGTGCACATAAAACTGAAAACATTGCGAACCCCACCGTCCCATGCTACGTATGTCAGCACCTGAGTACCCAAAAGCAGCTGCGGTCGAGGCCGCCCCTATACGGAATGAATGAGTGCCATAGCGGGCGCCTGGGAGGCCCACACTGGCCAGCGCTTTGCCCGTCACCTTCCAAAATTGAAATTTAGTAAGGGGAGACCCATCTTGGTGACAGAAAAACAGGCCATGGTGCGTGCCATACAGTGCAAGGAAATCCTGTAGGGCACCAACCGGACAGATGTCTGCCGAGGAACATCGTAGCAGTCTACTCCACTGCCTATGCCGTGCTGATACGTTTTAGAGGAGCGTATCCCCAACTGAGCCGAATATTGTTCACTCAGACATCTTCGAGTTCCAGTGCCCTACGACTTGCATCTGCCTTATACAGCATCTCAAGCTCGCCGATGCGGAGCACTCCAAAAAAGGCCACCGTTGTAGCCGCATGAAATGGGCTGCCTCATCTTATCAAAACAGAGGCAAGGCCAGCCCCGGGCCAAATGGGTAAAAACCCCTGGGGAAATCGGGTGGCGGTCGTCCAGGCAATGCCCACGCGCGTGCACCCACCCCTCCAAAACATGTCTCACACGGAAGTGAGTGGTGCTGTCCACGACTTGCATCCGCCTTATACAGCATCTCAAGCTCGCCGTTGCGGAGCGCTCCAAAAAAGGCGACCGTTGTAGCCGCATAAAATGGGCTGCCTCATCTTATCAAAACAGAGGCCAGGCCAGCCCCGGGCCAATTGGGTAAAAACCCCTGGGGAAATCGGGTGGCGGTCGTCCGGGCAACGCCCACGCGCACGCACCCACCCCTCCAAAACATGTCTCACACGGAAGTCAGTGGTGCTGTCCACATGACCTCCCACTTTGGCAATAAAAGCCAACGCTGACAGCTTAGATGCTATGGTGCGAGGTGCAAAGCCCTGGGCATGCAGGTAAACCATGAACCGCAGAACATGGGTTACCGGGATCGGCCAGGTTCCTGGCATTTGGAATTGGGTACAGAATGCTCTGAAAGAATTAAATGCGTGGTGATACACCTTACGCGTGCGTGGCGCTAGTGACAGGCCAATCGCCCGCTTCACCTCTCCTTGCCGATGTTCCATATCCCGTCCGGGAGTGGCGAGGGAAATTCCTCCGCATCCGGGGCCAAGGCACGGAACCGGGAGATCTGCAGGCGGGACAAAGCATCAGCAATATCATTAGTAACCCCTGGGACATGCCTGGCCCTGAAAAGAACGTTGAGGCGCAGGCTGCGCAACGCAAACTGGCGCACTGGGTCCATAACCCTGGGCGATTTAGAGCTCTGTGCATTGACAAAGTGGACAACAGCCGCATTGTCACACCAAAGTGGACAACCGAGTTGGCCTCCTCCTCGCCCCATAGCATCAAAGCACCCAGTATAGGGAAAATTCCAGATACGTGAGACCACGCAGGCGACCCGTGCCTGCCCAGGATGGTGGCCACTCACCATAGGCCCACTTCCAATTGAAGTACATCCCATAACTCAGGGATCCCGGGCATCGGGCTGTATCTTAAAGCAAGGGGAAGCCAGGAGCTCAGACCTCCAAAATGACACCCCATTGAAATCCCTCAGGATCTGTAGCCAGACAAGCACGTCTGCCCTGATAACCCCGGGTAAGTCTAACCCTATGGTGGGGCCTGGATAGTCCTGCCATGGCGTCGCACAAGCGCCGCGCAAATGCCCTGCCCGGTGCGACGACCCTGCCAGCGAAATTGAGGTGACCATGTAGCACCAGCAGGTCCCTCGGTAATGCCATGCGCTTGGCCAGCAAGTCCGAGATAAGGGCCACTAGCTTTGACACCTTATCCCGCTGCGACCTAGAAGCCTGTGCTACCGTGTCAATCTCCACCCCCAGGAATACTAGCTGTGTAGGCGGGCCCTCGGTCTTTTCGGGCGCTAAAGGGACACAAGTTCCTCCATTAGTGTCTGAAATGTGTTGAGGAGACGTGTGGACGTGTACCAGCCCCGTTCAGCCCCGAATAAAATCATCCAGGGAATGGGCTACAGACCGGGACCCTGATCTGCGAACAAAAGCCCACTCTAGGAAGATGGAGGAACGCTCGAATGCCGAGCCCGAATTGGAACAGCCAAAAGGCATGGCATCAGTGCAATAATATGCTCCCCGGAACGGGGGCGCAGGGACAGGGCCAACGACCCTGCCCGCATAGACCTCCTTATCATTGCTGGCAGGAGCCACCTCCTCCCTCCCCCTAAGGGATAAAGATTGGGGGCATCCTGAGGGGACCTATCACCCATGAAAGGGATACGTAACCCCTGCCTAAAACCCTGAAGGAGATCTCCGCATCCTCCCCCTTCGGGAACAATGTGAGCCAGCGCTCCAACATGTCCACATTAATTGGGGAGGGAGCCCTTTGGTGAACTAGATCCATCTGCGGCAGTCTTGCCAGCCCCCTGTCCACCCCTCCCTCTGCCCCGCATCCCTCCAGGCCTGGGACAGCCAGAGGCCGCATGGGGGCCAGCACAGGGGGGACACTAATGTCTGTATTTGCCATTCTTCCTATTGCAGGAACCATTGGACGAGAAAGTCCAGCACAGCAGGCAGGCTGAAACCCCCCGCCCCGCCCCCTGGCAGTGGACCTGTGCTGGGGCCGCCCGCTGGACCGCATGTCCACAATGGTATCTCTCCCCGGGCGCGGGGCGCGTGGGCGTCATGTACAAAAGCCACAGCCTCTGGCATGGCTCAACCCACCTAATGTCGGGGTGCCGGGGAATCCGCATATGGAATTACACGTCATAAGCCAACCACGATGGGCCCGGAAAGTCAACAATCGCCCGGTAGATGTTGTCCAAATACTGGACCATCGAAATTGCCAAATCCGGCCGGGCCCTAAGGTACACCGCCATGTATATGAGGCAGGCCGGCAACCAGTCGGCCCACGTACGTGGTGGCTTGCTACGACGTGCCTGCTCCTTATCCTTCTCATCCTGCCCCCGCCTACTCCTTGGTGGGCCCTCTGTTGAGGAGTGAGAAGGTATCCACGTAATCCCCCCGCCAGATCTTCTCTTTGGTGGTCTGTGCCAAATGGACACCCAGCGGTAAGGAATACCCCGCCGTCAGCAAGGCCGACACGGGCACAACAGGAACTGCTGGCATCTGAAAGGGGGCCTGTACTAACCCAGCCACCCCCAAAACATTCCCCACAGGGTAGAAAACACCCCCCACCACGGGGCCCTGAGTGGTAGTTGTCGTCGCCAGGTGGGGCGTCAGCGGCTGGACCGCCGCCCCACCCACGCGAGGCCAAGCCATTGGAAACCCCCCCAACGTGGCCACGTGTGTAGGTGCACTAGCTTGGACCGCATACTCACGTGCTGCACCCCCGTAGGCCGCCCCCACCGGGGGTTCTGGCCCACTTGGCGCGTCGGAGCTCACAACCGCCATCGAGCTCGTCGATGGGGCCTGACCCGCACCGGTCTGTTGAATGGGGAGCTGCGAGGCAGTGGCCCAGGTCGTGCCACGCGCCTCAAGCAGCTCGACCCGTCCCGTCGCCTGCCGCTGCCCAGCAGACGACGCATCGAAACGAACCCCAAATGGAGACCAAGAGTGGCTAGCCCGGGCCAGGGATGTCTCGAGGGCCACAACGTGGGCCAATAAGGCTTCCACGCTGACATGGGGCAAAGGACCAGCCGGCCCGCCTACTACAGGCATGGGTACAGGTCCCTGCACCCCGGGGCCCGAACAGGGCAACAACCCCACACCCGGGCCCGTTAGGGCCGATGTAGCAACCTGCCAGGGAAGCGGACCGGACCACCCCCCCAAGGCTGGAAGGCCTCGGAGCGAGCTACGCTCCTATAAAGGGAGGCCCAGCGGAATGGGCAACACCATGAGAGGTGTCCACCGCTTGCGGGCCGAGGGCCACAGCCCCTACTGGCCCCGTGCGTGGGCCACCATCCTCCAGCCAGGGGGAATAGACCCCATTCCACCGGTCCCGGTGGGTGCAAGCAAATGCGGCTGCTGGGGAGGCGCAGCCGCGGTCTTCCAACCCAGATTGCGCCTCCGAACCGCACGAGCCGCGCTCGCAGCCGCCTTCTTCTTCGCGGGCCTCTCAGCCAATCGATGGGAAGCCAAAACGAGAGAATTCAGCAGCCAAAAGGCTTCCCGGTAAAAGCCAAAAGCGACGGAGGTAAGAGGGAAAAACTTCTCCGCTCCGTCGCTTCGCAAAATGGCAGCTCGGCTGCCTCGTGGCCACCCCTTTTATAAGGGAGCTGGCCACGCCCCTAACTACCCGGATGCCTTCGTCCTGTGGGGGGGCCCCCGCAAAGAGCACGGCGGCCATTTTGGCGACGCGCTTGCATTCTGGAGGTTTCTTTGAACTGCGTAAAAATCTGGCCAGGCTGAACTGTGCTGTGTACAAAGAGAGTCTACCTTTGGGCTAGGCAAAAGAACTAAATCAACCTCCTTTTCTATTTACATTGGTTTGTTCAAGAATATGGTGAACTGAAGTGCAGAATTGGTCAACAGAGCATAGATTCGGAAACAGTATTGGAGAGCTTGATCATAAGGCTGAATCACGAGGTTTGGCTGTAGAGGAAGAGTTAGGCTGTGTCCTGGGATGTTTGTAGCAATGCAGAATTTTGGTGCACACAGATGCCCGCTCATGGTCTTTGCTGAGATCATCATTGGCTGCAGCTCATATCTGAGAATACATTTCCCCCACAGAAGCAAGGAAAATGCCACTGGTGTGAATTTGTTTAAAGTGGATCCCAGCTTGCCATTAAGTGACCCACACATTATGATCACAGAGCCATCTCCTGTGGCACATATGAAATGAGATATGCAGGATTTAACACCGGGACAGCACCGTAGCCGTTGGCCCTCTTAGGGAGTCAGGTTATTTACCACCACCCAACACTTAAGGTTGAGTCACTGGCTGTATAGTCTACTCCATTACCATAGCGGGATGTCTGCCCAGACATGTATTTGCTGAGATACTTTACTAGAAAAATGGGGAAGGTGGAGACACTGGGTTTGCTCTGGTTTTTAAAAAGCAGTATGTGGAACAGGTGGAAAGTGTGGCCTTTTGGTTGTTGTTTTGCAACTCCAAGCAGTCCAGTCAACAAAGCTGACAACAGCTGGAAGGCAGTCCTCTGCCCACCCTGATATTAAGAATGTTGCAAAGTGCCAGAATGGATTTTACATTAACAACTGTTGCCAGGTCTGTTCGCTCTAAGAGAGGGGACAGATGATGCCATAACATCTGGATCTCAAAACCAGAGTCAGATCCAAGAAAGCCAGTTGTGTCTGACTCTAGAGGTTGGTGCTCATCTCAAAGAACCATTGCTGTCTGTAAATGTTTCCATGTTCATGGGCAGGCATGACTAGACACCAGAGTGCACAGAATAAGGTTACCTTTACTGCTGAAGCAGTACTTATTTATCTGCTTTCAATTTCTTGCTTTTGAACTGCTAGGTTGGCAGGAGCTGGAACAGATGATGGGCGCTCACTCCATTGTGCAGCATTTGGGTCTCGAATTGCTGATCTGCCAGCCTTTCGGTCATTAAGTTCAGCATCTTAACCTCTAAGAAACCACGGCCATACTGTAAACAAACATTTCATATCTCTGCTTCTTCCAAGCAAGATGGCTTCTAGGGATGTAATGGACAATGTTACTAAAAGCAGCTGAGAGAACTGGAAGACTAAACAAGGAAGCCTTTCTTTTCCCAGGAAGCACTCCTGGCCATGACTCCAGAAACCAGGATTTTAAAGCCCAGCTAATCTTTGCTGCAATGTTCCATAAACCTGCAGTATTGTATTCTCATTCCAGAAAGTCAGCCTCATGGAACTTAATGCAAGTTGGTGCATAAGAGCACCTGAAAGCAAACAACTTATTTGAATTCTGCAGTTACATTCATGAGCATAAAGCCAGTGGCACCAGTTTCATGTGGTATAAGCACTCCTTAGTTACAGCAGTTAAAGGTATATGCTTGAAAGTCCTACATTCAAATGTTATCTCAACCAATTAAAGGAAAAGCCACTGGTGTCTTCAATTTGTGGATACTAATCCTGTTCTATTTTGAAGGCTTACTGTAAGGATTATGGAGATAATTTAAAAGTGAAGCCACTTCCAAGAATTTTAAAATCATATATAACTGCAGCTGCTGATGATAACTACTTACTTTTTCTTACGGTTGTGTGTGTGTGTCTGCATACAGGATGAGGAATCTGTAAGAAAATAGTTGAAAACAATTTTTACAGAACTCAGCCAGGCAATATTGATTCTATTCAATAGGAAAGAATCTTGCATACTAACTGTGTCTAGAACTGTCTTCTTGTAATATCACAGTCTAGGCTTGGAGCTACATCTCTGACAACTTGATTCCTTTAAAGCTTAAACTATTAGTAGCTGTCCAGAATTCCAAGCATCTCCTTGATGTCAGTGAACAAGCACAAGCTGACATATAGTACTAGAAGCAAACCCACGCCTTGAATACAGAGGGAGTATCACTTCTGTTCCAGGATGAGATATTTTTGTACTTACAACCAAATGTCCCACACACTGGACCTGGATGGGTATGTATGAGACAAATACGCTATAAATATTAGCTGAGAAATGTATCATCTTTTATTACCTTCTGTGATCCTCCTTGACCAGGGGTGCCCAAACTACGACCCACAGGCCAGATCCAGCCCCTGACAGCAAACCATCTGGCCCATGCCACCCTTGCTGCTCCTGGAAGTGGAAGTAAAATGTGTCCATGCATGCACAAAACACTGCCGCAAATGCACCCACGGCTGTTGTAAAGGCATTTATGACAACTGCGGGTGCATTTACGGCAGCATTTTGCACATGTGTGGGCGTGTTTTACTTCTGCTTCTAGTGGGAGGAACCATGTGACCGGCCCACTGAACCACACAACTGGCCTGTGGCTCTAAAAGTTTGAGCACCCTTGTCCTTGACTGTAACCTGAGCATGACACAACCTTGCAGATTCTCATTCTTCTGAATAGAAAACACCATAAACTGGGGGCGGGGTGAACAGTGCTGTTGTAGCTCTGTGCATTTTCTCTTTTACAAGGTCTTGCTAGTTTCCTGATTTTCTCACTTTCCTCTTCCAGTTGTCTCAGGACTTTTCCCCTTCTCCTTCTTTTGGCTTTGCTTCAAAATCTCTCAATTAAAGTATGGAGTGCTTTCTGGAAACCACACATTCAATTGTCTTTTTAGTTGGGCCACAACAGTATAATTCTCAGCGCTACAGCTTAATGGTAATTTCAATGGGCTATTAAAATGGAACACTGCACATTAAAACCACAACTTTATTCCTACTGAAATACTTCACCAACAAAAGGTCCCCAGAAATTGCCTTTCCATTCACCGAAGAGTTGGACCAAAACAGCAGAAAAGCCATAACTTCACACCTGGCAAGAAACAGAGGCATCATCCCCTTTAGAGTGCCCTCACTGGTCTTTCCCCACCAGCAGATCTGACTTCTTTCTCAGCACATTTTGTATTCAGCAGACCCTCTGAAGACAATATGATCACAGACTAATTTTACTTTAATAAAAGTGCCTACCTTTCACACAGAGGCAAGCAGTTCAGAACAGCCCATGCATGTGTACAGGATATCATTGCATTTGTTTCCATTAAAACCAATTGCAGGGGTGGAGGAATACTTCAAACAGCTGTAAATCCTCCCACTGACATTCTTACTCCTTTGGAAAGTACAGCCAAGCCCTACATCAAAGCCACTCTCCATTGCCAAGAAAGGAAGAATAAAATCAATTTTTAAAAACACGAAGAAGCAGCTGGGAATCTCTCCTTAATTGCGCAAATAGTGAATAAGGCACATTTATTAAGAATAAAAATATTTTTGACTCTGATATGCCTGGCCAAATGCTACATGAAGCCATTTTTTTGGTGAGTCCATTCTGCAGTTCTTTTGACCTGACCTAAGAAAGATTAGCCAGTAACACAACGTTACTGTACCAGGGTGTGCCTGATTGTGGTTCAAAAATAACACAATCTTCTAGGAGGGTCTTTCTGTGTACCATGAAGACTATCCTGAGAATATAATGCAGTGGCCCTTCATCTGCCTTCCACATTGCAGCATGACACCCTTACCACTGATCCAGTTCCACAAATCACTTTCTGGTCCTGAGCCCTTTTGGCACGCAAAGTCCTCCTTAGCCCAAGGCCGGTATTGATGAAGCTGCTGACCTTCATCAAGATGGATTCAAGTGGGATTTAAACCACTTGGGGACCATCACCCTTCCCTGTGGATTTCAGCACCCAAGTCCATACTTGTCAAGTATCCCGGATTGGCTGGGATTTCCTGTATTTCTGTGGTGCTTCCTCTACTTTCCTGTTGCCATCCCGTAATTTGACCGGCAGGGAAAGTAGTTACTGCGCACACGCGTATGCACAGAACACTTCTATGCCTGCGCAGAAGGGTTCTGTGCAAATGGGTTCTGCACAGAACCCTTCTGCACATGCGCAGAACCCTTCTGCACATGTGCAGAAGGGTTCTGGCAGGTCCCATATTTTCCGTGGTTGTCAGGTTAGTTAACCACCACCTGACACTCAGTGTTGAGTTGCTAGCATTATGGTCTACTCCATTACCATAGCAGGATAACCTCGCCAGACAGTCTGTGTTAGGGTAAGAAGGATGTGATCCCCAAGCCATTTCTAAACCTCCCCAAACAACTTTTGTAGTGGTGGCATTTAAAGCCACCACTTTGCTTGCATTGAGTAGCTTACAATCATTTACCACCTCATGTTGGCAGCCAATTTGTATGGATGCATTTAAAGCAAGCAGCCATTGAGGTCTGCTGAACTAGACTGAAGATTTAATTTGGGCTCAATTCATAGTTCCGGTTTGGGCCAAAACAAAGTATAAGAGTAAAGTTAAATGTATCTCTCTAGGGCTGATTCATTTAGACTATAACCCTATTGTTTTTTTACAAGCACATGAGTGAAAAAGCAGAAGTTGCATCACTTGAATGAAGCAAATTAATAATATGCCAATTTGTGTCTGGTTGCACAATCACTTTACAATCCGGCAAGTCACTGGCATCTTCAATTAGCTTCATTTGTATTTTTCTTATACATAGATAAAATTAGTAAGATTCTGATTATAGTAGTTAATATGGAGAATAACCACACGTCACTTTCTTTATAGCTTCATATTGTTATGTGACATCAGGTTGTTTGTGTGACTTCCAGAAGATCCTCTCATTAACAACAAGGTATTACAAACCAGAGCTCATGACTTCCTTTAATGAAGTCCTCCTTTTCTCCTGTTGCCTTAAGTTTTTCCTAGCCTTATTGTCTTTTTCAGTGAGTTTTATTTTCTCATTATATACCTCGTGAAATGTTCAAACTATGGTAGCCTTAGTTTAATTTTAGCTTCTACTGGGAAATAAGCAGAATTCACTTATTTGCATTTCTGGTAGTTTATGGCATGCATAAAGTTTTCTCCAGGACCATGTTTTGAATGATTAATTTCCTCCCCACACCATCAGCTTCTTTCATTGTCCAGCTTTCACATTGTACTTACAATACTATACAATCCAAATTACCTGGGTGTAAAACTGGACTGTGCTTTAATTTATCAACCTCACTGTCAGGATATTAAGCAGAAGGTATGCAAACTTCAAAAATACCACATGAGGAGTGGAGCCTAATGTTCTCTGTACAACTGCCCTTGCTGTGTGTTTCTCTGCTGCAGAGTATGCTGCTGCTGCCCCAGACTGGAAAAAGAGATTGTACATCTCTGCCCATGGGGACCTGAGTGATATAGTCAAAGTCCTGACTGGGTGTCTGGAGGCTGTTTGGGTCTGGATGGGGGACAATGGGCTTCAGCAAAATCCTGGCAAGACTGAGTGGCTGTGGATTCGGGGGCCCATGCTTTCCCAGGAGCTACCATCTTTGGTTCTATCTGGGATATTGTTGCCCCAGACAGATCCGGTGCATAACTTGGGGGTCCTCCTGGACTCGTGGCTGCTGCTCGTAGATCAGGTGGTGGCTGCAGCTAGGAGGGCTTTTGCACAGCTTCGTGTAATTTACCAGTTGCGCCCGCTTCTGGACCAGGACTCCTTGCTCACGGTAACTCATGCTCTGGTCACCTCCAGATTGGATTATTGTAACACACTCTACTTGGGGCTGCCCTTCACGATTATTCAGAGGCTTTAGCTGGTCCAGAATGCGGCTGCCCGGGTGGTGGTGGGGTGCGGGCGTTATGCTCGTGCCTCGCCACTGCTTTGGGAGTTGCACTGGCTCCCAGTATCCCTCTGGGTCCAATTCAAGATGCTGGTTTTGACCTTTAGGACCCTTCATGACATTGGTCCAGGGTACTTAAGAGATTGCATCTCCTCAAGGTATTCAGCCCATACTACAAGGCAGAAGGAGGGGTTCAACTGTGGTTCCATCCGCAAAAGAAGTTCATCTTGCTGGGGCCAGGAAGAGAGCCTTCTCCATGTCTGCCCCAGCCCTGTGGAACCTCTTACCACCAGAACCTCGACTCCAGTTAGACCTCCTATCCTTCAGAAAAATGTTGAAGACTTGGCTATGCCAGCGGGTGTGGGGCATGCTTGACTCCACGGTGTATGCCCGCTGGCTCATTTAGAACGTCTGTCTGAGGGATCCTGCTTGTTTTATTTTTCTGCTATTTTTTCTGCTATTTTATTGTGGGAGGGGGAAGGGTGGGACTAGTTTGTTTTAATGTTTATCTGATTAGGTTCCTGTGTTTTTTGTGTTTTTAATTCTGTTTTACTGGGGGGGGGGGTTATTGACTGTTTTTAGCCATTATTGTTTTAATTGTTGTTGTTTTTTATGCTGTATGTTGTACTGCATGTTGTTAGCCACGCTGAGTGGTGTTCCCATCAGGAGGGCGGGATACAAATCCATTAAATAAATAAATAAAAACTCTACCCATGCTAGTCAAATTAATGTGGCCCCTATAGTTACAAGATGTTTATGACTAACACTTGTTAATTAATTATTCTCACTCATGGGTATACATGTGTAACATTTTATTCTCCAGATGTTAGAAGACACGTAGAAGCAGAAGTAGAAAAAATAAGAAACAGACCCAAGGCATCCAATATTTGGATTTCAACATCATCCATCAAGGCTGAAGTCAAGGAGGAGCTTCCTAAAAACAATGGCACCAGTTCCATCTACAGCTTATAAAACTGAACTGTGGAAAAGAAAAATACCCAGAGGGTTGTGGAGGACAAAGGAGAAGCCAACAGCAGGTTACCATCTCCAATATGGGACATGAAAGACACTGAATAAGCTGAGAACTGGGCGACATGATCCAAAACAAACCTAAAGAGCTGGGGCTATATTGATGATGATGAACAATGTGAATGTGGCAAGAGACAAATCTTTGAACATTTGTTAATATGCAGCAACTTGACTGAATGGTGTGATATTGAGGATTTTTTAAAAGCAAATGACAGGACTATTCAAACTGCTAAATATTGGAAAAGTGTAAATATGTAAATAAAGTATATAATTTATGTATTCACACATTTTAGATGACTAGTGCTTTTTTAAAATTATGTTGGTTTAAATTTTAGTGCTTCAGACTTAGGTAAACAAACAAACAAACAAACAAACCATTAAACTGATAATCTTGGCTTTGTTCTCCAGTAACACATCTTTACACTTAAGGATTTCTTCTAGGCCCTTCATTCCTGCCCTTTCAAATCACAGTTTTCTTGTGATTTCTTGGTCAGTGAGCCCACTTAATTAACGGTGGAGCCAAAGTATAGAAAATACTCAGCAATCGCCCTTTTCACTCTCAGCATTGTAGTTACTACTTGTCATTAAGTTGTCTCTAAACTATGGTAGCCCAATGAATGAGAGATCTTCAGAATTTCCTGTTTTCAACAGCCCTGCTCAGTTCTTTCAAACTCAAGCCTGTGACTTCCTAAAGTAGTCAATCCATTAAAATGATTAATGCTGTAATTCTGTGAAAGGACTAAGTGTCTAAGCAAGAATTGTCAGCCAGCCTAAAAATTAGAGTCTTACTGCATACACGTACAGGCTTTTCAATCAAGCTTACCAGTTACTGGTGCGTCTAATGCCAATACTTAACAAGTATTCCAGTATCCTCCACTTCTACTTCACTGTTCCCTTGGCCACACACAGGAGTACTGGGAAATTGCTTTTGTTCTTGCTAACATATTTACTGAACTTGCCCAAAAGGTAAGAAGTTCCAGTTTATCTTCACAGCAGTTGGGAGAAAGGGAGTAAGTTTCTGTAAATAAACTTTTTGTTTTTTATAAAAATCTGAATGAAATAGGATGGGCCCCAAATGTGTGGTCCTCACAGTCATCATCCAGACTTATTACGATGTTTTGTGTATGTTATTAATGGTTTCCCTCCCCCCTTTAATACAGCAACTTCCAACAATTCTGTCTGTGTGATTTTGATTTTATATCTAGTCATTCATGTTTTAAGGGAAGGTGTGATTAAAGCCCTTGAAACGGCACCAGTAGTAGAAGGACCTTGTCTGGCAGGACATCCTGCTACGGTAATTGAGCAGACCATACAGCCAGCAACTCAACGCTGAGTGTTGGGTGGTGATAAATAACCTGACTCCCTAAAGGGGCCAATGGCTACAGGTGGATGGGCCCCTTTAGGTGGGGTAATAGCCCCCTGAATGGAGGAAATGCCACTGGAAACCATCATATTGGGCCCAATGGCAAAATGAGCGGAGGAGGAACTCTGATTCCCAACCGTCATGGAGGCAGAAGAGGCCATACCAGATGGACTGGCTGTGCACCTTGTCCATATCCTCAAGGCTGCGGCAGTCCATTGCAGTCCCGGTGTTAAATCCTGCATGTCTCATTTCATATGTGTGGCAGGAGATGGCTCCAAGATCATAGTGTGTGGGTCACTTCATGACAAGTTGGGATCCATCTTAAACAAATTCACCAATGGCATTTTTCCTGCTTCAGGAAAAAATGCATTCTTGGATATGACTTGCAGCCATTAACAATCCTTTGGTAGAAGTAAGTGTATCTTTGTAGGAGACAAAGAGGAGCACACAGGTTTTGGGAAAGCCAGAGGCCAATTTTTTCCTTTGACAGTTCTTATTAGCCCAGCACTAGACTTATGAATGAGATGGAATGTGAAACATATCACTCTGGAGCTGTCCTGAAAATGGATCCTTACTGTTAATGTCAGGTTGCCCTTCCTTCTAACATGTCAAATATATGAAGGCTGAACAAGAAAAGGTAATCATATCATGACTGATACGGTATCCCTCTTATCACAAATTGCCAGTTAGAAAATATCAGGTCCATAAGACTAAAGGTTTATACTTTTTAATGCTTCCTACAAGCTAGATGTATGTCCTTTTTCCACTCCCATGGTCTAAACACTTGTTACACCTTTGGTATATTAGACTGGGTTGAGATTATGTTACATTGCAAGTAAATAAATAGGTACAATATGTTACATTGGTAAGGAGAACAAGGTTTGGAAATATGGAGACCATTTGTGGAACATGTATTAATAGGGGATAAAGGAGATAAACCAGTACCTCAACATATGAGCTTCTGGGAAGATTAAGTTATAAATCTGATCCTCATGGCTTGTACATATCACTGGGTGAAATAATTATTATTTTGTAGTACATTAGATTGAGCCTTATATGTTTTTGAAATGTTAAATATATAATTAAATGTAATGAAATTATGAGAATATAATTGATGACAAGTGATGAATAGTATAGTTGTTTATGAAAAGATGTAGGTTGTAAGGTATAGGTTTAAAGAAAGTACAATATAAATGAGGTTCAAGAATTGGTATTGTTTACAATGCTATTACAACAGAGTATATGTAATTTAATGTATTCAATTTGTTTTTTGTTTTATGTATCTTTTTTTTGTAATGTTTACTATATTTTTGTTATTTTATGAAAATCAATAAAAATTATTATTATTTTTTAAAAAGAAAATATCAGGTTCATAAGACTTAATGTTTATACTTCTTAATGCTTCCTACAAGCTAGATGTATGTCCTGTTTCCACTCCCATGGTCCAAACACTTGTTACACCTTTGGTATATTATGTTACATTGGTGGTATCATAGTTATCCTTTAGTCACAGCCAAAAGTTAATCAATTGAGCTGCTTTAAAAGTCTCATGACAACTTTCCTCAACTTTATGCCTTCTACATGAGTTGGATGACAACTCTCAATATTCCACACCTCCACTTCTGAAGCATACCAGGTTGGAAAGACTGGCCTACAGCATTCTTGAAAGTAAAAGGTGCCATTTTTTAAAAAAATCTTGAATTCTTAGAAACTAAGACAATAATGCTTAGAATACAATGAATTTTAGAATTCATCTCTTTCCTATATTTACAGTTTACTTGATTTTCAAGTATATTGAATACTGAGGAATTCTACCACTTAACTAATGGTATGTCCAAGTTTTCAATGGTGGTGCCTGCTCAACCAACAACATACGGGAGCATTCAGTTAAGTTGCATAGTAGCTGGAATCCTATTGGTGTTCCCTAAAGTTTATGTAACTCACTGCATTTAATCAACAAGATGCTACGACTTGTTGTGGTTGACCAGGCACACCATCAACATGTGTCCCAGGACATTTTTAATTAGCCATAATTACTGTAGTTATGCAAGCCTTATGTATTAATTGGTTTCTAGCCATTAATTGTTAAAGAAGTCAATACAGTAATACCTCATACAAAGTCCGCTTCATACAACATCGGATTCATACAACATCGCCTAATTCCTTGAAAAAAGTTGCCTCATACAAAGTCGTTGTATGAGGCATTGGAGTTTTCCCAGGTTGCATTGTGCCTGGGCAGTATAAAAGGCAGGACACATACGTGCATTGCTCTTGTGGGTTTTGCATGAGGCAAAGAGTGTTTAGGAGAGGTTTTGAGCACAGTTTTGAATTTTTTTGAATTTTTTCATCAGAATTTTTAGAAGCATTCCTGGGGTTTTTGCAGCATTCTTCAGGTTCTTGGACAATCAGGGTTGTTTGACATGTTTTTGTAATGTTCTTAGCCTTTAGACAATGATTTCTTAAAGTTCTGTCAGTTTCCTGTCTGTTTCCTTGACTTTTCCCTGAAGTCTGTGCTGTTACAGTACAATGTATCTCTATGGAAACGACGTTGTATGCGGCATCACGGCAAGGATTTGGACGTTGTATGAGGCATCGCTGCTAGGATTTTGCATGCCTCATACAAAGTCCAAATCTGTATAAAGTCCAAACTTGTGGAACCAAGTTTGGACGTTGTATGAGGTATCACTGTAATAGGATTCTGGCCATTAATTGTACTGCAGTTTCATTGTGAAGCAGGAGGATAGAACAAAACCCTTTCCTTTGTGTGCTTTATGCCACCATTGAGCACAAACTTCCCCTGAAGGACAACAGTGACAAGTATCATGTATGAGCTTGCCACTTTTGACCTACAATAGAGATGAAAAGAAACAGATCACATGGTGAAAGACAGCAAAGATAAAAAGATTTATGATAGCAAGTCAACCAGCAACTGAATCCAACCATTTTTCTGGATTTTTATCTTATGCTCAAAATGGATGCATTAGAACAGCTTATAATCTTTTATACTTTCCTGAAACCTGCATAGAGAAATCTATGGCACTGCATTCAATAAATGAAAGTAGCAAGCTTTCAGTAATTCACATCAAAATCCCCTCTATATTTTCAGGAAAAGCTAGTTTTTACCTAATTATGAGATACTTTTATTATCTAATATTAAGATATTCTAGGACTGTGCACATGGACTTTTACCTTGGACATCATTGTGGGATGAAATGAGGATTGCAATGAAAGCTGATGGTCTTTGAAAGGGCAGGTACTCAGTAAAAAAATTAGTTTCAGGCTTTCCAAAAATATATAACCACATTTTAAAAAGGTCAAAATAGAAGAAAGCAAGATGAGAAGGAATTTGAAAATTTGTTCACTAATGACAAAAGGAACAAAATGAAGTGTTTTGAGGTTTTCATTGGAAGCATGAAGCTTGTCAGTGACAACCTGGATGTGAAAAGAGTCCTCAAGGAAAAAAGACATTGCAGAGAAACTAAATGAATTCCTTTCATGGCTTTTCGTTCCAGAAACTTTGGGGAATTTATCCTGAAATAAGCTTTCCTTTTAAAGTGATAAATCTGAAAAATGGTTTGAAGTGAAATACCAGTGCAAACTTTTGAAAATAGATTAAACAGCAATAACTCAACCAGAATGACTGTGAATCAATGCAGAAGATCAACCTGCTGAAGTGCAGGTGCAGCATGGCATCCCCCCCCCCTTGTGCTGTATGGTTTAATAGAGTGGTACATGTTGGATTAGCAAGAGAAAGGAAAGGTCTTTCTCTATCCACTTAAAACAGGGGTGCCCAAACTATGGAGGGGCCTGGATCTGGCCCCCAATGCCAATTCATCCAGCCCACATTACCCTCGTCCCTCCTAGAAGTGGAAGTAAAACACGCCCGTCTGGGCGTGTTTTACTTCCACTTCTGGGAGCAACGAGGGTGGCACGGGCTGGATGAACTGCCATTGTGGGCCGGGTCTGGGTCCCAGGCAGTAGTTTGGGCACCCCTGATCCATGTGACCAACCAGCAGCCTGAAAAGTTTGGGCACCCCAACTTAAAGCAAAATTAAGTGCTTTCATTAAATTCCTCTTCAGGTGTAATGGTTTGCCAATGAATTTTTGCAGGAGGTCACAACATTATTATTTTTTTGGCCAAAAGTCATTCTTCTGGGAACTGGGGTCACAAAATAGACCTTTGAACCCTAAATGAAGCCAATTCCCTTCCTTCTCACATTTTTCTTGACCCTTTATGGGAGAGGATAAAGGTAAAATCTTTCCTTTCTTCTTGAAAAGTGACAGGAAAGCCATGGCTGCCTATGTCTCCACCTTTGTCAGCTAGAACTAGGATTTATATTGACCAAAATCCTGTTGTGCAAATATACATGCACAATTTAAGCGGCCATCATGCTAACTCCTAGGTGGAAGTGCACTTCGACTGGCACATTACTCCATTGGTTATCTGGGGATGTATGAACAATTGTACAGCTGGATAGTGCAACTCCTTGTTGCTGGGTGTAACAGCCAGCACATTTATGCCAGTATAACTTTATGTTATACTAGTATAAATAGGGTACTGGTCATTGCCTTCTCTACTCACACTATTTCTTTAATAACTTATGTTGTTGCTCTTGTTGTTGACAGGTATAGGCTGGGCCACTGGGACAGGGGGAATGATAATAATAATTTTATTACAGTAAAACCCCGACTTACAAATGCTCCGAGTTACATAAAATTCGACTTACATAATGATTTTGTGCTAAAACCATGTCCTGATTTACATAAATTTCCTAATTTACATAAATTTACACAACATGATTTCCTATGGATTTGCTTTGAGTTACGTAAAAATTCATTTCCCTATGGGTTTGCTTCGATTTTCATAAAAATTTCATTTTTCCAATTGGTTTGCTTTCGAGTTACATAAAAATATTTTTTTCCTATGGGTTTGCTTCGAGTTACATAAGAAACCGATTTAAGCAAAAGCCTATGGAATTGACTTTTTATGTAAGTAGGGGTTTTAATGTATTATTTTATCCACCCGGTGCGCTGCACTTCAGATTAAGCCATTGCTCCAAGCTCCCTCCTTCAGCTTGGATCAATGGTTTATTCTTAAGTGCCATGTGCCAGGTGGAGCACGCGAGGGGCAGAGACCAAGTGGTTTCCGGGGCAGCCTTCTCCCCTGTCCCTTGGTCGCCACCCCTCCCTTGGTCCGCCCGGCGCGTGACACTTTAGATTAAACCATTGCTCCAAGCTCCCTCCTTCAGCTTGGAGCAATGGTTTATTCTAAAGTGCCATGTGCCAGGTTGTTGTCTGATATGAAGTTGTAACTGATTAAGAGCACCCTCATAGGGCTTTCAAGGTAAGTGTGATATTTAAGGTGTGTTTTCTCCTGTTTTAACCTTTGGTGAATTTCCATGGCCAAGCAGAGATTTGAACCCAGCTCACCTAATCAGTCACTTTAACCACTACATTAACATTCCTATTTTCTTAGAAAAAGAAGGGTGAACGTGATTTCTTTCCACAGAAGGCAGTGCGCCTTATTAACTAGTGTCAGAGCCTAAATCCACAAATTAAGTTGGCAGCTGCCTGCCCCACTAACAGTAGAGAGCTTACTTGGTTTACTTTTTAGTTATGGAAATATCAAATGCAGAAGTAATGCAGGAAGTAGTCCCTTAAAGAGAACTCTACCGTATTCTCACAAGGGATGGGATCCATTATTATTGGTTTTGAAGAGCAGACACTGCTTTTCCATGTTTCATGTTGGTAATATTTTTTGACTAGGAAAATTGCAGAGGGATTGGTACAGATGACATTGACTTATAGGTGTCAATCAGAAAAGCACTCAAGAGAATAAGAATGCATAGAAGCACCCTAGAAGAATTGTTCAACTATTTTTGTAAGGCTTAAAATTCAGCAATTTATGAGAGAGCAAGCAAGAACCAAATATTAATAGTGATGTGGATTTTGTTTCAGGGGAAATTTAAAATAGCATAATACAAACTTAAATATTTAATGTGTGATGTTCACTTAAGTTTCCCAGTTTTTCCTTTGGTTAACCAGATGAAATGGATTGTTGTAACAGTTAAAAACCTACCTTTGTCCATAGGTTCATTCCTCAGTTCCTTTGGCTTGGTAAAGATTAGCTGGCAACACAAGGTTGCTGTTGCCCAGGGTACTCCCAATTGTATCCACAATCTTCGAGGAGGCTCTTTTTGTGACCATAGGTAACAAAATAGGACAAAATAAATTAGTACATACATCATAGGTCTTGGTATGGAGCTGTTTTATAGATCAAGCACTGTATCATAGACCTCTGTAGAGGTGTTGATGTTTACGCATTGTTTAGAACTAGCACTTGGACCTCTGAGTTGACAATGTCATGTTTAGAAAAATGGTGAAAATCAAATTTATTCACAAATTATCCCCCACCCCCACCCCCATGCTTGCCACTTGGAGCCAGCCGACTGGGCCAATGCTAAAATATTCTGCCCTGTTTAAGAAACTATGAGATATGCTTTAGAAATAATTTTACTCTGGATTCACTGTGGATAATTGCCTTTGATTTACTATTGTTTGGCTGCTGCCACTGTCACCCCTCCAGTTTTTAGACTTTTGGAAATAACCATACTAGGTGTAAATTCATATAAGAAATTGTTGGATTGGGGCCGTGAAGCGGCCCTTGGGTCCCGGAGGAGACTGGTCAGAAGAAGACGCGAGGCAAGATGGAGCGAAGACCAGTGGTTTATTGAGGGAAAATCATCATCATATATAGGAATTCAAGGCAACATGTGATAGAATCGTCATCTGACAGAAAATCACATCACCTGTTTACCCGGGTTAATTGGGAATCTCTCTTGGGGAAGTTAATTAACTAAGGCAAATACTGACAGGGGAGATCCATTGTTCATGGCTTGCACAAGAGTAAACATGGCCACTATTTGCGCTAGGGCTTGGGCTAATCTGCAAGTGCGGAATTACCTAATTCCTAACTGGAGCTAGATATTCAACTTCCTCCTGCCGAACTGCCTGCCAGGTCAGATATGGGTGAATCAATTTTATGACTATTAATCCGCTCCCCAATTTCTGTACCCGCAGAGGTCAGTGACCAGGGGTCTGCCTCATCCGGTGTAAACTCTGTCAGGGACAGTTATGCCAATTGTGCTCGCGGATACCACAAGAAATCATTTATTGGCTGAGCTGGACAGTGAGTTTTTCTATAATGTACCAACAGGTTCAGTTTTCTTTAGACAGAATCTTCTTCTTTGAGTCATTTCCAGGAACCATTAAAAATACAAACCCAGACCTCATTCAACAATTCAACTTTCTGTCAAGTTCCATCCTTACAAGTTGCTTTCAATACAACACAGTTCCCCAGAATGGCTACAATGTATGGTTATTAACTTTGCTGTTGTTATTGGGCTTAACTCTATTGTTTTTCCTGCTGTTTTAAGATTTAACACATGTTCTAAATGGCATCATGCCCTCTGGTTATGAATCAATAGCATTTCTAGTACTGTATCTCTATCTAGCTGAAATTTTACAGTTTCTAAAATCTAGCCAACAAAATGGCCCAATATCAGCCTGATAAAGGTCACTTGTCTTACAAATGGAAGGGAAAATGCTATTATATGTAGTAGTTCACTCAAGGAAAATCTCTCTTCCCCTCCGTCTCTGTGGACATGATTTGTTTTTGTACAAAGAGAATATACTTTTTTCTGAAGTAGTCACTTTACATGTTTATTGACAATCTTTTAATTCCCAGTTATCTCCCAAAGCTTTCCAGCTGAAATGCTTATGGTGCAATGCTTCTGGATCAGAAGGATCAGCCAGCTGGATGCCTGAGTGTACTTGCAATGCTTTCCATTCTTTGGGAAGGCTCCTTCTTTCCCTTCTATTCATGGAACAAGAGGAAGCCGTAAGAAAATGTAGGACTGGCAATGGAGCAGGACTCAATAATATCTGGATCAAGCAAATTAAATATGTTGGGCAAAGCGGAAAAGGAATAGCTCCTTCAACTGTTTAATAAGTCTTAGACAAGCAAACAAATCCCAAAAATATGGTGGAAGATGAAAGTAATTTCTATACTAAGAATCTAACAAAGTATCATTAGATCAGGAAAGCTACAGGCCAATTTCCCAATTGTGTCACTTATAAAAAGTGTTTGAATGAATGATATAAATTGTCTCACTCCTAAAATTAATCCTGTTCTAATTCCAAGACAGGTAGGCTTTAGACCTGGCAAAAGATGTATGGCTCAAATTTAAAATCTAACCCAGCACATAGAAGGCAATTTTGAAGCATATTTATTTGTTTAAATTTAAATTTATATAGCAGCCCCCTCACCGAAGTGACTCTGGGCGCCTTACATCCACTAAAAATCCCATAAAAACTCATGAAGCCCACTACCATGTAGGGCTTTCAAGTTAATAACCAGCACCTGGAATTGCACCCGGAGGCAAACTGGTAACCAGAGCAGCTCCCAGAGCAGTGGGGAAGCATGAGCATAATGCCTGCATCCCATCACTACCCAGGCAGCCATGTTCTGGACCAGCTGCAGCCTCCGAATGGTCATCAAGGGCAGCCCCATGTAGCACACATTACAATATAAAATAGTTGGAGTGGCATTTGTTGACCTTACAGTGTCCATCATCAATTGCTGCTAAGGAAGCTCTATCTCCTGACTAAAGATCATGGATAACAAAAATGGTTGCTGCTCTACTTTAAAAAAATGAAGGTTCTTTGTTGAATTCCAAGGGTGGCAGAGTATCTGGAAACAAAGGAACATAGGATAATGTCCCATAGGGTAATGTCTTGGCACCATTGCTTTTTAACATTTACTACTGATGTCTCCATATGCCAAGAGTTTCATCTCTACTGAACGGCTAGAAAGTCTTGATCCATCCAGTCTCATACCTGCTATTTGCACTGGCAGTAAACCTTCCATTAGCATTCAGTAGCCACTGTTTCTCCAAGGTAAAAAAGAGGAGCAGGGGATGGAGGCTTTGGATGACAAAACCCAAAAAGTTAATGTCCTGTCTTCTTTGGTCTGAATCTGCTATCTACTTCTAAGAAGCCGGCTGCATAATTGCTAGTTTCACGAAGGGCATTCTTGGGAATAAGAGCTAATGCTTAACTTCACATCAGAGTCAGAGATGGCCTTACAGTGGGGTCCTTTCCTGCTTTTTTTCATGGCATCCATTTGGTGCTTCATTCGTCTGGAAGACAAGAGCTGATGAGAAAAATTCAAGGCTGACGACAAATTGTAAGCTCAGTTAGGAGGGATAACTGGCAGTTTGCAAATTGTATTTTACTTTGAGATAACATTCTTGGGTTCACTTTCCCACCACCTGCTGTGGAGTAAAATTAATGCCACACTGAGTATGACAAAGGGATGAGAAATATGGCTATTATATTGGAAAAAACTACTGCACCTGCACTTGGCCTGTGGTGTTGGTTAGTATTTCTCATGGTTACAAAAAACTGAGTGCTTGAACTATATGCTCTATAACAGAGGTTCTCAAGTTTTCCACGCCACAGGCTGGACTACTCACCTTAAGACAGCTAACAGGGTTTTCCCCTGTTGTAAACATGCCAGCTTCCACTTCTGTTGTGTATGTACAATGTTGCTTCATATGTATGTACAATGTCGATTTAAGAAATTTTAGTGTAAGGGACCAAAGACAACGAAACAGCCGAAGGGTTGGCTTAACACAGGTTTATTGCATGATGATCCGGAGGAACATGTGGTAATGGCGGATGGGTAGCTCAATATATACAGCTGGCTATACATTTGAATGTGGCTCGTCGACAGACTATTGGTTGCTGCCTGCGTGACGTCGTAGAAGGTCACGCCCTTCTTGACCAGGTGAAGAGGTGGCGGGGAATCTTCCCGCACTGCTGATCCAGGTGAATCTGAGCCATGAGAGCTGGACGCTCGCTATTGCCATCTAGTGGTCACTAGCTCGCGTCCCCTTATCAGGTTTACATTGATACAGCTGAAGGTTATAATGTTGCACACAGAAGGGTTACATTGTTAACACATGGCTAAGGTACATTGTTAAAGGCACAGCTTTACAGAACACAACATCCCTCCCCCCTAGGATGAGACGAAGTCTCTCAGCCAAGATGGCTTGTTGCATGTGCGTTTGGGCCGTGAAGAGGGCTGACCCCCCCGGGGGCGCTACTGCTTCTTTGTTCCCTGGTCCCTTGTCCTGAAATGGGAGAGGGAGACTCGTTAGTGGCTTGCCGCGGTCTGGCGGCCTTAGGGGAAGGGAAGAACTCCATTGTGGGCAGACCAGGGGCAATCGGGGCTAACGAAAAACCCCTCTTCTCGCTTGGACGGGTGGGGGACCACTCCGAAACCCCCCCCCCCGGTTCTGAAAATCAAATTCTAACTCAGTTGGGGTATCCGCATTTGTGGGGACATTCCGCGAGATATGTATGGGGTCGGGTTCCTCCTCCTCCTCAGAAAGATCCCCTAGGATATCTATGAGAACATCCTCCTCCCCCCTTGGTGGGGACCCGCGGCCCCCTTTCCCTCCCCCTTGGGCTGAACGGGTGGGGGAGAACCCTAACGCTGATTTTTCCTCTGTTTTGTCTGTGCCCTGCTCATCAGAGACCCTGCGTCGGAGCTGATCCACGTGCCGCCTCCACAGGAGCCATGTGCTGGTTTCCACGCGGTACGACACGGGGCCGGTTTGCTCCACAACTACGCCCGGTACCCAGGCTGGGCCCGTGCTGGCGTAATTCCTGCAATGCACGGGGGCGCCTACACTGAAACTCTTTGTGGCCTCTAGCCCAATGTCCCTTCCTTTGTCCTCTACCCTTGTGGGGTCTAGCCTAGTAAGGATGGTGGTCAGTTTCCTACGCATTAAGAGCTCTGCGGGGGAGTATCCTGACGCCAACGGGGTCACCCTGTACCCTAGCAGAAACTGACACACTTGTAGGTTCAGATCCCCGGGGCCCATGCGCCGCAACGCGTCCTTCGTGGTGCAGATGAGGCGCTCTACTTGGCCATTGGTGGCTGGGTGAAACGGGGCAGAGGTGATGTGCCGAATGGCGTTAATCTCCATGAATGCCCTAAACTCGGAGGACGTGAAACAACTAGCATTGTCGCTAATTAATGTGTCGGGTATGCCGAACGTGGAAAAGAGCCTCCGCAAATGCCTAATGGTCTGGGCCGAGGAGGTGCTCGTGACTGGGATAACCTCCAACCACTTGGAGAAGGCGTCCACTACAAGAAGGAACAGGGTGCCTCTGAACGGGCCCGCGAAATCAACGTGCACCCGGGACCACGGCCCCTTAGCCGTGTCCCATTCCCTGTGGGGAAGGCGGGCCTCCTCTGGTCTGGAGCATTGGCAACTTTCACAAGTACCGACCATGTGCTCGATGTCGGCGTCCAGCTGGGGCCACCAGAAGTAACTCCGGGCCAGCGCCTTGGATCGCACAATGCCGGGGTGGCTGACATGCAGCAGTTTGAGCACCCGCGGCCGAAGGGAAGTGGGAATCACCACCCGCTGCCCCCACAAGAGGCACCCCCTCTCTAGGGACAGCTCTAGCTTTTTCCTGAAAAATGGGGCGAACTCCTCCTCTGGGGAGGACGCCGGCCACCCTTTCTGCACCCAGGAGCTAACTGCCACTAACGTCTTGTCCTTCTCTGTCGCTTTGGCAATGTCGGCGGGCCTTACGGGGGCGAATCCAGCAGCTCTATCATAAGGACCTGATGGTCCTGCTCCCCCTTGCTCACCTGGCTGGGCGTCAGGGGGAGGAGAGACCTTGATAGAGCGTCCGCATGGCTGATCTCTTTCCCGGGCCGGTAAACCAACGCATGCTGGTACGCGTTGAGAAAAATGGCCCACCTGAGCATCCTCGGGGACAGGATCTGTGGGGTGGGCTTATCTGCGGTAAAAATGCCTAGCAGGGGCTTGTGGTCCGTTACAATGGTGAAGGGGCGGCCATACAGAAAATCGTGAAATTTTTTCGTCCCCGCAACTATTGCTAGTGCCTCCCTGTCTGTCTGTGCATAGTTTCTCTCCGCTTGGGACAGGGACCTGGAGTAAAATGCTATCGGGGCCTCCCTTCCGTTTTCCAGCACGTGGCACAGCACCGCCCCCACCCCCACCGGGGATGCATCACAGGTCAGAACTACCGGGCGTTTGGGGTTGAAGTGGGTCAGTATGGCATCGGACGCTAGGAGGCTTTTTAGCTCACTAAATGCCCTTTCTTGGTCATCGCCCCACTTCCATGCCTGGTCTTTTTTTAGCAGTTTGTGTAGCGGTTCAGCCACCGCTGCCTTCCGGGGGAGGAAGGAGTGGTAAAAGTTGAGCAGCCCTAGGAACGACTGCAGCTCGGGCTTGGAGGTGGGGCGGGGGGCTTTCTTAATGGCTGCCACCTTGGATTTGGATGGTTTTATCCCCTCAGGAGTCACACAAAACCCTAGGAACTCAACCTCGGTTGCGAAGAAGACGCATTTGTCCTTTCGCAGTCTCAGCCCCGCTTTTTCGAATATTGTCAGGACCTTCCCCAACCTCTTGGCCAATTCAACCCAACTCCCCCCCCCCCCGTTATTAACACGTCATCAAAATAAGGCAACACCCCCTCCAGCCCCTTCAGGAGGCATTCCACGAGTGACTGGAAAATTCCAGGTGCCGAATTCACGCCAAACTGGAGGCGCGTCACCTGGAACGCCCCCTTATGGGTGACTATGGTCTGCGCAGCAGCTGCGGCAGGGGACACCGTAAGCTGCTGGTAGGCCTGTGCTAAGTCGAGCTTAGCGAAACACTTTCCCCCGTGTAACCTGGCCAGCAGATGGCTGACTACCGGCACCGGATATGCATTCGGGCAGATCGCCTTGTTGATGGTGCACTTGTAGTCGGCGCATATGCGGACCTCCCCATTGGCCTTTAGTGCGGTTACAATTGGAGTTTCCCACTCCGCAGAATCAACAGGCACAAGGATTCCCACCAATTTGTCCAGTTCCGCCTCTATCTTGTCCTTAAGTGCGAACGGCACCCGGCGTGGTTTAAGACGAATTGGGCGGACCTCCGGGTCCAGGTCGAATGTCACTGGGGGCCCCTTGAATTTCCCCAGTCCTTTTTTGAAAACTTCGGGGTGCGCCTCGCACACCTCCTGAATTGGATCAGTCCCAACGGCGTGCATCCCAACGGCGTGCACCCCCCCAATAAACAAACCCAGGGGCTGGAACCATTGAGTTCCGAGGAGGCTGCAATCTCCCCCTTTAAGCACGACTAGGGGGAGGGACGCGGCGTGCTTCTTGAATTTAACCTGAAATTCTCCAACCCCCAACACTGGAATGCTGTTCCCTTGCACGTCCCGTAGTGTGGACCTCAACGCTTTGAGCTTGGGTTGCTTGTGGGGGGCAATTCTCAAAAACTCCCTCTGGGAAATGATTGAATATGAGGACCCCGAGTCAATTTCCATTCTAATGGGAACCCCTTGGACTAGTACCTCAACAAAGTAGCGGGGGTGTCCTACGGACACGCTGAATACTGGGGCGTCGTCCTCGCTGCCGTCGGAGATGCGGCCCACGCCGTCCTGCTTCCGCGTGGCCTGGGCGCCGTCCTTGGGTCTTGTTGAGCGGTCTTGTCCCGCGGAACGGTCTGCTGAGCTTCTCCGGGTCTCGCGCCTCTTCCTGCACACCTTGGCGATGTGCCCGCGGCGGCCGCAGTTGTGGCACTCGGCCTTCCGAAACGGGCACTTTACGCGGTCGTGGGCCGCTCCACAGCCGTCGCACCGCCGGCTCTCTTTCCGGACCCTCCGGACGTCCTCGTTGTCGCTGCCCTCTGTGGACGACCTCGAAGCTCGCCGGGCCGCCTGTACCAGAGTCTCTGCCTTGCTCGACTTCGGCCGCCAGTCCTGGAGTTCTTGGACCCCAGCCTTTGTAGCTTCCGCGGCCTGGGCCGCTCTGACGACCTCCTGCAACGTGGGAGGCGGCTCTTGGTTCATTAATGTGCGCTGGGTTTCGGCGTCGTTCAGGCCGCACAGCACACAGTCCCGGAGGGTGATTTCGGCATTCTCCCATTTGCACGGGCCGGCCGCCAGCCGCAGGGCCGCCACGAATGCGGCGACCGTCTCCCCGGGCGCTTGGACTCGCCTCCAGAACGCACTCCGAGCAGGAAACATCGCCGTGGTGGGCTGGACGTGCTCACGCAGCATCTGCATGAGTTCCTTGGCCTTGAATTCGCTCACCCTCCTCGGTGCGATCAGGTCCACCAAGGTCCTTTTGGTTTCTTGTCCGAGTATCCTGGTGAAGATGGCCCTTTTCTTTGCCTCTTCCGTGACTTCGGACTCAATCAGTGCTGCCTGGAAGTCCATTTCGAAGATCTCCCAGTCGCCCGGTTTCCTGATTTCGAAACCGGCGCATGTCTTGGTCCCGTGGGCTGCCATCATCCCACCTTCGTCGCCAATTTAGTGTAAGGGACCAAAGACAACGAAACAGCCGAAGGGTTGGCTTAACACAGGTTTATTGCATGATGATCCGGAGGAACATGTGGTAATGGCGGATGGGTAGCTCAATATATACAGCTGGCTATACATTTGAATGTGGCTCGTCGACAGACTATTGGTTGCTGCCTGCGTGACGTCGTAGAAGGTCACGCCCTTCTTGACCAGGTGAAGAGGTGGCGGGGAATCTTCCCGCACTGCTGATCCAGGTGAATCTGAGCCATGAGAGCTGGACACTCGCTATTGCCGTCTAGTGGTCACTAGCTCGCGTCCCCTTATCAGGTTTACATTGATACAGCTGAAGGTTATAATGTTGCACACAGAAGGGTTACATTGTTAACACATGGCTAAGGTACATTGTTAAAGGCACAGCTTTACAGAACACAACAGAAATGTATGAATGTAACCTGGCCACAATCACAATGTAACCCAGCTGTTAAAGGAACGCGAGCAAGCTGCCCATAGAGGGCAGCTGCGAGTGTTCAACTCACATGGTTCTCATTCCTCAAATCACCTGCAGCCGCGGGAACTCCCCGCAACAACAAAGACACTAAAACTTCCATTTCTGGTGTCACCACCATGGGCTGGATAGAATGGTGTTGGAGACCGGGGCCAGCCCATGGATCATAGGTTGTGAACTCCTGCTCTATAAAAAGAGGTCCAAGATTGTCATTGATTGATTCTGGGTCTGGATCTGCTTGGAATTTCCAGCTCTTCCCCAAAATTTCTTTCCACTTGTTCCTGCTAAAACACTATTACAGCACTGCCAATCTACTTGTTGAGCCAAATTCATGAAATTCCCAAGACCAAGGCTAGCAGGAGTCCCTTTTTGAGCACTGCAGAATCCAGAATGTTGCCAAAGAATCTTCACTCCTGCTTTTAGCCTAGGACCCTTATCAGTTTGCCACCTCTTCGAGTCTCTGCTCAAGACTTCCCTTCATTTGAACCACAAAAATGTGGTGCAAAAACCTCAATGCTTTCCAGCTTATCTTCCCATCAGTCTAATGTAATTAAATATAGGAAATTTCTGTTACCCCTAAATTTATGTTCAAGGGGAACATTTGCTGCACAGTAGGAAACAACAAACAGGTAATGGTGTTCATATCTGAAACAAGAAGAAAGCCTGTCTGAAGTGATCTGTGGTTGGCTATTAGTTCCAAAGACATATGGCCATCTTAGAATATCTCTTGCAGGTTTGAAACAGATGGCTCTCCTATAATATAACTCTCAGATAGTCAGACAACTTTGTGTATTCTATACTAGGAAAAAGTAGGGTGAATGTTTCCTACAATAAAACCTTTTTAAAAACTACTCACTAGACTGCTCACTTTTTAATCACCGCCAAATGTTGAGGTGAAAATGTTTCTTTCCCAAATAGTACTGCCACCTGTCATTTTTATCTATGCCAGGGGTCGCCAAACTTTAAGTCAGGGCCGGGTCACACTCCCTCAGACAGTTGAGGGGGCTGGACTGGTGGGCCCCCTGCCATTTACGGCTGCCGCAAATATGTCCGCAGCTGTCATAAATGAATGGATGGATTATTTGGCACTGTGAGCCAGATCCGGCCCATGGACTGTAGGTTGCCTACCCTCAATCTATGCCAATGGAAAAAGGAGCTGAATTGTTCTGGGATGGTAGATTTCATATAAAATAGTCCTCATTAGCTAATGGACTATTTGTAGAATTTACTGTATCAGCAAATAAATGCTTAACCTGAGGCCTATGTGGTGCTAAAGAAAAGAAATGTAGAGGATATGAAGCTTATATTGCTGTTTCCATTAAATACAAATGTACAGATTGCTTTGGATCAATATGTAACCCAAGTTATAATTCATTCTGAAAAAGGTTGGGAGATGAAAAAATAACCAGCTTGTAGTGTTGCCATAGGATCAAAACCACAGGACTTTTAAAAATTAATTCATTTTATTAAATTTTATTTTTAAAATGATATAAAGTAGACATAATAATAAAAAGCTAACAATAATAACAACTACATTAACAACATTATGTATATATGAAAAGTAGACCACATAACTCTTTGATTAGCTCACATGTCACACCCTTTATCCCTCCCACCTATTAATTCTGACCCAGATAAAGTCCTGACAGAACCTGGGGGAGAAACAGTGATTTGCAAAACAATGTAAAGTATTTTGGAATGCCTTGCTTTTGAATGATAATTAAGACCTGTAAGATTTTAAAACATCTGCTGATGATATAATACTGGAATCATATTAATTCAATTTTTTTTAAAGGGTCAACAGAGTTACCTAAATTTTCCAGCTCCCTTTAGAGCAATGGTGGAGAACCTATGGCACGTGTGCCAGAGGTGGCACTCAGAGCCTTCTCTGTGGGCACATGCACCATTGCCCCAGCACAGATTTTACCCCCACCCCTCCGCCCAGCAGCCCAATGGGAGCGCTTCCTTCCTCCCCCAGCACAGAGTTCACCCCACACCTCTGCCTAGCAGCCTAATGGGAGCACTTCTTCCCTCCCCCAGCACAGAGTTTGTGCTGCCCTTCTGCCCAGCAGCCCAATGGGAGCATTTCCTCCCTCCCCCCAACACAGACTTTTCCCCGCCACTCTGCGGCATGGAGTTTGGGCACTTGTCTCTAAAAGGTTCGCCATCACTGCTTTAGAGACTTGCTGAGAAGATTATCTTGATGAGTCCCTCCATTTCAAAATTTGCCACTGCATTGCTGGTTGAAGCTAGGGGGCAGGTACATGTTTTACATGTGACAGTGTTGAAACAGATCCCTGTTTGAAACTGTGTAAAGCATCTGCTGTTCATTGTAGAAAGAATTGTGCTAGATAGATCGGATGTAAAACAACTTCCTCTGTAATGATGGCTGTAATGCCATATATGTATATATTTTCCATCTATTAATAGTGTTAGTGCAGGAATGGATAACCAGGTACACTCCAGAACTTTTAGACTACAATTCTCATAAACCCCAGCCAGCATAACCAACAGAGTTGTAACTATACATATTAGCATGCAAGGCAAATGATGCCATATCTCACCACTGTGAGACATGGATATGGGCTCCCTACAAAAACAAGGGGAGAATTTGGTATCTTCTTCCAAAAGAGAAACTTTCTGCTCTCTAAACGTGCGAAACAAAAAGAGAACAGGCCTAGGAGATGCTCTCCTTTATTCTCCTAATTTGCACCAATAGACTGGCCTGTAGAGTTCAGCACCCTGTACATTTTTGTGCCCTGGGGCAAGCCCCAGTTGATATATATTGATAGCCAAGAGTCAGGATTAGCAGAAAGAAAACACAGCAAGCAGGAAAAAAGCAAATTGGTAGAAATGTGGCTTAGAACACAGTTTGGAAAAGTTACTTTTTTGGACCCCAGCTACATAGTTAATTGCAATACAAAAAAAGGTAATGTTTCCAGGCTTTAAGACAGACAAAATCTAATAAAGCAAGCTCCAGACAGCAGCATTTTTATTGTTTGACTGATGCTTACTTTCTATTTGCTTAGTCACTGCTGTTCTGATCAGGGTTTTCAATGCCAGGTTTCATTTCCAGAATCTGAATACCACAGTTTCCTGTCATTTTATGAATTGCCTTTTTAAATTCATCAATTTCATTTTCTAGTCTCTGCTTACTTAATGGGCTGGTGAGGACCAACTAAACCACACTGTTGTTTCCTCTGTAGGAATAATTGTTTCTTCCACAAAAATCCTTTCAACACGGAATAATTTCTGACATGAAATTATTATTATTATTACAAGGGCAGGTCAATGGATTGTCCCAATAGGAAGAAGCAGTGTTCAGCTCATAGCTGGCTGTTGAAGTTTGCTTGCAAACCTTCTCGGTAGGCTAAATAATTTATTACCATGTGAGTTCTCAGCATCCTTTGTAAGACTATTAACTATAAAGGGAATGGAAAGAGGAGACTGAAATTAAAGGATTTAACTTCATCCATTGTCACAGTGTACATATGTTCATGTGATACTCAACCTCCAACTCACTGGTCAGCTCTTTGGGAGGCTAGAAACATAAGAACATAAGAACATAAGAACAGCCTTGCTGGAACAGGCCACAGCCCATCCAGTCCAGCATTCTGTCTCACACAGTGGCTCACCATTTCCTTCAGGGTATTCCCAAGGAGATGCCTTCACCTGCTTAGGATTCCCTGGAAATGGCATTGAGAGATATCCTGCCTATCTCTCCAACCCGGAGGTTGTCCTTAGGTAGCCATAATTATAGCCATTGAAAGAGAAACATTGTAACAGAAAGGTTAGTTGTTCCTTTCATTGACCATCTTGCCATTGAGTGTGCGTTACTGGGTATATAAGGAAGGACACTATAGGTCCTAGTCCCACCCAACAGGTTCTCCTACCAATATGTCTAGCCAGACCCAGTGTCATATGGTCTTCATCCACCTGCTCTCCTTTGGTGCTCAAATATTTTATGTTGCCCTGCATTATTTAATGACAACATTACAAATTCAAGCTTCTGGGATGTACATTTCTCATCCTTCTCTTGTAACACTTCTTGTAATATATTGTTGTACTCCTGTGAGAAATTCCTAGTTGCCCAGTCAACCCATAATATTTATTTAATTTTCTTCAATCCATGTACCATGGAGTATCATGGTTAGCCATCATTGTCATAGACTATGATGGGTTGTCAATATAACTTGCTATGTTCTCATTTAAGATTAGAAGTTTTGCCTAATTTGGAACTGAATGGATTACCAGAATGGTACCTTCTTAAAAATGAAGTTCTTTGATTCTGTGTTATCAGTAATGAACCTTGTTATTGGTATGTAAAAGTTCAAATGATACTTTAGCCTTGAAGGACTGAGCCTCATCCTACTTTTATTTATTTATTTATTTATTTATTTATTTTACCCCTTTCTCCTATAAGTGACCCAAGGTGGTTGGAAGCAGTGACAGAGAAGGCCTTTGCCCATGTCCCCACTCAATTCATATGTGAGGGTGGTGGAATAGGAGAAAAAAGTCTCCCATGAAGAACTGAATACCGATGCAGGCTCATAAAGGGAGATGTGGTCTTTGAGATAGCTTTGACCCAAGCTGTTTAAGGATTTGAAGATTAGAATAACCACTTTGAGTTGTGCCTGGAAGCAGATCGGCTGCTGGTGGAACTGCTGTAATGGGGGCTCGATGATCCCTGAAACCAGTCCCATTTAACCATCTATCTGCAGCGTTTTGGACTACTGGGGTTTCCAAATAATTTCGAAAGGCAGCCCCATGTAGACTGTGTTACAGTAAACCAGCCAGGATTAAATAAGGCAGTTATCCTTGTTGCTGGGTCAGATTCTCCAGGAATGGTGTCTTGTTCTTCAGGTGCCTTGTCCATATCTTTGAAAGTGGGGCCTACACTTTCATCAGGAAAAGCTCCAGCCAGGCCCTTAAGACACAAGGGTGTGCACATTATTTGGGTTTGTTAACCTTCTGCTGTGGGTACTGCAGTGGCTCAAGTCGCTAAGACGCTGACTGGGAAGCGGAAGGTCAGCAGTTCGATTCCCGAGTACTGCAGGACGGAAATGAGCTCCCGTCTTCATCCCAGCTCCTGCCAACCTAGCAGTTCGAAAGCAAGAAATTGCAAGTAGATAAATAGGGACCACTTCGGTGGGAAGGTAACAGCGTTCCGTGCGCTCCGGTGTCTAGTCATGCCTGCCACATGACCACGGAAATGTCTGCAATAGCAGACAGCGCTGGCTCTTCGGCTTAGAAACAGAGATGAGCACTGCACCCTAGAGTCGGATACGACTGGCTTTCGAGCAAGGGAAACCTTTACCTTTACTTAACCTTCTGCAGATCTGCTTTCTGCCTCCTTTCAGTTTAGAGCCAAGTAAACAGGACTAAGGGCAAACTGTCCATTACAGTTAAAATGCCATCAATGCAGAAATCATTACTGGCATTCCAGGGGAGTGCCTGCGGTGGCTTTTGTTTCCAAGAACACAGACCTGCAAAGGAAGAATTTGATGTTGGCCTGAGATCAATTGCAAAACAAAGCAAACTCATTTGCTTAGTATGACAATCATGCATAATCAGCATTCTGGTTATTCTATTCTGGGGGTCTCTAATGTATAGTTGAACCCAGAGACAGGTTTTTACTTAAGATCTACCCAAGATAGGTATTTGTATAAGAGCTGCTGCATACTTTTTGCTATCTGTGGTGCTTTGCTTAGGAGATGGTGGTTGAAGTGCCCATTTCCCTAATGTTGGATTACTTGATGTAGCCTGCAGAGAAGTCACATTGTTTACAGTGGGGGGTGGGAAGGCTCCAGTTGTTGTGGCATACAACTTCTATTAAGTCCACCCAGCATACTCAGTGTTTGTCTCTGCTGAGGTACCCTGCAGGGAGACCAAGAGGGCCAGCCAGCCATGTGCTTCTTAGAACATAAAAAGAATGGTGAAGGGGTAGGGAAGAAAATATCTGGTCATTAAAATGCCGCATTCTCCTCCCACTCACACCTCTGTTCTTCTTTTGTGTCCTGATCAAACCCTAGCCTGCCAAAATGCTTTATCGTTGCCCAATCTTAATCCTCATTAGTGCATATTTCTTGTAGCAATTGGCAGACCAGTAAATGAGCTGGATTCTGTATCTCTCCACATTTGCACCACATGTTGTTGTCCACCAGCAGCCCTCACTTGAGCATGTTTGTTTTGCATTTAGGCACTCTGACCCTCAGCCTGTTCATAGTCCTCCAAGTGATGTTGAGGAGGTTGAGTTCCTAAGCTTTACTCTTCTTTACACATGGGTACACAGAAAGAGCCTCCTCAAAGTTTGTGAATACAATCAGGTGTACCCTGGGTGGTAACCATGACAGCTAATCTTTATTATTATTATTATTATTATTATTATTATTATTATTATTATTATTATTATTATTATTATTATTATTATTATTATTATTATTATTATTATTATTATTATTATTATTATTATTATTATTATTATTATTATTATTATTATTATTATTATTATTATTATTATTATTATTAAATTTTCAAACAAATACAGTGTAATATAACATAAAATACATAATACACTAAAATGACTAAAATACATAATATGCAAACAACAAAGAAGAAGAAAAAAGCACAACCTATCCTAATACAATTTTTACATCTATCTTTATATTTCATATGCATTAAAAACCCCTTTAAAATATGTTCACTTAATTATGATTTAGTAGTTATTCTCTAACCTATTCAAATACTCTACTTAAAAATCTTTATTCCTTAATACTACTAGATCATTTTCCCATTAAACAAATTCATTACTATTTTGGATAAGAAGCACCAACAAAAAAGAAATTACACATAATTTACACCCAGTGTTAATTTACAATGCCCTGGAGAACTCGGAGTATCTCATTATTTTACTTCCAAAAATTGCTTTGCTCAGGTACAGGTCTGTTTCTTTCAGCACCCATAAGTGAGTGATCCACAAAAGGCTTCCAAATATTCCAAAATCTATTCTCTTTCAAATTACCTTTTTTTCCCTTTATCTCCCAGGTTAATTTATCATTCAATGCTAAGTTCCACATTTCCTTATACCATTCTTCAGTCTGTATAATTATATCATTTTTCCAATTTCTAGCAATACACTGTCTACCCGTTGTAAGAATTATTTCTAATAGTTCTTTATCATCCTTGTTAAAAATAATACATTCCACATTTGTCAACATAGTGGTACTCGACCCCAGTTTGATTCTCTTACCCATTATTTCACCAATCTCTTTTTCAATTCTTCTCCAAAAATCTTTTACCATAGTGCAACTCAACCACATGTGTTCATATGTTCCTATTGTATCTTTACATCTCCAACACAATTTATCCCTTTTATTATCAACTTGATGTAACCTCATTGGGGTCAGATACCACCTCCATAACATTTTATAATTGTGTTCCTTTATTCTAACCGACATAGTTCCCATTATCCTCTTTTTCCATTTCTTTCTCCATGTATCTTTTTCTGTCTTTATATTCAAATCTTGCTCCCAACTTATTCTCGAATCCTCCTGTGGATCACCCTCCTTATTTAACAATGTATACAGTTTGCTAATTAAACCTTTAATATTTTATATCCCTTTCTAATTTTTAGAATCAAATTCTCAAATTCTGTCTTTTCTCTTTCCAAATCATGTTCTCTCATATATTTGCTATTCCATTTATTAATCATCATTATTTGAAACCAATTTAACTTTAATTGTTCAAACAAATTTGTCCTTCTATCTATATTGCTACAGATCCGTAACCAGTCTTTCAACAGGAAAATATCATTTTTATCCAATTTCTTTTATTTCTTTATCTATCTTTATCGGGAAACTCACCATATCTGACAGTTCCAAAATCGGAGAGATATTTGGAGCCAAATCCTTCTTTACTTTTTTCCATACACTCATTAATCCTTTCATCATAGTGTTTTTGGTTACTACTTTTCCCACATTGCCTCCTAAAAAGACCATTTTACCTATATGTCTGTAATCCTTCATCTCAATTTCCTCCCAAATTACTTTTTCCCTTGCCAAGATCTTCACAACATTCTTAATTTGAAAAGCTCGATAATATACCACTAAATTCGGCATTCCTAATCCACCTCCTTTCTGAGGTAAATACCATAAGTTTTTTGGTAATCTAGACTTTTTTCCACCATTACAAAACTCATTAATCAATTTTTGAAACTTCTTGATTTCCTTGTTTTTCAGATGAATTGCTAATGCATCAAATAAAAAGTTTATTCTAGGTAACAACATCATTTTACTAAGTGCAATTCTCCCAAACCATGACAGTTTCAGCTTTTGAAAACTTTGTATTCTAGATTTAATCTCAATCTTCAATCTTTTAAGATCTTCCAACCTGTTTGATATAATTATTCCCAAATATTTCAGGTTATCTTTAATTTGAATATTACCCATTCCCTTTATCTTCTTCTGGTCCTCTTTCCCCATATTACACAGCATCATTTCTGATTTATCCCAATTTATCTTCAAACCAGTAATGTCCTCAAAATCCTTTAATTGTGCTCTAATTGTATTCATTACCTTCTCAGGATATTTTGCAATTATCAGAGTATCATCAGCATACATACTTATCTTGTTTCCTAAAATCCCCTCTATTTTTCCATCCTCTCTTATAGCTTTTGCTAATATCTCCATTGCCATAATGAACAATATTGGGGATAACGGGCAACCCTGTCTCGTGCCAGCTTCTAATTTTATCTCATCAGTAACCTCGTTATTTACTCTAACCGTGGCTGTTCCTTGCTGATATAATTGATCAATTATCTTTCTAAATTTATCACCGAATCCATAGCATTTAATTATTTCCTTAATTGAAATCCATTGTAAATAGTCAAATGCCTTAAAAATATCCAAAGATATCAACCCCACTTTCTCTTTTGTTTGACTCACAATCTACAACTCTTCTGGTCAAATCTGCCATATGTCTCCCCTTCAAAAAAAACCACTTGATCTGCATTTATATAATTACCCATAAAATTATTCAAGCGATTGGCCAATATGGCTGTGAAGATCTTGGCATCTTGGTTTATCAACGAAATTGGTCTGTAAGATTCCACTTTCTCCAGATTCTTTCCAGGTTTTGGCAAAAGTACAATTGTGGTCCTATACCATGATGTCGGAATTTGCCCTCCGTCCAATATATAATTATATAGTTTTACCAACTTCAGTACCACTATATCCTTAAATTCTTTATAAAAATCAGCAGGTAATCCATCTTCCCCAGGAGCTTTCCCCAACTTCAACCCCGCAATTACCTCTCTTACTTCCTTTTCTGTCACTTGTTTCTCCATTCTATCTTTATGTTCCTGTTTTATTCCATTAGTTATTTGTTTCTCTAATTTCCTTCTAAGTTTTTCCACATTTATTTTTTTTCTTGCATATAATGCTTGATAAAATTCCTTCACTATTTTACATTTATCTTTAGACTTGTTACATCTTACCCCTTGTTTATTAAGCAAAACTCCAATTTCCCTTCTTTCCCTCTTATCTTTTGCTGCTTTTGCTAATAGTTTTGTTTTTATTACTGTATTCAAAATACTCTCTATTTAAATAAATCAAATCTCTTTCCACCCTTTCTATATCCTTACCTACCAGTTCAGCCTTCAATCTTTGTAAGTTAACAAGAAGCTTCTTATCCTTCGTCCTTGACTGTTCCTCCTGCAGCTGCTTTATCTCTTTTTCAATTTTATCTTGTGATAACTTATTTTTTTTATATCTATTACTTGCCAACTTAAAACATTCCCCTCTAAAAACCGACTTCATGGCATCCCAGACCACATTGAAATTTACCTCACCATTATCATTCCATTGCCAATTTTCCTTCCAACTCTCCATAATTTGTTCTTTGCACCTTTGGTCTTTAAATAGGTTAGTGTCATATCTCCAACCCCTTCTCGGTCCACTTTCACTCTGTAATCTCATTTCCAACACCACCTTAGCATGGTCTGACTCTTTGAAAATTCCAACTTCAACCTCCTCTATGTTTTTAACCATGTTTTCAGTTACAAAAATATAGTCTATTCTTGAATATGAATTATGGGCCTGCGAAAAGTAGGAATATGCCCTTTCTAGCCCCTTTAATTCTCTCCAAGAATCTCTCAAACCTAAGGCAACCATCCAATTGTCCAAAATCCTTCCTTTAGTACCTGTTCCACATCTTAATATGTTCGTACAATCCAAATTTGATCTTACTAAATTAAAATCACCAGCCACAATCATCTTTGTTATTTTTTCTTCTGCGATAATTTTGCGCATTTTCTCTAAAAATTCAGCTTGATGTTCATTTGGGGCATATATATTCACCAAAATAATGTCCTCATCCTCTATTTTCCCTCTTACTATTAAATATCTGCCCTCCGGATCTGAAGTACTATTCGTTATCTCAAACCCCAATCCGGTTGAAATCAAAATTGTGACACCTCTTGCTTTTGATGTACCATATGCCTTTTCATAATGTTGCATCCATCCCAAATAGATTTTATTTGAATCTGATGATTTTTGGTGAGCTTCCTGTAAAAAGACTATGTCCGGCCTGTCTTTCTTCAAAGCTGATTCTATCCTCCTCCTCTTAATTAATGATCCTGTACCTTTTACATTGCACGTAAACACTTTAATAGCTCTCATAATTTACTTTGATCTCCTCCCCCACTTCCGAGTTCTCCATTGGGCATGCTACCTATTAACCCACAATAATAACAAAACTTAAAACAAAAAACACTCATTACCAACCTCCCCACTTTCTTCTTTACAAAAAAAAATCACCTTTGTCGTCCAAAGAGGGGAGGGGGGGAACATGTAAGATGTGCATGATAGTTACCTCTCTAGCACCTCTTCCCCATTTAAAAACAAATTTATATAATAAAAATTCTTAATTTCACTCCTTTCCCCATTCACCTTCTAGCCTTTACTCGACCCTTCCTCCACCACAATCAATGATAATTCATCCTCTGCCCCAACTTTTTGCTATCCACCAGCAGCACCACCCTCCTCTGCTCCGCCGTACTCCCTTTTTATACCTCCCGACTCCAACAAATCTTTCCTTAATGCCACCCAATCGTTTGAACCCGCATTGACCAGATCAATTAAGCAAAAATACTCCAATGCATCAGCCCCTTCATCAATTACATGCATTTTTCTACCATGAAAGAATCTTAACTATTGTGGGAATCGCCAATTATACTTTATCCCTTTTTTCATCAAAAACTTCGTTACAGGTTTCAACTTATATCTCCATCCACATTCCTTAATAGAAATGTCATTATATACCTCCACATCATTCCCATCAATTTTCAAGACACCAGAACCAGCCTGTTTTAAAAAGGCCATTACCTTCAATTTATCCCCCCAATTTGCAAATTTAACCAAAACATTTCTTTGGACAGCTTTTCCCCTTCTCGAACCCACTCTGTAAGCACTTGCTATATCCTCTTTAACAAAATCGTTTCCCATACTCAAATTGTTTAACCAATCAACAATTCTATCCCTTAGGCGGTCCGGCGTTTTTTCCATCATATGGCGAATCACAATATTCTGTTTTCTCATCAATTCTTCCATCGCATCTATCTTTTTTTCATACGCTCCCACTTTCATCTTAGTCTCCATCACCTCTTCCTGTATCCCATTTATCTCCCCTTGCATCACTTTCACATCACTTTGCATTAATTTAACATTTCCCTCTATCCTTTGGAAATTTAAATCAACTTTTTTTTAGAAAAATCAATAAACATTGTAGCCAATTTATCCTGTTTTCCCAAGATTTCATTTTTATCTTTCACCCTTGCTTCTTCCATCCTTTCAAACTTTTGAAACAATTTACCAAATTCAACCATTATCTGAGTCTGATCAAATGCCGTTGGTTCAGGCGATGGTGATGATGATGTAGATGGTTCCACAGCTGCTGGTTTATCCTTCTTCTTAGGTATCACCACAGGCTCCTCCTCCACTTTTCCCTTTCCCCTTGTAATCTTATCCATAGTAACGTCAAAAAGAAGCTTCAGTGCTGCAACACTCTTAGCCCACAAAAACCCCTCCCCTTGAAACTGTTCCAGCGCTCCAATACTCCAAGACTCCCTTCTTCTGTTAATAATCCAAATATAGACTCCTGGTTACTTTAAAGACTTTGTAGCTCAGCCAAGTATCAGAGTTTTCATATTATATTATATTTCAATTACAAGACTGTATCGTAACTTCATAGACTCAAATAGAAGTTCCCAGCAACTGTGTATCCAAATGTAAAATAAGGAGAGTGAAAAAGCAGCCACCAAAACGCATCAGCACTTTCACTCAATCAGTTAAAATATGGAAAGAGGAGGCATTAAAAAAAAGTTCAGCCAAAGTAATTCCAGCATAGAAAAAAAAAATTTTTTTTTAATGTAATCCACAGTGAGGCAGAGGGAAAAATACTTGATACGGGGGAAGAAATAATACTTTTTTATTTATGCAAAAAAGTTCAAACCCATAAGCCCAAAGTATCAGCGCGGGGTCCAGGAGGTTCTGGGATCAAAGCCAATCTCTCCCCCTTCTTCCTTCACCAATCAGCCTCACAAAAACCTTCGATCCCTTTCTTCTTCCTTCTCCCTTCGCCTACCTTCCTCCTCAATTTCTTTCTTTCCACTCTCCCCAGCCAATTCCACAAACTGCCGGCTCCTTTCCTGATCACAACCTTCCGTTAACTTTCGTTTCCTTCTCTGCCGGCATTACAAGCCCCTGCTCCGACTCACTCCACCTTTCTCGACCTTCCCCACTTGCCGTTCTTTCCACCAGGCACCTTCTGCCTCAGTCCTCGGAGACCCCACCGTCCTCTGCGCCTTTTCCAATCATCTTTGTACCTTTAAAAAGCTTCCTTTAAACTTTTCTAGCCATCACCTCGGGTATCTCACCTGCCCGCAGCACGACTGGCTTGGCCCCAGTTTCCACCACAGCCTTACCAGCCACCGCCGCTCCACGAACTTTGATCCCTGATTCCGGTGACTAATTATTTTATTTAGATGATTATTAACCACTTTTGATGGGTTTTTCAAATCTTTTAGATTACTGAATCACATTGATAACCCCATTGAATGGCGCGAGCCAAGTAAAATAGATGTTACTCCATCTCCATCTTAAGCCAAGCCCCCCAGCTAATCTTTTTAACACCAGATCAAACAAAAGGAACTGAAGAATGAATCCACACCTCTGGTTCTAATAAGCTTTGCAGGAGCATCAATTTAACAACAAACTGCGGAAAGGGATGGGAGAGGAGGGCAGGAAGTATTTCTTTAGCTCACTCAGGCTAGCAAAGTCTGTTGAGTGATGTGCCTTAGGGTGTTTCATGAATAGTGCTCCCACCTTGTCACAACTGCATCTACTGAAGTTGCAATGTCAAGTTATGCCCACATAAGCTACTCAATTGATTTCAGCCATTGTGGAATGACACATTGACATGTCAGAACAAATGTAAGAGAGGCCATTAAGTACAGAGCCTAAAATTACTTGCAGTACTGGTGATAAGAGGCATAGGAAGAAGACTGGCTGGAGAAAGAGGTGGAAAACCTTATTTTCACAATTGTCTTGCAATAGAAGCAACAAATCATGTCAAAATAAATGATTATTACTTGATCTACTGATTTATCCAGTCTCAACATTTTGATTTCCTTGAGCTGGTAGTTAAAACTGGAGCTATATTCTTTTGTGATGAATATGCACACTACTATATGAAGAAGAATGATCCAGATATTAAGAATAAGCTGGTTCCTTTGTCATGTTGCTGTTTCTGAAAATTATTTTTAAAAACCATGGAGTCCCTTGCTATGTGAAAGCCTTGTCAAGGCACGGGTGCTTGAGCAGTCTAAGTAGGCAAGGTTGCCCATCACTTGTCACTTATGTTAGGCCAGGACTAAGACTCACCAAAGAGTCCTCTGTCAGATCCCTTGGGCAAGGTGAAAGCGGAGGGCACACATCATGGTCTGCCTAGCCAGCAGGTGATCCAAATGGCTAAAAAAATGCATTGCAGATGAATTTGACTTCTCATGTCCATTTGCATGTGCGGAATGTTGTCACGGAGATGTCTACCATTGTGTAGACTCCTCGCTGAATAACAACTCCAAGGTATCCAAGGTAAAACCATGGTGTGCTTTTATCTTTGAAAGTGAAAATAGCTGGCTAGTCCTTTCTCACACACAAACCTGAATCCTGTTTTATCTCTTTTTCCATTTCTACCTAAGTTTTGGTCAAGGGATATACTCCATTATTTGAAAAGAGAATGTAGTCAAGTTGGCGGAGAGTTTTGAGAGTCCCCTGGACAGCGAAGAGAACAAACAAGTCAATTCTAGAAGAAATCAACCCTGACTGCTCCTTAGAAGGTCAAATAGTAAAGATGAAGCTGAGGTACTTTGGACATCAAATGAGAAGAGAGGATTCACTTGAGAAAGCTTTGATGCTGGGAAAGGTAGAGGGCAAAAGAAGAAGGGGGAGGCCAAAGATGAGATGGCTAGATGGTATTGTAGACACAATGGGCACAGAGCTGGGTGGGTGGAGGATGATGGTGGAGGACAGAAGGGCCTGGAGGACAATGGTCCATAGGGTTGGAATCGACTGTGTGACTGAACAACAACAAATATTTATTCTACATCAGGGATTCTCAACCTGTGGCCCATGGGTCAGATATGGCCCACAGCACCATTTCATGTGGCCCACCAACATCTCCACCACACCAGGAAGTGTCATGTGGTGGAGGAAGGGCAAAATGGCCATCTGGCCCCTGAAGCTGTCTGTGGGTGCATGATCCAGCCCCCTGCTTAAAATGGTTGAGAAATCGCATTCTACATCTTTTTTATCTTTTACAGTATCTGCTATAAACTTTTGTTTGTTAATTTTGTTTAATTATTAAAACTCTGAAATAACTTTGTTTAATGATTTTGGCAATTCACATCGGGCATCATTTTAAAGTTATTATAATGGGAGAGCTTTTCCAGTTTATGAGCTTTGCATTTCAGTTGACAAGTGACAGAGGAAAATGGCCATTTTTATGGCAGAGGTGAAAGAAGATTTTCTGTGGAAAGCCTGCTTTCATTATAACAACTCTCACTACAGTCATAAGAGTGGCCATCTCCATCCATCACTTACCAGATGAAATGCAAACTTCATCCTATAAAGTAAATTCCCAACATGAAACCAAACTGTGAATATGGAAGGCACATTAGTGGTCATCTCAGTGCAGGATTTACAACACGGGATACAAGAACTGTTTGTCTAAAATTTAATTTTGAACCAAACTGCATCAATGCTTGTCACCCTCACACACCCCCAAAAAACACAATTAAGGTATAGTATCTGCTTGTAGACTCTGTTTTTCTTAAAGCTTCATATAAACAACAGAGTAAATGCAAATTTCATTACAGCTAGAGTAGACCCACTGAGTTTACAACAGGCAATTCCACCATGCTTTGTGTTTCTTTTGCATACTAACATGAAAATGGGAAGGGCCTGCATTTAACAAACATAGTCATTTCCTAGGGACTGCAGTGGCTCAAGTGGCTAAGACACTGACTGGGAGATGGAAGGTCAGCAGTTTGATTCCCGAGTACTGCAGGATGGAATGAGCTCCCATCTTTGTCCCAGCTCCTGCCAACCTAGCAGTTTGAAAGCAAGAAATTGCAAGTAGATAAATAGGGACCATTTTGGTTGGAAGGTAACAGCATTCCAGGCGCTCTGGTGCCTGCCACATGACCACATAAACGTCTGCAGAAGCAGACAGCACTGACTCTTCGGCTTTGAAACAGAGATGAGCACTGAACCCTAGAGTCCGATATGACTGGCTTTCGAGCAAGGGAAACCTTTACCTTAGCCTTTACTAGTCATTTCCTGTTTTTTAATCTAAAGAGTCAGTCAGCAGCCTAAATGTTTCTTCCCTTCAAAGGTAACTGCTTTCCATGTTTCTTTCCAACTCAGAATGTCTCCATATCATGGATATAACAGATCCTCTCCCTTCAAAGAACCTACTCTAGTTGGAACTAGTTTAATTAGTAAGATAAAACTCATTATGTGGCCTTTACAGAGTCATGTTCTTCTGATAGTTAGGAATGGTTTTTTCTCAAACAGTAATGTGGTAAGAAGTACAGTATATGGTGCCAAAAGCACAAGCGACTTGTAATCAATAGCAGTCTCTGCCATCTAGAGAAGGAACACCAGATTCAATAGGTTTGTTTTGCAGTTGTTAAAATGGTCCCTGATAGCTTCTGTTGCCTAAATCATTCTAGCTGTCCACATCAATAAGATAAATTACGCTGCTGCAAGAATTCACACTGTATTTACTCTTCAGGGAAATTTAGTGTACAGTACTTCCTCATCAGTTCAGTTTCTCATTGGATCATGGATATTTAATTTAATTTAATTGTAAAATTTATATACCGCCCACTCAGCCAAAGCTGACTCAGGGCGGTTCACAATGACAATTTAAAAACATGTTAAAAACAGTTAAAACTACCCACCCCCTAAAACAAGGGGTGCAGGATCCAGAGGCACCATGGGGAGTTCTTCTACACCAGCCACCCAATGGAGGTTACCCTTCCACCTGCACCTCACACTTGACCCGCCAGTCGGGTTTTAAGTTCTTTTCTGAAAGGCAGCAATTCCGTCCGGAGACGTAGCTCTGTTGGCAGGAGGTTCCAGAGGACCGGCGCAGACACAGAGAAGGCTCTCCTCCTTTTGCCAGAGAGCCGAGCCCCTCTGGCTGATGGAACAATTAGAGAGCCCCTCCAGTCCTCTCTGGTTGGATGGACAGATGTCCTCAGGGTGATCCCTTTCTTTCATAACTTCTAATTAAATCTATCATCTCAAGTCAGCTGCTGTAGCTGTCACTCATCAGCCCTGATCAGCAGGAGCGCTGACTTGGGTTTCTGGTAATTGAAGTCCAAGAACACCTGGAGTTGCCAAGGTTAGCCATCATTGTGATAGGCTAAACAAAAAGTTGTTAAAAGAAGCAAGAACATTGATTACCTTACCTGCATCTCCATAAAACCTTCCTATGATGACAAGAAAGTTGAATGATAGGTTCCCCCTCCAATTGACTCTGACAGTTGAATGAGTAAGGCACCATTAGCAGTACTGTATAGTGTAAATCTGATGCAGAACTGAATTTGCTAGACCTATTTTTTTAATTAAAAAGATGAATTTACAAGAGAGACAGTGGGTGCCCAATTGAAGGGGATTTCCCCACTGTAATAGCAAGCCGCCGCCGCCACCACCACCACCAAGACATCATTGCAGGCGCACCCCCCAATAAAGGACTCAGACACCAATGAAAGTGGATAACGGCATTGGGCCACATTTATTGATTCATGCCCTAGTCTGAATTATAAATTTCTATTGGTAATTGACCAATTATAATTCTTAAGGCAAGCAGGCCGAAGTAACACTGGTAAGGTACCACCCAAAATTGCCAACGGCAATTGTTACAATGTATCTATTTGTATCAATTTGTTTGTTGACAACAAACAAATTGTTGACCGTAGTCAATATCTAACTAATGACCCCACCCTCTGACGCGTATCCGTAAAATCACGGGGTGATGCATGCTGTCTAGCTGTAGCCATCACCCCGTCGCCTGGTTCGTCGTTGACCGGACAACGTTTAACCAACTTATACCTGTCTAGTGTTGTCCAGTCAATTGCGAACCTGCCGGATACCTGTGGGTCATAAATGTTTACCTTACCAGTGCTACCCGCCCATGTGACCAAAGTCAACAGCAGCAACAGAAAAAAAACCCTATATCAAACCATAGCAACAGTGTGGGATGGGCGAAAAAACCAGGACCCAAGAGCCAATTGTGAGTCCCAGCCAAAAATTCCCACCCGGCCCCGAAGCGACCAAAATATCACACTGTTAACTAGGGAGGGGGTGGAGGGGAAAAACTTCTCCGCTCCGTCGCTTCGCAAAATGGCAGCTCGGCTGCCTCGTGGCCGCCCCTTATATAAGGGTGCTGGCCACGCCCCCTAACTACCCGGATGCCTTCATCCGGTGGGGGGGGCGCAAAGAGCGCGGTGGCCATTTTGGCGCCACGCTTGCATTGCAGGCGCACCCCCCAATAAAGGACTCAGACACCAATGAAAGTGGATAATGGCATTGGGCCACATTTATTGATTCATGCCCTAGTCCGAATTATAAATTTCTATTGGTAATTGACCAATTATAATTCTTAAGGCAAGCAGGCCGAAGTAACACTGGTAAGGTACCACCCAAAATTGCCAACGGCAATTGTTACAATGTATCTATTTGTATCAATTTGTTTGTTGACAACAAACAAATTGTTGACCGTAGTCAATATCTAACTAATGACCCCACCCTCTGACGCGTATCCATAAAATCACGGGGTGATGCATGCTGTCTAGCTGTAGCCATCACCCCGTCGCCTGGTTCGTCGTTGACCGGACAACGTTTAACCAACTTATACCTGTCTAGTGTTGTCCAGTCAATTGCGAACCTGCCGGATACCTGTGGGTCATAAATGTTTACCTTACCAGTGCTACCCGCCACATGGGGAGGCTTCCCAAAAGGCTCACCGCCCCCCCCCCAAGACCGTCAGCTCGGTCAACAGGCCTGCTCGCCAGTCCACTAACAAGAGGCCCATACCTCCCTGCGACAGATGGGCCCCATCCCCTGAGTAAAAGCTCGTAATTTTGCAGACTGATGGCGGGGAGGCGAATGACGCGTCCCCCACCTTTGTCGAAAAGGAACTGGGCAATAGCCCCGTTCACGGAGCGTCGGCTCGGTCAAGAGCCTCGAGGCCGCACGCCCCCCTGTAAGCGTACCGCGGTATCGTGTCCAACCAATCGAGGGTTGTGGCAGGCCACACATAACGTGAGTAGGGCAGGTCACTGCAAATCGCAAGCTTCCGCGATAGGCCAGTGACCCGCCCTAAGCCATTGCCCCCAAGGTTCATAACCAGGACATCAGGCGAGTCAGCATCCCTGATGTAGAAAAGGAATGGCAACAGTTCCCGCCATAACATGCCGCGCTTACCATACCACCGGAGACGTGCGGATGCACCCAGTCCCAGTCGGGGTCCCCACTCTGTCGCCGCAGCGTAACGCGCTGCCCTGTGCAGCGTAACGCGCTGCCCTGTGCAGCGTAACGTGCTGCCCTGTGCAGCGTAACGTGCTGCCCTGTGCAGCGTAACGCGCTGCCCTGTGCAGCGTAAAGCGCTGCCCTGTGCAGCGTAACGCGCTGCCCTGCGCACGTGGCTATGGCCCACCAGGCACACTGTCACCGGTGTAATACGACACCCAGGGTCTGTCAAGAAAAAAAGGGGGGGGAGAAACAGTGCAGTGACGAAACTGGTACTCACGGTTGAAGAGGGCGAACCCAAACTGAAAACATTGTGATCCCCACCCTCCCATGCGGCGTATGTCAGCCCCGGAGTACCCAAAAACAGCTGCAGTAGAAGCCGCCCCTATCCTGAATGAATGGGTGCCGCAACGAGCCCCAGGGAGGCCAACACTGGCTAGTGCCTTCCTGGCACCCTTCAAAATTGAAATTTAGTAAGGGGAGACCCATCTTGGTGACAGAAAAAACGGGCCATGGTGCGTGCCACGCAGTGCAAGGAACTCCTGTAGGGCACCAACCGGACAGACGTCTGCCAAAGAACACCGTAGCAGTCTTACTCGACTGCCTACGCCATGCTGATCCATCTTAGAGGAGCGTATCCTCAACTGAGCCCAGTCTTTGGCCACATAGACATCTTCGAGTTCCAGTGCCCTACGACTTGCATCCGCCTTAGACAGCATCACAAGCTCGCTGATGCGGAGCGCTCCAAAAAACGCCACCGTTGTAGCCGCATGAAACAGGGCTGCCTCATACCTATCAAAACATAGGTCCTGCCAGCCCCGTGCCAGTAGGGTAAGAACCCCTGGGGAAATTGGGTGGTGGTCATCCGGGCTACGCCCACGCTCCCGCACCCACCCCTCCAAAACGTGTCTCACACGGAAGTCAGCGGTACTGTCCGCATGTCCGCCTACTTTGGCCATAAAAGCCAGCGCTGACAGCCTGGATGCTATGGTTCGAGGTGCAAGGCCCTGGGAATGCAGGTCAACCATGAATTGAAGTACCGTATTTATTCGAGTATAACGCGCAAAATTTTATACCCAAAAAAGAAATCAAAGTTTGGGTGCGCGTTATACACGAGGACTGGGTGCGCGTTATAAACGAGCCTCTTTTAAACGAGCCTCAATGGTAGGCACGGAGCACGCCACGGCCCTCCTCCCAGGCGGCGGCAGGCACCCAGGTCCCGCTGCCGCCGCCGCTCACCTGCACGCACCCGCCGGGACGAGAAGGGAACCCTCCGGGGGAGGCGCTAACGCCAGCCACCCGCGCTACCCGGGCCGCACGACTCAAGAAGCCGGCGCCGGGTAGGCACGGAGCACGCCGCGGCCCTACCCTCCCAGGCGGCGGCAGGCGCCCAGGTCCCGCTGCCGCCGCCGCTCACCTGCACGCACCCGCCGGGTGCTTACACCAGTTTACGTTGTCAATAAATGTTTTTTTATTGGCCACACGTGTTCAACAACGTTTTCTTTGTCAATTTCAATGCGTGGTGTGAAACAAAATTTTATACCGAGGTTTCATGGAAAATTAGGGGTGCGCGTTATACACGAGTGCGCGTTATACTCGAATAAATACGGTATATGGGCCACCGGGATCGGCCAGGTATCTGGCAGCCGGAATTGGGCACAGAATGCCCTGAAAGAATTGAATGCGTGTTGATACGCCTTACGCGTGCGTGGCGCTAGCGACATGCCAATCGCCCGGTTCACCTCTCCTTGCCAAAGGTCCATATCTCGTCCGGGAGTGGCGAGGGAAATTCCTCCGCATCCGGGGCCAAGGCGCGGAACCGGGAGATCTGCAGGCGGGACAAAGCGCAGCGATATCATTATTAACCCCCGGGACATGCCTGGCCCGGAACAGCACATTAAGGCGCAGGCTGCGCAATACAAACTGGCGCACCAGGTCCATTACCCTGGGTGATTTGGAAGTCTGTGAGTTGACAATGTGGACAACGGCCGCATTGTCGCACCAGAAATGAACGACCGAGTTGGCCCACTCCTCACCCCATAGCATCAAGGCCCCCAGAATGGGAAAAAATTCCAGATACGTAAGGCCCCGCAGGCGCCCCGTACCTGACCAGGCTGGTGGCCACCCACCATAGGCCCACTTCCCATTGAAGTACATCCCACAACCCAAGGACCCAGAGGCATCAGACTGTATCTGGAAACGAGGGGAAGCCAGGAGGTCAGGCCTCCAAAATGACACCCCATTGAACTCCCTCAGGAACTGGAGCCAGATAAGCAAATCTGCCTTAATGCCCTGGGTTATTCTCACCCTATGGTGGGGCCTGGACAAGCCTGTCATGGCATCGCACAAGCGCCGAGCAAATGCCCTGCCCTGCAAGCGAAATTGAGGTGACCATGCAACACCTGCAGTTCCCGCAGTGATGCCTTGCGTTTAGCAAGCAAGTCCGAGATAAGGGCCACTATCCTTGACACCTTATCCCCTGGTAACCTAGAAGCCTGCGCTACCGTGTCAATCTCCACCCCCAGGAAGACTAGCTGTGTAGATGGGCCCTCGGTCTTTTCGGGCGCCAAAGGGACACCAAGTTCCTCCATTAGCGTCTGAAATGTGTTGAGGAGACGTGTGCACGTGTCCCAGCCCCGTTCACCCCCGAATAAAAAATCATCCAGGTAATGGGCTACAGACCGGGACCCAGACCTGCGGACAAAAGCCCACTGTAGGAAGGTGCTAAAACGCTCGAAGGCCGGGTACGATATGGAACAGCCAAAAGGCATGGCCTTATCGAAATAATATTCACCCCGGAACTTAAAACCCAGCAACTCAAAGTCACCCGGGTGAACCGGCAGGAGGCGAAAAGCCGACTTAATGTCGCACTTAGCCAACAGCGCACCCGGGCCACATGAGCGCACCATGCGCAGCGCTTGGTCAAAAGATGTATACCTGACCGAGCAAAGGTCATCAGGGATAGCATCATTGACCGATCGGCTGGCTGGGTAGGACAAGTGATGGATCAGGCGGAACTCGCCCGGTGACTTCTTGGGCACCAAGCCCAAGGGTGACACTTTAAGGTTGGGGAACAGGGGTGCAGGGAAAGGGCCCGCGACCCTGCCCGCATCAACCTCCTTAGAAATGCTGGCTGCAGCCACCTCCTCCCTCCCTCTAAGGGACAAAAGGTTGGGGGCATCTTGGGGGGACCTATCACCCTGGAAAGGAATACGGAACCCCAGTCGAAAACCCTGAAGCAGGTAAACCGCATCTGCCCCCTTCGGGTACGATGCGAGCCAACGCTCCAACATGTCCACATTAACTGGGGAGGGGGCCTTTCGGTAGACCAGCTCCTTCTGCGGCGGTCTTGCCAGCCCCTTGTCCGCCCCTACCTCTGCCCCGCACCCCTCCAGGCCTGGGGCAGGCGGAGGCCGCATGGGGGCCAGTGCAAGAGGGACACTCATGCCTGTACCGGCAATTCTTCCTACTGCAGGAACCATTGGACGAGAAAGTCCAGCACAGCAGGCGGGCTGGAACCCCCTGCCCCACCACCTGGTGGGGTGTCTGTGCTGGGGCCGCTCGCTGGACCGCATGTCCACAATGGTACCTTTCCCCAGGCGCAGGGCGCGTGGGAGTCATGTACAGAAGCCACAGCTTCTGGCAGGGCTCGTCCCACCTCATCTCAGGGTGCAGGGGAATCCACATATGGAATTCCTCGTCGTAAGCCAACCACGACGGGCCCGGGAAGTCAACCATCGCCCGGTAAATGTTGTCCAAATACTGGACCATCGGAATTGCCAAATCCGGACGGGCCCTGAGATAGACCGCCATGTATATGAGGTACGCCGGCAACCAATTGGCCCACGTACATGGCGGCTTACGACGACGTGCCTGTTCCTTATCCTTTTCATCCTGCCCCTCCCTCTCCTCTTTGGTGGGCTCTCTGTTAAGAAGGGAGAAGATGTCCACATACTCCCCACGCCAGATCTTCTCTTTGGTGGCCTGGGCCAAATGGTCCCCCAGGGGCAAGGAATACCCCGCTGTCGGCAATGCCGACACCGGCACGGTGGGAACCACGGGGATCTGGAAAGGAGCCTGGACCAACCCGGCCACCCCTAACACATTCCCAACTGAATAAGAGGTACCACCCAAAACGGGGCCCTGGGTGAGAGGTGAAGTCACCGGGTGGGACGTCGGCGACTGAACCGTCGCACCACCCATGCGAGGCCACAGCCACTGAAATGCCCCCCCAACGTGGGTAGGTGTGTGGGTGCACTAGATTGAACCGCATACTCACATGGAGCACCCCCCACGGGCCGCCCCCACCGGGGGTTCCGGCCCGCTGGGGGCGTCAGAGCTCACGACCGCAATTGAGCTCGTCGACGGGGCCTGACCAGCATCAGCCTGGTGAGTGGGGAGCTGCGAGGCAGTGGCCGACGCCGGCCCACGCGCCTCGGGCAGCTCGACCCGTCCTGCCGCCTGCCGCTGACCGGCAGACAAAGGATCAACCTGCACCCCAAAAGGCGCCCCCGGGTGGTTAACCCTCGCGAGGGATGCCTCGAGGGCCGCAACGCGGGTCAGAAGGGCATCAACACTAACATAGCCCCCTAAGCCAAGTGGGGGCAAAGGGCCAGCCGGCCCACTGGCTGCAGGCGCCGGTCCAGGTCCCCGGACTCTGGGGGCCATATAGGGCCACGACCCCAGGCCCAGCCCCTGCAGGGCCGGGGGGGTACCCTGCCAGGGGAGGGAACCCAGCCACCCCCCATGGCTGAAACCCCCCGCAGGAAGCTGCGCCCCAACGGAAGAAGGCCCCACAGAATGGGCCATGCCAGAGACAGTGGCCACTGCTTGCGGGCCGGGGGCCGCGGCCCCAGCTGGGCCGGTACGCGGACACCCCGCCTCGGGCCAAGGGGCAATTAACCCCATCCCACCGGTCCCAGTGGGCTCAGGCAAAGGAGGCTGCTGGGAAGGCGCAGCCGCGGTCCTCCGACCCGGCTGGCGCCTCCGAGCAGAACGAGCCGCGTTCGCAGTCGCCTTCTTCTTAGAGGGCATAGCAGCTAAACGATGGGAAGCCGTAAAAGTCAAGAAATTAGCAGCCAGAGGCTTCCCTATGAAAGGCAAGAGCGACGGAGGTAGAGGGAAAAACTTCTCCGCTCCGTCGCTTCGCAAAATGGCAGCTCGGCTGCCTCGTGGCCGGCCCTTATATAAGGGTGCTGGCCACGCCCCCTAACTACCCGGATGCCTTCGTCCGGTGGGGGGGCGCAAAGAGCGCGGCGGCCATTTTGGCGCCGCGCTTGCAATGTCACTGTAGGACATCTCTATTATTTCTTCCCTGGATTGAGACGGGCAAAAAGCATGTCAATTGAATTGGTTTATTTCTTACGATCAGAGCATTGTATAATTAGACTAATTTTGACCAGAAGCAGTCTACTTCAGTGGCATTATCTTGTACATTTATTAGATCATATTTTGTACACATGGTAGGGTATAAATTGCATGTACAGGTATATGTATGCTGTGTTGATTCATTTTCTCCACATCCACAGAGAATTTGTCCTGCATCCAAGTAGCCCCAATTTACTTGGATAAAAAACTGAATTGCCACAAAATAAACAAACATATGGAGGCTGGGAAAAATGTCACTGAAAAAAGCTCTATTAGCTTTATGTTGCATGGTTGGCAGAAAAATAAATTGATTTTAACTTTTTCAACTCTGGCACAAACTGATGGTTCTATGCAATGTGGTCACATCCTAAGATTCATACCTTAGAGTAATTAATTACAGTATAAGCAAAATAGTTGTCTGTAACTAGTTCCTCTTAGGTGATATAGGCATAAATTTCAAAAGTAATGTAACAAGTTTAATTTATTTATTTATTACATTTCTATACCACCCATTTGGGAAATTTCCCATTCTGGGTGATGTTCTAATGCTACCAAGTAAGATGGACTGCTTATTTTAGAAACATTTAAAAGCATTTTAGAGGAATTTTGACAGGATGTTTTGGGTTTTATGCCCCTTTTAATAGTCATAAATGGAAAAGAAAGTATTTTGCTTTCTCTTTTGTTTGACTTGATGGCACATAATTATTAAGTATTCTCAAGCTGCAATGTCATAATTGGCCACACTTCGATTAGTTTTCTACAAAAATGTAGTGTGTGCCAAATAGTATTTGCCACAAGAATTATAATTATTTGAATTATCTCACATCATCATTTCCTCTGTTAAAAATTCAAATAGTTAATGCAGAACAAATACCTTGTTTTGAAAACCACATTAAACTAGATTAGTACATTTTTTAGAAATTTCATGTGGGGCAAATTCCAATTATGGGACAGCTTTTATGGCATAATTTCTGCATAATTTCCTGTCCCTGGACCCTATTTCATAGTCACTGCCCTTGAAACCAAACACAATTTATAATTCATTGCCTATTATAATCCCCCCCTTTCATTCCAGCTGAAACAACATTTTCCTCATTTCCAGTTTTATATGGCTATGTTGGAAGAAAAACCAGTTAATGGCTTCAAAAAGCAAAAATCTGTAATATATAGACATCCAAAAGAGATTGGGATAAGCAATGAATTTTGTTCCCTACCATCTCTGCACATTGACTGTCTGGCCAGATTATCCTGCTATGGTAATTGAGTAGACCCTACTGCCAGCAACTCAATGCCAAGTGTCAAGCAGCAATTACCTAACCTGACAACCCTGAGGACTAATGGTCTTGGGTGTCGAAGTCCACGGGGAAGGGTGATGGTCCCCAAGTAGTTTAAATCCCACTTGAATCCCTCTTGATGAAGGGCAGCAGCTTCATCAATACTGGCCTGGGGCTGAGGAGGACTTTGTGTGGCAAAAGGGCTCAGGGACAGAAAGTAACTCACGGAACTGGATCAGTGGTACAAGGGTCATGCTGCGATGTGGAAGGCAGATGAAGGGCCACTGCATTATAATCTCAGGATAGTCTTCATGGTACGGGTACACAGAAAGAGCCTTCTTGAAGATTGTGTTATTTTCAACCACAACCGGGCATACCCTGGTAACAGTAACCTTGTGTTGCTGGCTAATCTTTCTCACACTAGGTCAGGCCAAAGGAACTGCAGAATGGACTAACCAAAAAGGTGGCTTCATTTTGGCAGTTTCACATCTGGCCTAGACATGGAAGACTAAAAATCTCTGCACATTCATAAACAATCAACTGGAATCAATTTTACCAGGTCATGAATTACGTAACACAATTTCACAAGTTAGGTAATGTGTGGATTCCCCGTGCCCCCATGGGCACGGAACGGCCTGGCAGAGGCCACTTCGGGAGAAAGGCTCCCTGGCCCGTGGGCTCTGCGAGCACCCAAATTAAGGGGGGTGGATAAATTATAGGGTTTGATTCACCCAATTCCTTGACCTGACCTAAGACTCTGCCAAGCAAGCAGATCGCTAACTCCTGTAACATAATTAGGCAAACATTCATCTCCGAGCTTAGCGTAAATCCCTGGCGCAAATAGTGGCCACGTTTACCCAGCTCCTAAGCCCAAAACAATGGTGTTTTCCCAGTCAATGTTTGCCCATACTAATTAACTTCCCCAAGAGAGATTCCCAATTAACCTGAGTAAATAGGTGATGTGATTTACTGTCGGGTGATGGTTTTTTCTACCTTGCCTTCTGATCTATAAAAGGTGATGTCTTTTTCTCAATAAACTACTGATCTTATCCTGCTCCATGCTGCCTCGTATCGTTCCTTGATCAGTCTCCTCCGGGACCTACGGCCCGTAGCGGCCCCGATTCGCTACACCTGGTGACCCCGACGTGATCTACTCGTGAGTAAGCGACCCCCGAGCGGTCTTCCTCAGAGTAGCGATCACACGGTCCGGTTCTGCGCTTGAACCGTGTCCGAATCATCCCAGAGGACAGCGCGGCACTCCGTCCGGCAGCCAGCCGATCGGAGGGACAGCCTGCGGTGAGGCAGTCCAAAGAGGCATCCTACAGCTTGCTCCCGACTTTCGCGGCGGCTTGCGCCAAAGGGAAAAACGCGTTCCGCTCAGGGCAGCTGTGAGCCCCTGACAGCGCAGTGGCCACCGAGGGTCCGTGGCCGCAGTCCACGCTCCGAGCTCTACCCAGAAGCGTCATCGCCAGAACCTATTGCCTGCCACAGACGCGTCGACTCGTCCCGAGGAGGAAACTTCCGAGGACCCAATTGCAGGAAATATGGGGACCTGTCCTCAGCGACAGCGTCCATCCGCTAGCCAAAGAACTCGTGAGGGAGAGTTCAGAATCCTGGCCAGGGTATTTAAGGTGCGTTTTCACAGCGGAGAGCTAGCGAGACTTTTGGTGTACCTAGGGGAACACTGCCTGCTTTACCCAGAAGTAGGTACGTTAACCCTTGAGCTCTGGGATCAGATAGGAGACTGCATTCAGCAACCCCCGAAAGCTCCAGGAGGCGTAATTCGCACATGGAGAAAATGTAGGAAGCTCTTGGCGGAGATAGAGCCAGTCCGGATAGAGGCCAAAGAACCCCCAAATCTGCCAGATGCGCCAGCCGAACCAACGGCGCCTACGGCGCTCTATCCGTCACTCCAGTTTAGGCAGAGTAGTGTAGGGAGCTTTCCCTCGGTGACAGCTGCAGACGTCACTGACGGAATGCAAGGAATGAGGAGCGCAGGCGCTTCTCAGGTAGCAACGGGTTCCCTAGCTACTAAAAGTGCCCTTCAGCGCACAGTAGAGGAAGAACTCAGGAAGGGGGAATTGCCAGTAGAGGAGCTAGCAGAGCTCAGTCAGATATGTCCCATCCACAGGGAGATGGACGCGCTTACGGGCGCCCAGCAGATAGTACACTCCCCAGTCCAGTATAAGCTTCTCATGGCTATACGGAAAACCATTTCAGAAACAGGGCTCCAGAGTCGCTTTACTAGGGGCACGCTTCAGCAAGTATGCGAGAACACCATGTGGATTCCCCATGACTGGAAAGCCGTCATGCGGATGATGCTCACCCCTAGCCAGTATTTAATTTGGGACAGCGAGTTTCGCCTTGAGGCACAGACAAGGGCTGCCAGGATGGGAGGCGCAGTACTTCCTGACCAGCTGTATGGTTCAGGTGCCTTCGAGTCCATCGATGCCCAGATCAACTTGCCTCTTGCCACTCTCCAGATGTCGGCCGAGGCTGCCTTTAGGGCGTTTTTCAAAGTCCCAGCAACTGGCAAAAGCGGCTAAAAATTACACCGCTATCAAGCAGGGAGCCCAGGAACCCTATATGGACTTCATCAATCGCCTGGAGGAAGCAATTAGCAGGCAGATTGATAATGAGCAGGCCCAACAAGAGCTCATGATGAAGTTAGCCAAGGACAATGCCAATTTAGACTGCCGTAAAATCTTGCAGTCCCTGGGCAATAGTCCTGATTTGACCCTTACGGACATGATTAGAGCTTGCGCCGACGTTGGCACAGAATCCTATAAGATGGGTTTGCTAGCGGCAGCGGTGCAAGGGGGTAAGAGACCAAAAGGAAAGACCCAAGGAGCATGTCACAATTGTGGCAGGGTTGGTCACTTCGCTAGGGAGTGCCGATCCAAGGGAGGCGGGCAAAAGTCCGGCTGTCCCAAGGCTCCAAACACCCCATGTCCGAAGTGCAAGAGAGGCTACCATTGGGCTCGAGACTGTCCGAATTCGGGAAACCGGAACGCGGGCATGTCTCTGGCCCCGGTCCAAACAGGGACTCCCCTCACCCAAAGCTCACCAGAGCTAGACTAAATCCCGGTCACATCCCAGACATTGCGAGGGCACAGGCTAGCCCCAAGGGTAGTACAGGGTTAGACTTGACTTGTCAGGCGGACGTTACATGCGACCTGCCAGGCACGGTCTATCTAGTGGACTCCCAGTACATGGGTCCCCTGCCCAAGGGCTTTGTAGGTTTAGTTTTGCCCCGCAGTGTAGCTGGAGCACGCGGAATTTTCATAATTCCAGGAGTCGTTGACTCGAATTTTTCAGGCGTTCTCCAAGTTCAGCTTTGGACTCACCTGCCCCAAACAATTCACGAGGGAGACACCTTAGCGCAACTGATCATGGTTCCTTGTCACTCACCAGCAGATAGCCAGGAAAGGCTCAGTGACAGCTCCGAGTCCTGGTCAGAGGACCGCTCGAGCGCCAGTGAGGCAGTACAAGGATACCAGGTCTTAGCGACAGTGGAGACCAACATTGAGTGGAAGCAGCGCCCCGTTATCGAGGTATTTTTGAACAAAAGAGCGTTCTCAGGGTTACTCGATACCGGAGCGGATGTGTCAGTGATAAGCAGAAGCCAGTGGCCAAGAGAGTGGGCCATTGAGCCGGTCTCCGATGTGTGGGGGGTAGGCGGCGTCCAGGAAGCGTTTAGGAGCCGAGAGTGGGTGGAAGTCACAATCCCAAAGGCTAACGGCACGGCGGTAATTCGGCCGCACATTCTTGACGTGCACATCAACCTTTGGGGGCGAGACATCTTACAGCAGTACGGTGCTACCCTTACCTTTGGGTAATGGCGTTGCCACTTAAATGGCTCACCGATACGCTGGTCTGGGTAGAACAATGGCCGGTAGTGGGAGAGAAACTAGTTGCCCTCAAGCAGCTAGTTAAAGAACAGCTAGACGCAGGACATATAGAACGGTCCACAAGTCCTTGGAATTCGCCAGTTTTTGTCATAAAGAAAAAGTCGGGGAAGTGGCGACTCCTCCACGATCTCAGAGAGATCAACAAACGCATACAGCCAATGGGTCCGCTTCAATGCGGCATCCCAAATCCTAACATGATTCCCGAGGGGTGGGATATTCTAGTCGTGGATCTCAAGGATTGCTTTTATACAATCCCCCTAGACCCCCGGGACCGGGAAAGGTTCGCCTTCACGGTGCCTGTTGTGAACCACAGCGAGCCCACGCAGCGTTACGCGTGGAAATATTTGCCACAGGGCATGCTCAATTCGCCCACCCTGTGCCAAATTTATGTTCACAACGCACTGGCAAAGTTCCGAAGCCTTTACCCTAAAGCCATAGTTTGCCACTTTATGGATGACATCTTGGTCGCGATGCCGCAACTCGGCAGCGAAATGTTTTCTGACCTCCAGGCCAGCCTGGGGGACAAAGGTGTACTCATTGCCCCAGAGAAAGTGCAGAGAACCGAGCCCTTCTCATACTTGGGTCATCAGCTTCTCCGCTCTTTCGCAGCACCAGTTTTGCCCCAAATCAATTTACAGGATTCAGTCACCTTAGTGGAATTGCAGCAGGTTTTAGGGAACATTAATTGGGCCAAATCGTATTTCCGATTGGATACGGATCTTTTGAAACCGCTCTTCTCGCTGCTAACTTTAGGTAAGCAGCCAGCAGACCGGATAAAGATTTCTCGAGACGCACGCTTGGCTATCGAGAAGGTCAACCAAGTTCTCAGCCAGCGATGGGTAGATAGGATCACCCCAGGGCCATATGCTCCGATCCTGAATTTGTACATCGTACGGTCAGGATCCATGTTCACTGGAGCGCTCGGCATAGATGCCGAGAAAGGGGCGGGTATCATGGAGTGGGTGTACCTTCCGAACACCTCTTCACGAAACATCGTTCCTCCCCAAGAATTGGTCTCCGCGGTGGTTTACCGCAGAAGGCTGAGAGCTAGGGACATTTCAGGGCACGACTTGGCCAAAATCGTAGTCCCGTTCACCAAGGAACAAATTCAGCAGTTAATGCAGCTCGGTGACTCGCTTCCGATTGCATTGGAAGGATTCACCGGATGCTTGGCATACCACTTGCCAAAGGACCCCAGACTTGTCTCACTCCAAACGCAGACAGTCAGCTTGTTTGAATTGCTCTCGCTGGTTCCGCTTCAGGGGGCCAGGACAGTTTTTACCGATGGTGGTCGCACATATGGTATCTTGACCTGGCAGGAGGGCCAAGCTTGGCGCACGCTGCTAACTCTTCCACAAAAGTCCGCGCAGTGGGCAGAGTTGGCAGCGGTGAACCTTGCTTTGCGCACCTTCGCCAAAGAATGTTTAAACATCATTACTGACAGTATGTATGTTAGGAATTTGCTTCACAGTCTACCAGGAGCATACATCACTCCCGCGATAGACAAAAATTTGCTTAGTCTGTTTCTCACTGCTCAATTTCATTTGTGAAACCACACGGAGCCGCTCTATATTGCCCACATCCGAAGTCACCAAGACCTACCGGGTCCGATTTCCGCGGGCAATAGCAGAGCGGATGCGGCGGCAAGGGAAATTCAGCAACGTTCAGTTTTGGGTGTTTTTACTACTCCTATTCAGAGTCATGCCTTTTTTCACCAAAATGCCAAAGCGCTCGCCAGACAGTTCAATCTGCCACTCTCTCAAGCCCAAGGCATAGTTCGCTCTTGCCAGCATTGTGCAGGGGCACCGGGGGGGGGCCCGCGTGGGGGGTCAACCCACGAGGGACAGAGGCTAACCAGGTGTGGCAGATGGATGTCACGCATGTTCCGCAGTTTGGCAGATGGCAGTACATGCACGTTTGCATAGACACCTTTTCTCAGTTCGTTTGGGCAACGGCGCAGAAAGGGGAGACGGCTTCCCACGTGGAGCAGCACCTCCTTTCCTGCATTGCAGCCATGGGCAAACCTCGGCACGTTAAAACCGATAACGCCCCGTCCTACAGCTCTAGGCAGCTGGCCGCCTTCATGGCCACTTGGGATATTAAGCATACTTTTGGCGTTCCTTACAATCCGCAGGGGCAAGCGATTGTGGAACGGGTCAATTGGACGCTCAAGTCCTATATTGACAAACAAACAGAAAGGGGGGAGCCACCAGCCCTCCCCAAGTCACAGGGCCAGGCACAGCATTGCCTGAATAAGGTACTCTTCACTTACAATCACCTTAATGTTTTTTCGGATTGTACGCCGCAGGAGAAGCACTTCCGCCATTCGGAAGCTCTCCCGCGGCCGATGGTCCGATACCGGGTGCCACCGGACCCTTCTTGGAGGGGCCCGGCGCCGCTCGTAACCTGGGGAAGAGGGTATGCTGCAGTTATGTCTCCTACAGGTGTCGTTTGGATTCCAGTTCGGTGTGTCAAGCCTTACTTGGAACCACATGGCGTGGACCCAGACCGACCAGAGTCCGATCCCGGAGATGGAGGACCTCACTCTGACCGAGAGGACCCATCGGAAGAGACGGCCACCGACGACAGCACCCAAGATCACCTGGGGGATGATCAAGATCCTTTGTCGTGAGGCCGAGGACACCGTCCGGCGCGAAAGGAAGGAGCCAACGCCGGAGAACCTCACAGCTGCAGTTTTCGCCCAGATTCATGCCAACACCCTGGCACTCACCATCATCCTGACCCTTTCCCTGCTTTTGGGGGGAGGCGCTCAGGCCGCCTCGTTGGAGGCCAACGATCGGCTGCCCGGCGGAGACCTCTCTGCCCGGATGCAGTACAATATTTGGGAGAGGTTGGCGGGTCTCGTCAACCAGTCCGATTTCTGCCTCAGGCAGGACCTTGGTTCTGCCTCGATCCTCAGCACCTGCCTCATCCCTGTGTGCCATTCTCCAGGCGCGCACCCCAGGGATGGGGACTGGCTTGTGAAAAGACTTTTCAGCCCATACATTCCAGCGGCTTCTTCAGAGTATGCCCGCTGGGAGATGCGGCTGACCATGACCTTGCCGGCTGATGCAGCCACACTCCTCGGGTGGCGGTCAGCCCGAACTCTACCTGTGGACGAATGTACAGCTGCGCCTCAGCTGGCCGCACCCGGCGCCGCTGCCTCAACATTGGCAGTGGCAATTGGACTTGCAATAACCCAGTACCACTTGGCACCATGTACGCTCATGTCACCCTGCCATCCGGTTGGTTCTTCACATGCAACCAGTATACGTGGAACTACATTCCTGCAAATGTTTCAGACTCTATATGCTGTATCAGCCGTTTGACATTATTACTCCCTACTAAGGATATGGTCACCCCAAGCACAAATGTGACAGATGTTTCAAATGTTCCCTCACACATACGGCACACACGCACCACCCAGTTAGACAGCTCATGTGAGAGCAGCTTTAGAGTAATGAGCCCTGCCGAATATCTCTCCTTGGCAGTCAGCATCTTTGGCGTGCCAGGCTTAGCCGTCGGCAACGCAAAGAGGATTGGTCACTTGGCTTGCGGTCTAGCAAAAGCCATCAACCATACCTCCTCAGCGATAGCGCTCCTTAATCAAGAGCAGGCAGAGCTTCGCCATGCCATTCTTGACAATCGAGCGGCTATCGACTACCTCTTGTTGCTGCACCACCTGGGTTGCGAATCCTTTCATGGTATGTGCTGTTTCAACCTTACTGACAACTCCCGCAAAGTACAGAGTCAGCTCACTGATCTCCACACCATAGTCCAGGGCATCACAGAGGGTTCTGCATGGGGAGCTTGGTGGAGTTCATTGTGGAACCGGATGTGGTCATGGATCCCCTGGGGGTGGCTCCAAACGGTACTCAAGGTGGTTGTGGGGGTGATTATACTAGGCATAGCAATCTGCTGCTTTGCACAATGTATTCCCTCGCTGATCTCAAGGTGCCGCCCCAGAAGGAAACCCCGAGACGTCATTCCCGCTCAACAGCTGATACCGCTCTTGCGCAGAGTTGCCGGTCAGGCTCTTAAGAAAAATTAAAAGGGGAGATGTGGATTCCCCGTGCCCCCATGGGCACGGAACGGCCCAGCAGAGGCCACTTCGGGAGAAAGGCTCCCTGGCCCGTGGGCTCTGCGAGCACCCAAATTAAGGGAGGTGGATAAATTATAGGGTTTGATTCACCCAATTCCTTGACCTGACCTAAGACTCTGCCAAGCAAGCAGATCGCTAACTCCTGTAACATAATTAGGCAAACATTCATCTCCGAGCTTAGCGTAAATCCCTGGCGCAAATAGTGGCCACGTTTACCCAGCTCCTAAGCCCAAAACAATGGTGTTTTCCCAGTCAATGTTTGCCCGTACTAATTAACTTCCCCAAGAGAGATTCCCAATTAACCTGAGTAAATAGGTGATGTGATTTACTGTCAGGTGATGGTTTTTTCTACCTTGCCTTCTGATCTATAAAAGGTGATGTCTTTTTCTCAATAAACTACTGATCTTATCCTCCTCCATGCTGCCTCGTATCATTCCTTGATCAGTCTCCTCCGGGACCTACGGCCCGTAGCGGCCCCGATTCGCTACAGTAATGTTTTCATTCTTCAAGCAATGTTTCGACATTACATATTTAGGATACTGTTGCACTGATGGCAAGGTCACAGAGGCATTTAGTGATATGACCAACCCAAACGATCTATGATGCAGGCAAGAAGGCCTTTAAAAAGTGACAGATATGTTAATGCTATGGCTACTCTGCATTTAGATCTGCACCTTTATGGCATCGCACACAAGTCATCCCTAGAGATAACAATCCTCCTCCAACTTGTATACTACTGACTGGTGGTATATCTTGCTTGGAAGCACACCATGTGGCATTCCCACTAGGAGCTGCCAAATATTAAAGCCTCAGTGCGTAGTGCGGCAGATACAAATCTCTGGTTTATAGATTGCATTGCTGCACACATCTCATTTCCACAAACAGTGAGATGTTCTGGGTTCTCTGTGGATGACAGATCAATAGAGGCAGGTGGTGTCTTTTTAAACATCTGCTTGATTTACAAACGTACACACAGAGTATTAGAGAATAAGGAGAGGTGAGCAGATGGCACACTCCTACAGTGCAAGGAAAGAGAAAGGGGGAATGTACTAAAAGCAAAAGAATGCCAGAAAAGAGTCCGTAATTTCAGAGTGCCAGTGTTTACTGACACTTCCCCAATGAAAGATTGTAAAGATGAATATTTTTTTTCTGCAGATGAAAACATGTTAAGAAACCATACACATGTTAAAATGTGTATTCAAAATATGGATTTATTTTGATATAGAAACATAAACAACTTTAAATTAAATGTTATATGCAGAAGTACAAGTGATGTAAGCTGCTTAAAACCTAAACAAGGAAAAGCTTAGAACTTTTTCCGTAAGGGTGAACAATGAACAAACACCATCCCAGTTTATATGACGAGAAAAAGCATCTCTGGTGGAACAATAAAGAAAGTCACTTGTTCCCTGTGAATCATGAAAGAAATCAAATCCTTTTAACAATGTACCTTAGATTCTCTGGATCCCCAAGGCATTTCCAGCAAACTACAGGGCTTCTCTGTCTCTCCCAAACCATTTGTTTCTGAGTACACACCTGCTCCTTTCTCTTAATTAGGAAGAACATGTACACTAATAGTGAGGGAACTGCAGTGGCTCAAGTCGCTAAGACGCTGACTGGGAAGCGGAAGGTCAGCAGTTCGATTCCCGAGTACTGCAGGACGGAAATGAGCTCCCGTCTTCGTCCCAGCTCCTGCCAACCTAGCAGTTCGAAAGCAAGAAATTGCAAGTAGATAAATAGGGACCACTTCGGTGGGAAGGTAACAGCGTTCCGTGCGCTCCGGTGTCTAGTCATGCCTGCCACATGACCACGGAAACGTCTGCAGAAGCAGACAGCGCTGGCTCTTCGGCTTAGAAACAGAGATGAGCACTGCACCCTAGAGTCGGATACGACTGGCTTTCGAGCAAGGGAAACCTTTACCTTTACCTTTACCTTAGTGTTTATGAGCTCTGATTAATATATAAATCATGTATGTGTTTGTATGCCACTAAGTAAATTCTTTTCAAGGTTCCCTTAAGCACAGAAAGATATCCAAATCAGCCACTAACTTTTAGCTCTCATCACCTGACTAGCTATAACTAGTCAGGATCAGCAGTCAGCCCAAGGAAAAGAAGGGTCGAAGAATAGTCAGACCCATATTTTGTCATCTCCAGAAATATGCCTAAAATGATTTACAGATTCTCTCTTTCAATTGTACAATTCAACACAGGTATGCTATGAATGAAAAGGATAATCACTTTCTGTCTCTTCAGATTGTTATGAGAATGCCTCATCAACTAGATAAGGTCTCATAAGATTTTGTCCTCTAAGGGCTCATTTACACATCATAATATTTCTGGTTTTGCATCAGGTTTGAGATTGATGCAAAGATTGGGAGCTATATGATGTACAGCTAACTGTGTGCACACACACACACAATTTTGGCAGGAAAGCATTTTAAAACTCAGGCAGGAGGGGTTTTTTTTTCTTGAATCAGTTGTGTCACTGATATTTAAAAATTATTTTGGCATGTGTGATCATCTGTGTTGGAGTAAATTGTGACTCTAGTGAAGTATATAATACTCCAACTCATTATGCAAGGGAAGATCCTTGGGAAGCGAAGCGTGGACACAGACAGACTTTATGGCTAAAGAACCTGAGAAACTGGTGTGACATGTCCTCGGAAGAACTGTTCCGAGGAGTTAAGAACAGGATGACTATCACCATGATGATAGACAATATCCAGAATGGATATGGCACTTGAAGAAGAAGTATTTATCTAGTTTTCAAGATGGGTGGCTGACATGGGGATTTTATGCCATCACCAAGCTTTGGGTTATTGCCCTATCTCATTCACAGAATTTCACAAGGTGACCAGACACCTTTGATTCATAATGCTCCCATACATCCACACCACTGACTAAATCTTCTTTCTAATTAGATTGGGTGTGACCCTTAACTAGAAGGTATCTTACAAGTAAGAAGGAAAAGATGCTGTTGCTGCGTCATGGCTGCAGACTGGGAGCATTAGAGCCCCTCTGTATGAAACCTTACAGCACTGTGGAGCTGAACTTTTGTCTTATTCTACAGTCTTTCAGGACTGCAGTGGCTTATTTATTTTTATTTTATTTATTTACTATACTTATACCCCACCTATCTAGGAGATTTTCCCACTCTGGGCAGCTCACAACACAAAACTCACACATTAAAAGCTGCTGAACTTGACAACACCCAAGTGCTGCATGATGGAGTGAGCTCTTGCCTCTGTCCCAGCTCCTGCCGACCTAGAAGTTCAAAAGCAAGAAATTGCAAGTAGATATATAGGTATTGCTTCAAACCAAAGGAGCTTTATGGCAAGGACAAACATTATTGAGGGTATGCAAGAGCAAAAGCAAATTAGAAGACAGAGGAAGGAGCTCACTGGACAAGGAACAACATTAAAGGGGGATATAGCTGAGGAACTCAACCTCCTCTACATCATTTGCGGGGGCTGCTGGCAGAGAACAACATGCTATGTGAATGTGGCAAGATACAAAATCTGGCTCATTTACTGGTCTGCCAATGACTGCGAGAAACATGAGGACTTAGGTTTGGCCAACGACAGAGCCAAGTAAGGGGCTTCATTTTGGCAATCCAGGATTTGTTCAGGACACAAAGGAAGAAGAAATAGGTACCGCTTCTGTGGGACGGTAACAGCATTCTGTATGTTCCGGTGTCTAGTCATGCCTGCCACATGACCACAGAAATGTCTGCAGACGCAAACAGCACTGGCTCTTTGGCTGTAAACAGAGATGGATGAGCACCAACCTCTGGAGTCAGATACCACTGGCTTTTGAGCAAGGGTGACCTTTAAAGTCTTTCTATTTAAAGATGCATAGTAAAGGTAAAGGTAAAGGTTTCCCTTGCTCAAAAGTCAGTCATATCCGACTCTAGGGTGCAGTGCTCATCTCTGTTTCAAAGTCGAAGAGCCAGCGCTGTCTGCTGCTGCAGATGTTTCCGTGGTCATGTGGCAGGCATGACTAGACACCGGAGCACACGGAACACTGTTACCTTCCCACCAAAGTGGTCCCTATTTATCTACTTGCAATTTCTTGCTTTCAAACTGCTAGGTTGACAGGAGCTGGGACAAAGACGGGAGCTCATTCCGTCCTGCAGTACTCGGGAATCAAACTGCTGACCATCCGCCTCCCAGTCAGCATCTTAGCCACTTGAGCCACTGCAGATGAGCCACTGCACTGCACTGCACTGCACTAAGCTACTTGAGCCACTGCACTTGAGCCACTGCATAGGGTGCCAAAAATGTATAGCGATTTTAAGGAAGGAAGAAACTGTATTAAAATTGTAATATTCAATATATACCAGTAACAAAAGATGAATACAAGTCATGTTTGATTTCTGCAATTACATGAGGTACTCAAAATAGTTACCATCAGCATTCAGACACTTCTGATTACAGCAAACTACTGCTTGAGCAACATTGACCAAAGCATCCACTTGTATCACTGTGCATGCCATTTCATTTCCTTCCCAAAGTACTGCCAGTGTAGCCAGTTCTCTACAGTACACCACATCCTTTAAGCCCGCCCGCCTCCCCTAGATTAAAGTCAAAGGGTGTTAAATCCGGAAAACATGGGAGAAACTCAACCATACCTCATTTAAATGATCATGCATTCCCCTAACAACAATCATGCTTCCAACATTTTCTTTTACTGTCCTGCCTTTCACTTGGTGATGCTAGCATTAATTATTTTGAGTCAACACCATAATACTGTATGCATTGCTAACATAATTCAATTCAACTTCAAAAAGTAAGACATAGATAACATCTCTTAAAATGTGTATACATTTTGGCACCCTCTATGCATGTATAAAAGTGCCATGGTGGGGAGTCAAGTTTCCAGTCTGCATAAGCAACTGGCCAGCATGTTAGAACAAGGTGGAAAGACTCCAGGCAGAGAAGGTTCATGGATAATCATGCTATTTTTTGCCTCTCAAATTCAGCCCACTTCCTCTTCAAAATGCTGAAGAGTCATGAGGGCTCATGGTTGTCTCTTTTTCCTTCCTTCTCCCCCACCATTTACATGGACCTGGTTTATCCTGTCATGATGCCAGTATGAATTGTGGAAGTTTTTAAAAACTGAAGTGTGTAAAACAAGACATTAAAAACTTTCCTTTTTGTCAGTTATGTGTCCCCATGTGTGAAAGAGGAAGTTTTCATAATTTGTCTTGTGGAGAGGATGAAGTAATCTGCAGATGAGCATGAGGAACGGCTAGTAAAGAGTTGGAAGACTGATATATCTCAGACAGCATAGAAACACTCTGAAGTCTGTATTAGATCTTTTGCATCTGCTTGCATTATTTCATCCTCAGGTGCAAATGCTGGAGTCCGCTGAGGCAGATGGAATAGAGGAAAGAGTAGGGAAACAACTACCAGCCAACCTCCCATATGTTGCTTAGGAACATGAGCAAATCCCTTGGGGAAAACACTGGGAGAATAGTAAGTGTGGCTGAGAATATAAACAAATGGTTCAAAGATGAGGTAAGAAAAGAGGGCAAAGCTGGCCTAAAAAATACTTGTAGTACGTGGGGTAGAAGAAGCCACATCATTTACATCAGCAACCTACTACTGCTGCACTTTTTAAAATGTGAGGGATTCTAAGAGAGTTAATCTATCAATATAATTTAAATATACATCTAATTTTCTTTAGAGGGACTGTGGTGGCTCAAGTGGTTAAGACATTGAACTTGACGACTGGAAGGTCGGCAGGTCAGCAGATCAAGACCCAAGTACTGCATGATGGAATGAGCTCCCAACTCTGTCCCAGTTCATGCCAACCTAGCACTCTGAAAGCAAGACATTGCAAGTAGATAAATAGGTACCACTTTGATGGGAAGGTAAACAGTGTTCCGTGCACTCTGGTGTCGAAGCATACCTGCCACATGTCCACAGAAATGTCTGCAGATGCACACAGCACAAACAGAGATAAGCACTGAACCCTAGAGTCAGATACGACTGGCTTTCGAGCAAGGGTGACCTTTACTGTTACCTAATTTTCTTTAAGGGAGGTAAATCCTCTTTAACTATTATTCTAGTTTGCTAGTTTCTTAGGAGTAATGTTTTCTGAGTCAGTTGTGCATTCTCAAATTTTGGAGTTGCATGTTTAGCGAGATAATATTTACAGGTATATAGTGACCAGATCCTGAATCTTTTAAATCATCCTATATCAGTACATTCCTTTCTTATTTATTTATTTATTTTTATAACTACCCTTTTTGCCTAAACAACCCAAGGAGGCTCACAACATCAGTTAAAACCCATACCCAATACTAATTAAAACCAAATACTATAACACTATCTTTAAAATGTCCATAAAACCTCCCCAATCCCCTTTAAAAAAGGACACCTGGGCAGGAGTAAATAAGAACCCCGGGCAGGGCTAAATAAGCTAGCAGGGCTGGGCTGTGCTACCAGTTGTATCCAATACCTGCTGGCATAACCACATTTTTAAGGCCTCCCTAAGGGGAGCAACTCTGCCTGGAGGCACGATTCAAGTGGCAGGAGGTTCCATAGGGCTGGAGCAGATACCAAGAAGGCTCTCCTCCTGGTCCCAGTGCATACCTGTCAAGTTTCAAGAAATTTCTGTTAAACCCCCATATTTTACATGCTTTCCCGCCTTAAACCCCCATATTTTACATGCTTTCCCGCCATCATCCCATATTAGTTAGACTGGAATTAGACTGGAGTTAGACTGGAGGCCAGCACAGGATAAGCATAGCTGTCCAGTTTCCTGTTTTGGCTGGGAAATTTCCCTTATTTGACAGAAATTTCCCAAAACTTGACAGGTATGTCCCAATGAGATGTGCCTCCCTGGATGATGGGACCACTATGGAGACCCTACAGTCTGCTCTCGTAGGATGGGTCAAAAACCTTGTGGTGATGTGGTCTTCTTCAATGTACTCCTTAATATGGTGAAGACGTTTGAGTGTGTCAGTGAAGCTGGAAGCAGTGCCATCAGGAAGTGAGATGCTATTATGAGTTTGGATCTTAGCTGGGTCACCAAAGGAGAATGTTCACAACTGAAACACCAGATGAAGGTGTACATGCACTCTTCAAGGTTAATGGTCACATCAGGCGAAGAGAATGGATAGTTCCAATGGTGATGAGAGTGGCAGCTACTGAATAACAATGGTCGCTGAAGGTGACACTGGTAGAGGAAGAAGCAAAGGCAGTGACACTCGAGCTAACTTTTGTTAGTACTGCACAGAAAGAGATAATGGGAAATCACTGCTGAACTATTCTTATTTCAAAACCCTATGATGAGACAACCCAAAATGAATCAAGAGATAGTGCTGGAAGATGACTTGCCCAGATTAGCCACATGGGAATATCAAAGGATAAGTACAAATAGCACTGTAACTAATAATAAAACTAGGTAAAAGCTGAAAGTAAGACAAAACAATCCTATTTTCTTACAGACCTGTATAACAGTGTACTGAAAGAAACAAAATTAGTTCATTCCTAGATTACTTTTTCCTATATGCCCCCTCTGGGTCTATCTTGCTCCTGATTTCTATTACCATTGCTTATTCTTCTTGAATCCATCTTTCCTTTGTCTACAGGTAGCTCCCATCTGTTCTTGAAGCATCTTTAACTCCTCCTATCAATTCTGTTCTTTTAATTCAGTTGACACAGCTCTTAATGCTTTATGAATCTCTATTTTAAGAATCTTAAAAACTATTCAGGTGTTGGATATTGTGGCAGAAAACAGGTAAGGAGGAGACTCACTGATCTCACTTGTTCCATTGTCACTTTTCTCATCTTCCTACACATGAGTTTGAAAAAGAGAACCTCATCTAGCTATGGGGGGTTCTCCACATGAATGAGGACTTGGGAAATTTAGGATACTAATTCATGTGGGGAGCTTCCATAAATAGGCTATAGCAGTGATGGCCAACCTTGACATTCCAGCTGTTCTTGAACTTCAATTCCCAGAAGCCCTGATCAGCCGGTGTGTTGACTTGGGCTTCTTGGAATTGAAATCCAAGAAAACCTAGAGTGCCAAGGTTAGCCATTACTGGGCTATAGCATGTTGTTAAAGATGACAGTAGAAAGCAGTAGGACTAATGTGCTCAAGTGTTTGCTGTCCATAGTTTCAACCTGAACAGGGTTGTAGTTGATTTTGAACAGTTGACTAGTGATCTTTTTCTTTCCTACTGACAACCTGAATAGCATCGACTCCTGATCTTAGCATCCCTGGAAATTACTGTGTACAGAACCCAAAAGAATAAGATATAATTTAAACGGATATCCAAAAGGAAATCTATCTTTATCACTAGATGATAATCACAGCTTACACACCATTGTTTCACTTTTAGTGCCTGCAGGTGCGATGATTGCATTACATTAGTCACAACCTCTTTGAAGAAAGTGTGTGTTTGTCCTTCTCTGAATGTGTACACATTGAAAGTGCTCAGTTACAGAGCGCTTCTGCTGAGCTGGCACTGAATTTCTCAGCAGTGTTCATGTTAGATTTTTTTTTATATAATACTAGACACATTAATTCTTTTTCTGTTTATATTTCACACAATTTAGTCCTATCAAGATGCCATATTCAGTGCTAGTATTATTGCCTGAAGTTGCATCCGTGCTAACAGGCCATTTTAATCTTATTTATTGTGTCCTGTGGATCCTTTGAAAATTGATATTTTACACAGGGAAAATGCAGGCACTTGCAGAAGCTGTATTGTAACCATTTCATCAAGACATTTCAGTATCTTTGGGCATATTTTGCCACAAGCCTTCACGGTTGAATTAATCCTGTCTAGCTGGCAGCAATCTGCTTATTTTTCCTTTCCTTTCAAAGTGGGTATCAGATACTTTTTAAATCCCAAGCATTTAAATCCATTGAATTATTTATTAACATAACAACAATGCTCTAGAATTATTAAAGCTACTTAAATAATTTACCATAAGCCACATCCTTTAACCCAAAGGGAATGTTGGCAATGCAGAACTACCTCAGTTCATTCTGAGTTTTTCTGGATGACATGACCAACAGTAAATTTATCACTGAGAACAGCAACATTCTCTCTCTTTTTAATCAGAGCTGTAAAGACAAAACATCAGGTAAAGAGATAATGAAGCATATAGGTAAGTTAAACAGCAGGGTGAATATAGCGTAGGGATGCAAAGACTTGCTTGCCTCAGTCTTCCATGAAGATGTCAAACTGAAACATTCCTCTCACTATTGAGACTGATCAGGAATTCCTAGATGTTCTCAATGAACCAGTTCTTCTGTGGTTGCTGTCTGTTTTGTCTATGGTTTCCTTTTCTTTTGAGAAGCATTTCTTGCCATTTACAAGGACATGGAAAGCAGTGGGTTGAATTATTTCTCATTCTTGGGTATATTTTCCTTCCAATTGGTTATCAAACAGAAATGTTTAATATATGTGTAAGAAGGGGGAGCAGTCTAACAGCAGTTTTTAAAAAGAGAAGTCAAGGAAATGAAGTATGATAAGGTTAACATTTGTGCCAAATAAATAGTTGAAAAGCTTTACTTTAAAGGTAACATTTTCAAGCATTTGGAAAGATAAGCTCTACTGGAAAAGCATTAATACAGCTTCTGCAAAAGAAGTCAGTAAACATGTGAGCCCTGATCGGGTAGTCAAATTCTGTGGACTTCTGAAAAACTTTAGCAAAAGACTTCTCATCAAAATGTTTTCACCAAAGATTCTTGGACAATCCTAAGTTTTTACAGGATATCATTTTGTGACTGGAATTTGGTTAGGGATCAGAAGGCAGAACAGAAATAGAAAACTAGCTGTCCCTTCATGCTGTATTATCTCAGAATGTGGTGATGGCTGCCAACATAAAAGATTTAAAAGGGGATTGACAAATTTATGGATACTTAACCTGTCAATGACTTTTAATCATGATGACCATACATTATTTTCATTACTTGCCACATTTTGTAATGGTAATGTATGGTTGTGAGAGCTGGACCATAAGGAAAGCTGAGTGCAGAAGAATAGACACCTTTGAAATGTGGTGTTGGAGGAATGTTTTGAGAGTACCCTGGACAGCAAGGAGAACAAATAGGTCAATCTTAGAAGAACTCAACCCTGACTGCTCATTGGAAGGTCAAATAGTAGATAGAGATGGAGCTAAAGTACTTTGGACATCAAATGAGAAGAGAGGAGTCACTTGAGAAAGCCTTGATGCTGGGAAAGATGGAGGGCAAAAGAAGAATGAGGCAGCATAAAATGAGATGGCTAGGTGGTATTGTAGATGCAATGAGCACAGAGCTGGGTGGGTTTCATTTCATTTATTTAGTTTCATTTAATATTTCTATACCACCTTTCTCAGACTGATGGCCGACTCAAGGCGGTTTACAAAAACATGAAATGACAAAGAACAAATTGCACAAAGTTACATAATTTAATTAATCAATTATACACAATAGAAATTCAGTTACAATAGAAAACAAAATAACCCCATAAAACAGAGGCAACAGCAATACAAAATGTCAGTAATACAGTACATTTTAAAAAAAACATTTGAGTGTTGAGGAGGATGGTGGAGAACAGAGGTGCCTGGCGGACAATGGTCCATGGTGTCACAAAGGGTCGGAATTGACTGTGTGACTGTACAACAAAATATATTATTTTCAGTATCAGAGCCAATATTCCTCTCTCAACCAGGTGTTGGGGAACATCAGCTGGAGGTTGCTATATTGTTATGGTTAGACAACTCTACAGTTACACTCTAGCTTTAATCTACTAGCAAACTAGTAACTTGCTGGAAACACAGGAGGTAAGGGCTTTAGAATTCCAGATTTGCTTTGGTAATCTTTTAGTTGCAGTTACACTTGCTTCTTTTACACCAGGGAGTTCTGTTCACAAGAGAGATGTCTGAATTACGGTACTTCTTCAACATGCAGCTGGAAAGGAAGATCTTACTGCAGAACATACTGTTCCATAATGTGTTCATGTCCAACAGACTACCAGCCCATAATTCTGTGTTTCTGGAAGTTCTTTATCAGAGGTTAGATGGCCATATGTCAGAGAGACTTTACCTGTGACTAATCATACCTGCCACATGACCATGGAAATGTCTGCAGAAGCAGACAGCGCTGCCTCTGGGAGACTGTTCCTTTCTTTCGGCTATAATTAAAATCAGGATTGGGACCTTGAAACATAGTTTGGAATCACCTTCCATAATAACGTGCATGGAATAAATGATGAATAATTATAATCAATATTTATATTTTAGATACATTTTTCTAGGACATGGTAGTCAACGGGTTTTGAAAAACTGAATTATATTTGTAACAACCTGTCAGATATATATCACATTTATACAATCAAAGGCTCCAGAGACTGTAGATGCTACATCCACATCATAAGCTACATTGAACTCTATATAACTAACTTCTGGTAGATGCACAGTCATTCTCTTTTGCACTATCCAGAATGATTTCAGTAAGTCCTTGTGTTACACAGTGAAACTAAAAATTCTCAGGCATATAAATATGTATACTATATGTCACCTGTTTTCCCTTCCTTTGTGATGAGGCTTAGGTTCATCATGACATGGTTGACATTGTTCAAGGGTAGAATATCCGAAAACCTGATCTAACTTATTGTGTTTTTAAAAATGAAACATTGACAGATGTGATGTTATACTTTCACTTGGCAGCATGTTTGTTGAAGTTATTGTATAAATACAACAGACCTCTAAGAACAAACATGGAATGGCAGTTTTCAAAGTAACGTTTCTCCACAGGCTAAAGTACAAGTTACAAGAAGTCCAAACTATGGAGAGATAATTGATGATCCTGCGCATGGCTACTATATATTTCTTAGCTTTACGTATATATCAAGGTCTGTTGGGACTACTAGAAACATCTGGAATTCTGACAGTCTATTCATGGCAGTCCTTACAAAATGTCAGCCATGGTGGAGGAGGCCAATCTGAACTCACTCATTTTCCCAGAGGCAAACTGGTGATGAGACTAAAAGAAAAATAACTTGCTGCAAAATCAGAATGCAAGACAAAAGGGAAATCTGAGCTCTAAAACACAAATCTCATTTGAACTCATTTTTTTGCCCATTTCCCAGGAGGCCATTGGAGAGAAAGGCAATCTGGGGGACAACTCAGCCAGGAAACACAAGGCAGAAGCAGAGTCTGAGTCTCAAATAAAAATACACCATTTACCCCGCTCCCCCAGAAAAGCATAACAGAATATCACTTCCACAGAAGGCAAATTGCTAATGCTCATAGTAACACTAATACCACACATTCCTACATTCCCCAAAAACAAAGCAGACTCCTGTCCAAACAATATTATTTTTTTAAAAAAACTCCCCACAAAACCAAGTTAAAGCATGCAACACATGCATTCCCATACAAAAGGCAAACCCTACACCATATCTTCTTGTTGTTGTTCTGCCATATCTGAATCTGAGTCTTGGAGATCCTCTTGGCCATCAGCCATGAAGACTATCCTGAGAATATAACGCAGTGACCTTTCATCTGCTTTCCACATCACAGTGTGACACCCATACCACTGATGCAGTTCTGTCAGTCACTTTCTGGTCCTGAGCCCTTTTGGCACACAAAGTCCTCCTCAGCCCCAGGCCAGTATTGATGAAGCTGCTGCCCTCCATCAAGATTTAGTCAAGTGGGATTTAATCCATTTGGGGACCATCACCCTTTCCTGTGGTCTTTGCCACCCAAGGCCATTTGTCTTTAGGGTTGTCGGATTAGTTAACTGCCGCCTGATGATCAATGTTGAGTCACTGGCAATAAAGTTTACTCTATTACCATAGCAGGATAACCTGTCTGACATCTACTGTCCTAAAAACAAGGGAACAACAAAGACAACAACACTCAGAGAAAACATAAAGTCAAATTAAAAATAATTGCTATTTGCCACAATAGCTCTCCAGGATACTGGATTTATTTTAAGTCAATTTAGTATTAATTTTTGTCCCTCCCTTTCTACAAGGGGTGGAGATGTACACAAGAAAATTGCATCCATTTGATACCATTTTAACTGGCATGGCCCCATCCTATAGAATCCTGGTATTTGTGGTTTGGTGAGGTATTTAGGATCCTGTGTTCAGGAATTTCAATTGCTCTGAGCTACAGAAGGGAACTCTGTCAGCGTCTCAGTCAACTACAAATACCAGTACTCCTTAGGATAAAGTATGAGAGTTGGAGAACTCCCAAAATGATATAACTGTATAGTGCAGAAAGGTTCCTGTCACCTATTTTATTTGCAAAACAATTTTTATAGGGTGAGTGGATTAAGCTGAGTGAAACTGGCTCTATGACAGATTAGGGCAGGGGTGCCCAAACCTTTCAGGCTGTGGGCTGGTCATTTGGTTCAGGGAACCATTCCCTATGGCCTGGGGGCCCTATCTGGCCTCAACGTCAATTCATCCAGCCCACGAAGCCCTTGTCACTCCTGGAAGTGGAAGTAAAATGTGCCCATACGGGCAAGTTTTACTTCCGTTTACAGAAGTGACAAGGGTTTTGCGGGCTGGATGAATTAGCATCAGGGCCATAGTTTGGTCCCTGGGCCATAGTTTGGCCACCCCTGGATTAGGGAATCAAATTTAAGTCTAATGTCCCAATCCAAACATTTAATCTAATGCACCAAAACTGAGCAACACACTAAATATGTGCACAGAAATACAGTCCTGTGGTTGTACAGATTTGACAGAAATAGAATGCAATTAAACTCAGGAATATATACTCTCTACAGGAAACTCGTTTCCTTTCCCAGTTGGGATTTACTGAAAAATATATGCCTCAATGATCAAATTTACAAATTAAGTCCATGTTGATCTTCCAGAGATTACATCCCAACACAAACCTTACTAAATGCAAGGAGGAGGCTTATGTGACATGGCAGACAGATGTTTTCACCAGTTGGGAGAGGATTATTTGACCCCAGTAGGCCAAATAAATATGTTTCTGTTTCATGTTGCCCAGTTTCTGCAACTTTTCTTCCACATTTTTTTTTAAAATCTGAAACTACATCTTTATTTATAAAGAACCTGCCACTAAAATATTCAAAAATGCTTATATGGATTATAATAAAGCAATTAATAATATGGAGTGAAGGAGAGAAGATAGTTGATGTGTCTTTTATCTCAGAACATAAAATTAGTGTGTTAAAGAGGTATGGATCATTCCTCCAACAAAGCAAGAAATGGTTGGATTGTTTCATTGCTGATTATACTCAGGTACATCCATACGGCATGAGCAGCTGCAAAGAATCAGGGTACTGGAAATGATGTTTCCCCTGTGGGCAGCTACAATAAACTCTTGTTTTTGCTGCTCTGATTTAAAGTGGGAGAAAGTCTCCGATGGAATGCAGCTGAACATTGGAGGACTATTTTCCATTTACAGTACAGTGGGGAGAAGATTCGTGGGTTCTCCATAGAGATGAATCTAATATTTCAATTTATTAACTGTGCTTCAGATAGAACCTCGCTGAAAGCATTCAGTGAATATTAAGTAGGATTTATTATAGTGTTCATCAGATTCGGCTTTAGGATATTTCTCAGCACACAGTACTTACTTCACCACCCCTTGCCTATCTTGGCATAAGTGACATATTGTACTGTGCTCAATTTTGGCAATAGATCCCAAATTCTAGATCAAGCATAGGCTGTGGGATGATAGAACAGCATTGCTAGAGCCTCCACTGAATGATTTATGGAGTATCGTTCACACCACCTTCAAAGCAAAATGTTCTCTCTTCCTGCCTGCTGAACAGAAGGAGCTGGTGCAAACATCGGCATCCGCAAGAGGAACCAAATGGAATATGTGACAAGAAAAACAAGTTACACAAAGCAATTCAAATGGAGCCAAAAAACTTTTCCCTCTGTTTTTAAATTAAATTGACATGTGTAATTATATATGTAGGCCAGAAGAAAATTCACAAAGGTTATGTAAAACAAAATAAGAAAAATATACTGGTATAGTGAACTGTATATATGCTATTATTCTATGTACACAAATATAGATATAGCTACAGTTACATAGATATTTATATTGTAAGAACAAAAATGTGAAAGGGAGAGAAATTAAGCAACGGGTACGGAAGCAGGAAAGATGGTCAATGGTAGAAATGGAAAAGCTTTGACATCAGTGAGTACAAATGTTTGCCAGGGTTAAACAGGCAATCTATCTTTTTGCCTCTTGTGGTCTAAATTGCTTTTCCTGAGTACACAGTCTGTTCAGCCCTGGCAACCTTTCATGTTGACCAGTTTCAGGGCCTACAGAAAACCTGAGAATTTATGTTCTTCAGCTACTATTTAAATATATAGCAGGGTACAAGGCAATTTTTGTGTGTCAAAAGACAGGACATGTTACAAAAATGGAAAGGCAACTGCAATAGGGACAGGGCCGAAGCCAGGACTCTAGGTGAGGCTTTTTTTTTTTGGTTTTCTTTTTTTTTGGGGGGGGGTGTTCAGGAGGGGCAAAAAAAATTCAGGAGGGGCATCAATGTCACACTCACATTGGCATTACGGGGTGGGTTGGGGGGGCTGTTTGCTCAGGAGGGTTTTCAACACCACCCCCATCTCCCCACCTGGCTACGGCCCTGAATAGGGGGAAAATGAGAAAAGAGCAACCTTGGGTTTGGTGAGTAGATGGATACCAGCAGAACAAGAGAAACGGAGGTAATAAGAAGTAGGTGACAATAAATCCATCAATGGCTATTCATTGTGTCTATATAGGGTTCATTTGAATATAGGGAACAAAGTTAGAAATTAATACCATATAGAAATTGAAGGAAATAACGAAGAGAAAGAAAAGATATATGGTGATCAAAGTTGGGAGTAGAATAAAAAAGGCATGAGATGTACTGAATACTTGAGAATTGAAGAGTGTTGTTGAACATGAGAACTAGGCTGTCTTGAAAAAAACACATTATGATCCAAAATAGAAGTAACCAATATTTTTGCAGTATTAGAAGAGCTAGATGAAGTTTGGTTGCTGTAGAGCCATGACCTAAAATGGCTTGCTATATGATCCACCCCACATTCCATATTTAATTATTTATTAGCTGATTGCCTGGCCTTGCCCGGAGTGTGTTTGTTGTATGTGCAGGTTTTCCGGCGCCTGATTCACCCCAACACACAGACTCTCTCTCTCTCTCTCTCTCTCTCTCTCTCTCTCTCTCTCTCTCTCTCTCTCTCTCTCTCTCTCTCTCTCTCTCTCTCTCTCTCTCTCTCTCTCTCTCTCTCTCTCTCTCTCTCTCTCTCTCATTCAGGCACACACATCCATCTTCCACCAGTGACTGACCCGGAACCCACTGTCTCGTGCATTTTCTTGCGCGCACACACACAGACACACACTCCTTGTCTCTCTCTGTCTCTCACTCACACAGCAGTGATGTACATTGAAAGTGTCTTGTTCCTGGGCTATAGAGGCTTACATGGAATGGGTTGTTCCATCCGCATCTGTTTTATAGATGTAGGTTTTCTCAGGAATTACAGGACCTTTCCCTATCAGCCATTCACTCTCAACCAATCACAGTCCAATATGCAAATCAGCTCTTTCCAACATTCTATTTCTAGGCCTTGCTGTTAAACCAGTCACAGTCCAACATGCAAATCAGTTCTTACCCCAACATTCTATTTCCAGGCCTGTGGGAATCTGTCTGGTTTCTGTCTGCCTGTATGCTTCCTGCCTGCATTCTCCACATTTTGTAAACAAAGGTCCCTCTGTGATGACGTGAGACAATGCTTGCTTTTGCACATGCACAGACAGTGTGAAAAAATGCTGATTCACCCTCTATATATGGGTCTGAGATTCTGATAGGCTGATGTGTGTGTGACTCATGTAACTCTATACTCTGTTTAATAAAGCAGACACCATTATTCCTTTGTTGAGCTTTAAAGACTGCAGTCGTGTATTTCATTCTATCTTTATTTCTTCTATAATTCTTCCTAATGGAGCTGGCTCTGCTTATGAACTTTTCTTTCTCTGACTCTCTGTGGCTATAAACTGCTCTGAGTAACACTGGCAAACTCTCAGCAACTGGTGCCCCGATGCGAGGCTCTGAACTACGGAAAAAGCCTTTCAACTGAGACAAGCTTTTAACACCTCATAACAACCGGATAATTGCTTTATTGTCTCTCACCCCCGACCGAGTAAGGTCCGACCAGTGAAAAAAGTCTTCAGGTGCCTGACGTCATCCAAGCTCTATCTTGGATCCCACAGGGTGAGTGACATTATGGGGGGTGTTTTCACGTCACTGCACCAGAAATCTGCTAAAGATTTGCTTTATCTTTTGAATAAGAATGGGCAGAGAGCAGATGCCACAGAAGTGCAGGAATTACTTAAGACTATAGAAAATGTGTCACCTTGGTTTCCACAAGAGGGCAGTCTTGATTTAAAAACATGGGACAGGGTTGGGAATGACTTTCAGAGACATGCTGGGGTTTCTGTTCCAGTGCAACTTATCTGGAGTAAAGTCAGAATTTGTCTTCAAAAACTTACTCCAAAGAATATTCTTTTGTCCCAAAAGCTTGCTGCCCCACTGCCACAGCTTTTGCCACCAGCCAAGGGAGAGCCTCTGCCCCCTACTGCCCCCCCATATGGGAAACAATGGCATGAACCCCCTGATGGAGGTGGGGGTGGAGATGGAGATGGAACGTTATATCCTGCCTTGCAGCAATCAAGCGCTGTTAGCCCTACAAAAGCACCGTTCTCTGCTGCTTTATCTGCGGCTGTTCTGTACTTGGAGCCTGCTACTGTATTTCCAGTCATCGGAGAAGTCCCAGCAGTTGGAAATGCTACAGCACTTCCTGCCATCTCTAACAAAAAACAATTAATGCCAGCTGATTGGAAACAAATGATCAGGACCTCATCACAGATGGAAGCTGTTACTGCATGCAGGGTGGAAGGCAGAAAGGATTGTGATTCCAAGGGGAGCACAGAAGACCTCAGCTTGCCTCTGAAGCAACCCTCATCATGGAAAGCTGGGCCAGAGGAGGAAGGCAAAAAACCCAAACTCAGAAAGGGGTCTTCTCGCAAATCCAACCTGGCACAGACAGTTTTTCAAGTTAAGATTCAGATGCTGCAGCTGAGAGAAGCCCAGAGGAAAAGTGGCGTGGATCCTTCCTCTATGGACAGCAGGCTTTTGCCAAAATACAAGGTGGGAGAGGACATACTCCAGTTTTTGGCTGATTTTGAATCACTCAGCCCTCAAGCAAAGAGATCCAGAGTGGGCTGTTCCAAGTTACAAGCATCAGGACCGCAGGGGAAGCAACTGGGAATTCCCTGTACTGTCCATCAGTGTGGGAGTTACTTGAAAGTTCTTGAGAAGCTGTTCTTTGTGCTCCTACCTCATCTGCCTGCTTAAATACAGATGGGTGTGCCTGGAGCATGAAGGAATGAGTGTGTTGGCTGAAAAGCTGAAAGATGTGCTTGTTTGGGGGGGGGGGTGGAGGGTTGCCTGGTTGTCTTGTGAATTCAGTGTGAATTAACTCATGGCCTAATTCCAACCTTGCCATACCAAGAACTGTGCTGGAGAGAAGATGGTGTTTAAGCTCTAATCTGAGAAGAATAAATCTTCAATCAACACTTGGACTTTTAATTTGGACATTTTAATTGGACCAAGGTTTGTCATGGACTTCAAAACTCTGTGATCTCAGTGAATTGGCTTTGTTTGCATTATAAAACCTGAAAACCTTTTTAAAATTGTCTACATGCTCATGCTATGAGTTTGAAATGCTCTGCTAATATTTGTACTTTACCTATTTGATCTACCATGCTATGCTGGTTTTAAGATATCGAATGCCTCTTTCACTTGTACCTAGTGAGAGAAGAAATGTAATGCCTTACTCATGTAATTGGGGGGTGAGAAATGCTTGCTAGAATGCTACAGAAACCTCCTTCATGTAAGGAAGAAGAAAAATGTTCATGGTTTGTTCATGCTTAAATGCTTTGCTTATTCTCTTGCAGGTGCAAGACCTGTCTTTGCTTATGCTATATTTTGCTTTGTGTAACTGCATATCTCAAGGTACCTCCAGAAGTACATGGAAGAGTTTTCAGTACCCTACATATGTAAAGGGGTTTGTTATATTGCATTTGTGTTTATATGTCAGGCATGTTTCATGTCTAGTTCCATGGTGCGAGTAATAACACGGCACTGGTCATTAGGCATGGCATTAGGCACTGGTCATTAGGCATGGCATTAGGCAAGGAGTTGGTTATCGGACACTTGCAACATATTGACAGGTCTACCCTCTTCTCCAACCCCCTGGAACAATTTAACAACACCCGCTGGCGAAGCATGATGTTCAAGAAATACACTAAAGGGCTTTGTTTCTGCTGTCATAGTTCTGGGGTCTGGAATAGTAAATGGAAGCACTGGACTCAAGCAAAAAGGGTTTTGCAGAATGTAGGCAATTATACGGGGTGTGATGATTATTTTTGGTTATGGGGTAGTTATAACAGTTCTTATAAGCTTAATTATACCTTGTTTAACACTACTATTGAAGATATATATGATGTATTTCCTATGTTTACTCCTGATTATTCTGCTATAGCTAGTGGTTCAATTTGCAATGGATGGCAAATTAAGGATCCCAACATGTGGTTCTTTTTTAATGGAGTTACCACGAATTTCCACCCAGGACGATATCAATGTGCAGCATTGGGTTATTTTACCTTACCTGTACAAGTGTAAACGCCGCTTCAGGCTGATGCACAGCGCCGGCGGGCTGTGGCCGGCCCCATGGGTTCTGGTTGCAATGATGAAGTGATAATCGATGTTCAGCTTTCTGATGGTAGCTCCTGGGGGAGAGCTATAGGAGGTGCTATCACTGGAGCACTCACCTTGAGATCATACCCTGGTGTCATTTCCCAGGAAAATAGAAGGTCCAGTTTGGGACTCACCTGTAGGCTTGAGAAACCAATCAATGCCACAGGGAGGGTTATACAGGGTCTTCAAATGGAAATCACTGAGCTCCATCAAGATCTAGTGCAGGACAGACTGGCCATAGATTACCTATTAGCAAAATCCGGAGGATTTTGTAAACTGGTCGGGAACCAGGGGTGTCAGGTGAAATCCCAGGATCTGAATAATACTATTGAGAAAGAACTCCAGGATTTACAGGAGACCATTACTAATAATGTACACACTGATGTTAATCTCTTTGATTGGATGACTTCTTGGTTGCCTGATCTGTCTGTCCTTAGACATTTTTTCTTTTATGGGGTCATTGCTATTATTTGCCTTATATTTTTATGTTTTTGCATTTATTGTATTCCTAATCTTATTTCTATATGTAATACCTGTCCACTGCGTAGAAGGGAGACATCTGGTTTTGCAAGACGGCAATTGTACTCAATGCGTTATCATCCTCTTGAACAGGGTACCAGGAGTCAGGAGGGGTGCGATGTCCAGGAGGACAGTGATGATGAATATGGAGTAGTTATGGATTATGCTGATATGCAGGGGTTTAATTGGCCGTCCATCTCTCAAAATTAAATGAAAAAAGAGGACATGTGGGAATCTATCTGGTTTCTGTCTGCCTGTATGCTTCCTGCCTGCATTCTCCACATTTTGTAAACAAAGGTCCCTCTGTGATGATGTGAGACAATGCTTGCTTTTGCACATGCACAGACAGTGTGAAAAAATGCTGATTCACCCTCTATATATGGGTCTGAGATTCAGATTAGGCTGATGTGTGTGTGACTCATGTAACTCTATACTCTGTTTAATAAAGCAGATGCCATTATTCCTTTGTTGAGCTCTAAAGACTGCAGTCATGTATTTCATTCTATCTTTATTTCTTCTATAATTCTTCCTAACGGAGCTGGCTCTGCTGAGGAACTTTTCTTTCTCTGACTCTCTGTGGCTATAAACTGCTCTGAGTAACGCTGACAAACTCTCAGCACAGGCCTTGTTGTTAAACTGCCATTTTTTCTCCCAAGGCACCTTGGGAGTTGTAGTTCCCATTCCTTTCCCAATTTTGTGGGGCACAGGGCCCACCTTAGGCCCAGGGACCCACATCTTGACCATCTCTCCTGCACCAGGTAAGTGTGTGCACAGTTTGGATGGGGACAGTTAAGAGGTGTGGAAGCCTTTCCAGGACCCACCTGGGGACATTTGATTTTTATAGATATAGATTTATGTATTTACATTTATATCACCATCCACTCACCGTGGCGACTCAGGGCAGCTTACAATCAATAAAATAATAGTAAAATAATCCATAAAATAAAAAAATATCTTGCTCCTCTGGCCGCTGTTGGTGCCTGGAGGTTGGCAGTGACGTCCTCAGCTGCCTGCGAGGCCACAGCATCTCTCACCCCTCTGGCTATTGGTGGGACCAGGAGGTCAGCAGCAACATTCTCAGCCACTCGCAAGGCCTCGGCGTTCTTCTCACCCCTCTGGCCATTGGTGGGGCCAGGAGGTCGGCAGCAATGTCCTCCATTGCCCATGAGGCCTCAGCGTCTCTCTCACCCCTCCAGCCATTGGTGGGGACAGGAGGTTGTCAAGGATGTCCTCAGCCACCTGCGAGGCCCCGGCATCTCTCTCACCCCTCCAGCCATTGGTGGGGACAGGAGGTTGTCAAGGATGTCCTCAGCCACCTGCGAGGCCCCGGCATCTCTCTCACCCCTCCGGCCATTGATGGGGCCCGGAGGTCGGCAACAACCTCAACTGCCCACGAGGCCCCGGCGTCTCTCTCACCCCTCCGGCCGTTGGTGGGGCCTGGAGGTATTACCAATGCCTCTTCCCACTAGCATCCAAAACTCACTTTTATAACCTGTCACTAGCATTCTGATATCAGGAAGTGCAAGAACAGAGGGAAAAGAGGAGGACATAGGTTATGTAGTGTAAAATAGTGAATAAGCCAAACCAGATAGGACATACATGAAAAAGGAGAAGATAGCTGAAGAATACAAAAGAAGCAAGCAAGACAGATGGAACTGCAGAGAAGAAAGCAGTATGAGTCAAAAAATCCAAGAAAAAAGAGGAGGAGAGGAGAGTGGACTTGAGGTTTTAGAATGGCCTGGGATCCAGTTCCATATTTTAACATTGATCTCAAAGGGAAAGTTGGGTTCAGTTTCCAATTACTCAATTTACTGCTGCTTTTGGCGAACTGTTCAAGTCATCAATAAGGGTTTCTGCTGTATGGTGAACACATGGAAATATAATTTTTTAATGAATTGAATCGTATGAGGTAAAGAAGAGGCAACTTTTTAAAAACATAATAAAAATTAGGTGTATAGGATGAGCAAATCAGCCCATTTTAACTTTCACATTTGAATTTTTTAAATGGCAAGATCCTTTTATTGTACTTCTGATGAACTTTGCAAAGTCCAAGGAATTCTTTAATGCAATGAAACTCACATACATCTATAGCAGCCAAATTTCAAAATAAAAAAAATCTGTTCCCAACAGGAAGAAGGCCATATTATATTTATCTTCTCTGTGCAGGAATTGGAGGGACTATATTCAGACTTCACAGACAGCAAAGGACAGATCAACCCTAGACTCTGTAGACCAGTGCAAGTGAACCTATGGCATGACGAGCCCTCTCTGTGGGTATGCACGTCATCGTGGGCAAGCCCAACACCCACCCATCTCCCCCCACCAACAGGGAGGTGAGAGGGTGGCTTAAATCCTGCCTGGGAGGCAGCAGCGGGGATGAGGTGAGGCAACCAGCACACACAGGTGGGGGGGGGGGACTCACGCCCATGTGATGTTGCCAAAGGCGCGCTGGCAACATCACATGCATACGTGAGCACACGTGGCACCTGCCCACAGCCTCCTCCTCCTCCTTGGACATTCGGTCTCTAAAAGGTTCGCCATCACTGCTGTGGACTATTCCTTTCACACCAGAAGTAATGTCCACTCAAGGCAGGGTACTCCAGGCCTCTAGCCCCATGTAGCAAAAATCATCACAATTTAGAAGAACAATTGAAAATTCTTAAATTCTGTGTGTGAGAGAGAAAGAGACCTCTGTGTGTGTGTGTGTGTGTGTGTGTGTGTGTGTGTGTGTGTGTGTGTGTGTGTGTGTGTGTGTGTGTGTGTGTGTGTGTGTGTAAAAATTATAAAGCAGCCATAGAAAAAATGTACCTGAAGGTTATCATCGTAAAAATGGTAAGTTAGTTAAAGAATAATGGCGACACACAGAAAAAAGAATATGCAAAAAGGAATGGGAACAGAAATAGGAGTGGGGCGAGGGGGGGATTGTTAATAGAAACCAAGATGGAGTGATTTGCAAGACAGTGTGTGCAATAAAAACAGTGAAAATCAGGAGAGTTCAAAGAAGTGCTAGTAATGGCTGTGAGATTTATTCCAAAGATTTCTAGTAATAAGTAATGGCAGTCTCAGCTGAACAGTTTGGAGCAGAAGCTGGATTGATGTAATGATAGCTATTCATAGCAAAAATGAAAAGTTTTCAAAAATGCTATTGGAAGATGTTCAGGGAAAATTTCAACAAGGGAGAGAAACCCAAAGTATCTGCCACTTTGCACTATCATATATAAATCAGAGTTATATTAAGTTCCGTTGCAGCTGCAAACATGGTGTATGATGCAAAGAGGAGGTTGGCACGCACCAAATACTGTATTGGACTTAAGAAGTCTGCAGCTGGTCAGAGTGTTTTACTTTGTTAAATTTCAGAAGAGTGGAGCACCAGGCGTCATTAAATTCAGCTCCCTGCAGATGCAGAAGAACCATAGATAAAAGACACTGGCAGATGATCTTCTAACTTCTGTTTAAAATCATCACATAAAGGGGAATTCAACATCTTCTGAAGTCCCCAATCCATTGCCAAACAGCTCTTACTGTTGAGAAGCTCTTCCTAATATTTAGTCAATATCCTCTTTCTTGTATCCATTTGTCCAGGTCCAAGCATCTATTGTGCTATGAAGAAAAAGTCTATTCCTTCTTCCGTGTGATACCTTTGGAGATACCTTACAAAGGATATCATAATACTAGTTAATTCAATTCTTTTTTTTTAACCCTCAGGTTTATAAATGTGGGATATTGTACTTTGGTATCTATGTTTCAAAACACCAAAAATAGCCCAATATTGCTGCACAATATTGTGCCTGTATTACTATCAGGAAAAAGGATGCCAAACTTTGCATAGCACAGGGCAAACTGAATGTTGATGGCACCAATGTCAGCAGTAAAGATGGTCTACAGCAGTGATGGCCAACATTGGCACTCCAGGTGTTCTTGAACTTCAATTCCCAGAAGTCCAAGTCAACACACCTGCTGATCAGGGCTTCTGGGAATTGAAATTCAAGAATTTCTGGAATGTCAAGGTTGGCCATCACTGGTCTAAAGCATATACTTTATTATGAAACAGGACATTTTTCTATGCATCACTTGCAGACAAATGGTAAAGTATGCTTTCTTGTTATTTTTTCCTTTATTTGCATATATTATCCCCCCCCCAATATTTATACAGTGATACCTCATACAACGTCCAAACTTGGTTCCACAAGTTTGGACTTTATACGGATTTGGACTTTGTATGAGGCATGCAAAATCCTAGCCGCGATGCCTCATACAATGTCCAAATTCTTGCTGCGATGCCTCATACAACGTCATTTCTATAGAGATACATTGTACTGTAACAGCACAGACTTCAGGGCAAAGTCAAGGAAGCAGACAGGAAACTGACAGAACTTTAAGAAATCATTGTGTAAAGGCTAAAAACATTACAAAACTTGTCAAACAACCCTGATTGTCCAAGAACATGAAGAATGCTGCAAAAATCCCAGGAATGCTTCTAAAAATTCTGACAAAAAAATTCAAAAAAATCCAAATTTGCACTCAAAACCACTCCTAAACTCTCTTTGCCTCATGCAAAACCCACAAGAGCAATGCACACATGTGTCCTGCCTTTTATACTGCCCAGGCACAATGCTGGGAAAACCCCAATGTGTGTGTGTGTGTGTGTGTGTGTGTGTGTGTATAAACCCTTTCTCCTTGATTATTTATTTATTTGTTTATTTATTTATTGTTAGATTTCTATACCGCCCACTTGACCATGGCCGACTCAGGGTGGTTCACATAAATAAAACAGATAAAAACAGAGTAAGAAACCCATCCCTAAAAAAGGGGTGCAGGTACCGAGGAACCGTGGGGGAAGGCATACTCCTCTATACCAACCACCCAACGGAAGCCACCCCTCCACCTGCACCCCAAACTTGGCCTGTCAGCCAGGTTTTTAGTTCTTTCCTAAAGGGCAACAACTCTGTCTGGAGATGCAGTTCTACTGGCAGGAGGTTCCAAAGGGCTGGTGCAGACACAGAGAAGGCCCTTCTCCTTGTGCCAGAGAGGCGAGCCCCCCTGGCCGATGGCAAAATTAGAGAGCCCCTCCGGTCCGCTCTGGTTGGATGGACAGACGTCCTTAGGGTGATGCAGTCTCTGAGGTAACCTATTTAGTTATTGGATTTATTCCTCGCTCTACTCAAGCACAAGGCTGACTCAGAGCAGCTACAACAATCAATGCACATACAATTACAATAGCATAATAATACACCTAATCATGGCCAAATAAATAATCAAAAAATTCACAATAATGCAGGAGATACAGCAACACAATATCGATAATCAATAATTACAAAATTCAGATACAAGGTAAAAATGACAATAATCAAAATACCGAAGACATTGCAAAGACAAAAGGGAAACCTCTTTTCTGAAGCCTCCAAAGAGCACACCAGCAGCAGAAACGCCCCAAGGGACAGAATCCCCTTTTATCCCTCCGGCGTTGGTAGGCCACGAGGGTGCGGCGGCACAGGTGGCGGAGTCTTCAGGGCTCCCTGTGGCCACGGGGAGTCCCCTTTTACCCCCCTGGCATTGGTGGGCTGGGAGGGTACGGCAGCACAGGCGATGGCATCTTCAGGGCTACCCGATACCACGGGGAGTCCCCTTTTTTTCCCCTGGCATTGGTGGTCCGGGAGGGCGCGGCTGTGCAGGCAGCCGCATCTCCAGGGCTCCCCGTGGCCATGGGGAGTCTCCTTTTATTCCCCCCAGTGTTGGCAGCCTGGGAGGGCATGGCAGCGGAGGTGGCGGTGTCTTCAAGGTTCCCCGTGGCCACGGGGAGTCCCCTTTTATCCCCCCCCGGCGTTATCCTCATTTCCTGCCAGAAAGGAAAGTTGGGACCAAAAATATTAAACAATGCATGAAGGATGAGTTTACTTATTATCGTGCCAAATAAATTACTCATTCCATTAAATGTATTTAGTAACAGCTGGATTTTCAGCTAAATTTCATAGGATTTATCTGCAAGTAACTGCAGATTAGGCTGCAGTCCCAAAACCCCTTTCCCCACAACAAATGCTTAGTAGCACTAAAGACCTCCTCATCCTCCTTCCTTCTCAATTGCCATCACCATATTTGATCAGGAACTTCCCCAAAATTCATTTAAATTTAACAGCTTTACCTAGCAGTCTTAATTCAAGCTGGCCATTCCCCATGTGTTATATTGTTTGCCATCCACTCACATTTGAGGAAGTCTTCCCAGAAATATGGAATTTAAAATTCTAACATCTTAAAATACACAGCTAACCACACTGTCCAGATGAATATGATTCTAAATATGATTATTAGGGGTGGAGTTGAGAAGAAGAAAAAGGGGGGATTTCAAAAGGAATGATGGGATTTTGTTAAATGAAAAAAGTGACTGGTCCTTTAAGATGAAAACTTTACTGGACCATCATACAGCAGTAGCTACAGGTTATCTGTGATGTATATTTGAACCCTGGGATTCCTATGTCTCCATCTAGCTACTTGTGCCTTCTTGCCATTCCCCTTCCTTGATATCTTTGTTAATTTCATTTCCCAGCCCAGAAGAGGATGGTAGTAACTCCTGTTTACAAACATTACAAAAGATGGGCTGCCTGTGCATGACATCGGAAAATAATGGAATGTCACTTAAATCCACCACAACTTCTAAGTCTATCATTTTGGAGTACAACTCGGAGAATTTTCAAGTAGTAATGGATTCTAGGGTAATGGTCCAGAAAAAGTACAATATTTTTCCATTGATAGCATCCTCTGAAAACAGCAAACCACTACCTGACAGCTGCAGTTTGCCAGTTTGCCTTGGTGCCTCTGACAAATGTATCAATTAACAGAAGTAAATTAAAGTTAGTAAATGTCACAGTAGTGGTTTATATGCTTTGTTTATTTCACAGCATCTACATTTTCTATTGCTTCTGAAGTTACTAATGAATTAATGTAGTTTATGGCAGCAGCATTATGCACTGTGATACATAGATAAATCTTAGTGATAGTGAGTCAAGAACACACAGAATTCACAGTTATGCAGACTTACAAATGGCATTATGAACAAGATGTTGACAAGGCCTGACAATGTAGAAGATATTCAGGCATAAAATGAAAACACAATCATTATTTTGCATCAAACAACATCAGTACTGGTCATCTTTTAAGGATTTCACCGACAGCTGGAGCATCATTCTACCAAGAATAAGATTTCTCTCCCCACCCCACCCAACAGCAGACACCTCTGTGCTCCCTGAAGTATGAGTTTTCTGTTGTTAGCCACCCAGAGTAGGAAAATCTCCTAGATCAGCAGGGCATAAATAAAATAAAATAAAATTGCCCTCATGACAGGTTGGGAAACACCATTCCATTTCACTGGTGCCAAGTGGCTGCATCATGGTAGAAAACACTGGTTGCCCTGCCTTGAACTAATGTGCCAGAATAGCAATATCATAGCAATAAGGATACATTAGGAGGTAGTTGTATTTCAAGTTCCTGGTTAAAACCCCTATACTTTATATTATTGCTGTTCTACACTTCTATGCCTGGTGATGTTTGTTTCCCCCACATGGGAAAACTAACTTCAATTTGCTTCATATCAATCAATACCAATGGTAAATGGGCAGAATAACTAAATTGGAAGGGTGTGTTTAGTCCATTGAATCCAACTCAATGTGGGACTCTGAATCAAAGCAGATATGACACATGGTTGTCGAATTCTCTCTTGAATGTTTCCAGTAATTCCTCAGCTACCCTTGAATCCCACAGACTGAATGGCCATGAGAGCTGTAGTTCAAAAAAATTAACTTTTCCAAGCTCTGTGATAGAAAGATACTACAAGAATTTAAACTCTCCAATTTTATGTTTCCCCTTTGCCTATGATTCCTCATGTCCTTCTTTCCAACAGTTACATGAATTCTAGAGTTACAACAAAATATATGACTCTTCAGTAGGAAATTGTACAGAACACCTCATAAACCCCTGATATCTTAAGTGTGATCATTTTCCTGTCTCTCTATGTGTGGTGTTGTTGTTGTGGTGGTTTTTTTTTTTACAAAATTCTGTTCAATCCCACTTAAATTCCGCATAGTGCTTTTCCATAAACATGCAGACTTTTGGGGTCTGGTAATTAACAGAAAAAGAAAATAAGAAAAGCCTTGGTAGATGAGGTTTTGTTCTAGTAGCCTGTTTGCCACAGCCACAAGCCAGATGCATAGAAGTCCAAAAGCAGAAAAAGAAGATCATAACTCTCTGGCATTGTTACATTCTCCCCAAGCAACTGGGCTACATCCTTTGGGGAAAAAAGCTTCTGCTTGATCATCGTGGCAAACAGCTGCTGCAAAATATAGAAGCATTACTTTTGTGGAATACATCTGCCAAGTCTCTCCCAGCTTGCATGGCAACAGAGGAAAGGACGCTGGTCAAGGGAAAGTGTCTCTTGTAGTTGTCATCTAAAAGAATAGCTCTGTGCTACTTACTGAAAGACCTATGCCCATGAATTTATAGTCAGAAAAATAACAACAACTGTGTGAAGTCAGATAGATTCTGATTTATGGCAAACATACAGCGCAGCTCCAGACGTTTCTGCGCAGGTCCATTCTATGCATGCATAAAAGCCTTCTCTGGAGTGACGGGGTCACGCTGGTGGCGGCGGTGTGGGAGGTGTTGTTGTTGTTGGCGGTTGTCATTGCTGTAGCCACTGCCACCGTCGCTCCGGCCATATTTAAAGAACTCACTCACTCTCTTGACTGGCTGGCCTGGCTGGCTGGCTAAGGCAACTACTCCGTTCTCTCTCTCTCTGTCCGTGCTCTTGCTCACTCGCGTGCTGCCAGCCCGTTTCCCCCCATTCCCCAACCGCCTTCCTCCTCTCTCAGAGCCTCCTCAACCAACTGCCACTGCCAGGCTAGTCGGCAGGGCAGTGCCACCAATAACAGCACGTGCGTGCATGCGTGCATGTGAGGTCTTCTCCCTCCCCCACACACATTAGGCACGCACCCAACGTCAACGTTTGCTCGCTTGCTCCCCTTCCCCTTCCTGGAGAGTGGACAAATGGCAAGGGCATGCGGTGAAAAGGGACAAGTCACGCAACATTTCTGCGCAGGTTGTTTCTACATCCCCTTCTGCACAGAAGCCTTCTACGCATGCGTAGAAGGGTTCTACTCATGCGTAGAAAGGATCTGCACATAAGGGATGCTGCCAAATTACAGGATAGTGGCAGCTCCGGGTGGGAAATGGAGAAAATCGGCGCCGAAATACAGGAAATCCTGGCCAATCCGGGGCACTTGACAGGTATGATGGCAAACTTTCCAGGGTTTTTAGGTAAACAGTTCATTCATTCATTCATTCCACTTTTATACTACCTTTCTCCCAGCAGATTATTAAATCATAGATTATTAAATCGAGATACAAGAACCTTTAAAAGGTATTAACTGTAAAAATGTGCGACTTGCCCAAGGCTACATGAGCTAACTTATCCCTGAAGCATCAATCTCCTGACCATAGCAGATACCTAACTGACTAAGCTATCCAGACAGTTACTGGGAGATAATCCCCTCTAAATATCTTATTTTAAAGATGTCTAATCTGGTTTCCATCTCTTTTATGTATCTAATGTATCTAAGATTACTAATATCCTTTCATCCAGACTGGTTTATTGGCAGATATAAATTGCAGTATCCCAGTTCAAGTTGAATTACAGTTGATGAAAAATATAAAATATATATAATTAATCCCAGGACATCCTGAAGACTTTTTCTTCTTCTTTTTCTATAAAATAAATTTAAAAGTATCAATTTCACCAGCAACTCCAAACAAAAGTTGAGCCTTTCAAAAAAGGAGAGTCTTAACCATCAAAGAAATTCAAGCTGGAATTTCTTTTCCCTAGTTGAGATAATTAGCGCTTGCTGATTTGGATATTCAGGAGACGGCTCCTAAGTGATTTGGACACTAGCGAATACATCTTTGTTGCAGGAGGAAGATGATCATTTTTAAAAAAAAGATTATGCATATATATATATAGAAATAAAGTAACTGCAAAGTAAGCATATCAAAGCTGTTACTACTCTCTGCTTGGCAAAAGTTATCTCAGGAGGCCTGTAAACTATAAAGTATAGTATGTGACCTGCAACACAAGTTTCTGTGAATGTTCATGTTTTCTTGGCAGCTTCTTGAAATAAAAAAAGGAAAAGAGAAAAGGTAGATTGGGCTGAAGGAGAGGGAAGAAAGAGTGTATACATGTTGAATAATATTTGAGGAACTAAGGGAAGTAATCCAATCTGGCCAGTTTATCCTGCTACTGTATGTTAAAAGAGTAAACCAGTCATTCTCAACCTATAGCCCATGGGCCAAACCCGGCCCCCAATGCCAATCCATCTGGTCCCTGATGCCCTCGTTGATCCCGGAAGCGGAATTAAAACATGTTCTATGCATGCATGGCACACATTTTACTTCCACTTCCAGATGGGAGGAACCACGTGACTGGCCCAACCAGCAGTCCATGAGGTGTGGTCAGGCCCGCAACCTGAAAATCTTTAGAAAGCCTGGGGTAGACCATACTGCCAGTGACTCAACACTAATCATCAGGCAGTGGTTAACTAACTTTACAGCCCTGAGGACTAGCAGCCTTAGATGGCAAAGTCCACAGGGAAGGGTGATGGTCACCAAGTAAATTAAATCCCACTTGAATGCATCTTGATGGAGGGCAGCAGCTTCATCAATACTAGCCTGGGGCTAATGAGGACTTTGTGTGTCAAAAGTGTTCAGGACCAGAAAGTGACTTGCAGAACTGGATCAGTGGTATGCGTGCCACACTGCGATGTGGAAAGCAGATGAAAGGCCACTGCATTATATTCTCAGGACAGTCTTCAAGGCTGATTGCCATGAGGATCGCCAATATTCAGAATCAGATGTGGCACAAGAAGAAGAAGGGTAGTAATATCCATAGATCCTTGACAACGGATAAAACAATAACAGATAGAATTGTGCAAAAGAATGGCCCCAAGCCAAAGCAGGTAATTTCAAAGATATTTGGGACAGCCATTTTAATTTTAGAGCCATAAGGTTCAGACCAAAAAAACAAAAAACAATGGCATAGGGAAGAACACTCTCTGGGAGGGGTGGAGGCTGAAATCCATATACAACCAGGCAATATCTCCATTTTGTTGGTTTCACACTACTTACAAATGGTACCTGGATGTTTTCACTTTTTATTGTTATAGTACCACTCATAGGCAGCTTATGGCGTTGTGTTGGTGGGGATCCTCCTGACATGTTGCGATGAGGATTCTCCCTTCAGCCCATTAGACACCCATGTCAGACTTTCCACTTTCAGATGCTAAAGTGCCCTTTCCCTTTTCTGAAGAAAATGCTCTTTGCACATGCTCAGCAACTTTTTAATTCTTCCTACCATGTTGCAACAAGGCATATATCTTCTGCAAGAGAACCAACTGGAGCAGTCCTTTGCCAATACAACAGCACAATAAGATTGCTGATGCATGGGGTATGCCCGATTTTGGTTCAAAATTCCACAAACTTTGAGAAGGCTCTTTCTGTGTCCCCCTGGAAGTAGCAGTGGCAATATAAAAAGGTCTAGTCACCTTTCTGGTTGTGTGGATGCTTGAAAAACCAGTTATAGGAGAAGCTACAGAGGCAGACAACTGGATCTCTCTCCATCACGACAGCTGCTTCCCCATTTGCAGTCATTCAGGTAGAACTGAGCAAGACATTTATTTATTTATTTATTTATTTATTTATTTATTTATTTATTTATTTATTTATTTATTTATTTATTTATTTATTTATTTATTTATTTATTTATTTATTTATTTATTTATTTATTTATTTATTTATTATTCAAATTTATATATTGCCGCCCAAATTGAACAACTGACTCTGGGCGGCATAACAACAACAACAAAAATCACTACAATAATAAAACATTAAAGACCCTTAAAAACCCTTAATAGACTTTAAAAAATTACCCTCACCCTCCACATCAATTGTTTAAAAATTAAGGTTGGCTGAGGGATTCAGGGAACTGCAGTTTATATACTGATACATACAGAAGTAAAGGTAAACATCACCCAAACTAAGTCCCACTCCTCCAAGGACATTCAAGAAACAAAATGGCTAGCCCTTTGAAGCTGTTGGGACAAAATGGCCACCCCCATCATACAGGCAGGGCAAAATGGCCATCCGGCCCTCAAAGCTGACTGAGAGAGCTTGAAAAGGTGGGGGACCCCTGCTCTTGGGTACAGTGCTCATCGTTGCTGCTGCAGCAGGAAAGAATCTGCAAAATCCTGGAAGGAATAGAAATAAGAAATGTTCTTGCTGGGACATAGACAGTTATTTCTTAAGACTATCTCTCTTCTGATCATGGGTTATCAAAGAGTCCTGCTACATCAGTAAGACTAACAAATGATATCAGGGATAAACTTTCGTGGACTGCAGTCCTATTCTGCATTCTATATCAGGAGTGCTTGAAAGCTGAGATTCAATAAACCATGTTAGTCTTCAAGGTTTCACCAGAGATTTCGGTGGTTTTGCTGCAATAGACTACCACTGGGGGCACATCTTTTTAAGAAAACACATTTTAAAAAATATAATGTGTTTCTGCCTTGAGCTCTGGGAAGGCAGTTTTCTAAGGTACAGCAGCTGAAGATAGAAAATGGAAAATCTGTGCATGTTGCTGCTTGCCAACGACACCACTTTTTGGTGCAGTGAAAGTAGCAAATCTCATTTAAGGAGGGCACAAGGTAGCAGGCAGAAAGCCACAAAGTGCATTAAGAAGCAAAATTTTGAAACCGTCTCCTTGCCAGCCTGCAAAAAGGTCATTGATTTATATTTTGTGTCCATGCGAGTGTGAATTCTTATTTTATTTCAAAGATTACAAAACAAGTGTTGATCCAGCCTGACACATCCACAGTATCTGTTCAATATGCACTACATTCCAGCGCTCATAATTTATCAGGATCTTCTATGGATACCTTTCAGCTGAATCTATGTTTTAACATCCATTTCCATGGTTGATGAAGAATACCAGTTTTCCAGTATCTTGTCCAAGCTGTTGTAGCAGCAGTTGATTGTAGGAATTGGGGCCGCAGAGGGCCGGAGGTCCCGGAGGAGACTGATCAAGGAATGATACGAGGCAGCATGGAGGAGGATAAGATCAGTGGTTTATTGGGAAAAAGGCATCATCATATATAGGAGTAAAAGCGCAACGGTGGCAAAAACAGTCATCTGACAGAAGTCACATCACCTGTTTACTCGGGTTAATGGGGAATCTCTTGGAGGGAAGTTAGTTAACTTGGCCAAACACAGGCTGGGGAAAACACCATTGTTTTGGGGATTAGGCAGGGGTAAACATGGCATCTGTTTACACCCGGGGTAAAGTTGAGCTAGGAGATGAGTGATTACTCTAATAGGTAACTGGGTTAGCTATTCGCTCTCTTCAGCAGAATCGCTGGTCAGGTCAGGAAATTGGGTGAATCAAACCCTATCATTTATCCACCCCCCTGAATTTCTCTGCCCGCAGAGCTCAAGGCTCAAGGAGCGTTCCCCCGAAGTGGCCTCTGCGCGGGCCGTTCCATGCCCCTGGGGCATGGGGAAACCACATCTCCCCTTTTAATTTCATTTAAGGACCTGACTGGCGACTTTGCGTAGGAGAGGCATCAGCTGCTGAGCGGGAATGATGTTTCGGGGTTCCCTCCATGGGGGACATCTCGATAGCAGTGAGGGAATACATTGCACGAAACAACACACTGTTGTGCCCAGTATTACCACCCCCACAATCACTTTGAGTGTCGTCTGAAGCCGTCCCCATGGGAACCACGACCACAAGGAGTCCTACCACCCCCATGAAGAATCCTCCTTGATGTCCCTAACTAGGGTGTGGAGGTCCGTGAGCTGGCTCTGTATCTTGTGGGTATTGTCTGTGAGATTTAAGCAACACATGCTGTGGACAGACTTGCAGCCCATATGATGTAACAATAGGGGATAATCGATAGCTGCTTGATTATCCAGTATGGCATGGCGAAGCTCTGCCTGCTCCTGGGTGAGCAGCGCTATTGCTGAGGAGGTGTGGTTGATGGCTTTTGCTAATCTGCAAGCCAATTGACCAATTCTCCGAGCGTTGCCTATGGCTAAGCCTGACATGCTGAATATACTGACTACAGCCTGGTTTTTCAGAGCTGTGGGTCTGAATTCAGACTGCTTTCTGCAGCAAGGCAAGATAATGAGATGTGTCATTGATTTACTGTGACCTGGGGTGATTCTGCAGCTTCTCTGTTTAGTGTATGAGAGACAAGACACAAGGCACAGCCAAAGGCTGGGTTAACTCAGGTTTATTGCATGGTGGACAGAGGGAACATGAGGTAATGGCGGACGAACAGCTCTATATATAAGGCAGTAACGTATTTGAATGTGGCTCCACGGCAGCCCGTTGGCTACTGGTCCGCGTGACGTCATGGCTGGTCACGCCCTTCTTGTCCAGGTGTAGGTAGCGGCGGGAAGCTTCCCGCGCTGCGGTCTTTGATGGGTTTGAACCAAGAAAGCTTGGACGCTCGCTGCTGCCAGCTGGTGGTCATTAGCTCGCGTCCTATTACAGGGTTTATGTGGTACAGCTGAAGGTTACATTGTTACTCATCGGCAAGGTTACATTGGTTCAGATACATTGATATCACATGTAGAAGGTTACACTATTAGGACACAACACTCCTCCCCCCTAGGATGAGACGAAGTCTCTCAGCCAAGATGGCTTATTTCGAACACGCTGGGGTCTCGGCGCGGGCTGCCCTGCCCCGGCTTCGCTCCCTCCTCCTTGCTCCCTGGCTTCCTGCCCTGCAATCGGAGAGGATGACTTGTTAGTGGTTTGCCGCGGCTCTGCGGCTTTGTTGGGAGGTGTGTGCTTTGTCTGGGAAGAACCGGGGGCACTGGGGACTAACGAAAAACCCCTCTTCTCGCTTGGATGGGTGGGGGAACACTCCGAAAAACCCCCCCGGCTCGCAAAATCAAAATCAAAATCGGATTCGGGGGAAGCGGCAGCGGCGGCCGCATACTCCTTTTCCCTCCCCCCGGGCTCGGATAGAACTGGGGTATCAAAAGGATATGAGTCGGGCTCGCTGCTTTCCCCCCTGTCTCCCCCTTGGGCTAAACGGGTGGGGGAGAACCCTATCGCTGAATCCTGTCGCTGTGCCCCACTGGTCGGCCCCTCGCTCACTCGGTGCCTCAGTTGGTCAGCGTGCCTCCTCCAGAGGAGGCCGGTGCTAGTTTCCACCCGATAGGACACTGGCCCCGTCTGTTCTATTATCGTCCCTGGCACCCAGGCTGGGCCTGCGTTGGCATAGTTCCTGCAATGTACAGGATCGCCTATGCCGAACCCTTTCGAGATCGCTAACCCTATGTTCTTCCCTTTGTCCTCGACCCTCGACGGGTCTAGCCTGGACAAAAGCGTGGTCAGTTTCCTCCGCATCAGCAGCTCAGCCGGCGAGTAACCAGATGCTAAGGGGGTTACTCTGTACGCTAATAGAAATTGACAAACTTGGTGATTTAGATCTCCTGAGCCCATGCGCCGCAGCGCATCTTTTGTGGTGCGCACCAACCGTTCCACTTGGCCATTCGTGGCCGGGTGAAACGGCGCGGATGTGACATGCCGAATTGCATTTGCCTCCATGAATGCTGCGAACTCAGCGGATGTGAAACAACTGGCGTTATCGCTGACCAAAGTGTCGGGTAAACCGAACGTGGAAAAGACCCTCCTTAGCTGGCGAATGGTAGTGGCGGAGGATGTGCTCTTTACCGGAATGACCTCCAGCCACTTTGAGTATGCATCCACCACCAGGAGAAACATGGTTCCCCGGAATGGGCCAGCAAAATCTACGTGCACCCTGGACCACGGTCCCCTTGCTGCGTCCCATTCCCTGTGCGGTAGGCGGGCCACCTCCGGTCGAGAGCATTGACATGCCTCACAAGTGCCAACCATCTGCTCTATGTCGGCGTCCAGCTGGGGCCACCAGAAGTAACTCCGGGCCAACGCCTTGGAACGGACGATCCCCGGGTGGCTGACGTGCAACAGCTTTAGCACCTTCGGCCGCAGGGACGTAGGAACCACCACCCGTTGGCCCCACAAAAGGCACCCCCTCTCTAAAGACAATTCCACTCGCTTTCGGAAGAATGGGTCGAATTCCGTGCCTGGGGATGACGCCGGCCACCCCTTCTGCACCCACGAGCATACCTTCTCTAGTGTTCTATCCTTTCCGGTCGCCCTGGCAATGTCGGCCGGTACTATCGGGGGTGACTCTAAGACCTCTATTAGCAATACCTGGCGGTCTCTTCTTACCCCTGCTTTCTGGTCGTCTGACAATGGTAACGGCGACCGTGAGAGGGCGTCTGCATGGCTGATTTCCTTCCCTGGCCGGTATTCTAACTCATGTTGATATGCGTTAAGAAAAATAGCCCACCGCAGCATCCTCGGGGACAGGATCTGTGGCGTGGGCTTATTTGCAGTGAAAATTCCTAACAGGGGCTTGTGATCCGTAACGATCTTGAACGGCCGACCATACAGAAAATCGTGAAATTTCTTGGTTCCCGCTACTATCGCTAGTGCCTCCCTATCGGTCTGTGCGTAATTCCGCTCTGCTTGGGACAGGGACCTTGAATAAAACGCTATCGGGGCCTCCCTTCCGTCGTCTAACACGTGGCACAGCACCGCCCCCACCCCCACCGGGGATGCATCGCAGACCAAAACTATGGGCCGTTGGGGGTCGAAATGAGTCAGGATTGCCTCGGATGTGAGGAGTTGCTTTAACTCTGTGAACGCTCTTTCTTGCTCGTCACCCCACAGCCATTTTTCCTCTTTTTTAAGCAGCCGATGGAGCGGCTCGGCAACAGACGCCTTCCGTGGAAGGAAGGTATGGTAGAAATTGAGAAGCCCCAGAAATGACTGCAGCTCGGTTTTGGAAGTGGGGCGAGGGGCTTTCTTAATGGCGGCTACCTTAGATTTGGACGGCCTAATTCCCTCGGGTGTGACACGGAACCCTAAAAACTCAACCTCTGTTTCGAAAAATACACATTTGTCTTTTCTCAGTCGCAGCCCCGCTTTCTCGAACACGGCCAGGACCTTATCCAATCTGTGGGCCAGCTCGGCCTTACTCCCCCCCGTTATCAACACGTCATCAAAATATGGCAACACCCCCTCCAACCCCTTCAGGAGGCGTTCCACCAGCGACTGAAAAATGCCAGGTGCCGAGTTCACGCCGAACTGTAATCTCGACACCTGGAACGCCCCCTTATGTGTGACTATTGTTTGTGCCGCCGCTGTGGCGGGGGTTACCGGGAGTTGTTGGTAGGCCTGTGCTAAATCGAGTTTAGCGAAACACTTTCCCCCATTCAGCCTGGCCAGAAGGTGGCTGACCACTGGCACCGGGTATGCATTAGGGCGGATTGCCTTATTAATGGTACACTTATAATCAGCGCAAATGCGCACCTCCCCGTTAGCCTTCAGTGCTGTTACAATTGGAGTCTCCCACTCCGCGGAATCCACAGGAACGAGAATTCCTTGACCCACCAGTTTGTCCAGTTCCGCCTCTATTTTGTCCTTAAGCGCGAACGGTACCCTGCGCGGTTTAAGTCTTATCGGGCGGACCTCCGGGTCTAAGTCGAAGGCTACAGGGGGTCCCTTGAACTTTCCCAGTCCACTTTTAAAAACGGCGGGGTGTGCGTCACACACTGCTTGTATTGGGTCCTCGCCTACGGCATGCACCCCCCCTATGAACAGGCCTAAGGGCTGAAACCACTGTGTTCCGAGGAGGCTACAACTCCCCCCTTTTAGCACCACTAGGGGAAGTTCCGCAGAATGTCTCTTAAAGCGAACCCGGAACGTTCCGACCCCCAACACTGGAATGCTGTTCCCCTGAACGTCCCGTAGTGTGGCCCTCAACGCTTTAAGTTTGGGCCGCACGTGGGGGTCGATTTTCAAGAACTCTCTCTGGGGAATTATAGAATAGGAGGACCCCGAGTCAACTTCCATCCTAATAGGGGTCCCTTGTACTAGTACCTCAACAAAGTAATGGGGCTGTCCCGCAGACACGTTGAACACAGGAGCGTCGCCCTCGCTGTCGTCCGAGATGCGGCCCACGCCGTCCTGCTTCCTCGTGGCCCGGGCGCCATCTTTGGGCTTCGCTGGACGGTCCGGCCTGGCTGAACGGTCTTGCGACTGTCTCCGGCCCTCTTTCCATTTCCTGCACGCCTTGGCGATGTGCCCCCGACGTCCGCAGTTGAAGCACTCGGCTTTCCTGAAAGGGCACTTCACGCGCTCATGGGCCGCTCCGCAACCATCGCAGCGGCGCCCGCCTCTCCGGACCTTCTGGACCTCCTCGCCATCGCTACTCTCTGAAGACGATTTCGAGGTCGGTCGGGTTGCATGCACTGACTGACCGGACTTCCCGTGCGACGAGTTTTCCGCTTTGCCGGCCCTCGGACGCCACTCACGCCACTTGTGCATCTCGTCTACTCCAGCATTCGTGGATTCCGCGGCTTCCGCGGCCTCTACAACCTCTTCCAGTGTGGGTGGTGGCTCCTTGTTCATCAGGCTGCGCTGTACTTCCTTGTCCTTCAGGCCACACAGCACTCCGTCCCTGAGGGCCATCTCTAGGATGTGGTCCCATTTGCAGGGGGCGGCGGCTACCCTCATAGCCGTTACGAAGGCTTCTACCGACTCGTCCGGCGCTTGAACTCGCCTCCAAAACGCACTCCGAGCGGGAAACATTGCCCTCGAGGGTCGGAAACGCTCACGCAGCATTTTCATGATGTCACCGGCTTTGAAATCGCTCATCTTCTTCGGTGCAAGGATGCCCACCAGCGTCCGCTTGGTTTCCATCCCAAGCATGCGGGTGAGGATGGCCCTCTTCCTTTCCTCGTCGTCTTCTTTGACTTTGAGCTCCACCAGTGCCGCCTGGAAGTCCATCTCAAAAAGCTCCCAGTCTTGCGGTTTGGTGATGTTGAACCCGCTCTGTGTCCTGGCTCCGTGGGGATCCATCATCCCACCTTCGTCGCCAATTTAGTGTATGAGAGACAAGACACAAGGCACAACCAAAGGCTGGGTTAACTCAGGTTTATTGCATGGTGGACAGAGGGAACATGAGGTAATGGCGGACGAACAGCTCTATATATAAGGCAGTAACGTATTTGAATGTGGCTCCACGGCAGCCCGTTGGCTACTGGTCCGCGTGACGTCATGGCTGGTCACGCCCTTCTTGTCCAGGTGTAGGTAGCGGCGGGAAGCTTCCCGCGCTGCGGTCTTTGATGGGTTTGAACCAAGAGAGCTTGGACGCTCGCTGCTGCCAGCTGGTGGTCATTAGCTCGCGTCCTATTACAGGGTTTATGTGGTACAGCTGAAGGTTACATTGTTACTCATCGGCAAGGTTACATTGGTTCAGATACATTGATATCACATGTAGAAGGTTACACTATTAGGACACAACACTCTGCAACTTCTGGTGTTGTGCAAATGTCTTTCTAACACCTATGGGGAGGTGTGAAAATTACAATGGCTGGAGATAGCTGGCTACCGGGTGCTCAATCTTTCCAAGCAATGGGCCGGTGCAAAACATGGGCCGGTCTGGCTTCCTTTGGTGGAAGCTGGCCGTTATTAACAATATACAGAAATTCAAGTGTCCCTTGCAAATCCCAACTGGAGCATTGTACAAGGCATGTATAAATAATAGCAACTACAGATAACAATATCAATAAAAGACATTCAGCTGCTTCTTGAGGCTTCCCTTCTTGGTGGGGCTTCATGTGCAACTTGAGTTTGGAAAAGTCCTTAGAAGTGGCACTGAGTGTGCAAAATGTTCATAGAAATGTCTTTGGAGATGTAAGTCATAAAGGAAGACGGACAGCTGATGACATCCAGGACAGTGACTGGTGCCGCTCTTTGCAATCGTCCGGGTCTGATTCTGGCCTCTGGGACCTGCATGGGGAAGAGACTTGTTTGGGAGATAAAAATTCTGAAAGAGTTAGTTAGTTTTTGCACTTATAGGATAGCAATTGCTGTGCAACTATGGGACATTGTCCCCCCCCCCTTTTCTGTTTGTTTGTATTAATGCAAACGTGCATGTACTGCCATTTGCCAAAATGTGGGGATGTGTGACGTCCATTTGCCACACCTGAATGGCCTCTGTCCCTCGTGGGTTGACCCCCCACGAGGGCCCCCCCAGTGGCAGGTTGAACTGCCTTGTGAGCGCTTTGGCATTCTGAAGAGGGAATGCATGACTCTGAATTGGAGTTGTGAGGAACAAACTTAGCAAATTTTTGTCTATCACGGGACTGATGTGTGCTCCCAGTAGACTGTGAAGCAAATTCCTAGGAAACTGGCTGTCAGCAATTATGTTGAAGCGTTCTTTGGCAAAGGTGCGCAAAGCGAGGTTCACGGCTGTCAACTCTGCCCGCTTGCGGAAGAGTCAGGAGCGTGCGCCAAGCTTGGTCCTCTTGCCAAGTAAGAACCTAATATGTGCGACCCCCATAAGTGAAAACTGTCCTAGCCCCCCCGAAGAGGAACCAGTGACATAAATTCACACAAGGTGACTGTCTGCGTTTGAGACGAGTCTGGGGTCTTATGGCAAACCTTGGCGCATGAAGCGCCAGGCTTCCCTTGGGTAAATTTCTCATGGAGGCCCCCCTGTGCACATCCATTCATGGTGTGCGTGCACACTTTTAGAAGAGTGCCAGATGGTGGCTAGCCTTTTGCCTGTGCTTAGACTAGCAGCAAAAAGGGAAGGGGTGGCCTAAAAATGCCTGTATCTGATTGAAGGTGTGACCTGACTGTACTCTTAAAATGGTCCTAGGCAGTCCTGGCTAATGGGTGGCACTCTGCACATGCTCAGGAGCTCAGGGACTAATCCTTCCTCTGTGCTCTGGAGTTTGCAAAATGTGTCTGCACACTAGAGAGGGTGCTGCGGGCCAGGTGCCATACTTAATATGACCTACTATGACTTATTAAAAACAAGCCAACTATGACGTGCCAGCTGTAAGGAAATAATACACAAAGATGAAAAGACACACAAGTTAAACATTTCCAGCAGGGAGTTCCACTGGCGAAAGGAGGAAAGACAAGTCAGAAGTTAGCACAATGAGAAGGCAACAACTCTTATCATAGCGCAATCAGATTAGGTCAGGTAACCAAGGCAACCGGGTCCTTCTGTTAAGAAAATCCCTATCAGTAATTAACCATGGAGCCTGTGAAAGGAAGGCTGTAGAAAGAAAGAAATTGGTTAAGGCCTGGAGAGGAATTTTGTTCCTGTTTGCGTGCTTTTTCCTGTGAAAGGGGTACAATGAGTGAGTTACTTTGCACAGATTAAAGTCAAAATACCAGAACAATATCTTTCCTAAGAGAATGAAGGAGAGTTAGAACGATTCTCAACCTGCAGCCAGATGTGGGCGAGTGGGCCGGAACCCACGTTGCTCTGCCACTACCCCCACCAAGCCAAGAAGGGCTGTGTGGCAAAGGAAGGGCAGGATGACTATCCGGACGCCCAGAGCTGCCTGCGGCCCCGGAACTTTGGCCCCTGACTTTAAAACGTTGAGAACCGAGGTTACAAGATGATAACACAATACACACATGAAGACAATGCAATTCTCTCACTCCTAGTGAGATACGGCTTCCAGACGCTAAGAGACATTCAAACACCTTAAAACTCAGAGATGGGGGTTTGAGGAACACAGACGTAGGGAGGGGCCCCATAGCTTATGATACAGTGAGGAAAACTCATAGAAGTGATTTTTGTTTTCAGATCGCGCTTCTGAAAAGAAAAATCTGTAAGAGTTGCAGAACCGGTTTCCAAGAGTGGCTTAATCCTTTGACAAAGAAAAAGTCTCAAGGGAGGAGGGGGCAACCACCCCACCCTATTGCAGGTTAGGATTCCCCCCCCCCCTCTCCTCCTCTCCTGCTTAAGCTGCTAAGCAGGCAAGGCAAGGGGTTTTGTTCATCATGCTTTCTCAAACTTTAAATAGTTCCTGCCCATGAGCAGAGTGCAAATTGTTTAACACATATTTCACAGTGACATTACCACGCAGTTACACACAAGGAACACTTTTCCAGTCATACTGTGGTCATAGAGACAGGGCTTTTGCAATCATACACAGTTCTTGCAGTCATACATTCAGTGGTGCACCACGCATACACACATTTATTTACGCATTCGCACATTCCTCCCCTGATCTGCAGCGTTCTATACTACACATGAGGAGATGGCTAGTACACAGCTGGCTATTTTACAACCACCTGGGTGCTTCTACTTAGGGGCGAGTTTCTCTGGGCTACTCCCAAGGTGAGACCAGCAGATTCTGCCTGTGCCTTGGGGGAGCTCGGGGTACTGTTGCTGGGATGGTTCTTCTGGCATAGCCAGGGCGATGGCTGCCTCCTTTCTAGCCTGGGCCAAATGCATGCCAGGGTGGCCATTTGGCATGAAGACGATCTTTTGAAGATCTACCTGGTCTAGATTGGCTTTCTCTTCTAAGGTGTCTCATTTTACCACACTGGAAGCAGGCGCCTTGGGGTTTTGGCACTGCTCTGCGCCTGAGTGTGGCAATGGGTCTGCTCTGGAGCCCTGCGTGGCCAGGGGCCGTGCAGATTTCCATGAGCAGTGGGCGCTGAGCAGCCCTGCCTGAACGTGTGTCTGCCTTCAGATAGGCTGAGCACAGCAGTTGGGCACTAGCTAATTGTGCCACTGGCAATTTCCCCGTGAATGGATCTTCCTCACCCCTGTGCTGAATGGAGTTCTTTCTTTGCAGGGAACTTTTGACTGTCAGAGAAGCGCCAGGGCCTCTCATGCCATGAATTCCTTCAGTGACGTCTGCAGCTGTCACTGAGGGAATACTCCCTACACTGCCCTGCTTAAGCTAAAATGACGAATAGAGACTTCTTGGGGCTGATGGTTCTGACTGCGCTGGGGTTTTCTGGGTCTCTATCCGGACTGGGTCATCCTCTACTGAGAGCTTCCTACATTTGCTCCATGTGCGAATTATGCCCTCTGGAGCTTTCGGGGGTTGCTGAATGCAGTCTCCTATCTGATCCCAGAGCTCAAGGGTTAACGTACCTACTTCTGGGTAAAGCAGGCAGTGTTCCCCTAGGTACACCAAAAGTCTCGCTAGCTCCCTGCTGTGAAAACACAAATTAAATATCCTGGCCAGGATCTTGAACTCTTCCTCACGAGTTCTTTGGCTAGCGGATGGATGCTGTCGCTGAGGACAGATCCCCATATTACCTGCGAAGGGTCCTCCGAAGTTTCCTCCTCGGGACGAGTCGACGCGTCTTTGGGCAAGTAATAGGTTCTGGCGACGGTTCTCTGGGTAGAGCTCGGAGCGTGGACTGCGGCCACGGGCCCTCGGTGGCCACTGCGCTGTCAGGGGCTCACAGCTGCCCTGAGCGGAACGCGTTTTTCCCTTTGGCGCAAGCCGCCGCGAAAGTCGGGAGCAAGCTGTAGGATGCCTCTCTGTAATGCCTCACCACGTAGCTGTCTTCCCAATCGGATGGCTTTCTGACTGGGGCTGCTGCTCTGTCCTCTGGGATGATTGGACAAGGTTCAAGCGCAGAACCTGGCTGGGCTGATCGCTTACTCACGAGTAGACCGCTCGGGGGTCGCTTACTCTCGAGTAGATCACGTCTCGGGGTCACCAGATGTAGGAATTGGGGCCGCAGAGGGCCGGAGGTCCTGGAGGAGACTGATCAAGGAACGATACGAGGCAGCATGGAGGAGGATAAGATCAGTGGTTTATTGGGGAAAAGGCATCATCATATATAGGAGTAAAAGCGCAACGGTGGCAAAAACAGTCATCTGACAGAAGTCACATCACCTGTTTACTCGGGTTAATGGGGAATCTCTTGGAGGGAAGTTAGTTAACTTGGCCAAACACAGGCTGGGGAAAACACCATTGTTTTGGGGATTAGGCAGGGGTAAACATGGCATCTGTTTACACCCGGGGTAAAGTTGAGCTAGGAGATGAGTGATTACTCTAATAGGTAACTGGGTCAGCTATTCGCTCTCTTCAGCAGAATCGCTGGTCAGGTCAGGAAATTGGGTGAATCAAACCCTATCATTTATCCACCCCCCTGAATTTCTCTGCCCGCAGAGCCCACGGCTCAAGGAGCGTTCCCCCGAAGTGGCCTCTGCGCGGGCCGTTCCATGCCCCTGGGGCATGGGGAAACCACAGTTGATAATACACAGTAATTTCTCAGTATTGAAAATAGCAACTTACATTACTTTAAATGGCATCAATAAAAAAATTTTAAAATAATAACTGGAACTTGAAAAGTTACTTTCAGAAATTTACTTCTATATAACTAACATGAAATCTTCCATAGTACTTTGTCAACTCTAGTCAACAGCATATTAAATGTCTTTCAAGGAACCCCATTCTCTGATTACTGTGAGCCATGTTTTCTGTCCATTTTAACGGGGTTAGCAAATCTTTATTTCCACATCCTAGTTCAGTGGTGGCCAACCTTGGCACTCCAGATGTTCTTGAACTTCAAAGCACAGGTGCCCTGATTAGCAGGTGTGTTGACTTGGGCTTCTGGGAATTGAAGTCCAAGAACACCTGGAGTGCCAAGGTTAGCCATCACTGTCCTAGTTCATTCTCTGCTATTTCTTCAAGACCCACAGATGTTCTGGAAAAATTTTTTCCCTTGATTTCAATCTGGAAGGGGCAAGATAATAGATCAGGGGTGCCCAAACTACAGCCTGCAGGGTGGATTCGGCCTACAATGTCAATTCATCTGGCCCCAGTGATGTACTGTGGCCAGTTCTCAATGGTTCTTGCGAACCAGTAGCAGAAATTCCAGGCCACACCCACTTGGCCAGCCATGCCCACCTCTCATCCTCCCCCTCCCAGCGCCGCTGGAATCACATCCCACTCGCCTCACCCAGGGCCGAAGGTGCGCTTTCACCCCTGCACTTCCCTCGCACCTTTGGCCCTGGGCGAGGCAAATGGGATGCGTTTCCGGTGGCGCTGAGAGGAGGAGGCCGGCGCCAGCCCACCAACCCGCCCTGCTCACCTCCCAGCAGTGCTGCTGGCAGGGATGCGTTTCCAGCAACACTGGGAGAGGGAGGCCGGCGCCAACCCACCAACCTACCCGCTCACCTCGCAGCAGCGCCGCTGTCAGGGATGCATTTCCAGTGGTGCTTCCCATGAGCCTAGCCTAGGGCCGAAAGTGCGCTTTCACCTCTGCACTTCCCATACACCTTCGGCTTTGGGCAAGGCAAATGGGACGCGTTTCCAGTGGCGCTAGGAGGGGGAGGCCGGCGCCAGCCCATCAACCTGCCGCTGGTGAAAGCGTGCCCAGACAGTGAGGGGCTGACCTGCCAGCAGTGCCTGGCTGCTTTTGGACTCCTCATCATCATCTCTGCGAAGCAAGAGAGCAAGATAGGTTTCTTTTTTTCTTTTCTTTTCTTTTTTTTTGGGGGGGGGGTTGAGGCCACACCCACAGATAGCCACAACCACTGAGTGGGTAGTAAATTTTTTTTACAGTGCATCACTGGCCCATTGTTGCATTTACAACAGCCATAGGTGCATTTATGCCAGCGTTCTGCATGTGCACGGATGTGTTTTACTTCTGCTTCTGGTGGGAGGAACCATGTGACTGGCCTGCTGAACCACATGAATGGCCTGCGACCCAAAAAGTGTGGACATCCTGTGGTAGAGGAAGAGAATTGATAATTGAGTGACAAATCTTCACCTAACTATTACTCATCCAATTATACAAACTAATTCTTCGTCACTGGTTATTTCCATGCTTTATGATGAAGAATAAAGTTTTACACATATCTACTTAAAAGTAAGGACAATTGAATGCAGTGTGACTCCTTCTAAGACACTTAGGATGCAATCAGACAGAGAAATAGCTCGCATTTCAGATGGCCTGTGGCACAAGTTTTTTTCTATGTTTAAACTGTTGTTTTTGTTCTTACTTTAAGAAGAAGAATGTTTATGTTATGAACTAAAACTAAATGAAACAAATAAATAAAGGAGCTGTGGATAAATCTCTTGCCAGTTCATGATCCCCTGCTGGCTTTTTGGAGTCTTTATCACAGATGAATTAAATGTGCACAAAGCCATGGGGAGAAAGTCCCTGAGCGGCATTTGTCTTGAACATGCTGATGCATGGGGAAAGTCAGCCAAAATTACCTGGCAGAGAGAAGTATTGCTGAGGCAGGTTGCTTCTGGCTGCCTTTATTAATTAAAACTATTAAAATGTTACAAGTTGGTGTACAGAGCCATTGGGGTGTGAGTGGGGAGAGGACTGTAAAATATCAAGAGAAGAAAATAAGGTGGCACCAACTGTGAGTGCATGTATCATATACCAAGTCCTTTATCAGAATAAAAATAGACATTGAAATACACTACATTGTGTATTTTTTTTTTTTGTTAAGTGAAAAAGCCATACTTTGACATTCAGTTCCTAAAATGCCTTTGCCTTCACACACATAATTTGGGATACATTTCCCCCATCAAAACAGCTGGAAATACCCAGATATTAACCTTTCTGTCTCCAGTTGCTAAACTCCTATACCTCAACTGTGTGTCTTCCAGTTTTTTGATATGTTGACAATTCATACCACTCATTGAACAGATCCTCCAGCTTCCTTTTCATGGAGGTAGAGCAAATAATCTGAATTCGACGAGGAAAGAGGTGTGCACTTTTAATGAAGAATATGACACACCTTAATGGTTGAGCCTTTCCAGAGACTGTATAATTTAAATTTCCTCCAATTTGTTTTCTAAATGAAACCTTTCATATTCAGAAAGATGCTTAAAGCTATGTGAAAATTATCAAAACTGAGGAAGAAAATCCATAAACTATATGATTTTCTTCCAAGTTTTATCAGCTCAACAAAATTAAGCTGCTTCTTCCCTCTTTTATTATGGAAAATAATCTTTTTCCAGGCTCAGGTTGAGTGTGTTCTAATATCGTCTGCTAGCTGATCTGCAGAGGTTTTCCATTAGTGCTTTTTTTGCAGACCACTGTATAGCCAAAATGTCCTTCTCCAAGATTATAACTGAGCGACAGAAAATATTTTCAAGGTGCAGTAAATGAAAAATTGTGCAATTTACACAAAGCATTCACATATTTCTATGCAGGCCTGAATCTGTTGACGCTGCAGCTGTTGACAAGAAATTGGTGTCCCCATTGCTATTTATCTAGCAGAAATTAATTTGCTCAGATCAGTTTTATTAAATGGGATAAAAGTAAGCAGATTCTCTCAAGTGGTTGTAAAAAAGAATCTGCTTTTCAAAACTCTGAAAATGCTTTGCCTTCTGCCATTTTCCCTATAATACCCCGCTGTGGGATCCGCGCACACAATTGGCATACTGTCCCTGACAGAACCCCAGTAATGGGAGATCACTTCGTTGCCACGGGTTCCTGAGGGGACAGAAATTGGGGGAGCGGAATATTAGATAGAGTTTAATTCATCAATAGCTCATCTGACAGGCAGTTCGGACAATGGAGAGGTAATGACTAACTCGCTAGGCACGTAATAGGTAATCTCGCGTCTACGGATTCCTTTAAGCCCTAGAGTCAATGTTAGCCACCTGTTTACTCCCGATAACATGGAACAATGTATTTCCTCTGTAGTTAATTAAGTTAGTTAATGAACTTCCCCTGTGTAGACTTCCCCAATTAACTCGTGTAAACATGATGTGTGAAGCCTGCTTTACAATGGATCACTATGCTTGTGCATGTAGCCAGAACAGGATAAATACTCATGATTTGTCATCATTAAATTACTGGTCTTCGCTCCATCTTGCCTCGTGTGTCTTTACTTGACCAGTCTCCTCCGGGACCCAACAGCCGCGCCGCGGCCCCGATCCAGCTTGCGCAACACGCTTCGTGGCCCAGATCCAACAACCCGCTTTTTTAAAAAAAAATTGTGTCAAGCACACAAAGGTGCTTTCTCAGTTGAAAGGATTTTTGCTGGAGGAACTCCTCAGGGGATGCCTGAATGAGGCTCCTTTCATGTCCCCAAGTTCTTTTCCCACTGAAGTGGTCCCTATTTATCTACAGTACAGTACAGTGTAACTCCTGATAACGTTCAATCCTGATAACATCAAATCTGCATAACATCGCATTCGTTATGCACCACATGATACTCTGGATAACAATACAAAAAGGCTAAAAACCAATGTTATGTGGAGCATCTCCATAGGAGATCCCAGTTAACAACGGTTTTTGGACATTTTTGTGACTTTATCTGGAGCGTCTCCCATAGGGACCGCATAACATCCAAATCCAGTTAACAACCAGATTTATGGAACCAAGTTTGGACGTTATTAGGAGTTCTACTGTACTTGCAATTTCTTGCTTTACAACTGCTAGGTTGACAGGAGCTGGAACAGAGACAGGCACCCAATCTGTCATGCAGTACTCGGGTCTTGAACTACAACTTGCCAACCTTCCAGCTAACAAGGTGAGCTTCTTAACCAATGAGCCACCACAGTATCTCTAATATCCCCTTGAACCACTGAGAATGACGTCCAGATATAAGCCTCTCTCATTGAACATTTAATGTTTTGCTTGAACTTCAAACTACATTAAAAATGCATTGGTATGAACTCAAAAAAGATTATCTGATGACAAATACAAAAGAAGATCGGAATTAACTACAGAAGTGATTAAGACTATTCAACACAGATTTGAGTTTGCTTGACCTGGGTTGTTAATGGGCTGTTAATGATAGAACCTTTGGGATGGCACTAATCTGTAGGTGTAGGGGCATGGTAAGCTAGAAGTTACTTGATGAAGCATAACAGCAATAGCAATGGAAAAACAGTTTGAAAAACAGGCTGCACTTATAACACCATCATTTGGGTAGGAGTCATAGCTTCATAATATAGCTCATATACTGTATGTACAGGTTCAGTTCCTGGCATTTCCACATAAGGTGGGGAGAGGATCTTACCTGAAACCAAACAGCTTCATATGCTCTTAGCATCAGTGGTGTGTGCCGTTTTTCCTTTTACAATTTGACAGAAGGGTCCAATAATGGGCTAAGGTAAAGGTTGCCCTTGCTCAAAAGCCAGTCATATCCAACTCTAGGGTGCAATGCTCATTGTCGTTTACAGCCAAAGAGTTTACTGCCTGTGTTTGCAGACGTTTCTGTGGTCATGTGGCAGGCATAACTAGACACCGGAGCATTCAGAATGCTGTTTCCTTCCTGCCAAAGTGGTGCCTACTTGGAGTTTCCTTCTTTTGAATTGCTAGGTTGGCAGGAGCTGGGACAGAAATGGGAGCTCACTCCGTTGTGCAGCACTCAGGTCTTGAACTGCTGACCTGCTGATTTTTCAGTCATCAAGTTCAGTGTCTTAACCTGTAACATAGAGATCACTATTAACCTTTTTAGCTTTGAAAGGTTGGGCTTTCCTCTTAGATTTCTGCCTTACATTGTCTAAACTAGTGATGAGATGTTGTGATGAGATATTGTTAGGGAAACTCAAAATAGAAACTCTCAAAGTACCAAAAACCTTGCACCAACTAATACAAAGTAAATCCAGACTCTCTGAGATTTGCCCTTGGCAAAATCTTTTTCTTGAACATATCTGATGACATAATAGAGGTGGTGTGATTACACTTTCTCACTTAGCTTCCACGAAGTTGCATCCCATGTGCAAAATGCTCTATGAAAATGACACTTTGGGGAAATCTCAGTCCATAAAAGGGATTGGAAACTTTATTTGCATTGACATTTCTCACTCAGAATTTTTTTTAAAAAAATTAAGCATGCTAAGTGCCAGAAAGATGGAGAGAGGAAATCATTTTGGGAGACAGAGTCCTCCAGAGAAAGTAAGGAAGGGGTGAAATTTGGGTAGAAAGAATCATCATAGAATGATAATCTATCATTAAAGACAGGAAATAGTGTAGAGAGACATGGCAGACTTTTCTGGTTAAAAAATCAGGCTGTTGAGAAATTCTGTACTTAAAACCTGAGGACCAATGACAAAACAAAGCTAGCTAATAGTTGTCTTCAGAAGGTAATATTTTTTCTTTTCCTTTTCCTTCTTCAGGTGCCATATCCATTCCGGATATTGGCTACCATCATGGTGATAGTCTTCCAGTTCTTAACTTCTCAGAACAGTTCTTCCGAGGACATGCCACACCAGTCTCTCAGGTTCTTCAGCCATGAAGTCTGTCTATGTAGAGGGCCTCTCTTCCCAGGGATCTTTCCTTGCTGAGTGAGTTAGAATATTCTATACTTTATGTTGTTCCTCATTATATGGCCAAGGTATTGTAGCTTTCTTTGCTTAATGATCTTAAACAGTTCTAATAAGAAGGATGCCTGCTGTAATATAACCAAGTAGCCTGAAAGGATTTTCCTCTTCTGATTATAGTTTATCTATAGCATTTCTTTCTGCCCCTTCTGCTTTTGTTACTTTTCCAGGCCCACCATTAGGTAAGTTTGTGAGAAGGAAAGGAGATTGGGGTGGGGTGGGGATGTTTCTGGGTTTCGGAGGGGATTGTCTTATCTATTTAATTTTCTCAAATATCTCTTTCCAAAATCTAACGGCAGTGGGACATTTTAAAGATATTCATAAGGAACAATTACAAAAAGCAAATGGAAATATAGACAATCTGCAAAATGCTATACAGAACTTCAATTTTGTCTTTAATTGCACAAGAGAGATAATTCTCATGATCAAATCCTGCCTGGAGCATCTCATCACTGCATCTCATTGTTAAAGGTATCAAACTGTTGCAGAGCTGTTAACTCTCCTACAATTTTCTGGAAAGGGGTGCTTTAAAGTAAATCGCATTCATTTGTGACTATAAGATACATACCTGTCAAGTGTGGCTCCAGAGAATACAGGACCTGCGCAGTAGCTTTCTGCGCAGTAGCCTTCTGCGCATAACCCTTCTATGCATGCACAGAAGCCTTCTACGCATGCATAGAAGGGTTCTGTGCCGAAGGCTACTGCACAGAAGGCTTCTACACATGCATAGAAGGGTTCTGTGCAGAAGGAGATGCGCAGTAACTACTTTCCCCTGCTGTCAAATTACGGGATGGTGGCGGATGGCAGCGGGAAAGTAGAGTGGCTGAATAATGGGAAATCCCGGCCAATCTGGGATACTTGACAGGTATGATAAGATATTTGTTTCTTTGGCATTTGTTTACTAGAACCTTTCTTTATGTGGAATTTACTATTGAGTAATACAGTTAAATTCAGTTGCTCCAGGGACAACAGATCAAGAATAACTGCATCGAAATCCTTCTTCAGATTTTGAACACAAAGAAGAAAGCTTCTTTCATGTTGCCTTGATTATTGGGACCTTTGTGTGGACTCACATTATTAATGGAACCCAATTTAACCTTCACTGCTCTCTGCAGGCAGAAGAATGTTGATAAAGCATAGGGATATATTAGTGTTATGCCTTCATCATACACTTGTTTGACAGCTATTGCATTATGCTGTACCTTAAGAAAAAGAACCAATGAAGTCAATCAGTTCCACAAGAGACAGAAGATGTTCAACTTCTAAGGGTTGATGTTATATTGACAAAGAAATTAAGCCCTCCACGTTGTTTAAACCATGCAATCAACTAGATTTTTCTAAACAACTGATACAGTGGTAGATTGACAGCATAAAATGACATCCACACTTTTAAAGAGAATATACTGTAGCAATGTTAACTATGGCTGTTAATCTATCAGCAATAACGATTCAAGTTGTATACCTGCAAAAGAATGAACTGTTTTTTTAATGCAAAAATTATGGATCTCAATGTTTTAGACAAGAACACCTACACAGAACACCTAATAAGCTATTCAAATTAGGGAAAGCTTTTCTGCCTAATGCACTTAAAGATAACACCTGCATACCAGTCATGTTATTTAATGCTTTCCAAATTTAACTCTTTCACAACTTCTTTTCATATGATTAGTAGTATGCTTCCTGCTATTGGCGCACCTGCCAAATCTATGTCTAATTTTTTTTCGCCCAGTTTAAAATATAAATTTAATTTAATTAATTTAATTAATTTAATTAAATAGATGGACATTATTCATGGCAATAGACACGGGGACATTAGTGTTTTGTTTTTGTTTTTTTGGTGTGTGTGTGTGTTGTTGGTGTTTTTTTTTGGGGGGGGGGGGGTCGCGTTCTTTCAGCTTGGATAATTTTTATGTATGAATACATGGATTGGCTTACCAGAACAACGGAAATTTGTTTCCTTGCCAACCAGGATGAATCAGTTTGAAGTGAACATAATATTTTATAAACACATACCAGAGAGAGATTGAGAGATTGAGAGAAAGAGAGAGAGAGAGAGAGATAATATGTGTGTGGATTCTCTTACAGTGGAGTGGTTAATTGCCTTGATGGTTTTGTACAGTTTCCTCTCTTTGCACATTATATATACACATTGTGCTTGATTTTTTAATTATCATTGGACAGCATAGACTGGGATAGCTGGAGAAAAATAAATTTCTAATTAAATCACAAGCAGTATACCTGGAGCTAGGTTTCCTTTTAAGAAAATAAAAACCAAGTGTTGGGTTTGAAGCTTGAAATGTATGAATTAGGGGTGTACACTGTCTTTGGCAAAAATGGATGGAATCACAAGTATTTGCACAGTTCCTGGGTAATTATAGAGCAGAGTAAAGAACCACAGATCAATTCACACATGTACATGGTACAGCAACAGCTCAGAAAAAACACTTCTTATTACATTCTGCAGTGGCTCAAGTGGCTAAGATGCTGACTGGAAGCCGGCAGGTCAGCAGTTTGAGACCTGAGTGCTTCACGACGGTGTGAGCTCCCGTCTCTGTCCCAGCTCCTGTCAACCTAGCAGTTCAAAAGCAAGAAATTGCAAGTAGATAAATAGAGACCACTTCAGTGGGAAGGAAAATAGCATTCTGTGTGCTCCGGTGTCTAGTCATGCCTGTCACATGACCACAGAAACGTCTGCAAATGCAGACAGCACTGGCTCTTCGGCTATGAAACGGAGATGAGCACTGAACCCTAGAGTCAGATACAACTGGCTTTCAAGCAAGGGTGACCTTTACTTTTACCTTATTCAATTCAGCATTTTTAGGGATAAAATCATTATCTGCAACTTGTGTTGAGGAAAAGGGGGATTCAAAGCAAAGCAAAGTAGTTACACTTATATAACACCCCATAATGCACTCTCTGGGTGGTTCACAAGTTAATTAGCATTTTACCCCCAACACGTCTCCAACCTTGAGCCCTGGACAGGATTGAACTCCCAGCCCAGGGGTTCTAAAGGTTTTTTCACCACGGGCTGGAGTACTCATCCTCAGACAACAGAGCAGGCTGGATGCAATGGTGGTGGGTTCTCTTGCAGATGTGCAGGCAATGTCTACTTCTGGGGTCGTCACCATGGGCCAGATGGAATGGCATCGGGGGACAGGTCCGGCCCACAGGCCGTAGGTTGCGAGTGCCTGTCCCAACCTTTTGGTTGCAGTACAGCAGTTTAACCACTGCACTACCAAGGCTCCTGGAATGCACACTACAAGTACAGTGGAACTTCGGTTAACAAACGGCTCGGTTAACATAAAAATCGCATAACAAAAGAAAATCAATAGAAAATAGTGGCTCAGTTTACAGAATATTTTGGGAATGGATTAATTGGTTTTCAATGCATTCTTATGGGAAACTGTGTTTCATTAAAGCATTTTGGTTTTCAATGCATTCCTATGGGAAATTGCATTCAATGCATTTCTATGGGAAATTTGGTTAAAATAATTTTCACAGTAAGAAATGTCCCAGAGAACCAGTGGTGGGATTCAGCAGGCTCACACCAGTTCGCCAGAACCAGTAGCAGAAATTCTTGCTGGCCCCGCCTGTCTTGAACACTCGACTGGGCGCTGACTTACAGGAGGCATGTACCGATCCTTTAGGCTGCAATAATTTCCTTTATCTGCACACTCCCCGTGCAGCCTAAGGTCGCCTCACCGTACCGCTTCCCAATCGGCTTCAAAGAACTCCACCTGTCGCTTACAGGGAGTATGCGGTGGTTTAGTATATTGGTAGCATGTGGGGACATAGAGCAAAGCACTTAGAAATAGCCTGATAAATTGACATCCACTCCATTGATGTTACTCACAAAGAGTTTTATTTTCCTTTAGTATCTGGAAAAGAACAAAGACAGGAACAAAACAAAGTACATAGCAAACATAGTTAGTATAGTCCACTTAGATCTGAGGGGTTCAGATCATAAGTGTTTAGAGTCCAGCTCAAGGAGACATCTCTGCCTTCAACCTGAGAGGACCAAAAAGCTCAGGGAAAGGGCTCTGCTTTTAAACACAAAAAGGAGCAGATTTCCCTCCCACCTTTGCATTCCCAGGATGACTCAATCTGCAGGTGTTTCAGAGTCACGGGGTTTTGATTGACAGGGGGGAGGCATCTTCTCCCTCGTGGGGTAGTCAGATGTCTCTGGCGTCACTCTGCCACCTGACCTATTTGTCATCCTCCCTCGAGGGGTCTGCAGGTGTAGGTTCCTTTGAGGGAATGCAGCTGTGTTGATTCCATCAGAAAGGAATGTGTTTACAGCTCTATCTGCAGGTGCAGTATTGCTCATCAGAAAGGAATGTAGAAATGTGTTTACAAGTAGCTTCAGTAGCTAAGTGATAAGGTTGCCATGACAACTCAAGGTTCATGACACGCCTTCCCTTTCCAAGATGGATGCTCCCATGGACCTACCATCTTCAAGATTGGGTGGTCTTGAGTAATGGAAACCAATATTGCAAAAATAGCTCATCTGAGTTCATTAAGTGATCTCAGAGGTTCTCTTAAGGCTAGTTACTGCAAAGCAAAGTGCAGAAAAAGATATAACACGGGTTTTCAACCCATTTCAATGACCTCAGCTCCTTCCTGGCTGTCATACATCCGGCTCAGAGAGTCCGCCTCAATGTTATCTTTCCCCTTGATATGAGAGACCTTATATGAAAAGTCTTGCAAGAGAAGAGCCCAGCGAAGCAGCCGCTGGTTCTTGGTTTTCATTCTGTTCAGGAAAGCTAAGGCATTGTGGTCTGTTAAGAGTATGAACTCTTGACCCCATAAGTAACTTCTAAGCTTGGTGATGGACCGAATTATGGCTAGAAGTTCTTTCTGTATTACTGCATAGGCCTGTTCCCTTGGCAACAGTTTTCTACTAAAGTAGGAGATAGGGTGAAGTTTCCCATCTTCTCCTTCTTGCAGTAGGCATGCTCCTATACCTGTGTTTGAAGCATCAGTTTTCAGAACAAATTGTTTCTGATAGTCTGGAGACACTAAGATGCCTGAATGAGTTTCAGCTTTAGTGTCTCAAAGGCTTTTTGACATTCTGGTGTCCAAATTACCTTTGTGGGGTGTGATCTTTTTGTCAGTTCTGTGAGAGGTGTGGCTATCTCATAAGAACATAAGAACATAAGAACATAAGAACAGCCTTGCTGGAACAGGCCACAGCCCATCCAGTCCAGCATTCTGTCTCACACAGTGGCTCACCATTTCCTTCAGGGTATTCCCAAGGAGATGCCTTCACCTGCTTAGGATTCCCTGGAAATGGCATTGAGAGATATCCTGCCTATCTCTCGAACCCCAAGGTTGTCCTTAAGTATCCATAATTATACTCATTGATACCCTTGTCCTCTAATCCTTTCTTAAAGCTGTCAAGACTGACAGCTGTCACCACTTCTTCTGGCAGGGAGTTCCATAGTCCACTAATCCTCTGGGTGAAAAAGTACTTTCTCTTATTTGTTTGAGAACTAGTACCCAAAAGTTTCATCGAGTGTCCCCTAGTTCTAGTGTTGTGCGATAGGGAAAACAGTTTTTCCTTATCTACTTTGTCCACACCGTGCATGATTTTATAAACTTCAATCAGGTCACCTCTTAGACGCCGTTGTTCAAGAGTGAAAAGGCCAACCGTTGCAGCCTCAGATGGTAAGGAAGGTGTTCCCCTAATCATTCTGGTTGCCCTCCTCTGCACTTTCTCCAACTCCATAATATCCTTCTGGAGGTATGGCGACCAGAACTGTACACAGTATTCCTGATGGGGCCTCACCATAGATTTATAAAGAGGCAAAATGACACTTGCTGACTTATTTTCTATACCCTTCCTAATGATCCCTAGCATTGAGTTTGCTTTTTTCACTGCTGAGGCACACTGGGTTGACACCTTCATTGAGCTGTCCACCAGGACACCAAGGTCCCTTTCCTGGTTTGTCGCAGAGAGTTCAGACCCCATCAGTTTATAAATGTAATTGGTTTTTTTTGCCCCAACATGCATCACTCTGCACTTACTAATGTTGAAGCTCATTTGCCACTGTTTTGCCCACTCCCCCAGTGTCAAGAGATCCCTCTGGAGCTCCTCACAATCTCTCACAGTTTTCACTACCCTGTATAATTTAGTGTCGTCAGCAAATTTGGCTACCTTGATTTTTACTCCTACCTCTAGATCATTTATGAAGAGGTTGAAAAGCAGGGGTCCCAGGACTGAACCTTGGGGGACCCCCTCTTTACTTCCCTCCACTTGGAGAAGTGTCCATTTAGTGCTACCCTCTGTTTCCTGTCCCGTAGCCAGTTGCTGATCCAGGACAAGACCTGTCCCTTTATTCCAGGACTGGTAAGTTTATTCAAGAGCCTTTGGTGTGGGACCTTGTCAAAAGCCTTCTGAAAGTCCAGATAAACAATGTCAACTGGATCCCCCTTATCCACATGCTTGTTGACACTCTCAAAAAATTCCAACAGATTAGTGAGGCATGATTTACCCTTGTAAAAGCCATGTTGGCTCTCCTTTAGCAGCGCCTTCTCTTCAATGTGCCTATTAATTCTATCTTTTAGGATGGTTTCCATCACTTTACCTGGGACACATGTCAAACTGACAGGTCGGTAATTTCCTGGATCACCCCTGGATCCTTTTTCGAAAATTGGTGTTACATTTGCTACCTTCCAGTCATCAGGCACAAAGCCTGATTTGAGGGAAATATTATATATTTTGGCTAGAAGATCAAGCACTTAGTATGCCCTACTGGAGGAGCCATACCTTCGGAGAATCTCCTCACACTGGACCTGGTGCTCAATGATTTCCATCAGACTTCTCCTCTGGGTCTCCGTAACACTCCCCTCAAAGGGTGCTTTACGTACCACGTCCAGTAGCCATTCGGAAGTTGTAGGGGGACCCGCAGGCACCTCCCTTTCCCAAGACAAGCTCCGGCGAGCTTGCTTACGAGCTTCCTCCTCCGACTGGCATTCCTCTTCCTCCGCCCATATGCTTTTGCCCAATGGGAGCGCTTCCTCCCTCCCCCAGCACAGAGTTCACCCCACTCCTCTGCCCAGCAGCCCAATGGGAGCATTTCCTCCTTCCCCTGTCTGGCGTCTCACATGCGGCATGAGGGTGCTATGTGGATGGCAGCCGGTTGAGTGTATGGTGAAGGTGAGTTTGGGCACTTGGTCTCTAAAAGGTTCGCCATCATTGTCATAGACCTTAATCTTGCAGCAAGAATACAACTGTGGATATATGCGCTATTCATGTAACCTATCCAGTTAAAGCTCATCCCATTCAACACCTAGTTTGACCATTCTTAGTCCTCTTACACTCCATGTTATCAAGTGAGGATATTGGGTCACATCTTCTATATAGGACCAGTAAAAGAGGAAGAACAAATCTCCAAAACTAAGCAAATTTAAAATGATAGATTTATTAAATATAAAAGTCCCTTTAAATAATATATCTCTTCTGTTTATTCCTTTCCTGAGAAATCTCCCTGTTTTCCTACACATAACTCACCACATGGTCACTGATGACATAGAATACAGATAGTGAATTATGTGCAGGTGAGTGCTTAAAATATTCCGATGCAGTGCAGGATTTCAACATTATAGATATAGACTAATTAACAAAACAATACAGGTGAGGAACTTCTTCAGTCAATACATGCAGAATATTTGCGCATAAAAAGTAGCAGAATGAATCAACCCTTCAGAGTCTTAATTTCTTGTAATCACAGAGAGGAACACTTAAGATGGGACACTTCTAGGATCTTTTCAGAATTTAGAAAAGTTACTTTTTTAAGGTCGTGCTAACTCAAGATTCAGAGAACTGTAGCCCCCATATCACAACTTTTCTGTAGTCCCAAAAACAAAAACTTTCTGTTGTGATCTATTTGTATCCTTTCCTAATATCTAAATTAACATCACAAGACAAGCTGAACACTAATCTGATAACTTTGAATCGAGATATGAAAAAATGAAGCTATTTTCTGAAATTCATAGCATGTATATGGCAGGCTACCAGTACAAAAGCAAAAGCTATGAATGAAGCTCTAACTGCCTCTTTGTTACAGCTCTGAAATTACATTAAGCATTATACCTAGCTGTGAATCTAAAACCAACCAGCCCCCCCCCCCCCCAATGAATTGCCATTGGTACTAAGTTCAGCTGCTGATAAAGAACTGTTACCACAAGGATGGACAGAAGGCAGCTTGGGAACTCCTAATAAATATGTGGGTGATTTGCAGTAAACTTCCAAGTGCATTTGATTCCCAGTTGCTTCACAATAGCTACAAAATGAATTCTCCTTCCAAATTATACTGGTGTTGTGCTGGCTAAGGGAACTTAAAACCTATGGAAGGACAGTGTGCCCTTTGACCTAATGGATGTCTCCACTGTTTACAATTAAAATAAAACAGATCCCACAATTTTGAAGTATGGCCATTCCTGCATTGTAGAAAAATCTAAGGAATGCTTCATACATGCTTGTCTAGTCAAAGCTATTTCTTTTTTCCTCCGACTTTTAGTTTAACACATTTATAAAATGCCATTTTTGCTTCTTTGGCTATTACTAAAACATTTATTGATATCACAAGATAAGATGAACCCTAATCTGATCAATATTTGTGCTCTCTGTGCCTTTGAATGGAGAGATGAGAAAAAGAAACAATGTTCTCAAATTTAGTGGAACTGAATATTCTGTAGAACATCTGTTTATAGGAAGCTGATGGGGAGGATGGAGAATGACAATACTCATTCTGGTCCTTGAAAATTGCAAACAAAATCTCAACATTCACTCATGATAGAAGGCCAGAGGGTTGACATACAGTTTGGGGGTACAACTGTAAAGTGATGAATCAATCTTATAAATGCTCCAGTAAGTGTCAAGATTGCAATTTATAGTGTACTGGCTTGACTTGCTTACAGAGATTTCCCAGGATACTGTATTTTGCTTTCACAGTTTTGAAATGTGTAAGAGCAACATCATCATATGAGAGTCTCTTAAAGTTAGTGGTAATGATGACTTCCATCAGCTCCTCAAAACTCCCACTTGATTCTCTAGCACAGTGTTTCCCCAGGCGGAGGACGCCTGCCGCCCTACCCCCAGAACTCCACCTGGCTGGGGACTGAAAAGCAGCACTGGCTTGAGTGGTGGAGAACAGCCCGCCACTGCAGTTCCACCTGGGAGATGTTAATAGACCACTCCCCACTCCCCGGGCCCCTACCATCGGAAGGGGGGGTTGAAGAGCAGCTGTGGCTACTGTCACTGTCCTCCAGGTCCTGCCTATGGCGTGGCATGAACTATGCAGAGACGGTTACTTTGTTGGCATGGACTTGTAAATTGAACTTACTGTATGAACTTTTAAATGAATTGGTTTTCCCCTCCCAATGTTTTTTATAATGTTTTATAATGTTGTATTTATGACCTATATGATTTTGTGGTGTTTACCTGTTCTGTGAGCCACCCAGAGTTGAGCAATCGAGGGGGCGGCATATAAATGTGTAAAATTAAATTAAATTATATTAAACTATGTTCTGTGGAACACTGGTTGGCTTTAATTCTCAGAAGCCTAAGTCAGTACATTGGCTGATCAGTGCTTTGAGGAATTGACTTTGGCTTTTGGGAACTGAAGTCCAAAAACCAAAGGTTGGGGAACACTGCTCTAGCGGGTCACACATTGCCTTTAAATTTTTACTAGTTGACCAGTACACAAACTACTATTTTATAACAGGGAACATGTTATTGATCCTTGCTGTTACTGTTATCAGTTTTGCACTTAAGCCATGCTAGAATGCAATGATACTGATGTTTGATTCTTTTTGGCTGGGAAGATACTCAAGAGGGGCTGCATGTTCACCAACTCCTCTTCCAAACTTCCCATAATTGTCATCGAACAGTCATATGCCCAGTCAACAATAATCTTCAGAAGGGCAGTGTGAAAAGAATTCCTCTTCTGTTACCAAGGTGGAGAGACCAATGAATATTCTGTCTCACTGAATGAAATTAATGCAGTACCAAAGAATTACATATAAAGTCAGTTACGTATTTGGATGCATATTTAAATCATACATGTTAAATAATATGTTAAAATAAATAACGTTACTAAATAACATGTTAAAATCAACATTGAATTTGTTAATGTCACGGATTGAAGAATGGTATAAAGAAATGTGGAAGCTAGTGTTGAATGACAAACTGACTTGGGAGATAAAGAAAAAAAAAGGGATAATTTAAAAGAGAATAGATTTTGGAATATTTGGAAGCCCTTTGTGGATCACTCTCTCATGGGGGATGAAAGAAATAGACCTGTACCTGACCAAAGTGGATTTGGGAAGTGAAATATCGATTCACTCCGAGTTCTCCAGGGCAATGTAAATAAACATTGGGTGATGTATTATGTGTATTTTTCTTTTTTGTAAATTGTTCCCTACCCAAGATATTATGTTATGAACTATTGGGGTAATGAGTTTTTGTAGTAAATTGGATGTTAAGGTTCATGATCTATAAGGATAGATATAAAATGTAATAGGGTGGGGGCTGTTTTTTCTTTTTCTCTCTCTCTTTATTATTTTTTCTAATGTTAGTGTATTTTGTATGTTAGTTATTTTATTTTATTGTTTATTATCTTTTAGTATAATGTATTGTATTTTATTAGCATTATGTTTTGTATTTTATATGTTGAAAAACTTTATAAAAATTATTTAAAAAAAGAATTTGTTAATGTCATTTCCACCCTCTGAACAGTAGAAAAATCACTAAAATTAACTGTCCCACAGAAAACTGCATTAGACAAAATTCACACAATATTATTTGAACTAGTTTCCAGAGTAGGTCTAGAACAGTGTTTCCAAATACATTGTTGGCACGGATCCTATTGTTTTTTTCTTAAAATGTGCATAACCTGCTATAGTTATTAATGGCTAACCGACAAGGTGCTGGGTGTATCTTGATTACATACCTGGGCAAGTAGAAAGGCAAGTGACTGAGATGCATGACAGCACCATGTCATGTAGCTTCAATTGACCGTGACAATTTATGCAAACCTTGCACAAACATCAGCAGGATTCAGGTCATGGACTCCATGTAGAGTTAATCTTGTGCAACCTGCATGGTGCCTCTTCCACTATGGATGGAGAGATAAAATACTGTATTAGAATACATTTCATTCCACCACCAAAAAGTATTCATGTAATTTGGAACCATAATCCCTACCTAACCATTTTATTACATGTGAGGAAAAAACTGCCCAACTTTGAAGGAGCTGATAACAAAGATGCCACTAGTAATTAATGATAAGAGCCTACACACCAGAGTTTGTTAACCCCAGTGTTTGTTTTTAAATGAATGATTCCATTAATGATTAATGCTAATTAAGTGAATTAAATATTTCCATGTTTAAAATATAACGTAGCATTTAATTAATACTGATAGATTATTTTTTAAAATCTAACAATTTCAAGCTGTGACCTGAATACCCCAGTCTGGTCAGGTTATCCTGCTATGGTAATGGAGTAGACCATACTGCCAGCGACTCAACGCCGATTGTCAGGTGGTGGTTAACTAACCTGACAACCCTAAGAACTAATGGCCTTAGGTGATGAAGTCCACAGGAAAGGGTTATGGTCCCCAAGTGGATTAAATCCTACTTTAATCCATCTTGATGGAAGGCATCAGCTTCATCAATACTGGCCTGGGGGCTAAGGAGGGCTTTGTGTGCTGAAAGGGTTCAGGATCTGAAAGTGACTCATGGAACTGGATCAGTGGTATGTGTGTCATGCTGCAATGCAAAAGGCAAATGGAAGACCGTTGAGTTATATTATTCTCATGATAACCTTCATGGCTGATCTCCATGATGATAGCCAATATACGGCGCTTGAAGAAGAAGACCTGAATACAGAATATCATTTCGTTACTGCATTATTTTCAGAAGGAGAATTTGAATGTCCATGCCAAAGGAAGAGAAGACTGATGGGAAGACAGAGCATAGCCCAATGTCAGTGTTTATGCATTGCAAAGAAGAGATTGCATGTCCAATTCCTACCATGTCCAGATACAGTCAGAAAAGAAATTTTACCAAAGTTCTCTGTAGCAGCTACCAATCAAGGACAACAATTTTGCACTAGGACCCTTTAGTGTAAGGGACCAAAGACAAAGAAACAGCCGAAGGGTTGGCTTAACACAGGTTTATTGCATGATGATCCGGAGGAACATGTGGTAATGGCGGATGGGTAGCTCTATATATACAGCTGGCTATACATTTGAATGTGGCTCGTCGACAGACTATTGGTTGCTGCCTGCGTGACATCGTAGGAGGTCACGCCCTTCTTGACCAGGTGAGGAGGTCGCGGGGAATCTTCCCGCGCTGCTGAAACCAGGTGACTATGATCCATGGGAGCTGGACGCTCGCTACTGCCCTCTGGTGGTCACTAGCTCGCGTCCCCTTATTAGGTTACATTGATACAGCTGATGGTTATAATGTTGCACACAGAAAGGTTACATTGGTAACACATGGCAAAGGTACATTGTTAAAGGCACAGCTTTACAGAACACAACATCCCTCCCCCCTAGGATGAGACGAAGTCTCTCAGCCAAGATGGCTTGTTGCATGTGCGTTTGGGCCGTGACGAGGGCTGCCCCCCCCGGGGGCGTTATTGCTTCTTTGTTCCCTGGTCCCTTGTCCTGAAAAGGGAGAGGGAGACTTGTTAGTGGCTTGCCGCTGTCTGGCGGCCTTAGGGGAAGGGAAAAACTCCATTGTGGGCAGACCGGGGGCCGTCGGGACTAACGAAAAACCCCTCTTCTCGCTTGGACAGGTGGGGGACCACTCCGAAAAACCCCCCCGGTTCTGAAAATCAAAATCTAAGTTGGTAGGGGTACCCGCATTTGTGGGGACTTTCCGCGAGATATGTATGGGGTCGGGTTCCTCCTCCTCGGAAAGATCCCCCAGGGTATCTACGAGGATATCCTCCTCCCCCCTTGGTGGGGGCCCACGGTCCCCTTCTCCTCCCCCTTGGGCTAAACGGGTGGGGGAGAACCCTAACGCTGACTTATTTCCTGCGTGATCCGTGTCCTGCTCATCGGAGACCCTGCGTCGGAGCTGGTCTGCGTGCCGCCTCCATAGGAGCCCTGTGCTGGTTTCCACGCGGTACGACACGGGGCCGGTTTGTTCCATGACTACGCCCGGCACCCAGGCTGGGCCCGTGCTGGCGTAATTCCTGCAATGCACGGGGGCGCCTATGCTGAAACTCTTTGTAACTTCCAGCCCGATGTTCCTTCCTTTGTCCTCTACCCTCGTGGGGTCTAGCCTAGTAAGGATGGTGGTCAGCTTCCTGCGCATTAAGAGCTCTGCGGGGGAGTATCCTGATGCCAATGGGGTCACCCTGTACCCTAGCAGAAACTGACACACTTGCAGGTTCAGATCCCCTGGGCCCATGCGCCGCAACGCGTCCTTCGTGGTGCGGACGAGGCGCTCTACTTGGCCGTTGGTGGCCGGGTGAAAAGGGGCGGAGGTGATATACCGAACGGCGTTAATCTCCATGAATGCCCTAAACTCGGAGGACGTGAAACAACTAGCGTTGTCGCTAATTAACGTGTCGGGTATGCCGAACGTGGAAAAGAGCCTCCGCAAATGCCTAATGGTCTGGGCCGAGGAGGTGCTCGTGACTGGGATAACCTCCAACCATTTGGAGAAAGCGTCCACTACAAGGAGGAACAGGGTGCCTCTGAATGGGCCCGCGAAATCTACGTGCACCCGGGACCACGGCCCCTTAGCCGCGTCCCATTCCCTGTGGGGAAGGCGGGCCTCCTCTGGTCTGGAGCATTGGCAACTTTCACAAGTGCCGACCATGTGCTTGATGTCGGCGTCTAGCTGGGGCCACCAGAAGTAACTCCGGGCCAGCGCCTTGGATCGCACGATGCCGGGGTGGCTGACATGAAGCAGTTTGAGCACCCGCGGCCGAGGGGAAGTGGGAACCACCACCCGCTGCCCCCACAAGAGGCACCCCCTCTCTAGGGACAGTTCTAGCTTTTTTCTGAAAAATGGAGCGAACTCCTCCGCTGGGGAGGACGCGGGCCACCCTTTCTGCAGCCAGGAGCTGACTGTCGCTAATGTTTTGTCCTTCTCTGTCACTTTGGCAATGTCTGCAGGCATTATGGGGGGCGAATCCAGCACCTCTATCATGAGAACCTGATGGTCCCGCTCCCCCATGCTCACCTGGCTGGGCGTTAGGGGAAGGGGGGACCTAGATAGAGCGTCCGCATGGCTGATCTCTTTCCCGGGCCGGTAGACCAACGCGTGCTGATACGCGTTGAGAAAAATGGCCCACCTGAGCATCCTCGGGGACAGGATCTGTGGGGTGGGCTTATCTGCGGTAAAGATGCCTAGCAGGGGCTTGGGGTCTGTTACAATTGTGAAAGGGCGGCCGTACAGAAAATCGCGAAATTTTTTCGTCCCCGCGACTATCGCTAGTGCCTCCCTGTCCGTCTGTGCGTAGTTTCTCTCTGCTTGGGACAGGGACCTGGAGTAAAATGCTATCGGGGCCTCCCTTCCGTTTTCCAACATGTGGCACAGCACCGCCCCCACCCCCACTGGAGATGCATCACAGATCAGAACTACTGGGCGTTTGGGGTTGAAATGGGTCAGTATGTCGTCGGACGCCAGGAGGCTTTTTAGCTCGCTAAATGCCCTTTCTTGGTCATCGCCCCACTTCCATGCCTGGTCTTTCTTCAGCAGTTTGTGTAGCGGCTCAGCCACCGCTGCCTTTCGGGGAAGGAAGGAGTGGTAAAAGTTGAGCAGCCCTAGGAACGACTGCAACTCGGGCTTGGAGGTGGGGCGGGGGACTTTCCTAATGGCTGCCACCTTGGACATGGATGGTTTTATTCCCTCGGGAGTCACACAAAACCCTAAGAACTCAACCTCTGTTGCGAAGAAGACGCATTTGTCCTTTCGCAACCTCAGCCCCGCCTTTTCGAATATCGTCAGGACCTTCCCCAACCTTTTTGCCAATTCAGCCCGACTCCCCCCCGTTATTAACACGTCATCAAAATAAGGCAACACCCCCTCCAATCCCTTCAGGAGGCGTTCCACGAGTGATTGGAAAATTCCAGGCGCCGAATTCACGCCGAACTGGAGGCGCGTCACCTGGAACGCCCCCTTGTGGGTGACTATGGTCTGCGCAGCAGCTGCGGCAGGGGACACCGTGAGCTGCTGGTAGGCCTGTGCTAAGTCGAGCTTAGCGAAACACTTTCCCCCGTGTAACCTGGCCAGCAGATGGCTGACTACCGGCACCAGATATGCATTCGGGCGGATCGCCTTGTTGATGGTGCACTTGTAGTCAGTGCATATGCGGACCTCCCCGTTGGCCTTTAGAGCGGTTACAATTGGAGTTTCCCACTCCGCAGAATCTACAGGCACAAGGATTCCCTGGCCCACCAACTTGTCCAGTTCCGCCTCTATCTTGTCCTTGAGTGCGAACGGCACCCTGCGTGGTTTAAGGCGAATTGGGCGGACCCCCGGGTCCAGGTCGAAAGTCACTGGGGGCCCCTTGAATTTCCCCAGTCCTTTTTTGAAAACCTCGGTGTGCGCCTCGCACACCTCCTGAATTGGATCAGTTCCAACGGCGTGCATCCCAACGGCGTGCACCCCCCCCCCCCAATAAACAACCCCAGGGGCTGGAACCATTGAGTCCCGAGGAGGCTGCAATTTCCTCCCTTGAGCACGACTAGGGGAAGGGACGCGGCGTGCTCCCAACACTGGAATACTGTCCCCTTGCACGTCCCGTAGTGTGGACCTCAATGCTTTGAGCTTGGGTCGCTTGTGGGGGGCAATTCCCAAAAACTCCCTCTGGGAAATGATTGAATATGAGGACCCCGAGTCAATTTCCATCCTAATGGGGACCCCTTGGACTAGTACCTCAACAAAGTAGCGGGGGTGTCTAGTGGACACGCTGAACACTGGGGCGTCGTCCTCGCTGCCGTCGGCGATGCGGCCCACGCCGTCCTGCTTCCGCGTGGCCTGGGCGCCATCCTTGGATTTCGTTGGGCGGTCTTGTCCGGCGGAACGGTCTGCGGAGCTCCTCCGGGTTTCGCGCTTCTTCCTGCACACCTTGGCGATGTGTCCACGGCGGCCGCAGTTGTGGCACTCGGCCTTCCGGAAGGGGCATTTCACGCGGTCGTGGGCCGCTCCACAGCCGTCGCATCGCCGGCTCTCCTTCCGGACCCTCTGGATGTCCTCGTCGTCGCTGCTCTCTGCGGACGACCTCGACGTTCGGCGGGCCGCCTGTACCGGAGCCTCTGCCTTGCTCGACTTTGGCCGCCAGTCCTGAAGTTCTTGGACCCCGGCCTTCGTAGCTTCAGCGGCCTGGGCCGCTCTGATGACCTCCTGCAACGTGGGAGGTGGCTCTTGGTTCATTAATGTGCGCTGGGTCTCGGCGTCGTTCAGGCCGCACAGCACACAGTCCCGGAGGGTGATTTTGGCATTCTCCCATTTGCACGGGCCGGCCGCCAGCCGCAGGGCCGCCACGAATGCGCCGACCGTCTCCCCGGGCGCTTGGACTCGCCTCCAAAACGCACTCCGAGCGGGAAACATCGCTGTGGCGGGCCGGATGTGCTCACGCAACATCTGCCTTGAATTCGCTCACCCTTCTCGGTGCAATCAGGTCCACCAAGGTCCTTTTTGTTTCTTGTCCGAGCATCCTGGTGAAGATGGCCCTTTTCTTCGCCTCTTCCGTGACTTCGGACTCGATCAGTGCAGCCTGGAAGTCCATCTCGAAGATCTCCCAGTCGCCCGGTTTCCTGATTTCGAAACCGGCGCATGTCTTGGTCCCGTGGGCTGCCATTGATCCCACCTTCATTGCCAGTTTAGTGTAAGGGACCAAAGACAAAGAAACAGCCGAAGGGTTGGCTTAACACAGGTTTATTGCATGATGATCCGGAGGAACATGTGGTAATGGCGGATGGGTAGCTCTATATATACAGCTGGCTATACATTTGAATGTGGCTCGTCGACAGACTATTGGTTGCTGCCTGCGTGACGTCGTAGGAGGTCACGCCCTTCTTGACCAGGTGAGGAGGTCGCGGGGAATCTTCCCGCGCTGCTGAAACCAGGTGACTATGATCCATGGGAGCTGGACGCTCGCTACTGCCCTCTGGTGGTCACTAGCTCGCGTCCCCTTATTAGGTTACATTGATACAGCTGATGGTTATAATGTTGCACACAGAAAGGTTACATTGGTAACACATGGCAAAGGTACATTGTTAAAGGCACAGCTTTACAGAACACAACAGACCCATAGTTTAATTGTATGTAAAACAACATCCCTTGTTTGCATGTATTATTGCCCCAGTTCCCTCAAAATGGTCCTGTTTCACACCATTTCTCATCTTTTTGCTACAGAGCAGATAAAAATGTCCAGAAGTGACTTATTTCACATAGCAGTGGTCTCCAGCCCTGTTTTCAATCTCTCACTAATTCTGGAGCATGGGTTTCCTCTGCTGAATTGTTTGGTGCAATCCTATACCTACTTATTTGAGAGTCAGATCCTTTGGATAGGTAAGGTTTCATTGTTAGTTGCTGCAAGAAATCTTCAAACAGGATTTTCAATGGTGAAAGAAAATACACCACATTCCATAACAGTATGTAAATAAGCTTTATGTGGTCAAAATTAATTCTTCATTGATATTTATGTACCTATAACATTTGATTGAGAAAACACCCAGTAATAATTCTAGAACATCTGCAGATTTTCTTTTGTTCCTGTCTTTGGTAAACATAGTCAAAAGGGAAAGAAACATTTTGCTCAAACTAAATCAGTGTTTCCCAGTCTTTGGTTTTTGGACTTCAATTCCCAGAAGCCTAATTCAATTCTCCAAAGCACTGATCAGCCAGTGTATTGATTTAGGCTTCTAGGAATTGAAGGGTCCCACATTGGGAACAACTGAACTAAATAAATACCCTGGATTTCTTAGCTGCCTTGTGTCTTTAATGGTAAATTAAATTATATAGCAGCAATTAGTGTTGCATTACTGCAGTGGTACAGAAATGATCAGACATGAGGGATGGGAATTTTCTGGACTACAGCTCTTAAAATATCCTAGACATCTTGGCCATTGGTGTCATGGCTAGGTATTCTGGGAAGTTGTAATATTTGTCCTATACTGTACTATGAAGAAGAAAGTCAGTGGGTACATAGATATTCTCCCTCTTTCTGTCTTCTTTTTTCTGAAGTTGCTACAACCAGATAGTATATACTGTACTAAGAGGTATGCACTAAAACAGGGGCCAGATGTGGCCCATGGCACCATTTCATGTGGCTCACCACCACCTCCACCAAACCAGAAAGTGCAGTGTGGTGAAGGAAGGGCAAAATGGCCATTTGGCCCCCGAAGCTATCTGAGGGAGCGTGACCCGGCCCCCATCTTAAAAAGGTTGATAACTCCTATACTAAAGGCAAATGCATGCATGCACACACAACAAACACACAAACTTCTAACTAAAAAATAAACGGTGGAAAAATCACAAAGAAGAATAGAGATATCGTGCATCATGGCTGGATGCCAGGGCATGAAACAATGACTTTTTGTAGATAAGTGGGGTGTGGTAATTAAAGGAGAAGAAGTGAGTCATGTGAATGTTTTTGACATCCTGAAGGTAGAGGAGTAAACACAGTTTGTTTAATAATTTATTATGTATTTATTTTGTGTTTATTGGTTTATGTTCTACAAAATTAAATAGTAATAAATCCTGAATCACAATCTGTAAAGCAATATATGGTGGCTTAATATATTATGAGGTTTTAGATGGGCTAATGGTGATATCAGTGAAATGTATGATAAATTGCCTGATTTCGAAGAGAGTTTGTTTCTTTGCTTTTATCGGTATTGAGTTTCTACAGGCATTCAGATATGGAAAGACAGAGCCAGACACAAGTGGGGGTATGTGAGGTGGACCCAGGAAGAGAGTGATAAAAACTAGGATGTGTCATTACTGGTAAATGACATGTTAGAGAGCTTTGAAGCACAAAAAGACTGTAATCAAGAATGGAAACAGACATTCAGTCTGGTTCTGCAGAATCATTTCCCTGGCCCTGTAGTGTTATTTGCAAAGCACTGCAGCTAAATGCTGAGTCACCACAAGATTTGGACATCATTCTTGAAAATTCTGGCTTTGCTTGAATGAGGCAGTTTCTTTGAATTCATATCCCCAGCAACAACAACAACAACGACAGCAGCAGCAGCAGCAACAACAATATATTCACTCAGTAGCTGTATCCTAACAGCTTCCAGGTAATGTAAAGACCAGGCGAGTAAGCTGTTTTAGGATTAGTTTACCATTATGATATGACTACAGCAAAAAAGAATGCACTGCTTTTGCAATTCTCAGATAGACTGCCATGAAATAATTCATTGCAGCATTGATCCTCCTACCCTCACTTATAAATGATAGTGTTGAATCCGGCCATTATAAGCACCAGTCCAGGACAACGATGAACAAACAGCAACAGGCTTTATGTAACAGTCCATTACAGATGAGCTTACAAGGTGTTCCAGATCCCAAGATGGCTATACAATCCTAGCGTATTCAGTCCCTCCGGACTCTTACCCTGGCAATGTGTAATAAATGAGCTACCATAGAAGCGTAGCACAGTGGAGGGACCCAGGCTTAGCGCTACCCGGCTACCTGTGAGGTGTAGGAAGTATAGATCCGGTCCAGCCACACCCTTGTTTACCCATGGGGCTTATATAGTGTCTCCCCGGCGGTAGCTCCTGGATACAGGGTAGCGACCCACCGGACAAACATAACTAACCAATCATAACAGGGGATATATGTAGTTAACCAATGGAGAACAGGATCCAAAACTGTAACCAATCACAAGCATACCTGTCAACTGCAGCTCCGGACAATACGGGACCTGCACAGAACGGTTCTGCGCAAGTCACCTACTACGCATGCTTAGAAGACTTTTACACTTGTGTAGAATACTTTTAAGCTTGCGTAGAACCCTTCTACGCATGCGTAGAACCCTTCTACGCATGCGTAGAAGGGTTCTACTCAAGCGTAAAAGGGTTCTACACAAGCGTAAAAGGGTTCTACGCAAGCGTAAAAGCCTTCTAGGCATGCGTAAAAGGCAATCTGCGCAGAAGGGATGGACAGTACCTCCTTTCCCCCCACTGCCAATTCCGGGGTTTCAGCAGCTGCAGGCAGTAAATGGCCCTCCACGTTTCCCAGCATCAAGGCCTTCTAAAGTGCGTCCTCTCTTCTCATTTGATTCCAAAGTACTTTAGCTTCATCTTTACTATTTGACCTTCCAAGGAGCTGGAAAGTGGGTTTTAAAATACCAACTCAAGGAAGGAAGTTGGGTAAAGAAAAAGAGCCTTGCTAATTCTTCTTGACGTTAGATTTACCTGACTGGTGACAAGTCTTGGGAAGAAATCTGTATGCTCCACTCTTGTGCGGCTAACAAATATCTTCCATGAAATAAAGGTAAAGTAAAGGTTTCCCTTGCTTGAAAGCCAGTCGTATCTGACTCTAGGGTTCAGTGCTCATCTCTGTCTCAAAGCCGAAGAGCCAGCGCTGTCTGCTTCTGCAGACGTTTCCGTGGTCATGTGGCAGGCATGACTAGACACCGTAACACGCATGGAACGCTGTTACCTTCCCACCGAAGTGGTCCCTATTTATCTACTTGCAACTTCTTGCTTTCGAACTGCTAGGTTGGCAGGAAGCTACCAAGAACTACCTACACAGTTATTACCATAGAGATTTTATCACTATACTAGCAGCAATGGTTACATGATCATAATAGCAGATGGTTGGGAACTGACTGCGGTTATCCACTGTTGCAAGATATTCTGCCTATATTCACAACATTGTCACAGCATAAGCCTATGCATACCTAGGTCAAGGTCTCCCTTGCTTGAAAGCCAGTTGTATCTGACTCTAGGGTGCAGTGCTCATCTCAGTTTACAGCCAAAAAGCCAGTGCTGTCTGCATCTGCAGATGTTTCCATGGTCATGTGGAAGACATGACTAGACACCAGAGCACATAGAATGCTGTTACCTTTCCCGCCAAAGTGGTACCTATTTATCTACTTGCAATTTCTTCCTTTCGAACTTGCATTTTTTCCTTGCATTTTTCCCAGTTTCTTCCATTATCTTGCCACTTAAAACCATATTGTCAGAGAAAAACAATAATTATGAAACATGTTTCTAATGGTAATGCCAGGAAAAGCCAAACCGCTCCTAGTCTTAAGGACTAGTTCTTCCCCATATTAGAAGAGACAGAGATATGAACCATACTACATTTTCCAAGAAATCCTGTGGTACCAGTTTCAGAACTTAGGTGTAGAGGAATCCTGAATTTAAATACTCTTCTTCCCATATCAAGCATAGAAAGAAAAGCAATGTTGCTGCATAAATACAAATAATATCTGAAGGTTAAGATGTGATTGCTGAGTCATTTCAAAATAATAATAATTGTATGCCATCAAGTCAATTATGTCTCATGGCAACCCTTTCTATGAGGTTTTAGGTAAACAATACAGAGAAGTGGTTTATCATGCTCTTCTTCTGGGGCCATCCTGGGACTGTGCAGTTTGCCCATGGTTATACAAGCTGGCCTTTCTTCCAGAAGGTACAGTTGGGATTGGACACCCAGCAGATAACTAAACCACTGAACTATCCAGCCAATTCACTTTCAGAAGTAGAAGATGATATCCTGTTGAGGGAGGTATTTAGTGAACAGGAGGAATTCAGTGATCCAACTGACAGATCCCTTGGGAAAGAGGTTCGTCTATTCCTCTAATCATAACTAAACAATGCAACTGTAAGTAAATGTACTCCTTTCTGCTTTAGATTGCCTCAGGAGATATTATTTTAAGCATATAAAGAGTTAGTTCCTATAAAGGGGTAGTTAGAGATACTCCAGCTATTCTCTTACACCTCCTCTGTGTAGTTGGTTTTTTTTGTACTCTGCTAACTATAGAGGGGACTCACTAAATACTTTTCTCTTCCTATAAATTGCTGGCAAAGCAAGAACTGGAGTTCCAGTTTTAAAAAGGAGCCAAGGTTTTCATTTACATTGTCTTCTCACCTGACAAAGACAAAATAAAAACAAAAAGATGAAAGGGTATATTCAATTATATAACCACCACTCAGCATTCACCTACATGCATTTAGAAGTGATAAAATCTTGGAAGAGTATAGCATAATATTTATGGACAAATCATTTATCTTCAATAATGATGTACAGTATCTATTTTGGGAACATCAAAGAACAACGCTCATTTTTCATTTAATATTTCATCACCCATTGTGTTTTCCCTTGGAGAGATTATCTTCATGTTTCTAAAGACAAATCCAATCCTTAATGTTCCATTCTTACATAAATGCAATATATCTTAAATGTAATAGCAAAAATGCAATTATTTGTAGAGTTTTACAGCATCTAGCTAGGACAATTTAAATGCTAAAAAGCAAAGAAATGCAACACTGAAATTTTTTTGCCCTTGGTGGAGAGCACAGCGGTTTTAACTCTATATTCTGTGACATGAGATAGTAGAAGGAAAAGAGGTTTCTATAATCCAGTCCATATACATACTTTCCATTAATTGGATGCTATATTTAAAGTTTGCCAATTATTATGGCTTAAACATGTACAATTTATTTTATTTCTCTCCACACAATATTAATTCCATGGATATTACCTGTATTTGCCTGTGTATAAGACACACTTCCCCCCTCAAAATACACAAGAAAAATGGAGTGTGTCTTATACACTGGTAATAGCCTCCCCCCCCCCCCGGTGCAGTTTGGTGGTTAGCTGCCGCTGACCTCTAGGAGCCGAGCGACCTCTAGGAGCCGGGCGAGGGGCAGTTTCCAAAGGAGCTCTCTTTCCTGGCTGATCCCCACTCCCAATCTCCTGATGGTCAGTGGCAGTGGGATGGCCGGGGAAAAGGTTCCTAAAGGAGCAATCTTGCCCAGGCCAAATTCCGGTTGATCCCACCCTCCCCGCCTCCTGAAAGGATCCTCCTTCCCCCCTCTCCTCAGTGGCTCCTGGAGTTAATTTTAAAAATTAATGAAAAATTGTAGAAAATTATTTTCCTCCTCTAAAATTTGTATTAAAAAATGGGATGCTTCTTATACTCCTATGCGTCTTATATCCCAGCAAATACTATAGTTTAAATACTCCCATCACATTATCATGGTTTCATGGCAGAACTCACTTTAGGAGGCAGTTGGGCTGTTCACTCATGTTTACTGGTACAATTCTATTAATTAAACTTTAAATTGCAAAATATCTGTTCTTTACTTTTCCCTTGTTTATCTAACACTGTAAATAGAGAGAAAGGGCTAATTACTTTTTTATGTTTGATATTCCCAGTCATGCTTATCTTTCCTTGCAGCTTGGGAAAGAAACAATTTTTTAAAATTTATTTGTATATGCACTTATAAGCCACCGTTGTTGTTGTTTTTTAAAAAACCACTTTTTGTTACAAATGCATTCATAGTGTTTTGAACTCAAGGTGGTATAGTACAGAAAAACATCTACAGCTGAAATCCAGTAGTAAGCTGAAGCTAGATTAGGCCCATTGAATTAGTGGAACTAATTCACCAAATCCCTGTTGATTCAATGGGATCTTCTTATACTCCTCTGTGAAACTGCCACAATGAAGCCACCTTTTGATGAGTCCATTCTGCAGTTGCTTTCACTTGACTTAGTGTGAGAAAGATTAGTCAGCAACACAAAGATACCACAAACTTCAAGGAGGATCTATTCAATGGGATTTCAGCCTATAAAGTAGAAACAAAACAAAACAAAAACCCCTCAGAAATATTTAAAACAGTAAAACAAAGATTACTGAAAGGGCCAAACAGAAAGGATTTAATGTTACAGTATTTCTAATAGTAGAAAGAAAGGGATTTCTGTAACTCTAAAGGGAGAGGGGTTTAGGAGTAAGTAGGTTATCCTGCTATGGTAATAGAGTAGACTATACTGCCAGCAACTCAACACTGAGTGTCAGGCGGCAATCCTGACAACCCTGAGGACTAGCAGCTTTGACGAAGTCCATGGGGAAGAGTGATGGTGGATTCTATCTCACTTTAATCCATCTTAATGGAGGGATGTAGCTTCATCAATACTGGCCTGGGGATGAGGAGGACCTTGTGTGCCAAAAGGGGACAGAACCAGAAAGTGACTTGCGGAGCTGGATCAGTGGTATGGGTGTCATGCTGTGATGCGAAAGGAAGATGAAAGACCACGACATTATATTCTCAGGACAGTCTTCATGGTTGATCATCATGAGGATCGCCAATATTCAGAATTGAATATGGCACAAGACGAAGAAGAAGAAAAGGGAGAGGACACTCCGCAGTTTAGAAGTGATTCAAGTGAAAGCTTTGTGTATGCCCTAGACTTCCAGAAAGATGAACAAGTGGATCCTAGGGCAAATCAAACCTGAACGATCTCTGGGGGCAAAAATGGTGAAATTGAGGCTATCCTCCTTTGGCATATCATGAGAAAGCAAGATTTTCTGTAAAAGACAATAATGGTGAGAAAGGGTGAAGGCAGCAGGAAATGAAGAAGGCCAAATGTAAGATTGATTGACTCTCTAAAGGTAGCCACAGGCTTGAGTTTATAAAAGGTGAACAGGGCTGTTGTAGACAGGACATTTTGGAAGTCTCTCATTCATAAGCTTGTCATAGGAAGGGGAAACATGACAGCACATAAAAACAAAAGTCCCTTGTCTAGCTGAGCACTAAGATACTTGAGATATTTAAGGCTTTAAGAGTTTGAAGTAGGGATGTGCAATGTTGTTGCACAATAATGCGAAAATTTACTGAATCAGGTATACTTATGCAATTCCAGAGCAACTTTGTGGTGACAAAGAGAGCTGCAGGGTGCCCATAAGGCAGAGGAATGATCCTTCATGTTCTTTCTCATTTTATAAAAAAATTAAGTTACCCAGAACTAAGGAAATGGAAGTTTGTTTTAAAAAGGACTGAACTGCTGTACTGCAACCAATCCAGTTCGTTCCTGACCAGGTGTCAAGGGTGACTCAGCCTTCCTTCCTTCTGTGGTCAGTAAAATGAGTACCCAGCATGTTGGGGACAAAATGCTAATTAACTTGTGAACTGCCCAGAGAGTGCACTAAGTGATACCACTCAAACTCAAACTCCCTGCTGCTTTCCACGGTGGCAGGTGGGTTTTTCCCTTCTTTAATGCATTCCTATGGCAAACCACACTTTACACCTTCTAGTGGATTTTACCTGAAAAAATATTCACCCATCCACATCTAGAATCCTGGATACAGCCCTGGGTATGGGGCAGTATAGAAGTGTGATTGCTTTGCTATCTTGGCACGAAAAGAAGTTGAGTAGTAGTTGAACCAACCAATAGCGTCCAAGATGTCTTCTAGGTGTTCCAACCACTGAAGCACCAGAGACGGTTTGTGCTGAGGTGACCAAACACTGTACAGTAGAACGTCGGATAACATCCAAACTCCGTTCCATGGAGTTGGTTGCTATGCGATTTTGGACATTATGCAGTTCCTATGGGGAGATGCATTGCATAAAGTCCAAAAATGGTCAAAAACGGACGTTATCCGAGGCTCCTATACCAATACCTCAGATAACGTCAATTTTTGAGTGGTTTTGGACGTTATGCGATGCATCACGTGTGCATCACGTGTGCATCAAAACCGTGACATTATGTGAATATGACGCTATTCAATGCAGTCGTTATGTAAGGTATTACTGTATATCCCTATGAAGCTATTCTGCCAACCATTTTCAATAGGTGTAGGATAAAGTGAAAGAGTTGTGTTGCCATTGGCATTTAAAATTCTAGATTTTTATCTTAATTTTCTTACCTAGCTTACTATTAGGATTAATTATATGGGTGACTGTAGACCAGGCATTCTCAACCTACAGCCCACGGGCCAAAACTGGCCCCTGACACCCTTGCCAATCCCAGAAGAGGAATTAAAACGCATTCTGTGCATGCGCAGAACGTTCTGCACATGCAACAGCACACATTTTACTTCTGCTGTTGGGTGGGAGGAACCGCATGACTGGCGCGATCAGCAGTCCAGCAGGTGTGGTCAGGAACGCAACCTGAAAACCTTGAGAAAGCCTGATGTAGACTAATTTCTGCGTTCCACTTGCATATGGGCATTGATTGGCTAGGTTACAATTAGTGCACTGGGTCATTCATTCCCTTCCCCTCACCTCCAGCCTTTTATCTTGTTATGAAGCAAATCCCTCTGACTGGTGACTCTGGGCAGTAGTAAAATACTGTGCACAGAGAGAGGTGGGGGCGGGGGAGAGAGAGTTCCTGCATTCTCCTAATCTGTGGGAAAGATTCACACACACACACACTGAGACTCAGAAATATGCAAAAATTACCTCAACCCCAGCAAGGAATGAATTGGAGTGTCAAAAGGGAGCATAGGGTAGGTTGGCCACCAGCCGTATGCCTTTATTCAGGAACAGATCAGGTCAAGAGGCCCATTCCACATTCCCAGTTACAACAAGAACCTCACACTCGGTTTGTAAAACAAACAGTGTGGCTCTTCAACAGTAATATTATTCCTTATATTGTGTCCTCTGCAGTTGCAAAGTCTTAGGTTTATGGTCCTGAACCACAGGATTTGGGGTCCATTCTCTAACACATGGAATCTCAAGAAAGGGACAACTGCCAGCCTCACACTAAATTTTGGGAGTTAATTTTCAGGGCTCAAGGGCACAACATTAGGCATGCAGAGAAGCTCCATGGCTTCTTTTTTTTTTTTTTTTTTACTGTGTGTGTTGCAGAACTGAACTGAGCCACTGATTGCCTTTAACTCTATTTCATTCAGTGAATTCCTTTAAATCCATCACTGAGTTTCTCCATTATCTCCATTTCTACATTATCACATAGTTTTTGCTATTGGTGTTGAAAAGTTCACTCTGTGACACCACAAAGGCTTACCCTTCTCCGAACCCAGGCTCACACTTTGACCTTGAAATAATCAGAGAATGGGTATCCTAATTTGGCAAGTCCTTATATATCACTTTTCCTTCCTTCAAATTGTCTTTCTAATACTTAAAGCAGGAGTTCTCAACCTTTTAAAGCAGGGAGCTGGGTCATGCTCCCTCAGACAGCTTCGGGGGCCAGACAACCATTTTGCCCTCCCTCCACCACATGACACTTCCTGGTGTGGTGGAGGCGGCAGGGGGCCACATGAAATGGTGGCATGGGACACATCTGGCCCACGGGCCACAGGTTGAGAATCCCTGATTTAAAGAAAGTACTGGCAACAACCCTTAATAGGTCAGCAAAACTTGGTTTGGAATAGAGGTCTGTCACCAGGGACATAAAGGCCTAGTTCATTTCTGGCTCAAATTTAAGAAATTCCCCATTCATCAGCAGACTCATCCCCACAGGTGATAATTGAATCTTCTTTCTGCCTTCTTACCAGAATCATGGAATCCCTTATTAGCACAACTTGCAAAAGTCAATCGCCTGCCAGACCTTCTCTCATTTGCAAGATAACGGCTGCTTTAAATCTTGAAATGTGAATGGACTACTTTGTCCACTCAGGAAGAAATTAAGAGAGAGAGAGAGAGAGAGAAGACAAGGAGACAGAGAGAAATTGCTATGAAGAAGAAATGCAGCAGTGATATATTTAAAGTCTACCAGTTGATGTGAAGGGCTAGGCAATAGATAGCCAGATGGAATAGGACATTATGGCATCGCTTGGGCTTCTTTCTGTAAGTGGACGATTGTAGGTTAGTGGGGGTATTTGCCCTTAGGTCACACCTTCCTTAGATTGTCTCTTCATACAGATTTTTCCTTCTCCTCCATCTGCATTAGTAGGCCTGGCCATTGGTCTTCAGCACACTCGCCTACCTAGAAGTTAACTCTAGGAGTTTGGTGCTGAAGTCTAAGTATTATCCATTTTTATCTAGAACCATTTTTAATCGGTTGTGTGCATGGTTGTTGGTTTTTTGTCCTTTAGGGACTGCAGTGACTCAAGTGGCTAAGACGCTGACTGGAAGGCAGCAGGTCAGGAGTTTGATACCCAAATACTGCAGGATGGAATGAGCTCCTGTCTTTGTTCCAGCTCCTGCCAACCTAGCAGTTCAAAAGCAAGAAATTGCAAGTAGATAAATAGGGACTATACCTGTCAAGTGTCCCGTACTGCCAGGAAATCTCGCATTTTACCTCTCTTTCTTCCTCTTTCCCGCCATCATCCTGAATTTGGAGCAGCCAGAGGGGGTGGGGTTACTGCGCATGTGCACCCATCAGAGGCAGAGGTGCACATGTGCGAGGGGTTTCTGTGCATATGTGAGAGGTTTCTGTATATGCATGAAGGGTTTCTGCGCATGTGCAAAGGGGTTACTGTGCATGCACGCTCATGAAAGGCAGCAGTGCTTCCCGTATTTTCACAACTGCACCTTGACATGTATGATAGGGACCACTGGTGAGAAGGTAAACAGCTTTCTATGCTCTCCGGTATCTAGTCATGCCTGTCACATGACCACGGAAACATCTGCAGAAGCAGACAGTGCTGGCTCTTTGGCTATGAAACAGAGATGAGCACTGAATCCTAGAGTTGGATATGACTGGCTTTTCAGCAAGATTGACCTTTACCTTACCTTTTACCTTACTTTGAGCATTTTGGACACAAACGCACCTCTCTAATCTGCTGCACTCTGCTAATATCATTGCCACACATTCCTGCAGGATATGCGTTTTAGAACTGTCTCCTCCCTCCTCTTCTGATGTCATCAAGAAAAATACAATGTTCTGTTGGGAGCTGATTCAAAGCACTCCCAACATGTGGCAGATGTTCTTTTAGCATGACTGCTTTAGGCTGGAAGGGAAGACTCCCTTAATAATCTTCTATTTTAACACTTTGACATATTTTGCCTGCTTTCTCTTGATAACAACCAATGCTTATGTTTTGGTAAAACTCATGCACCGTTTGCTAATATCTGGTTACATTTCTGTTTTACCAACTTTAGTGTATGGGACCAAAGACAACAGAACAGCCGAAGGGTTGGCTTAACACAGGTTTATTGCATGATGATCCGTTGGAGCATGAGGTAATGGCGGTGATACATCTCAATATATACAGTAGCCCTATACATTTGAATCTTGTAACACGGTAGCTCATTGGCTGCTACCGGCGTGGCCTCGCCCAGGCACGCCTCTTTTCCTGCTGCTGAATGCGGGGAAGGTTTTCCCGCGGCTGTCCGTGATTGAGCAATGTGAACCATGTGAGACTGAACGCTCGCAGCTGCCCTCTATGGGCTGCCTGCTCGCGTTCCTTTACAGCTGAGATACCTTGTATTTGGAGTGGTTACATTCTTGCCTTTACAGTACAATGAACATGCAATCATACATACATACATAACATCCCTCCCCCCTAGGACGGGACGAAGTCCCGCAACCATTGTGGCTTGCCGCACGTGCACTTGGGGCGTGCTTGCGCCTGACCTAGTGCTGGAGAGCCTGTGATCTCTGACTCCGCGGGTACTTGTCCTGCAACGGGAAACGGGGATTCGTTAGTGGCTCTGTGGGGGGTCCGTGCCTGCCTTGTCCCCGGGGATGGGAATGGAATGAACAGTTGGGAGGTAAACCCCTGCCTGTTGCTCTCGGACCCGGGGGACCCTCCTATTGTGAACCGCGGAACCGATGAGGTCGCCCTTGTGGTTCTGCTACCTTCTGTTCCCCGCTCGGGGGACCTTGAGACTGTGGTGGGCGGACTCGCTGTTGCCTCCTGTCTTGGGGGTGTCGGCCTCCGGGAAATTGGCACTATGTTGCATTCTAACTCACAGGGGCTACTGAGACTGGAAGTACCAGGGGCTGAACTGAAACCCCTCTTTTCGCTAGGACGGGTGGGGGACCACTCCGCTAACTCCCCCTGGTACTGTAAATCAACGTCTAAACTTCTAGGGGCATCTGTGTTTCGGGGAAACTTCCGAGGGGTATGTGTGAGGTCGGGGCTCTTCCTTTCTGCCGCGAAGTCCCGCAAAAGATCTCTGAGGATCGATTCCTTTTCCTCCCCCCTTGGTGGGGACCCATGTCCCCCTTTCCCTCCCCCTTGGGCTAAACGGGTGGGGGAGTACCCTAACGCTGATTCGTGGCTTTTTCCGTCTTCGTCCTGTTCTCCGGGGACCCTGCGCCTGAGTTGGTCCACGTGTCGCCTCCACAGGAGGCCTGTACTGGTCTCCACGCGGTATGAGATGGGGCCGGTTTGTTCTATTACGGTGCCCGGCACCCAGGCTGGCCCCGCGTCGGCGTAGTTCCTGCAATGCACCGGGGCGCCTACGCTGAAACTCTTTGCGGGTTCCACCCCTATGTTCCGCCCCGTGTCCTCTACTCTCGTGGGGTCTAGCTTGGAGATTACCGTGGCCAGCTTCCTGCGCATTAACAGCTCCGCGGGGGAGTACCCTGACGCCAATGGGGTGACCCTGTACCTTAGCAGGAATTGGCACAATTTCAGGTCGAGGTCTCCGGGGCCCATGCGCCGCAGCGCATCTTTTGTGGTGCGCACGAGGCGCTCTACTTGGCCGTTGGTGGCCGGGTGAAAAGGGGCGGAGGTGACGTGCCGAATGGCGTTGCGATCCATGAATGCCCCGAACTCGGCGGACGTGAAACAGCTAGCGTTATCGCTGACGAGGGTGTCGGGTAAACCGAACGTGGAAAAGACCCTCCGTAACTGTTTAATTGTAGTGGCCGAGGAGGTGCTCGAGACTGGAATGACCTCCAACCACTTGGAGAACGCGTCCACCACAAGGAGGAAAAGCGTTACCCTGAACGGGCCAGCAAAGTCTACGTGTACCCGGGACCAGGGCCCCCTTGCTGCGTCCCACTCCCTATGTGGCAAGCGAGCCTCTTCTGGCCTGGAGCTTTGGCACGCTTCGCAAGTGCCGACCATGTGTTCGATGTCGGCGTCTAGCTGGGGCCACCAAAAGTAACTACGGGCTAGTGCCTTAGAGCGGACGATCCCCGGGTGGCTGACGTGCAGCAGTTTAAGCACCCTCGGCCGGAGCGACATGGGGATCACTACCCGCTGTCCCCACAATAGGCAACCCCTCTCTAGGGACAACTCTAGTTTCTTTTTGAAAAATGTGTCGAATTCCGCTGCTGGGGAAGACACGGGCCACCCTTTCTGTACCCAGGAGCAAACTGTAGCTAGCGTTTTGTCCTTGCCGGTCGCTTTGGCGATGTCGGCCGGTACTACTGGAGGGGAGTCTAGGACCTCTATCATTAAGACCTGGTGGTCCCCCTCTTCCTCGCCCACGTGGCAGCAATCCCGGGGAATGGGGGACCTCGACAGGGCGTCCGCATGGCTGATTTCCTTTCCGGGCCGGTATACCAACGCGTGCTGATACGCGTTGAGAAAAATGGCCCACCTGAGCATCCTCGGGGACAGGATCTGGGGTGTGGGCTTATCTGTGGTGAAAATGCCTAGCAAGGGCTTGTGGTCAGTCACTATGGTGAAGGGGCGGCCGTACACAAAATCATGAAATTTCTTGGTCCCCGCAATTATCGCTAGTGCTTCCCTGTCTGTCTGGGCATAGTTTCTCTCCGCTTGGGACAAGGACCTAGAGTAGAACGCTATCGGGGCCTCCCTCCCGTTCTCCAGTACGTGGCATAACACCGCCCCCACCCCCACCGGGGATGCATCGCATATCAGGACCACTGAGCGTTTGGGATTGAAGTGGGTCAGTACCGCATCTGATGCCAGGAGTCGCTTCAGGTCATTGAAAGCCGTCTCCTGGTCGTCGCCCCACTTCCATGCCCCGTCCTTTTTTAACAATTTGTGTAGCGGTTCCGCCACTGCTGCCTTCCGCGGGAGGAAGGAGTGGTAAAAGTTGAGCAGTCCAAGGAACGACTGCAACTCGGGCTTGGAGGTGGGGCGGGGGGCCTTCTTGATGGCGGCCACCTTGGATTGGGATGGCCTTATTCCCTCGGGAGTAACACGGAACCCTAGGAACTCAACCTCAGTTGCGAAGAAAACACATTTGTCTTTCCGCAACCGCAACCCCGCTTTTTCGAATATTGCCAGGACCTTTCCCAATCTTATTGCTAATTCGGCCCGGCTCCCCCCTGTAATCAATACGTCATCAAAGTAGGGTAACACCCCCTCTAACCCCTTCAGGAGGCGTTCCACGAGTGACTGGAAGATCCCGGGCGCCGAATTCACGCCGAATTGGAGGCGCGATACCTGGAACGCCCCTTTGTGGGTGACTATGGTCTGCGCAGCAGCAGCGGCGGGGGTCACCGGGAGTTGCTGGTAGGCTTGGGCCAGGTCGAGTTTAGCGAAACACCTCCCCCCGTGTAACCTGGCCAACAAGTGGCTGACTACCGGCACCGGATACGCATTAGGGCGGATCGCCTTATTGATGGTGCACTTGTAATCAGCGCATATGCGGACCTCCCCGTTGGCCTTGAGCGCTGTTACAATTGGAGTTTCCCACTCCGCAGAATCAACAGGGACAAGAATCCCCTGGCCCACCAATTTGTCCAACTCCGCCTCTATTTTGTCCTTTAGTGCGAAGGGCACTCTGCGCGGTTTAAGTCTGATTGGACGTACTCCAGGGTCCAGGTCGAAAGTCACTGGGGGGCCCTTGAATTTTCCGAGCCCCTTTTTGAAAACCTCGGGGTGCGCGTCGCACACGCTCTGTATTGGATCAGTCCCGGCGGCGTGTACTCCCACGGCGTGCACCCCCCCAATGAACAACCCCAGGGGCTGGAACCATTGAGTCCCGAGGAGGCTGCATTTACCTCCCTTGAGGACGACTAGGGGAAGCGTTGCGGTGTGCTTTTTAAACTGGACCTGGAACTTCCCAACCCCCAACACTGGGATGCGGTTCCCTTGCACGTCCTTCAGTGTGGCCCTCAACGCTTTGCGCTTGGGCCGCACGCGGGTGGCGATTTTCATGAACTCTCCCTGGGAAATGATAGAGTATGAGGAACCCGAGTCCACCTCCATCCTAACAGGGGCCCCTTGGATTACTACCTCAACGAAGTAACGGGGGTGCTCCGTGGAAACGCTGCAAACCGGAGCGTCGTCCTCGCTGTCGTCGGAGATGCGCCCTACTCCGTCCCGGGTCCTCGTGGTCCGGGTGCCGTCCTTTGGCCTCGTGGTGCGGTCCTGCCTCGCCGAGCGGTCCGGGGAACTCCTCTTGGCCTCGCGCCGTTTCCGGCAGACCTTGGCGATGTGCCCGCGCCGGCCGCAGTTGTGGCACTCGGCCTTGCGGAATGGACATTTGGCGCGGGCGTGGGCGGCGCTGCAGCCGTCGCAGCGCCGGCCCTCTCTGTGGACCCGCCGGACGTCCTCGTCGTCGCCGCTCTCCGTGGACGAGTTCGAAACTCGCCGGGCCGTGCGCACCAAGCTCTCTGCCTTGGCGGGTTTCGGACGCCAGTCCTGAAACTCTTGCACCCCGGCAGTTGTGGCCTCCGCGGCCTGTGCCGTGTCGAGGACTTGTTGCCACGTGGGAGGTGGCTCCTTTTTCATCAGCGCACGCTGAGTCTCGGTATCCCTCAGACCGCAGAGCAGGCAGTCCCGGAGGGTGACGTCTGGGGTCTCCCACTTGCATGGGCCGGCGGCCAGCCGCAGGGCCGCGGCGAACTCAGTGACCGATTCCCCGGGTGCCTGGACTCGCCTCCAGAACGCGCTCCGAGCGGGGAACATGGCTATCGCGGGCCGGAGGTGGGTGCGCAGCGCCGCCAGGAGCTCTGTGGCCTTGAAGTCGCTCACCCTCCTCGGCGCGATCAGGTCCACCAAGGTCCTCTTGGTCTCGTGTCCGAGCATGCGGACGAAGATGGCCCTCTTCTTGGCCTCGTCTGAGACTTCGAGCTCCACTAGCACTCCATTGAAATCTATCTCAAACAGCTCCAAGTCTCCCGGCTTCCTGATCTCGTAGCCGGCGCATGTCTTGGTCCCGTGGGCAGCCATAATCCCACCTTCGTCGCCAATTTAGTGTATGGGACCAAAGACAACAGAACAGCCGAAGGGTTGGCTTAACACAGGTTTATTGCATGATGATCCGTTGGAGCATGAGGTAATGGCGGTGATACATCTCAATATATACAGTAGCCCTATACATTTGAATCTTGTAACACGGTAGCTCATTGGCTGCTACCGGCGTGGCCTTGCCCAGGCACGCCTCTTTTCCTGCTGCTGAATGCGGGGAAGGTTTCCCCGCGGCTGTCCGTGATTGAGCAATGTGAACCATGTGAGACTGAACGCTCGCAGCTGCCCTCTATGGGCTGCCTGCTCGCGTTCCTTTACAGCTGAGATACCTTGTATTTGGAGTGGTTACATTCTTGCCTTTACAGTACAATGAACATGCAATCATACATACATACATAACACCAACCTAACCATGAACATAACCTTAGAACAGGTGTGCCCAAACTACTGCCCACGGGCTGGATCCAGCCCCCGATGCCAATTCATCCAGCCCAGAAGTAAAATGCGCCTATTTGGGTGCATTTTACTTCCATTTCCGGAGCGATGAGGGCAGCACAGGCTGGATGAATTAGCATCAGGGGCTGGATCCGGCCCATGGGCATACCTGTCAACCCACGGCTCCGAAAAAAATGGGCCCTGCGCAGATCGCTTGTGCGCAGGTCGCAAATTACGGGGTTTTGGCAGCGTGGGGTGGGTTATGACGTCAATCGGCATCAAATTCCATGGTAATCCCGGCCAAATCGGGATGGTTGACAGGTATGCCCATGGGCCGTAGTTGAGCACCCCTCATTTAAGCAGAAAAAATGGCAGCCTAAAACCTATCTCATCCTGTTGCAAAACATCTGTTGCAGAACAGATTGTAAGGCGTGTTTTACTTCTGTTTACGATGGGAGAAACCATGTGACTGGCCCACAGCCTGAAAAGTTTGGGCACCCCTGCCTTAGAATATACTTAAATCTGCTTTGAAAAGGCTTAATGACCAACATAGTGGGGAATTTTCCTTCTCCCCTCCCAAAATGTGTCTGGGAGTTTGGTGTAAGGGACCAAAGACAATACAACAGCCGAAGGGTTGGCTTACACAGGTTTATTGCATGATGATCCGGAGGAAGATGTGGTAATGGCGGATGGGTAGCTCAATATATACAGCTGGCTATACATTTGAATGTGGCTCGTTGACAGACTATTGGTTGCTGCCTGCGTGACGTCGTAGGAGGTCACGCCCTTCTTGACCAGGTGAGGAGGTCGCGGGGAATCTTCCCGCGCTGCTGAACCAGGTGACTGATGATCCATTAGAGCTGGACGCTCGCTACTGCCCTCTGGTGGTCACTAGCTCGCGTCCCCTTATTAGGCTAACATTGATACAGGTGAAGGTTATACTGTTGCACACAGAAAGGTTACATTGATAACACATGGTAAAGGTACATTGTTAAAGGCACTGCTTTACAGAACACAACATCCCTCTCCCCTAGGATGAGACGAAGTCTCTCAGCCAAGATGGCTTGTTGCATGTGCGTTTGGGCCGTGAAGAGGGCTGCCCCCCCCGGGGGCGTTATTGCTTCTTTGTTCCCTGGTCCCTTGTCCTGAAATGGGAGAGGGAGACTTGTTAGTGGCTTGCCGCTGTCTGGCGGTTTTAGGGGAAGGGAAAAACTCCATTGTGGGCAGACCGGGGGGCGTCGGGACTAACGGAAAACCCCTCTTCTCGCTTGGACGGGTGGGGGACCACTCCGAAAAACCCCCCCGGTTCTGAAAATCAAAATCTAAGTTGGTCGGGGTACCCGCATTTGTGGGGACTTTCCACGAGATGTATGGGGTCGGGTTCCTCCTCCTCGGAAAGATCCCCCAGGGTATCTACGAGGATATCCTCCTCCCCCCTTGGTGGGGGCCCACGGTCCCCTTCTCCTCCCCCTTGGGCTAAACGGGTGGGGGAGAACCCTAACGCTGACTTATCTCTTGCGTGAACCGTGTCCTGCTCATCGGAGACCCTGCGTCGAAGCTGGTCTGCGTGCCGCCTCCATAGGAGCCCTGTGCTGGTTTCCACGCGGTACGACACGGGGCCGGTTTGTTCCACGACTACGCCCGGCACCCAGGCTGGGCCTGAGCTGGCGTAGTTCCTGCAATGCACGGGGGCGCCTATGCTGAAACTCTTTGTAACCTCCAGCCCGATGTTCCTTCCTTTGTCCTCTACCCTCGTGGAGTCTAGTCTAGTAAGGATGGTGGTCAGCTTCCTGCGCATTAAGAGCTCTGCGGGGGAGTACCCTGACGCCAACGGGGTCACCCTGTACCCTAGCAGAAACTGACACACTTGTAGGTTCAAATCCCCTGGGCCCATGCGCCGCAACACATCCTTCGTGGTGCGGATGAGGCGCTCTACTTGGCTGTTGGTGGCCGGGTGAAAAGGGGCGGAGGTGATATGCCGAACGGCGTTAATCTCCATGAATGCCCTAAACTCGGAGGACGTAAAACAACTAGCGTTGTCGCTAATTAACGTGTCGGGTATGCCGAACGTGGAAAAGAGCCTCCGCAAGTGCCTAATGGTCTGGGCCGAGGAGGTGCTCGTGACTGGGATAACCTCCAACCATTTGGAGAAAGCGTCCACAACAAGGAGGAATAGGGTGCCTCTGAACGGGCCCGCGAAATCAACGTGCACCCGGGACCACGGCCCCTTAGCCGCGTCCCATTCCCTGTGGGGAAGGCGGGCCTCCTCCGGTCTGGAGCATTGGCAACTTTCGCAAGTGCCGACCATGTGCTCGATGTCGGCGTCTAGCTGGGGCCACCAGAAGTAACTCCGGGCCAGCGCCTTGGATCGCACGATGCCGGGGTGGCTGACGTGAAGTAGTTTGAGCACCCGCGGCCGAAGGGAAGTGGGAATCACCACCCGCTGCCCCCACAAGAGACACCCCCTCTCTAGGGACAGTTCTAGCTTTTTTCTGAAAAATGGAGCGAACTCCTCCGCTGGGGAGGACGCGGGCCACCCTTTCTGCAGCCAGGAGCTTACTGTCGCTAACGTTTTGTCTTTCTCTGTCGCTTTGGCCGGTAGACCAACGCGTGCTGATACGCGTTGAGAAAAATGGCCCACCTGAGCATCCTTGGGGACAGGATTTGAGGGGTGGGCTTATCCGCGGTAAAAATGCCTAGCAGGGGTTTGTGGTCCGTCACGATGGTGAAGGGGCGGCCATACAGAAAATCGTGAAATTTTTTCGTCCCCGAGACTATCGCTAAAGCCTCCCTGTCCGTCTGTGCGTAGTTTCTCTCTGTTTGGGACAGGGACCTGGAGTAAAATGCTATCGGAGCCTCCCTGCCGTTCTCCAGCACGTGGCACAGCACCGCCCCCACCCCCACTGGAGATGCATCACAGATCAGAACTACTGGGCGTTTGTGGTCGAAGTGGGTCAGTATGGCGTCGGACGCCAGGAGGCTTTTCAGCTCACTAAATGCCCTCTCTTGGTCATCGCCCCACTTCCATGCCTGCTCTTTCTTTAGCAGCTTGTGTAGCGGTTCAGCCACCGCTGCCTTCCGGGGAAGGAAGGAGTGGTAAAAGTTGAGCAGCCCTAGGAACGACTGCAACTCGGGCTTGGAGGTGGGGCGGGGGGCTTTCTTGATGGCTGCCACCTTAGACTTGGATGGTTTTATCCCTTCAGGAGTCACACAAAACCCTAGGAATTCAACCTCGGTTGCGAAGAAGATGCATTTGTCCTTTCGCAACCTCAGCCCCGCCTTTTCGAATATCGCCAGGACCTTCCCCAACCTCTTGGCCAATTCCGCCTGACTCCCCCCTGTTATTAACACGTCATCAAAATAAGGCAACACCCCCTCCAGACCCTTCAGGAGGCGTTCCACGAGTGACTGGAAAATTCCTGGCGCCGAGTTCACGCCGAATTGGAGGCGCGTCACCTGGAACGCCCCCTTATGGGTGACTATGGTCTGCGCAGCAGCTGCGGCAGGAGACACCGTGAGCTGCTGGTAGGCCTGTGCTAAGTCGAGCTTAGCGAAACACTTCCCCCCGTGTAACCTGGCCAGCAGATGGCTGACTACCGGCACCGGATATGCGTTAGGGCGGATCGCCTTGTTGATGGTGCACTTGTAGTCGGCGCATATGCGGACCTCCCCATTGGACTTAAGAGCAGTTACAATTGGAGTTTCCCACTCCGCAGAATCTACAGGCACAAGAATCCCCTGACCCACCAATTTGTCCAGTTCCGCCTCTATCTTGTCCTTGAGTGCGAACGGCACCCGGCGTGGTTTTAGGCGAACAGGGCGGACCTCCGGGTCCAGGTCGAAAGTCACTGGGGGCCCTTTGAATTTCCCCAGTCCCATTTTGAAGACTTCGGGGTGCGCCTCGCACACCTCCTGAATTGGATCAGTCCCAACAGCGTGCATCCCCACGGCATGCACCCCCCCAATGAACAACCCCAGGGGCTGGAACCACTGAGTCCCGAGGAGGCTGCAATTTCCTCCTTTGAGCACGACCAGGGGAAGGGACGCGGCGTGCTCCTTGAATTTGACCTGAAATTCTCCAACCCCCAACACTGGAATACTGTTCCCTTGCACGTCCCGTAGCGTGGCCCTCAATGCTTTGAGCTTGGGCCGCTTTTGGGGGGCAATTCCGAAAAATTCCCTCTGGGAAATTATTGAATATGAGGACCCCGAGTCAATTTCCATCCTAATGGGCACCCCTTGGACTAGTACCTCAACAAAGTAGCGGGGGTGTCCCGTAGACACGCTGAACACTGGGGTGTCGTCCTCGCTGCCGTCGGCGATGCGGCCCACGCCGTCCTGCTTCCGCGTGGCCTGGGCGCCGTCTTTGGGTTTCGCTGGGCGGTCTCGTCCCGCAGAACGGTCTGGGGAGCTCCTCCGGGACTCGCGCTTCTTCCTGCACACCTTGGTGATGTGCCCGCGGCGGCCGCAGTTGTGGCACTCGGCCTTCCGGAAGGGGCATTTCACGCGGTCGTGGGCCGCGCCACAGCCGTTGCATCGTCGGCTCTCCTTCCGGACCTTCTGTACGTCCTCGTCGTCGCTGCTCTCTGTAGACGACCTCGAAGTTCGCCGGGCCGCCTGTACCGGAGCCTCTGCTTTTCTCGACTTTGGCCGCCAGTCCTGGAGTTCTTGGACCCCGGCCTTCATAGCTTCTGCGGCCTGGGCCTCTCTGACGACCTCCTGCAGCGTGGGAGGCGGCTCTTGGTTCATTAATGTGCGCTGGGTTTCGGCGTCGTTCAGGCCGCACAGCACACAGTCTCGGAGGGTGATTTCGACGTTTTCCCATTTGCACGGGCCGGCTGCCAGCCGCAGGGCCGCCACGAACGCGGCGACCGTCTCCCCGGGCGCTTGGACTCGCCTCCAAAACGCACTCCGAGCGGGAAACATTGCCGTGGCGGGCCGGACGTGCTCACGCAGCAACTGCATGAGTTCCTTGGCTTTGAATTCGCTCACCCTCCTCGGTGCAATCAGGTCCACCAAGGTCCTTTTTGTCTCTTGTCCGAGCATTCTGGTGAAGATGGCCCTTTTCTTCGCCTCTTCCGTAACTTCGGACTCGATCAGTGCGGCCTGGAAGTCCATCTCAAAGATCTCCCAGTCGCCCGGTTTCCTGATTTCGAAACCGGCGCATGTCTTGGTCCCGTGGGCTGCCATATCCCACCTTCGTCGCCAATTTGGTGTAAGGGACCAAAGACAATACAACAGCCGAAGGGTTGGCTTACACAGGTTTATTGCATGATGATCCGGAGGAAGATGTGGTAATGGCGGATGGGTAGCTCAATATATACAGCTGGCTATACATTTGAATGTGGCTCGTTGACAGACTATTGGTTGCTGCCTGCGTGACGTCGTAGGAGGTCACGCCCTTCTTGACCAGGTGAGGAGGTCGCGGGGAATCTTCCCGCGCTGCTGAACCAGGTGACTGATGATCCATTAGAGCTGGACGCTCGCTACTGCCCTCTGGTGGTCACTAGCTCGCGTCCCCTTATTAGGCTAACATTGATACAGGTGAAGGTTATACTGTTGCACACAGAAAGGTTACATTGATAACACATGGTAAAGGTACATTGTTAAAGGCACTGCTTTACAGAACACAACAGGGAGCTTGAAAAGCAAAGTGGCCCAGAGCCTTAAAGTGGTGCTTATTCAATACTTGCCTTAGGCCTTTCATGTATCCATAGTTTTTCAATAATTTGGTCATGGCAGTAATGGCAGTAATGGTACTATTTCAAAGTAGTAATATAGGGGGGAAATGAATTGGTTTAGATCCTAAACAGCATAGTCATAGACTAATTTCTCTCTTACAATGAAAATGGATCTGAAAATGTGTGTAGTTATTTTTGTTAATTTGGTTTGGTTTAGTATGGTTAAAGAAGCACAGTTGAAACCTCAATTTTATGTCCCAGAAGACAACCCCACAAGTTAATTAGCATTTTGCCTGAAACATGATGGGTACTTATTTTACCGACCACGGAAGGATGGAAGGTTGAGTCAACCTTGAGCCCTGGTCAGGATCAAACTCAACAACCTTTGGGTAGCAGGACAGCAGATTAACCACTGCGCCACCAGGGCTCCTAGTCACAATAATCTCAGATTCCTTTAATGCCTCGAAACATTAGCAAAACACTGACTATGCAAAATAGTAAACAAAAATCTTGGCACTTCTAATTTCAATTCTTAGACTTTTAAAAAACTTTTTTGGTGTTTTGAGCGGCCTCTTAACAGTCATGGCAGCAGAGGATTAGATCTGGACCCATCAAAGTTACCCAGACTGATTTAAGATATAGTAAGGTATGGTTGCCCTTGCTCCAAAGCCAGTTGTATCTGACTCTAGGGTTTGGTGCTCATCTCCATTTATAGCCAAAGAGCCAGCGTCGTCTGCATCTGCAGATGTTTGCGTGGATGCGTGGCAGGCATGCCTAGACACCGGAGTACAAGAATGCTGTTTACTTTTCACACTAAAGTGGTCCCCATTTATCTAGTTACAATTTCTTGTTTTCGAACTGTTCGGTTGCCAGGAGCTGGGACAGAGATGGGTGCTCACTCTGTCATGCAACACTTGAGTCTTGAACTGTTGACTTGCCGACCTTTTAGTCATCAAGTTCAACGTCTCAACCAATAAGTCCCTTGATTTAGGATATAGAAAGATGCTTTTTGGGCTAGAGCTGCTAAGAGACTCAGATTTGGGGATGTTATTGTTCCAAAAAATAACTTATTTTGAACATAGCAATGGGTTTGTAATGACACCAAAGTTTGCCATTATTGCATCTAATTTGTCTTTTACACTTATTCCCACTCGGCCAGAAATGTGATTTATTTTTCTTCATTTATGATAGGAAATGTATCGGGTGCACTCTTGAAATTCAGCTTGTTTGCTTCAGAGAGTTTGCTTCACTGAAGGGGTGCATAGCTGAAGAAGCCCAGTAGGGTGAGGCAAGGCTGGTTCAGCCCAAATCCATTAGCCCAAAGCCAGACAGGGTCAGCCCAAATCCAGCATTGTTTGAGAGCTAACCAAATCATATGCATGGCAGTTTGGCTTTTCAAGTTGAACTCGGAGAAATTGATTTGGTAGTGTTTGTGGAGCCAAAGGCACCGTTTGTAAACATGCTTCAAACACAGCACGCATGTGGTGCAACAAAATGGAAAGAATGAAGAAAAGGGAAAGAGAGAGGCAACATTTCCATTCTGGACAATGTCCAAAGCTGTTTTAGATTTCCCAGCATGACCTGTCCCTGATTGGACAATTAGCTTATGGCAATACTCTCTCTGCAGACAGACTTCGAAATGAGCACTGCACTTCACTTTGTTTTATTAGCCACTGAGGAAATATCCATTGGGGATAGATGGAATGGAAAGCTCTTTTTTTAAAAAAATTCCCCAATAAACATTGCTCTTTGAGTACATTATCTGCATGCTGACAAATTCCCCCCATATACCGTAAGCACCTTTAATTACATCTCAGGCTGTATTTAAGGTTCTGGTTGGCGGTGGCTGACAGCAAAGCAGGTTTATACATATCCCCTTTCTATGAAATCTTTTGGCACAGAGCCTGAGAATGTGGCCAACACATAACATATATTTACTAACATCCTTCCAGTATATAGGTCTGCTTGCTGATAGCAAAACCTTCAGCAGCAGGCAACTAAAGAAGAGAAAAAAGAGGTGAGCATAAGAATAGTTGTGTACAACATCTTACTATATTGGCAGTAGACAATACAGGTACAGAAGCAATGATCCAACTTGACTACCACACACACACACACACCTTCTGATTCTCCTCCAGTTAGGACTGCTGTCAAAGAGAAACCACATGCAATAATAAAAGGATTTTAGATCCTAAACCAGTGGTTCCCAAAATCGGACCCACGCCGTACAAGAGACTTCAATTCCCAGAAGCCTAAGTCAGTACATTGGCTGATAAGAGCTTTGGGGGATTGATTTAGGCTTCTGGGAATTGAAGTCCAAAAACCAAAGGTTGGTGAACACTTTTGTAAATGGAAAGTGACTTTGAAAATGTTACTTTTGACTAATTAGTACAAGAAGAAAGGTTGGAAAATTAAAACCATCTCTTTTCACAGAGGGTGGTTGGGCTTGTCCTGGTGGCAGGAAAGCATACCTGTCAACTATCCCATTTTCCCCACAAAAAACCCTTATTTTTACCACTCTTCCCGCCCCTCCCGTTTTATTAATTTCCCCGCATTTTCCCTTATTTTTTTAAAAAAATATCCTGACCGGAGCCCTCACAGGCGAAGCTGCAGTATTTTTTTCCGGCAACCAGAGGTCGCTGTGTGGCAGGCCTTTCGCTGGTGGAAGGGGAGAGAGAGAGAAGGTGGGGGGACGTTCTGCAGTTTCTGTTTCATTTTCCTCCTGCCACATGGCCAATATGGAGGCTGCTTCATTTTGGCTGCTGGAAGCAGGAGTCTACTCTAGGTGAGTGATATATTTCATATATGCAGGGGCAAATCAGTGGGAGGGGGGTTGCTTGATCACTATATATGAGAGGGGGGGAATTACCCTTGCTCCTCCACACTAATTTGGGGGGGGGGGTGTTTTGCCTGATCACTATATGAGAGAGAGGGGGGGAATTAATCCCTTGCTCCTCCACACTAATTGGTGGTGGTGGTGGTGGTGTTGCCTGATCACTATATGAGAGAGAGGGGGGGGGAATTAATCCCTTGATCCCAGTCAGCATCTTAGTCACTTAAGCTACTGAGTAAACAAGAAAGAAAACAAAACAAAAGTCCCCCAAGAAGATAGCAAAAGGGTTCTTTGGCCCTCACAGCTTTGTGCCCATTGCATCTACACTACCATCTAGCCATCTTATTTTTGGCCATCCCCTTCTTTTGTCCTCCACCTTTCCCAGCATCAAGGCTTTCTCAAGTGAATCCTCTCTTCTCAAAGTACTTTAGCGTCATCTTTACTATGTGACCTTTAATGAGCAGTCATGGTTGATTTCTTCTAGGATCGACCTATTTCTAACACCACATTTCAAAGGCATCTATTTTTCTGTGCTCAGCTTTCCTAATGGTCCAGCTCTCACACCCATACATTACCACTGGGAATACCATTGCTTTAACTATGCAATTTTTTGTTTGCAAGGTGATGCCTCTACTTTTAACTATGTTCCCCAGGTTTCTCATAGCTTGTTTCCCAAGCATCAGTCGCTGCAATCACCATCTGCAGTGATCTTTGATCCTAAGAAAGTAAAATCTGCTGGTCATATCCAACTCTAGGGTGCAGTGCTCATCTCCATTTACAACCAAAGAGCCAGTGCTGTCTGTGTTTGCAGACATTTTCATGGCCATGTGGCAGGCATGACTAGAGCTCAGCAAGTCACATGGCTATATTTGGCCACGGCCACAGATTTGGCCACACCCACAGAGGGGTGTGGCCAAAATTTCCCTTATTTTCAAATCCAAAACTTGACAGGTATGCAGGAAAGTGGCAATGGGTATCAATCTCGTTCAAGTGGCTACCATCTCCCACAGTGGATTTCGTTAGTGTGGTCTCATGTCATCTTATAACAGAGGATATGCCTTTGTTTGAAGGGATGCCTGAGGGCAGAGGACACTCTCCCATTTAAGGTTTTCTCTGCTTGACAGGCTGTTCAGTCTAAAACAGATTAAAAATAAAGAACAATAAAATGGGAGAATTGGGGGGAGCGGTGTATAAATTAGATTGCCTCTTCTTGGCTAAAGATAGGCTTGAACTTTGGTCCATATATCTCTCATTCAGCTAACACATCTGGTACAGGAAGAGACTCTCTAGATTTGCTTCTTAACGTGTTATCCAATCAGTTTCACTTTCCTGACACAGATAACCCTCTAAGTCAGGGGTTGGCAACCTATGGCCCATGGGCCAGATTTGGCCTGTGACACCAAACCATCTGGCCCCCGCCACTGCCACCAGAATCGGACGTGTTTACAACAGCTGTAAACACATTTATGACAGCCGTGGATGCATTTATGGCAGCCGTAAATGGTGTTGGGGGACCACCAGTCTGCCCCCTCAACTGTGTGAGGAAGCGTGACCCAGCCCCCCTACTTAAAAAGGTTGGTGACCCCTGCTCCAAGTTCTAAATTCTCTCTGCCTCTCTCATGATCCATCCCATTAGTCTAGTAGGAGCATGTACATACTGGAAGAAAGACAGTTCTTTCCTCCCTCCACCAACTCTGTACCTTGAATATAGTTTGGTATGGTACCATATACTTGGAAGCTGTCCTTCAACACACATCTTCTTAAGTGTAGTTGTCTCGAGTACGTGCTTTACTCCCTTCCTTTGATATCAGAGCTAGAACTTAGAAGAACTCTTGAAGTCTCCAAAGCTTTCAGGTTTTCCTGCAACTTTTCTGCCACAGTCTTCTTCTCTTTAAAGACATTTTCCTTCTCATCATCAAAAACAATCCTTTCAAGGATTTTTGTTTTTAATTGGATGACAGGCCTACCATTCTTACCTGCTCCCTAAATTCCCAGAAGCAGTTCAAACACATTGTTTTTTAAAGCATACATTTTTTTTAACATTAAAGACTGTATCTCAGAAGTAAGAGTAGAGTGAGGATGGAAAAACCTTCCCTCAAGGTTCAAAGGCTTTCATCCTTTAAGGTAGTTTAAAATTTTTTTAAGGAGAAACCTATCTTGACAATTTCTTCCATAATCTTTTAATACCCCCTTGTCTAAACATTCCCACATCCCAAAATTACTTGACCTCTAACCTGAACTAGAAATGCCACTGCTGCTAGAAGTAAGGGTACGACTAGATTTGGAAAACGAAAATTGGGCCAATTTGGCTCTATTGTGGATTGACTCACAGTCACATTTATGAATGAAATCATAAGAAGAGCTCATGTTGGTGGAGCACTCATCGGTGAAGGAATGGGAGAGCCCTGGAACCCACAACAACAACAGTCACCACTAGTGCTCCCGGCTCAGCAGGAGTACGCCCGGCTAAGGGGATGGAGAGCTTGATTGACTGCCAGGATGCTGCTGGAGTAAGTGCATGTTGACTCTATGCCCCCCCTTGCACTCACCCATTGCATGAAAAGCAAACTCTTCTCCCATAGAGCCACCACCACTCTTACCTTTCCCACTGCCTTTTGTCTGTGTTCCTTTCCTCCTCTCCAGTGTGCTCAAGACCCTTCTGCAAGTTGATATTCTCTGTGCCACTCCAGCCACATCAACAGTTCCACAGGGCAACAGGAAATGCCAGCATGTCCAGGCAGGGCATGAGGCTCTGGAGATTCTTCTCATGAGGAACCTGCTGGTCCCACACCTTCTCTCTGAGTCCCCACTTCCTTCACTCAGCTAAACAGGCAAAGAGCTGACTTCAAACTTGTCTAGCACTAATCCATTGTATTAATGTAAATCAGTGTTTCCCAACCTTTGCTTTTTGGACTTCAATTCAGTGATGCACTGTAAAAAAAAATACTCCCCACTCGGTGGGTGTGGCTATCTGTGGGCATGGCTATATGTGGGCATGGTCTCAAACACACACACCCTAAAAAAGAAACCTACCTTGCTCTCTTGCTTCGCGGAGATAAGGAGGAGTCCCAGAGCAGCCAGGCGCTGCTGGCGAGTCAGCATCAGCCCCTCACCATTCGGGCACGCTTTCACCAGCAGTGTTGCTGGGAGGTGAGTGGGGCAGGTTGGTGGTCTGGTGCCGGTGGCGCTGGGAGGGGGAGGCTAAGAGGTGGGCATCGCAGACCAATGGGTGTGGCCTGGAATTTCCGCTACCAGTTCACAAGATCCGTTCAGAACCAGCCTCAGTTCAACACTGCTTCAATTCCCAGAAGCCTAAGTCAATTCCCCCAAAGCACTGATCAGCCAATGTACTGACTTAAGCTTCTGGGAATTGAAGTCCCTCTGTGGGGCATGGGCCCCATGTTGGGAATCACTGATATAATGGATCAGTGCTATCAGATGCTGAGAGAACTAAGCAAGAAAATGACCCTCAAAATCCTATGAATGGATATGTGCCTCAAGTCCACAGAATTAGATCCAGGAAGAGCTTTATGGCAAGAAAAAACATTCATAATGGCACACAAGAGCAAAATCAAATTAGAAGATGGAGGAAGGAGCCCACTGGACAATAAATGACATTAAAGGAGGATATGGCTGAGAAACACAACGTCCCCTATGTCACTTTGAGGGTCCTGAATAGGCTGAATAGGCTGAGTGCCTAAATGTAAGACCTACATGCTCAAGTGGAGGCTACTGGTGGACAACAACATGCTGTGTGAATGTGGAGAGATACAGAACCCATCACATTTGCTAGTCTGTTGATTACTACCAGAAATCTGTACTGATGAGGATTTAAGTTTGGCAAATGGCAATGTCAAGAAGGTGGCTTCATTTTGGCTGTTTAATGTTTGACCTGGACATGAAAGAATAAGTGCTAGCCTTGATTATTAAACATTAAAAATAATAAAAAATAAAAAATGGGGCATTCTGGAGGGAAATAACTGGGAAGAGTGTTCCTAGAAAGTTTATCTGCATCACTGCACCATCCTCCAGAAATATTCCTGTCCTGTTAAGCCACAAAACAACTGTCTGCTGGCAAAAAGTCAATTCAAATTGTTCTGGCTTTAAAAGAGAAGCCCCCAGTAGCACAGAAAAAACTGCTTTGGAAAGAAATAGAGCTGGACAGATTCAAGTTGGCCTTTACATCATGTAGGCAGCAAAGAATATTTCATATCCACCTGTTTTAAATGCATAACAAATCCCGCAGTGTTCGACCATGTAGTCAATCACTAATAGAGGTAAAGTGCATAAAAAGAACAAGCTGTATGATCTATGAATAAAAACAAACTTCCGGTTTAAGTAATAGCTTGAATGGATCACTACAAACTTACAAACGAAGTTTCAAGTGCTCCAGAACTGTCCTTCAGTTGTTTATGGTATTCAAATTGGGGATATAAGAAGAAGAAAAAAAAATCAGGCCAGATATAATTGTGTTTGTTCTTCAAGGCCAACAACTAGAAATACAACAGTGCAGATTCTCTCTGTAGACAAAAGCTGGACTTCAAAAGAGTCACAACTCCAGGCATTACCTTTGAGAAATTTACAGTACAGTACAATCACTTATGCATGTTCACTTGGAAGTCTCTTTTCCTTTGATGAGTCATATTCCTACATAGGGGCGCATGAGACTGCAACCTCAGCAGTCGTACCCATGAGATTTCTGGCCCAGACAGTCTGGGAGGAAACCATAAAAACTGCCTGCTTTAACAACTACGGTTCTTCCTCTTCCTGTGCATGGAAAGCATAGCACACTTTGGAAGATCCGAGGTTTTGTCTGTTTTGTTATTTATTTCCGGTCAGAATGACTAATTCTGACATGAAATGTTTATTTATTGCAAGAAAACCTTTCAGAAAGAAAGCATAGATGTAAGATAAAATACTAGAAATCAAATCACCACCTTGGGGAAGCATTTTAGTGATGTGTAGGACCTGTAGTGGCTTAGTGGTTATGACGCTGAATTTGGTGACTGGAATGTTGGCAGGTCAGCAGTTCAAGACCTGAGTGCTGCATGATTCAAAACAGTTTCTATTGAAAAATAACATGGAAATATATTTAACATTCTAAGAGTTGTTGCTGTTCAGTCGCATAGTCAAGCCCGACCCTTTGTGACCCCATGGACCACTGCACGCTAGGCACCCCTATCCTCCACCATCCTTCGCAGCTTTACGCCCATTGTGTCAACAATGCCATCTAGCCATCTCATCCTCTGTGGGGCCCTTCTCCTTTTGCCCTCGATCTTTCACAGAATCAAGGCCTTCTTGAGTGAGTCCTCTCTTCTCATTTGGTGGCCAAAGTACATTAGCTTCATCTTCAATATTTGTCCTTCCAAGGAACAGTCAGGGTTGATTTCCTTCATGATCAACTTATTTGATCTCTTTGCTGTCCAGTGTACTCTTAAAAATTCTCCTCCAGCATCACACTTCAAAGACGTCTATTCTTCTGCACTCAGCCTTCCTTATGGTCCAGCTCTCACAGCCATACATTACTACTGGGAATACCATTGCTTTGACTATGCGGACTTTTGTTGGCAGGGTGATGTCTCTACTTTTTATTATGCTGCCTAGGTTTTTCATAGCTTGCCTCCCAAGGATTAATCGTCTTTTTATTTCATAGCTGCAGTCACCATCTGCAGTGATCTTGGATCTTAAGAAGGTAAAGTCTGTCACTGCTTCCATTTCATCCCCTTCTAGTTGCCAGGGAGTGACAGGGCCTGTTGCCATTATCTTGTTGGTGTGTTTTTTTTAATGTTGAGTCTCAGGCCAGTTTATGCACACTCTTCTTTCACCCTAATCAAGAGTACAGAACATCTAACATTTAAATAGTAATTTTGCAAATTCCCATGTCAGAATGATTTTATAACAGGGATAACCACCTTCCCCTTACCATCCAATTACTCTTTTCCCTGTACTGTACTTTCAAGTAACATATGCAGGCCTTACCTCATCTGTGGTCACATGTGATTTTAAACTATTGACATTGACACAATTTTGTCTTAAGCTCACTGCCAGGCCTATTAATTAAGTACGTTTAACAGAACTATAGTTTCAATTGGGAGTGGGGATGGAGAGGAAAGAATGTAGGGACACAACTGAGTTGCCTAGGTCACTGATACATCCACCCATCTTTACAAGAACATGTCTCAACTAACCACATGAGGGAAAGCCCATTAAAATTGTTCCACTTTGGAAAAAGTAGGGGGGGAGGAGCTACTTTTGGAGCAAAAAAGAGCTGAATCAATTTGACTCTGCATTTGCACCAGATACTTTGAATTTATAAGTGGAGCAAATCACATTGTATATGACCATTTTGTGCATCCTAAATCTCCTCATTATTGTGTTACGTTCTGCCTTGAATAGCAATTCATGTTATTTTCATTGCATTAAGAAAGAAAGATCCAGGGCGGGGGGGGGGGGTTGTTGCAAAAAATCCCCTAAAAACCACTACTAATGCACTTAGAAAATACTTTAAAATATAATTAAGTTAAGTGAACAGTGTTTTCTTCACTACTTAGGAATGGTAATATCTGCTAAAAGTGCCTTTTAAACAAATTCTTTAAATGCTCTTTAAATGCCTTTAAAAGTAACTTGAGGGGAGTGGACAATTTTACTAGGTGCATCAAAATGATAATGTTGCAACCACCTTATTATGCTGCCTTTAAATATAATTCAATCATGCCATAATTACAGTAGAAATAATTAAGTACATATAACTATATTACCTGAAATACAATTACATGTACTTAATTTCTTTACTAATTTCTGCCTTAATTGTATGGCTATTGAGTCAGGCCAGGTTATCCTGCTATGGTAATAGAATAGACCATACTGCCAGCAACTCAATGCCAAATATCAGGTGGCGGTTAACTAACCAGATAATCCTGAGGACTAGCGGCCTTGGGTGCTGAAGTCCACAGGGAAGGGTGATGGTCGGTCCCTAAGTGGATTACATCTCACTTGAATCCATCCTTATGAAGGGCAGCAGCTTCATTAATACTGGCCTGGGGTTGATGTGCCAAAAGGGTTTGGGACCAGAAAGTGACTTGTGGAACTGGATCAGTGGTATAGGTGTCATGCTGTGATGAGGAAGGCAAATGGAAGGCCATTGCATTATATTGTTCTCAGGACAAATTATATGACTGATCTCCATGAGGATCACCAATATTCAGATCCGGATGTGGAAGAAGAAGAAGAAGAATTGTTAGCTGTCCAGATTATTGCATTACCACAAAGCAGTTGCCTTACTATGTCACCTATCACCTTTCAATATATACAGAGGGTGCCAAAATTCATATACATTCCACACAAGTGGGGAAAAGTTATGTAGGTGTTATAAGCATCTATGCACCAATGCCATATGGTTGAACACAGAGTTTATATTGATTGTACAGCTGGGTCATGATATTTTCCTACCTGACGTGATGGAGAACATGAAACAGAGTCTCCTGCCCATGTAGAAAGACTGTCTGGACTGGCAGCTGAATCTTATTTTATCACTGGCAATAGAAATACAATAGGATTGCATTCCCATTGCATATAAGACAGAAATCTAATGGGGAGAAGAGATTTTGTGTCATAGTATTCAGCTCTTTTCCCCAAGAGAAAGGAATAGAGAGGCATAAGAAAAAGCCAACAGGATGTGATTGCTCACATCAAGTTGCTCGAGGCAGCTGCCTTACTCTGTCACCTATTGTCTTTCAAGATATACACAAGTTCCCAAAATGTATACACATTTTAAGAAAGGGAAAAAAACTGCATTAAATTGTAATGAAGCAGCTCCTCCGGTGGCCTAGTGGTTAAGATGCTGAACTTGGAGACTGGAAGGTCGGGGTTCGATACCTGAGGGCTGCACTTGGGGACATGAAAGGAGCCTCATTCAGGTGTCCCCTGAGCAGAGTTTCTCCAGCAAAAATCCTTTCAACCCAGAGTAATCTTTCACACAAAATTATTATTAATACAAAAGATGAATGAGTCATGTTTGACTTCTGCAATTACAAGAGGTGCTCGAAGTGATTACCACCAGCATCCCGACATTTCTGATTACGGTGAACTACTGCTTGAGCAATGTTGATCAAAGTGTCCCCTTGTATCACTGCACATGACATTTCAATATCTTTCTGAAATGAACCACCAGTGAAGCCGATTTTCTATAGTACACCATATCCTTTAAGGATAGGTAGAAGTCAGTGGGTGTTAAGTCAGGAGAATGTGGTGGAAATTCAACTGCACCTCTTCATCTTATCCATTGTCCTGGCAAATTCTCATCGAGTTAAACTCTCACAGCTCGGTGGAAGTGAGATGGGATGCCATCTTCTTGGAAGTAAAACTAATCATTCCCAAAAAGTGTACAAATTGCAGGTAAAATGGATGTGTGTAACATCTAAAGCATAGATAACATCTCTTAAATAGGAAAAATAGATGATTAATTACTGCAAGACTCTAAATTTATTAATGTCTATTAATGTTTATTAATGTTTATGATTTATTTTTAGTTTAGTTTGGATTGTTCTGTTTTTATATTACTGTTTTGTGGACTGTCTATTGGTGTAAGCTGCCCAGAGTGGTGCTTGCACCAAATGGGGTGGGGCGTTTAATTAATTAAATTAATTGTGAATGCATTTTTGGCACCCTCTGTTTCCCTTGCTCGAAAGCCAGTTGTATCCGACTCTAGGGTGCAGTGCTCTTCTCATGCCCTGCCTGGACACGCTGGCATTTCCTGTTGCCCGAAGAGCCAGCGCTGTCTGCTGCTGCAGACGTTTCCATGGTCATGTGGCAGGCATGACTAGACACCGGAACGCACGGAACGCTGTTTACCTTTCCCACTGAAGTGGTCCCTATTTATCTACTTGCAATGTCTTGCTTTCGAACTGCTAGGTTGGCAGGAGCTGGGACAAAGACGGGAGCTCATTCCATCCTGCAGTACTCTGGAATCGAACTGCTGACCTTCCGCCTCCCAGTCAGCGTCTTAGCTACTTGAGCCACTGCAGCCCTCTGTACTTGAATGGAAACTACAGTATGGAACAAAAGCCCAGAATAACACTTGAAAGATCAGAGTGCAACCAGAATTATTCCTGAAAGACTAGTATAGCTAAACCTCTAAATTATATGAGCTTGTGTGCTATAAAAATAAAATTATTTTGTTTTCAGGTTTTATTCTTTATAAATAGCTTCCTTCTCATCTTTCATGAAATAGTGGAGTGGAAGAAAGTTAGGAGAAAAAGCTTTACAAAGTCCAGGATTCCTGTTATAATCACCACAACAAAAGGATTCTGGAAATGTTACCTTCTGTTCAATCTCTGTAAATATAAACACTCCTGATCCTGTGTGGAATGAATTAAAACAGATTAATTATAATCCCCTTCAAAATAGTATTTCCAATGGAAACTGCTACTGGTCCTTTTATTCTTGGAACAAGAATGTGATGAATGCCATGCATTTTATTTATATATCACACATTGCATTCATCAAATTGTTTGCAGCTTAATCTCTCCAAGCAATCTATTATATTTAACATTAAAGGTTATTTGGTTTCTTGCCTAAATTACAATGTAGTCTTCAGGTGGAAGGAATCGAATGCCACACATAGCTGTGCCCAGCAATACAGCTGCATGCATTACATTTTTCTATGGCTCTGAATGTGTATTGTAATTTTGTCACATTTGATACAGCAAAAACCCTGTTTGTTCTAGCCATGCCACCAATACAAAACTATGTGTCGCTGTATATATATTTGTTTCCATGGCTTGGGACATCGATTGCAATTTCACTACAGTAAATGCAACAGACACCTTGGTCTTTCTTTAAAAAAATGATCTTACATAGCTAAAGGTAATCCTTGCTTGGAAGCCAGTCGTATCTGACTATAGGGTTCGGTGCTCATCACTGTTTACAGCCAAGTAACTAGCGCTGTCTGCATCTGCAGACGGTTCTCCCCTAAAGGCTTAAATCAAGAACTGGAAATGTCTCCTTTTCCATAATAGGTCACCTCTAGAGTAACCATGACACAGAAAAATATTGATTCTTCTCAGCAGCACTACACCTGGTTAAGCAAGGAACCTTATTTAAACTTCTGTATTCTCTAACCTTTCTAGCATCCATTGGCACATAGCAGACTACGCATTGAGGCAAGGACGCAAGACATTGATTGACACATCTGATATTGAAATTGTTTATACTGAGGTAGGATTTTAAAAGATTGAGGAATTGTTTTCTAAAACATTAAATAATTGTTTTTAAAAGTTATTTCTTAATAAAATGGTTTTTTAAAAATGTTATATTTAAAAATGTTAAAAATGTTAATATTGTTAAAGGTTCAATATAACATTATTTAAAATATGTACATTCATATATTTGAACTACTCTAGCTATGTACCTCTTTATAGTTAAGATTAATTCTTTGTCATATTAGGTTTACATTGCACTAATGCACTATCATTGTATATATTATATATACTTTTTCAATGTTCTGAAAATGTTATACACACACACACACACACACACACACACAGTTTTAGATTCCCTGATGAAAGGGTATTATCCCTGAAAAACTTATTGGCTACCGGAAAAGCTTTGCAAATTTATTCTCAGAATCAAATTATTGTTCACAAATACATCACTTCATATACTCAAATGTTGGACTTGCTTAAGCATGACTAGACACCAGAGTGCATGGAACGCTGTTCACCTTCCCACCAGAGTGGTACCTCTTTATCTAGTTGCAATTTCTTGCTTGTATATATAGATATATAGATATAGATATCTATATACTCCTGCCATCCTAGCAGTTTGAAAGCAAGAAATTGCAAGTAGATAAAAAGGGACCACTTCGGTGGGAAGGTAAACAGCATTCCGTGCGCTCCGGTGTCTAGTCATGCCTGCCACATGACCACGGAAACGTCTGCAGAAGCAGACAGCGCTGGGCTCTTCGGCTTGGAAACAGAGATGAGCACTGCACCCTAGAATTGGATATGACTGGCTTTCGAGCAAGGGAAACCTTTACCTTATATAATTATTATGTAATACTAATTATTAAAATAATAATTATTAAAATAATTATTATTAAAATTGCTGCAAAAAAAAGAAGAGAGCAATTTGAATCTGTGATTTCTCTGTGAAAGAATTATGCTGGGTTTACTAATATGATGACATTTGCTCCCTATGAATGTCATGCTGTAAATAAATCTTGGAAGGACCTTTAATGCAGACAAGGAGAATATATAGCACATGGCTTAATGAATGGCTCTAGGTTGGAGCTATAAAACAATGAAGCAAATGCATCTAAGATATTTCTCGAGCCCAAACAGGATTCTTGCATCCTTGATCTTCAAGGAGTTTACTTCTGAAATAAATTATACATTTTAAACAGTTCATCAAGATAATTGCTCAGCAGAAACTCTGAAATCTATCCAAGTTAATTGGGAAGATCTCTAGCCTTGTAAAATGAATTTTCCTTTTGAGAAAAAAAAAAGAAGAAGACAGACAGTTTACATCAGCCCTATCATTATGTTATGGGAAAGTGTTGGGTGCTTTGACAGTGAATAAACTGTTCATCTCTTAATTACATTCAGGTTCATACAGAGGAGGTTTATGCTTTGCCCATGCAAGATGCAAGATGCAAAATGCCCCTGCTTGATTTTTTGGAACCACAACTTCTTTCCATATTAAAGCCTATTCCATTTCATCAGAGTCCTCTGATACATACCTGTCAACACGTGGCTCCGGAAAAACGGGACCTGCACACATCGCTTGTGCGCATGTCGTGTTCCACGCATGCGTGGAAAGGTTTTACCCCTTCCACGCATGCGCAGAAGCGCTACGCTGCTTGTGCAGTCCTTACGCAAGCAACGTAGCACTTCCGCGCATGCGTGGAAGGGGTAAAACCCTTCCGCGCATGCGCGGAAAGCGTTTCCCCCGCTGCCAAATTACGGGGTTTTGGCAGCGGGGGCCGGGTTATGATGTCAATCGACGTCAATATACGAGGTAATCCCGACCAAATCGGGAAGGTTGACAGGTATGCTCTGATACTCTCAATAGGATGAGGTGAGGCCATAGGAGAGCTGCTTGTAGAGATTAGAGGCCAAAGAAGTGTGCTTCTGTAGCCAAGTTACCTGAGACTACATTATGACAGGATTTTCTAGCCCCAATGAGAATTCTCCTTTATTGTGGCTAAGGGTGATCATCTGGCCAGGTTATCCTGCTATGATAATAGAGTAAACTTTACTGCCAGTGACTCAACGTTGATTGTCAGGCAGCGGTTAACTAACCTGACAACCCTAAAGACTAACGGCCTTGTGTGGCAAGGACCACAGGGAAGGCTGATGGTCCCCAAGTGGATTAAATCCCACTAAATTCCATCTTGATGGAGGGCAGGAGCTTTATCGATACTGGTCTGGGGCTGAGGAGGACTTTTCGTGCCCAAAGGGCTCAGGACCAAAAAACCAAACCAATTCCCTATTTATTTCAACAGTGAAAATGAGTTTTGTGTCTGGCACCTTCTAGCCTACTGCCATTGCTACAGCAGAGATCCACTTATCTGCAAGTCCACTCATTTCACAACCGGAATAAAGAAGCTTTCCCTAGATTGCTGGCTTAAAGATTCCTGATTGAGCTTCATTGGCTAATACCTGTGAGTTATTATCATCAGTGACTAGATATCTAGTGATATAAAACCTTTTCCTGGTATTGAACCAGCCTGTAGCAAGAACAATAAGCAATTTCTAATTTCTGATGCCACATAATGACAAGAATGACTTAGCTATCCTGCCATTATGACAGTTTCATTCCATAAAAACAATAAAATTAAAGGCAAGATGTCTATCTCCCTTTCACTTCTTGTTCCTTTAGTTTATTCTATGTCCATGCATCTCAGAGTCAAGTTAGATGATATAGTTGGGGCGTATTTACTAGTGGTGATTTGTCAAATCCTGAAGGATGCCTGCTTGGGATACCATACAGTTTCCAACAACGACATAACTTGCTTTTAAGTATGCTTTATTTTGTGATTACTCACTGGAAGGCAAGCATGACGTCACTATGTAAGACTGATTTCCAAGGCACATGTAATTAGAGGTAAATATATTTTTTAATAGCAAGGAATACACATTTCTCTTAGCAAATACTCTAAAGAAAATGAACAAGAAATGAACTATCCAAGAGACATCATTACTCCTCATCCACAAGAAGTTTAATAAGCTATCCCCACTGAATTAAAATACTTCATCATGTTCCTGTAGTACCTCTATATTAGGGGTTCTCCACCTATGGCCCGCGGGCCAGCACCAGCTCACGGCACCCTCTCATGTGACTTGTGCCACTGCCACCACCACCAGATGTGGATGCATTTACAAGAGCCGTAAATATGCCCGCCACTGTCATAAACATGTTTAAAACAGCCATAAACGCACCCATGGCTGTCGGAAATGTGTTTACGACAGCTGCAGATGTGTTTTGTGGCAGCGTTTATAGGGGGAACCACCAGTCCAGCCCCCTTAGCTGTCTGCTCTATACCCAGTCCAAATTCATTTCGAATTTGAATATAAACTATGTGGCAAAAATCTGTAGCTGTTCAAAAACATGTTTGGGTCACAAATGTTACAGGTTGCACATGCATCAGACTGTCTCTCTAAGCGCTATCATATTAGGTTACAAAATGAGTATTGGCCGGTGCTCAATTTAACTTCAAGGCAAGGAGATGTTTGAAATTCTGGAACTGGCCTTAGCCATCTGAGACAGATGCATTGTGTAACATCTCCTTGAGATTTCAATTCTTGCTCCAGTCACAGCTGTTAGAAGGTACAAAATACATTTATGTTGTTTAAGAGTCTGGCACCTGTTGTAGGCAACTTGAAATAAAAACAGGTTGTTGTTATATGATAAGAGATACACAGACGCAAGCTATGTCCACTTGAATTCTGTTGCTGAGCATTTTGTGCTGAAAAACGGTATTCAGATTGCTTGGCTTCCATTATTTGAAAGGAACTTGCAAACTTTAATGTTTCCCCAAAATGTATTTTACTTTTTCCAAATGTGAGCTTGTGGGCAGTGATGATAATGGCTGGTATATTTTATTTCTGTATAGAGCATAATATATATATATATATATATATAATTATAGTACAAGATGGTAAAGTAAACTCAGTTGCCATAATTAACTTTTATTTCCTCCACTCCGTCACGAATATTCATGTTTGATTTAGAAGAAGAAATCCTAAAGTCTCTATATAACAGGATCCAAAGTCAAAACACCTATTGCAATAACCTTTCCCTCTCCACTCTATGTGTCAAGCTATTCTGTATCTAGTAATAACTATTCTGGCCTTTGACAATATTCAAAATAGTTTGCACTTTGTACTAGTTCTTAAAGCATAGGCATATTTAGCCCCCATTTGGTATTGGTTTCTTATGCTGCAACATTAATTTAACAAGCCTCTGCTCTTGTGAAAATTAGTTGTTGCTAGAGATTCATTGTTATATCTAAAGGAAATCATGCTGATGATTTGCAGTGGCTCAAGTGACTAAGATGCTGACTGGAAAGCTGCAGGTCAACAGTTCGATACGCGAATCCTGTAGGACAGAATGAGCTCCCGTCTTTGTCCCAGCTCCTGCCAATCTAGCAGTTTGAAAGTTAAAAATTGCAAATGGATAAAAGGGACCACTTCGGTGGGAAGGTAAACAGCACCGGAAATTGAAAAATTGAGATACTGTACTTAGTGTGCAATCGGATGGTGGTTTATATTGTTTTCAACCACTTTTGGAATGATCCTGTTTGATCTATCTTCTGATGACAAGATGATGTACAGGAAATTGTGAACCAGTTCTCTGCCCATCTGGGACTTTTTAGCTTCTGCAGCAGGGCTACTCTGGGTACAATCCTTTCTTGGAGCTTGGCTGGAGCGATAAGGACCAGATTATGTGTGTACAGATGGGTTGTTTTAAATGAATTTGCATCCAGCAAAGTGGATTAAGAATGTTTTTCCTGATAGTCAGCCTATTCTGGCTTCCTGTAGTTTCAGCCCATTATTATGTATCCTGAACGATGGGATAGTTGAGAACAGATCCTGCACCTCCTCATTATGACTATCTTTCAAGTATTTGAAAAGTGCTATCATATCCCCTCTCAGCCTCCTTTTCTCAAGGGTAAACATGTCCAGTTCTTTCAGTTTTTCCTCATAGGGCTTGGTTTCCAGTCCCCTGATCATCTTTGTTGCCTTCCACTGAACCTGTTTCAGTTTTTTGGTATCCTTATTTTAAAAAATGCACGTCCAGAACTAGACACAACACTCTAGATGTGGTCTGACTAGTGCTGAATAGAGATGGACTAATACCTCACAGGTTTTGTAGACTATACTTCTGTTAATGCAGTCTAAAATAACACTGGCCTTTTTGCAGCCACACTGCACTGTTGACTCATATTCAGCTTGTGATCTACAACAAATCCAAGATCCTTCTCACTTCTATGATACTGAGCCAAGTCTCTGTGCATTTGGGATTTCCCAGCTAGGTGTTGAACTTTGCACTTATCTCTGTAAAATTCCATGTTGTTGTTTTCACCCCAGTGTTCAAGTCTATCAAGAGGTTTTTTGAAATTCTGTTCCTGCCCTTCAAATCTGATAAGTATTCCCTGCATACCTTCTTCCAAGTCATTAATGAAAATGTTGAAAAGCACCAGGCCTAGGACTGAGCCTTGTGGTACCCCACTTATTACCCCCTCCCAGTTTGAGAAGGCGCCATTATAGGGTTGCCATATGTCCCAGATTTCCAGGATTTTCCCAGATTCAAGCTGTCCCAGCCGGTTCAAGAAAAAAAAACATGTAAAAGTCCTGGATTTTTAAATTTGAACAAAGGAATCAAGATCACCCTTCACCAAGGGATTTTTGCAAAGAGTTAATTCACTTCCTCCTTGCCTTTCTTTCAATTATCCTGCTTGAAAGCAGTGAAGGCAAAACAGCACCCTGAGAAGCCTGCTGAGGAGAGGAGACACTTGCAAGCGAGATAATTGAAAGAAAGGCATGGAGGCAGTGAAATAACTCTTTGCAAATATCCCCTGGCTCACCTTGAAGTTTGGGAGACAAGGAGTCATCCTCAGCCCTTTTTTCTCGAAAGTTGGGAGGGAGCAAGAAATACCCATATCTAAGAAGCCAAACCTCCATCATACTCTGGGACGGAGGATTCCTTCTTCACATGACTGCAAAGGGCTAATTGCATAGGGTCGGTATTCCCTGTCTGACGTGGACAGGGATTATGCGGGGTCTTCGAGCCATGATCTCCCTGACAGCCCCGTCCAACGCATGCACAGTTTGAAGAATGCAATGGCTGTCCCGGTTTGGTGGGAGAGATTTATGGCAACCCTACGCCATTAATAAGCACTCTCTGAGTATGGTTCTGTAACCAACTGTGTATCCACCTGACACTTGTGCTATTCAGGCCATACTTAGTTATCTTGCTAATCAGAATTTTATGGGGTACTTTGTCAAAGGTGTGAGAATGCATTGTTAGCTACCTCTTACCCACAGGAGCAATAAATTCATTTGGAAATATGAGCTGGGAGTTGGTGGGCCATGGCCATGTTCTACCCCTGTAAGCTCTTCCATATGAATCAATATGCCAGTGATGGCTAACCTTGGCACTCCAGATGTTTTTGGACTTTAACTCCCAGAATTTCTGATCAGCAGGAGTGCTGACTTGGGTGTTCTTTGTAATTGAAGACTAAGAACACCTGGAGTGCCAATGTTGGGTATGACTGCAATGTGCAAAAGAGAGGGTTCGGGCTCATGTGGCAAGCTTACATTGGCAGAATAGTCTCTCCCTCTTCAGACAGAAACTTTTTGTGGCAGAAGTGAGCATAGTGCTTTTTCCCCTCGCCGCATCCATGTGATTTAATGATAAGTGAATTGCATTTCTGCATCTTAACTTTGCAAAGTAATTCAGGTTAAGAGAATTTTTTTAAAAAGTAACCAAGAGAAGTAAAGAGGATGAGGACAATTGCTTGAGAATACAGTAGAACCTCGCATAACAAAAATAATTGGTTTCATAAAGCACTTTGTTATACGTTTTTTTCCGTTGTATGATGCATGCATCGTACAACAAAAATCTCTATGGGAAAAATCGTACAACGAAAATCCCTATGGGAAAAATCGTACCACATAATCTCTATGGGAAAAATCGTACAAAGAAAATGAAAATTTCCGTTGTATGATTTTTCCCATAGAGATATTCATTGTATGATGCACCCATTTGTTCCAAAATTCTCTTTGTTGTACGATTTTTTCATTTTCTGATGCATTCATTATACAAGGTTCCACTGCACACACATTAAAAGAGTAATAATTAGAAATAGTTCTGCTGAATCTGCTGAACGAATGTGGCAAAGACAGATGTTCCAGAGCTAAGTAAGGTTAATTACTGAGCTGCAGCATGGACATACATACATTAAGTTAACCCTCACCTTGGTGGGTTTTTAGTCCTACTAGCAATTTTAAAAACTGTTTTAAATATTAATGACTGACTTTTAAGAACACAAACAAGGCTGGTATATCTGTTGTTTGCAACCTTTTACTGTCAACTATTGTGAGGGGATAAGGTTCTCTAGTGTCCCCCTTCCCAGCTGTCACTTTTTTCTGAGGTAATTACTCTGGTAATTACTTACTCAACTAGCTCAGTTATTGTGTTTTCTAAAACATCTTTAATGGGTACAGCATTTCCCTTGGCAATTAATATTAAACTACAGTATTTTAAATGGCTATAAAATAAGTCCTAAGTAAAAGTACATCTTTATGCATGATTATGCTTCAACAAACATCAAATTAAACAAGATAAGAAAAGACAAGAGCAGTAATTGTCATACTTGAAAACAAAGAGAGTGTTCCACAAGTCAAGGGCTGCTGGTGATTTTGTCTCCTTCATGTACACAAGATGATAATTTCTGGCCATCCACATCCTTTAGAATGCTTTGAATGAAACAATTCGTTTAACCAGCAGAATTTGAATAAATCGTTTCCAGGAGGATATATCTGAAGTCAGTTGCATTTGTTATTCTCTATTGATAATCTTTGTACTTCATTATCATATTCAGCTTGCCATTTATATGCAGCAGACACAATCATTTATGGTAGTAGATTAAGCAGGAAGAAATCTTAATATTATCTTCACACTGATTTAAATGAGCTTTAAGATCATCTGGCACAATCTAAATTACTCTTAAATATTAATGAAACAACCATTGCATTATTTGGCACAAAACAGAAGTTGAGTAAACTGAACAACTGGCAAGCAATGTGACCTTGGAGAGAGTTTGTGAATGCCAGTCTTAAAGAAGCAGGGGAGAGCAATTTCCCCTCCTACTGTTAAACGATTGATTACCATGAGGGCTTGCAAGATGGCCAGGTTCCTTATTTGGAAACAGTAAATACAATTACTGATTTGGATGGTTGGAAAGGAGAAGGGTTCTGTTGATTTGGAGGTTGTGTTGTGTACTTTAGACTTTGAAGCCTGCCACACAATATTTGTTATGGAGGTTAAAGCATCTTTATCTTGAACCTCTAGGCAAATTTGTTTTGAATTATACATTGCATAAACAATGCCATCTGTCAATGTAGCAACAATTGGGAAATAATAGCCACGTTAATTTTTCCATGGCGTTTTAATCCGTCTATCCATTTCCCCTGCATCCTTATATTTAATTATCATCTCCAGCACTCTGGCCTTTTCTAACAACAGAGATGGTAACACAAAAATAAACAGCAATGCTCCTGCTTCGGTACTTTTAAACATAGGCTTGGATATTTGGTGAATAAACTTAAAGAGTTATATGAAAAATAGAATGATTATTTATATTTAATAACTTATAGAGTGACTTTATGCAATCAGTTGACAGTACTGGAAAGATACCAAGGGAAATAGAATTTCCTCCCCACTCATTCTCAGTGACAAAAGGTTCAGCCTGAAATCTCAGAACTTTGATGGTGATTAAGCTCTCTCATTCAGAGAACTGTTATAAGCAGTTAAACCATACCTGTCAAGTTTTGGATTTGGAAATAAGGGAAATTTCCTGGCAAATAAGGGGTACTTGACAGCTATGCTTATCCTGTGCTGCCCTCCAATGGCGGCAATAGGGCATTGCAATCTAATTAATAAGGGATGACGGCGGGAAAGAGGGTAAAATAAGGGGTTTTCCCGACCAATAAGGGATACTTGACAGCTATGAGTTAAACTCATCCCCCTCCCACAAAGTGGAAATTCCTACCAAAATTACAAAATTTGCCTCATCCTAGAGTTTCCTATTGACTTAAGATCACTTTCTATGGTGGAAGTTACTGTATTGTCAATGAAATTGAGTACTTAATTTTAATTTCTCCAAGAAATAAAAAAAAAATCTGGAGAACATTCTTTCTTTCTTTCTTTCTCCTCCCATTTAATGTACACCATCTGCATTCTTTCACTAGCAATGCTAGCTAATGCATATTCAGCACAAGCAACTACTTTTCTTTCCTCTTTTTCACCTTAGACATGAAGTTGAGCTCTTAGTTATTCCACCCTTGTCATTGTGGATTGTCATAGTACAATTCTGGTATTTTATTTCAGTTACTACTGTAGTGCTGCAGTCAGATTTAAGGTGTGCAACTAGGGTGGCTGAAACTGAATCTGAACCCAAGCTTTCTCTTTACCACAGTGTTCTCCCTGAAAATGCTACACAGAAGCTGGAGCACCCTACTGAATGAAGTGGGCCATAGTGCAAGGGGAGGCACAAGGCTCCTGTCCCCCAAAAGAAGACGCGGGAAAAGGCACCTTTCACCAGTCACTAAAAGCATTCTACCTCTTTTAATGGCTCTTCTTTTCTCCATGCCCCATGCCATTCAGAAAGAGCCTCCTCAAAGATTGTGGTATCTTTGAACCACAATCAGGCATACCCTGGTAACAATAACCTTGTGTTGCTAGCTAATCTTTCTCACACTAGATCAAACAAAAGGAACTGCAGAATGAACTCCCCAAAAGATGCCTTCATTTTGGCAGTTTCATGGCCTAGACACGAAAGAAGAAGAAGCATCTAGCCACTGAAAAAGGGACCCAGTTCTGTATGTCTATAGGTGAGTAAAGAATAGTGTTGATGGCTTTGCTGGCTGCAGTGCCCGGCCTTTGTATCTGCAATCTTGTGAATTCTTTCAGAGAGAGAAAGTTAGTTGCTCAAGGGCTGTAAGAGCAAAGGGGCATTTCCAGTAGGTTGCATTTCATTGATTACATGTTTGAGTGGCTTCATTTGATAACCATAAAAGTAAAGGTTGCCCTTGCTGGAAAGCCAGTCGTATCCGACTCTGGGATGCAGTGCTCATCTCTGTTTACAGCCAAAGAGCCAATGCTGTCCGCGTCTGCAGAAGTTTCTGTAGTCTTGTGCCAAGCATGAGTAGATGCAGGAGCACACAAAATGCTGTTACATTTCTTGCCAAAGCAGTACCTATTTATCTACTTGCAATTTCTTGCTTTTGAACTGCTAGGTTGGCAGGAGGTAATACAGAGATGGGAGCTCACTCTGTTGTGCAGCACTCAGGTTTCAGATAGCTGACCTGCCAACCTTCCAGTCGTCAAGTTCAGCGTCTAAACTACTATGCCACCGCAGTCCCCTATTGGTGACCATAGGTGACAATAAATGGGATTCTGTCATTTTGCTTTTTTTGATCTATCCCATAATATGTTATTACTAATACCAGTCTGACCCATGTTTGTTTGTTTGTTTGTTTGCATGATTGTTTACCTGCTTGCTTATTTTTTTTTGTTTGTTTGGGTCCAATTTGAAATGCCTTCTCAGATAGCTTTAGAAATCCTTGACTTAAACCCTAGGTATAGGACTCTCATCCAACATATCCATATCCGCCAAGTGCCGCTCCAGAAAATATGGGAACTGCTCCGGCCTGGGTGTGCATGTGCAGAAAAACTCCATTGCACATGCGCAGAACCCCTTTGTGCATACGCAGAACATGTTTGCACATGTGCGGACAGGTTCTGCGCACGCGTACAGTAACCCCTTTCCCTACTGTTCTAAATACGGGACGGTGCCGGGAAAGCAGAGGAATGCGCGCCAAAATACGGGATTTCCCAGCCAATCTGGGATACTTGACAGGTATGTATATCTGAACAGATGTGGTTATATTGTAGAACTAACCTCTAGACAATTGTTTCTGTGTGTGGTCTGGATGGAAACCAGAAGAGTGCAAATATGACATTGATCATGTGCCTTTCACACAGTGACACAGTAGATCACAAAACCTGGCTGGGACAGCAGGTATGTGGCACAGGGAACGTGGTAACACCCCGCCTCCCTTGCTCGCTGATATAACAAGGCTGACCTCGCTTTTAGCTACATTTTAATAGATTGGGTTGGGGTGGGTATTTTAAATGTTTTTAATGACTCTTAAAGTTTGTTGGAATAGTTTTTATGTGTGAATGCTGTTGTGAGCCACCCAGAGTCGCTTGCCAATTGGGCAGCAATACAAATTTAACCAAATAAATAAATAAATAAATCATGAAGGTGACCCTGTTGTATGACATAGTCTAGGTTCAGGTGAATGATTGATGTAGAATCCATTGAAGTCATGATGGAGATACTGAAGTGAGACCTGTGTATTATCCCAGATGTCATCAGTAGATGTTAGACAGAGAGGTTTTGGGAACAGGATCTGATAAAGCAGAAAAACATCAATGAGAGATTAGAGTGAGAGGCTTCTGCATGACAATTAATCAAGAGGCTCCGTCTACCAGCATGAATTAATTGTCTTATCTAGTGCAAGGATGGTTATCTTACTCACAATATCATTTTATGAACAGCCACTGTTAATTGTAGAATTGGCACTGTCTTTAGAATTTTCTTTAGAATTTTATATCCCTTTGGCTTCACTGTCTATAATTTTATTGTTCAGATCAATTTGTGCTGTACCTATACCTGAAATTCTTGGAAATGGTTGATTTATTTAGTGAAGTATGGTTGCAATGCACAAAAGCTCATGTCATAATAAACGCGTTAGGCTTCAAGATGCCATAGGCCTCCTGGCTGGTTTTCTGCAAGAACAGCAACATAGCACAGTATGTTGTTCACTTTGAAAATATAGATGCCAAACATTGTTTGGTATTGTCTGCAGGATTAACGTGGCCCTTGTGATTCTGAAGCGAAGAGCAAAACTAAAGAAAAATATGGTGTTTCTTGCCAAAGCTGGATATGAATATTAAGTGGTGCTGATGCTCATAATCCACCTTCAAATTGTTATCTACAGTCAACTGAATGTATAAAGCCTATTTTCTGACCAAAGCAATACACAGATACATATTATTATATTTAGTAATTTTAAAAGCCATACCAGCAGAATGTTGGAAGTGATGTATGAATTATGTTTTCATAACAGTAGGTAACATAATTTTAGGACATAGTTAAGCATAGAAAACCTGATCTTCTTATGAGTCCTGAAAAGTCCATAAAAACCTAGAAATAATACTTGTGCATAGCTACAAACTGCACTTTCTTCCGCATCCGTCTGTCCAGAGACCAAACCACCTATTTGAAAGGTAAATTCTGAAAACTCAGATGGTGAGAGTCTAGATTTGGGACACTGAACTTTAAGGGAGAAACCCTCCCCCATCAGAGGTGTCCTTTCATTGAAGAACAAAACTAAAGAGCAATACTGCTTCCCTCTGCCTTAAAGAGAAAGATCAATACCTCTGTGGCCTGACTAATTATTATTCCAACCTCTCTCTCCTTTCATCTCAGACTTGGCTCAATGTTGCAGTGCAGGTGACAGAGCAGGTTATAGAGGTTTAAAACTTCCCCCAAAAAGTTTTAATCAATAAATAAATCAATAAATAAATAAATAAAATAAAATAAATGATTATTTAAAAAATCCTCAACATCATGAGGCTTTTTTCTAATGAAAATATTTCACTCGTACTAATGTAGGTTTTAAAAAACATAAACTGTGGGGGTTTGGGGTTTTTTCCTGTGAGAAACAAGAAAAACCCACAAATAAAGAAAAGAAAAACCAGGGTGTTGAACCTTTCTTACCCAACATGATGTAGCAGATAGAGTTTTAGATTAGGATTTACGAGGTCTGGGGTCAAATCCCCACTGAGCTATGAAAATTCACTGAGTGGGGGTGGGAGAATGAGAGAAACTAGGAAAACCTCTCTTTAATTATCTCACCTACCTTGAAAGCTCCATTAAGATTGCTGTATGTAGATCCCAATGTTGACAAGTAACACAGAGACACACTCGTGTTCACTAGTTTGACTGTTGCTGCACATGCTTAGTCTCAAGGAGGAAAAAAGTTCCATTCAGCTGTATAAAACATCAGCCACTGCACTTAGAGAATGTGGAAAGGTCTATATTGAGGAGACTTCCAGATGAATGAGCAGCTTCTTCAGAAGAATGATCCTATGAGATTCTTTCCCAGGAAAAGAAGACATTTCAAGACACATTTCATGCTTGGCCTAGCCAAGGTGGAGCGTGAGAATCTGTAATAGGTTCCCTTGAGTACACATTTTTGCCTCAGGAATTACAGGTCACTGAGTCACCCAAGACCCAGAAGTTTAAGCAGAATGGAGAGAAAAGCCATTTTGTTTAGACATCAGGAAGACGTTCTTGACAGTAAGCACTATTTGATAGTGGAATGGACTGCCTTTGGGGTGTTAAGTTCTCCTACGATGAAGTTTTAAAACTGAGGTTAGATTGCCTCCTGTCAAGGACACTTTAGCTGTGGAATCTACAGTATGCTTTAGGAGGGATTTTTAAAGAGCTTCTAGCTCTAAAACCAAACCACTTGCCAAAAGCAACCCCAACTTTGTCTGCTTTTGCTCTCTGTATTCCTTGCATGCCTGTTTGATTTATTATCCAATGGCCCAACCTTGACAATTCACTGACTTCTATTCTGGCTACTTCCTGTTTGGATTACAATCTGGTAGGACTCTGATTTATAGCACAAACCTGACTATAATATTTACCTATGGCCACTGCTCTGCTCTCAAGGAAGGATGTGTTGAAACATTCCAACATATCCCAATGGGGAAAGGACATCTGGATCCTGCAGACCTTTGGAGGTCCAGATGCTGCAGGTGTGTAAGAAAGCAGCACTGTGCCTGTGCCAGAGGAGGAGACTTACTGTGTGAGCCTAGCTAGAAGCCCCTGGTGAAGAATTCAACTGCAGGGTAAAACTTCAGAAAAAGAGGTATTTTCAAGAGCTAGGAATCTCCTTTATGCAAAGCAATTCCTCCTAGTGAGACTAGCAAACTAAATCCTGCAACTGACTTCTAGGTGGAACACCAGCAGCTAAGTTTATTTAAACCATAGGGTTGGACCTGGAGATTTAATGCAGACAGATGTTTCTTCCAGCTCTTGGTCGTGCCTTCTGGCACTTGTTCCTGACTCTTGTTGGGTATGAGAAAGCTGGACGACCTTGACCTTTAGACTCTCTCTTTTTCTTTTGGTTATTATTTTTTTATTAATTCTGGATTGTTGTTGGACTCAGGCTTCAAATCTTCTGAAACTGGTTTACCTGACTGTTCTATAGGTCACCCTTGATCAAAAGCTAGTCATATCCAACTCTAGGGTTCAGTGCTCATCTCTGTTTACAGCCGAAGAGCCAGCGCTGTCTGCGTCTGCAGACATCTCCATGGTCATGTGGCAGGCATACATTGACACCGGAGTGCACGGAACACTGTTACCTTCCCACAGAAGTGGTACCTATTTATACTTGCAATTTCTTGTTTTCAAACTACAGTCAACCCTCACATAACAACGCGTTTGGATAGCATCATTTTCGCTTAACAACGCGTCGTTATGCACCATGTGTTCCCCCGCATAACAACATTTTTAGTGTCATTGTCCGGACAGCAACGCTAAAATAACCGTCATTATCCGGACAAAACGTCATTATGTGGGAAACTCCATAGAAACCAGCATAGCAACAAAAATCGCTTAGCAACGCTACTTGGGGAACCAAGTAATGTCGTTATGCGAGGGTCTACTGTACTAGATTGGCAGGCGCTGGGACAGAGATAGTTCAATCCATCGTACAGTACTCGGGTCTCGAACTGCTGACCTGCCAACCTTCCAGTCGTCAAGTTCAGTGTCTTAACCACTTGAGCCACCACAGTCCCATGACTGTTCTATAGGGCTCTATTTGTTCATCCTTGGAATTAACAGATCTGTGAGTAAGACACCCTACTATCTGTTCTCATATCCCATGTTTTTTATCTCCAGAATTTAATATCCTTCTGGCTACAATTCCATCCACCAAATACTATGTTTAGTGTACATATAGATTGATCTAGTGCTTCATATATTTATATTTAAAATAAAGGAAGGGCCAAAAACATCAGAAGTCACCATAAGAGTCCTACAGTACTCATTCTTGGAATTGTTAAGTGTCTGGTTTTCTTAATAATAAATATTAGGGGTTGGAGCATACAGAGCACATGCCATCTTCTGAGGTCCAAGGTGAGGGATGTACATCCCTGAACTTTGACATGTTGTTGCTGTTCAGTCGCACAGTCAATTCCGACCCTTTGCGACCCTATGGACCATTGTTCTCCAGGCGCCTCTGTCCTCCACCATCCCCCTCAGCACTCCCAGTTCTGTGCCCATTGTGTCTACAATACCATCTAGCCATCTTATCTTTGGCCTCCCCCTTCTTCTTTTGCCCTCCACCTTTCCCAACATCAAGGCCTTCTCAAGTGAATCCTCCCTTCTCATTTGATGTCCAAAGTACTTTGCAGGCGCACCCCCCAATAAAGGACTCAGACACTGGTAAAAGTGGATAACGGCATTGGGCCACCATTCTCTAGCCAGGGGGAATAGACCCCATTCCACCGGTCCCGGTGGTGCAGGCAAATGCGGCTGCTGGGGAGGCGCAGCCGCGGTCTTCCGACCCAGATTGCGCCTCCGAACCGCACGAGCCGCGCTCGCAGCCGCCTTCTTCTTCGCGGGCCTCTCAGCCAATCGATGGGAAGCCGAAACGAGAGAATTCAGCAGCCAAAAGGCTTCCCGGTAAAAGCCAAAAGCGACGGAGGGAAGAGGGAAAAACTTCTCCGCTCCGTCGCTTCGCAAAATGGCAGCTCAGCTGCCTCATGGCCACCCCTTTTATAAGAGAGCTGGCCATGCCCCCTAACTACCCGGATGCCTTCGTCCGATGGGGGGGGGCGCAAAGAGCGCGGCTGCCATTTTGGCGCCGCGCTTGCATTAGCTTTGTCTTTACTATTAGACCTTCCAATGATCAGTCAGGGTTGATTTCTTCTAAGATTGACCTATTTGTTCTCCTCGCTGTCCAGGGTACTCTCAAAACTCTCCTCCAACACCACATTTCAAAGGCATCTATTCTTCTGCATTCAGCTTTCCTAATTGTCCAGCTCTCGCATCCGTACATTACCACTGGGAATACCATTGCTTTGACTATTCTAATTTTTGTTTGCAATGTGATGTCTCTGCTTTTCACTATGTTCCCCAGGTTTCTCATGGCTTGTCTCCCAAGAATCAGTCGCCTTTTTATTTCATGGCTGCAATCTCCACGTGCAGTGATCTTTGATCCTAAGAATGTAAAATCTGTCACTGCTTCTACTTCTTCCCCATCTATTTTCCAGGAACTGATCAGACCTGTTGCCATTATCTTGGTTTTCTTGATATTGAGTCTCAAGCCAGCTTTTGCACTTTCCTCCTTCAGCCCAATCAAGAGATTCTTTAGGTCTTCCTCACTTTCTGCCATTAGGGTGGTATCGTCTGCATATCTCAGATTGTTGATGTTTCTCCCAGGAATTTTAATTCCATATTTTGATTCCTCCATCCCTGCATTGCGCATTATGTGCTCTGTGTATAAGTTGAATAAGCAGGGTGACAAAATGCAGCCTTGTCTTACTCCTTTTCCTATTCCAAACCACTCTGTCATTCCGTGTTCTGTCCTACCTGTTGCTTCTTGGTTCATGTACAGATTTCTCCGGAGGCATATGAGGTGCTCTGGTATTCCCATCTCTTTAATTACTTGCCACATCTTGTTGTGGTCCACACAGTCAAATGCCTTAGTGTAATCAATGAAACAAAAGTAAACTTGTTTCTGGTATTCCTTTGTTTTCTCCATGATCCAACGTATGTTGGCAATGTGGTCTCTAGTCCCCCTGCCTCTTCTGAAACCGGCCTGCACCTCTGGTAGTTCTCTCTCCACATGCTGCTGAAGTCTGTCCTGTATTATCTTGAGCATCACCTTGCTGGCGTGTGGGATGAGTGCAATTGTTCGGTAATTTGAACATTCTTTGGCATTACCCTTTTTTGGGATTGGGACGTATACTGATCTTTTCCAATCTTGTGGCCACTGTTTTCTTTTCCAAATTTGCTGGCATATTGAATGCAGTAATTTGACACCATCATTTTTTAGAGCCTTGAAAAATTCAGCTGGGATGCCATCATCTCCACTAGCTTTGTTGTTTGCAGTGCTCTTTAGGGCCTTTATAACTTCACTCTCCAGGATGTCTGGCTCAAATTCAATTTTTTCATCATTGTGATTATCAGGAGTGTTGAGGTCCTTTTTGTAGAGTTCCTCTGTGTACTCTTTCCATCTTTGCTTAATCTCTTCTGCATCAGCTAGCTCTTTTCCGTCTTTGTCCCTTATCATGGTCATTTTTGCTTTAAATGTCCCCTTGATTTCCCCAATTTTTCTGAAAAGATCTCTAGTCCTGCCTCTTTTGTTGTTTTCCTCCATTTCTTTGCACTGTTCTTTTAGGTAGTTTTCCTTATCTCTCCTTGCTTTTCTTTGAAATTCTGTGTTCAAATGATTGTATTTTTTCCTTTCTCTTTTGACTTTTGCATTCCTTCTTTCCTCTGCTATTTTAAGAGCCTCATCAGACAACCACTTTGCTTTCTTACGCTTCTTTTCTTTTGGTATGGTTTTCTTTGCTGCTTCCTGCATGATGTCCCTCATCTCTGTCCATAATTCTTCTGGCACTCTGTCTATTGAGTCTAGGCCATTATATCTGTTCATCTCCACCGTGTATTCTTTAGGGATGCTGTCTAGGTGATATCTGTCTGGTCTCCTTGTTTTCCCTATTTTCTTTAGTCTTAGCCTGAATTTTGTGATCATTAGGTTGTGATCTGAGCCGCAGTCTGCTCCAGGTATTGTTTTTGCTGACTGTATAGAGGTTCTCCATCTTTGGCTGCAGAGTATGTAGTAAATTTGGTTTCGGTGTTGGCCATCTGGTGATGTCCATGTGTAAAGTCACCTCTTGTGTTGCTGGAAGAGAGTGTTTGCTATGACCAGTGTGTTCTCTTGGCAGAACTCTATCAATCTTTGCCCTGCTTCATTCTGTACTCCAAGACCAAACTTGCCTGTTATTCCTCCACTTTTTGATTTCCTACTTTGGCATTCCAGTTCCCTAATATAATTTGGACATCATTTCTTAGTGTCTGTTCTATGAGGTGTTCTAGGTCCTCAAAGAACTGATCCACTGTGGTTTCATCTGCACCAGTAGTTGGTGCGTATATTTGTATCACAGTGACATTGAAAGGTTTGCCTTGAATTCTGACTGACATCATTGCAGGCGCACCCCCCAATAAAGGACTCAGACACCAATGAAAGTGGATAACGGCATTGGGCCACATTTATTGATTCATGCCCTAGTCCGAATTATAAATTTCTATTGGTAATTGACCAATTATAATTCTTAAGGCAAGCAGGCCGAAGTAACACTGGTAAGGTACCACCCAAAATTGCCAACGGCAATTGCTACAATGTATCTATTTGTATCAATTTGTTTGTTGACAACAAACAAATTGTTGACCGTAGTCAATATCTAACTAATGACCCCACCCTCTGACGCGTATCCGTAAAATCACGGGGTGATGCATGCTGTCTAGCTGTAGCCATCACCCCGTCGCCTGGTTCGTTGTTGACCGGACAACGTTTAACCAACTTATACCTGTCTAGTGTTGTCCAGTCAATTGCGAACCTGCCGGATACCTGTGGGTCATAAATGTTTACCTTACCAGTGCTACCCGCCCATGTGACCAAAGTCAACAGCAGCAACAGAAAAAAAAAACCTATATCAAACCATAGCAACAGTGTGGGATGGGCGAAAAAACCAGGACCCAAGAGCCAATTGTGAGTCCCAGCCAAAAATTCCCACCCGGCCCCGAAGCGACCAAAATATCACACTGTTAACTAGGGAGGGGGGGGAGGGGAAAAACTTCTCCGCTCCGTCGCTTCGCAAAATGGCAGCTCAGCTGCCTCGTGGCCGCCCCTTATATAAGGGTGCTGGCCACGCCCCCTAACTACCCGGATGCCTTTGTCCGGTGGGGGGGCCCGCAAAGAGCGCGGTGGCCATTTTGGCGCCACGCTTGCATTGCAGGCGCACCCCCCAATAAAGGACTCAGACACCAATGAAAGTGGATAACGACATTGGGCCACATTTATTGATTCATGCCCTAGTCCGAATTATAAATTTCTATTGGTAATTGACCAATTATAATTCTTAAGGCAAGCAGGCCGAAGTAACACTGGTAAGGTACCACCCAAAATTGCCAACGGCAATTGCTACAATGTATCTATTTGTATCAATTTGTTTGTTGACAACAAACAAATTGTTGACCGTAGTCAATATCTAACTAATGACCCCACCCTCTGACGCGTATCCGTAAAATCACGGGGTAATGCATGCTGTCTAGCTGTAGCCATCACCCCGTCGCCTGGTTCATCGTTGGCCGGACAACGTTTAACCAACTTATACCTGTCTAGTGTTGTCCAGTCAATTGCGAACCTGCCGGATACCTGTGGGTCATAAATGTTTACCTTACCAGTGCTACCCGCCACACGGGGAGGCTTCCCAAAAGGCTCACCACCACCCCCAAGACCGTCAGCTCGGTCAACAGGCCTGCTCGCCAGCCCACTAACAAGAGGTCCATACCTCCCTGCGACAGATGGGCCCCATCCCCTGAGTAAAAGCTCGTAATTTTGCAGACTGATGGTGGGGAGGCGAATGACGCGTCCCCCACCTTTGTCGAAAAGGAACCGGGCAATAGCCCCGTTCACGGAGCGTCGGCTCGGTCAAGAGCCTCGAGGCCGCACGCCCCCTGTAAGCGTACCGCGGTATCGTGTCCGACCAATTGAGGGTTGTGGCAGGCCACACATAACGTGAGTAGGGCAGGTCACTGCAAATCGCTAGCTTCCGCGATAGGCCAGTGACCCGCCCTAAGCCATTGCCCCCAAGGTTCATAACCAGGACATCAGGCGAGTCAGCATCCCTGATGTAGAAAAGGAATGGCAACAGTTCCCGCCCTAACATGCCGCGCTTACCATACCACCGGAGACGTGCGGATGCACCCAGTCCAAATCGGGGTCCCCACTCTGTCGCCGCAGTGTAACGCACTGCCCTGTGCAGCGTAACGCGCTGCCCTGTGCAGCGTAACGTGCTGACCTGTGCAGCGTAACGCACTGCCCTGTGCAGCGTAACGCGCTGCCCTGTGCACGTGGCTATGGCCCACCAGGCACACTGTCACCGGTGTAATACGACACCCAGGGTCTGTCAAGAAAAAAAGGGGGGGAGAAACAGTGCAGTGACAAAACTGGTACTCACAGTTGAAGAGGGCGAACCCAAACTGAAAACATTGTGATCCCCACCCTCCCATGCGGCGTATGTCAGCCCCGGAGTACCCAAAAACAGCTGCAGTAGAAGCCGCCCCTATCCTGAATGAATGGGTGCCGCAACGAGCCCCAGAGGGGCCAACACTGTCTAGTGCCTTCCCGGCACCCTCCAAATTGAAATTTAGGAAGAGAAGACCCACCTTGGTGACAGAAAAACTGGCCATGGTGCGTGCCACACAGTGCAAGGAAATCCTGTAGGGCACCAACCGGACAGATGTCTGCCGAGAAACATCGTAGCAGTCTACTCCACTGCCTACGCCGTGCTGATTCGTTTTAGAGGAGCGTATCCCCAACGGAGCCCAATATTGTCCACACAGACATCTCCGAGTTGCAGTGCCCTACGACTTGCATCCGCCTTATACAGCATCTCAAGCTCGCCGATGCGGAGCGCTCCAAAAAATGCCACCGTTGTGGCTGCATGAAATAGGGCTGCCTCATACCTATCAAAACATAGGTCCTGCCAGCCCCGTGCCAGTTGGGTAAGAACCCCTGGGGAAATTGGGTGGCGGTTGTCCAGGCTACGCCCACGCTCCCGCACCCACCCCTCCAAAACGTGTCTCACACGGAAGTCAGCGGTACTGTCCGCATGTCCGCCTACTTTGGCCATAAAAGCCAGCGCTGACAGCCTGGATGCTATGGTTCGAGGTGCAAGGCCCTGGGAATGCAGGTCAACCATGAATTGCAGTATATGGGCCACCGGGATCGGCCAGGTATCTGGCAGCCGGAATTGGGCATAGAATGCCCTGAAAGAATTGAATGTGTGTTGATACGCCTTACGCGTGCATGGCGCTAGCGACATGCCGATCGCCCGGTTCACCTCTCCTTGCCAAAGGCCCATATCTCATCCGGGAGTGGCGAGGGAAATTCCTCCGCATCCGGGGCCAAGGCGCGGAACCGGGAGATCTGCAGGCGGGACAAAGCGTCAGCGATATCATTATTAACCCCCGGGACATGCCTGGCCCGGAACAGCACATTAAGGCGCAGGCTGCGCAATACAAACTGGCGCACCAGGTCCATTACCCTGGGTGATTTGGAAGTCTGTGAGTTGACAATGTGGACAACGGCCGCATTGTCGCACCAGAAATGAACGACCGAGTTGGCCCACTCCTCACCCCATAGCATCAAGGCCCCCAGAATGGGAAAAAATTCCAGATACGTAAGGTCCCGCAGGCACCCCGTACCTGACCAGGCTGGTGGCCACCCACCAAAGGCCCACTTCCCATTGAAGTACATCCCATAACCCAAGGACCCAGAGGCATCAGACTGTATCTGGAAACGAGGGGAAGCCAGGAGGTCAGACCTCCAAAATGACACCCCATTGAACTCCCTCAGGAACTGGAGCCAGATAAGCAAATCTGCCTTAATGCCCTGGGTTATACTCGCCCTATGGTGGGGCCTGGACAAGCCTGTCATGGCGTCGCACAAGCGCCGAGCAAATGCCCTGACCGGTGCGAGCACCCTGCAAGCGAAATTGAGGTGACCATGCAACACCTGCAGTTCCCGCAGTGATGCCTTGCGTTTAGCAAGCAAGTCCGAGATAAGGGCCACTATCCTTGACACCTTATCCCCTGGTAACCTAGAAGCCTGCGCTACCGTGTCAATCTCCACCCCCAGGAAGACTAGCTGTGTAGATGGGCCCTCGGTCTTTTCGGGTGCCAAAGGGACACCAAGTTCCTCCATTAGCGTCTGAAATGTGTTGAGGAGACGTGTGCACATGTCGCATCCCCGTTCACCCCCGAATAAAAAATCATCCAGGTAATGGGCTACAGACCGGGACCCAGACCTGCGGACAAAAACCCACTGTAGGAAGGTGCTAAAAAGCTCGAAGGCCGAGCACGATATGGAACAGCCAAAAGGCATGGCCTTAGTGAAATAATATTCACCCCGGAACTTAAAACCCAGCAACTCAAAGTCACCCGGGTGAACCGGCAGGAGGCGAAAGGCCGACTTAATGTCGCACTTAGCCAACAGCGCACCCGGACCACATGAGCGCACCATGCGCAGCGCTTGGTCAAAAGATGTATACCTGACCGAGCAAAGGTCATCAGGGATAGCATCATTGACCGATCAGCCGGCTGGGGAGGAAAAGTGATGGATCAGGCGGAACTCGCCCGGTGACTTCTTGGGCACCAAGCCCAAGGGTGACACTTTAAGGTTGGGGAACGGGGGTGCAGGGAAAGGGCCCGCGACCCTGCCCGCATCAACCTCCTTAGAAATGCTGGCTGCAGCCACCTCCTCCCTCCCTCTAAGGGACAAAAGGTTGGGGGCATCTTGGGGGGACCTATCACCCTGGAAAGGAATACGGAACCCCAGTCGAAAACCCTGAAGCAGGTAAACCGCATCTGCCCCCTTCGGGTACGATGCGAGCCAACGCTCCAACATGTCCACATTAACTGGGGAGGGGGCCTCTCGGTAGACCAGCTCCTTCTGCGGCGGTCTTGCCAGCCCCTTGTCCGCCCCTACCTCTGCCCCGCACCCCTCCAGGCCTGGGACAGGCGGAGGCCGCATGGGGGCCAGCGCAAGAGGGACACTCATGCCTGTACTGGCAATTCTTCCTACTGCAGGAACCATTGGACGAGAAAGTCCAGCACAGTAGGCGGGCTGGAACCCCCTGCCCCGCCACCTGGCGGGGTGTCTGTGCTGGGGCCGCTCGCTGGACCGCATGTCCACAATGGTATCTTTCCCCAGGCGCAAGGCGCGTGGGAGTCATGTACAGAAGCCGCAGCTTCTGGCAGGGCTCGTCCCACCTCATCTCAGGGTGCAGGGGAATCCGCATACGGAATTCCCCGTCGTAAGCCAACCACGACGGGCCCGGGAAGTCAACCATCGCCCGGTAAATGTTGTCCAAATACTGGACCATCGGAATTGCCAAATCCGGACGGGCCCTGAGGTAGACCGCCATGTATATGAGGAACGCCGGCAGCCAATTGGCCCACGTACGTGGCGGCTTACGACGACGTGCCTGTTCCTTATCCTTCTCATCCTGCCCCTCCCTCTCCTCTTTGGTGGGCTCTCTGTTAAGAAGGGAGAAGATGTCCACATACTCCCCACGCCAGATCTTCTCTTTGGTGGCCTGGGCCAAATGGTCCCCCAGGGGCAAGGAATACCCCGCTGTCGGCAATGCCGACACCGGCACGGTGGGAACCCCGGGGATCTGGAAAGGAGCCTGGACCAACCCGGCCACCCCTAACACATTCCCAACTGAATAAGAGGTACCACCCAAAACGGGGCCCTGGGTGAGAGGTGAAGTCACCGGGTGGGACGTCGGCGACTGAACCGTCGCACCACCCATGCGAGGCCACGGCCACTGAAATGCCCCCCCCAATGTGGGTAGATGTGTGGGTGCACTAGATTGAACCGCATACTCACATGGAGCACCCCCACGGGCCGCCCCCACCGGTGGTTCCGGCCCGCTGGGGGCGTCGGAGCTCACGACCGCAATTGAGCTCATCGACGGGGCCTGACCAGCATCAGCCTGGTGAGTGGGGAGCTGCGAGGCAGTGGCCGACGCCGGCCCACGCGCCTCGGGCAGCTCGACCCGTCCAGCCGCCTGCCGCTGACCGGCAGACAAAGGAGCAACCTGCACCCAAAAGGCGCCCCCGGGTGGTTAACCCTCGCGAGGGATGCCTCGAGGGCCGCAACGCGGGCCAGAAGGGCATCAACACTAACATAGCCCCCTAAGCCAAGTGGGGGCAAAGGGCCAGCCGGCCCACTGGCTGCAGGCGCCGGTCCAGGTCCCCGGACTCCGGGGGCCATATACGGCCACGACCCCAGGCCCGGCCCCTGCAGGGCCGGGGGGGTACCCTGCCAGGGGAGGGAACCCAGCCACCCCCATGGCTGAAACCCCCCGCAGGAAGCTGCGCCCCAACGGAAGAAGGCCCCGCAGAATGGGCCATGCCAGAGACAGTGGCCATTGCATGCGGGCCGGGGGCTGCGGCCCCAGCTGGGCCGGTACACGGACACCCCGCCTCGGGCCAAGGGGCAATCAACCCCATCCCACCGGTCCCGGTGGGCTCAGGCAAAGGAGGCTGCTGGGAAGGCGCAGCCGCGGTCCTCCGACCCGGCTGGCGCCTCCGAGCAGAACGAGCCGCGTTCGCAGTCGCCTTCTTCTTAGAGGGCATAGCAGCTAAACGATGGGAAGCCGTAAAAGTCAAGAAATTAGCAGCCAGAGGCTTCCCTATGAAAGGCAAGAGCGACGGAGGTAGAGGGAAAAACTTCTCCACTCCGTCGCTTCGCAAAATGGCAGCTCGGCTGCCTCGTGCTGGCCACGCCCCCTAACTACCCGGATGCCTTCGTCCGGTGGGGGGGCCCGCAAAGAGCGCGGCGGCCATTTTTTAGGTTGTATCCCATTACTGCTTTTCTCACTCTTTTACTGACAATTATGGCTACTCCATTTCTTCTAAGGTTTTCTTGTCCACAATAGTAGATATGATGCTTTCCAGAGCTGAATTCACCCATCCCTGTCCATTTTAGCTCACTGATGCTCAAGATATCAATGCTTATTCTTTCCATCTCATTTTTTACCACTTCCAGTTTACCTTGGTTCATTGATCTCACATTCCATGTCCCTATGCAGCATTGTTCCTTGCAACATTGCATTTCTCCTCCCCCTTTCCTGTCCCTCCCCTTTCTCCACTCTGTTGTGTTAAGCATCCTGTATCATCTAGCCTGCTCCTTTGTTTTGCCTTTTGTTTTGGTCAATAGGGTTCTCTTGGCAAGCTTTATGGTGTGGTTTGCCGGTTTCTATGCCATTTCCCCCCTCATACAGTTTATCACAGTTTTAAAAGTTTAGAACATTCTAAACAACATATTATCATGCATATTATCACACTTTAAACACAGTCTCTATGTCAGTTGCTATATTAAGTCAGTATAAAGTCTCTATGTGAGTTGCTATGTGAGTATGCTATATAACTTTGACAGGTTGCTTACCCCCTATTCAAGCACATTGTGGGCATGATGGTGGTGAAATAGCTACAACCAGAATGGCGGAGAAAATTTGGAAATAAATCCACCAAGTGCCCTTCTGTTTTGCAAGAGAGCATACAAAAGAAAAGTCTGTTTTTCCAAAAAAAAATATCTTGGGAAATTTTTGTTTGGCACTTGCAGTTTGTCAGTATTCACAACATTTCCCAGGCTTCGCTGTATATGTTTTTTTGTCTCTACTGCAGATGATTATAATACAGCCCATGTGCTGTAAACCCAGAATAGATATGAGATGGTGCAGGGACCTGTTCTGGTTAAAAAAATGAAATAAGAGTTACCCTTAATTTATCCTTCATTACCTCAGAAGTTTTATTTCCCCATGAAAAGTGTCCTCTTCTTTTCCTGTTCAGGGCCCTTTCAAATTTATTTTGATAATAAATTGAGCTTATCACAATACTGCAAACCAATTAAGAGTGCTGCATTTATTTCTTCTTTCTAACACACAGTTCAACGCTGTGTGGCTTCCATGATTGCCTGTGTTGTCTAGTCTGGAAAAGGCCTGTGGAATATAGTATCTTATTCAAATCTCTCTGCATTTTCACTGAAGTTTGAGAAGCTGAGGAGGAGCACTGTTGCCACAGAGATGGCTATGCAGTACAGGAAGACAAGGCATAAATACATACTTGATACACACTTGTCAGTGACCATAAGAAAGGTCAGCATAAGAGTCCTGAACCTCACCCATGAGAATTTCTCTGACATTTCTCTTACTTTGCAACACTTTTTCAAAAGAAATTTCATTCAAATTAGTCAAAATTCTCATGGGTTAAACGTTTTGCACAGATAATTGAATATATGGAAATAAGTATTTCAGCCCAGCCATAGCATTGAATGAAATACAGCTGAATAATTATTTGGAAAACAAGGGTGAGTTTTCCAAGATCCAGTGTAAACAAAGCAAAAATAGACAAAATCAAACCATGGGAGAAATGATTACCCAGCCCCAGGACGCATTTCCACACACATCTGCAACATGTGGTACAGACTACACTGGAACTTCAAAAATACCACCCACCTGTGTTTTAGAAAGGGTTGATTATTATTAATTGTATTCAAACTGTATTGTAATTGCTTTCTTCCACACTGCATTGATTTTATGTACTTGAACTTATATGATGAGCGAAGAAGATTTATGTTAAGAGGAAAGAAAATGGTCAAGTCTGTGATGTAAATGGGAACATAAAACAGATGCTTGGATTTAATGCTGTAAGCCTTGGTCTGTCAATATCACAATGCAGACTTGGGAATTTGTCATTACCCTTTCAAGCCTTATGTGCTTTCTTACAATAGCCCTTTTATTGCACAAATACACAGATATAAAGACTAGTGGCATCTTGAGGTAACTGTAAAATTCTTCTAAGCAAGCCCTATGGGCTTTTAAAGAAAATGAATACTATTAGCTGTAGAATTATCTATAAAAGAACTATATAAGGATTTGCATTTATATATTATCTATATAAGGGAGTACACAGAAAGGGCCTTGTCATGTATTGAAATAGTGGTAGGTACTGAGTAATGTATAGGATGAATGTATGCACCTATAGCTTTAAGAGCCTGTATCTGTATTGCACAGCTGATACCACTGATATGGTTAGCCACAGTATTATGCTCTATAAATGAAGTGTTTCCACTCCAGTGCACTTATTTGGAGGAGTTCAGCCTGGAATAGGAAGAGAGAATATAGAAGGACTGTTTTTGCAACTCTTGCTGGAGTTGCTGGGGAGGAGCTCAGGCAGAATCTCTTCTACAACTGAACCTGCACTGGAACCTGGAAACATTCAGTATGCACTAACTAGTCTCTTTTGCCAGAGTGTGTGTATGTTTGTGTTTGAAATAACTGAACTGCTTATGCCATTGAACTTGAGAACTTGAAGCCAGAATGAGTCTTGACTTTCATTCCTGTTGAACTGCTGTGAATGAACTGAACTGTTGTTCTGATTCAACCAAAGACTGTAAGCAAATTTACAAGCCTCTAATCAGCCTCCGAAGGACCTTGAGAGATTCCTGCCAAGGCGAGAGACTTTGACTTTGTGTAAATACCTTTTGTGAGAGATGCTATCTATATTTATGTTTTACACTGAAAGATAATTAACACCAGAAAAGTAAATGCTGTTTGTTTTCTGTTGAACTACACTGCCATTCTTCTTTTGTGTGTGGGCAGTCAAAGGCGCACTGCTTCCACTTGCGTTACGCTTACATGCCACTCTGCTAAACATGCGCACACACACAATAAAACTTAACAGGCATACCCTGGACATCCCCTGGTAACAACAACCTTATGTTGCTGGCTAATCTTTCTCACACTAGGTCAGGCGAAAGGAACTGCGGCATGAACTCACCAAAAAGCTGCCTTCATTTTTGCAGTTTCATGTCTGGCCTAGGAAATGGAATAATAATTAATACCCTCACAATAAAAGACTGTCTCCAATTATTTTATACAAGTCTGTTGATAACATAAGGATTTGTATTTTTGAACCTTAGAAGAAAACAGGACAATGCAAATCAACTGGATAGTATATACAAACCTATCCCCGAAGTTTAATGCAGAACAATAAACTTTTTTTAATAATTCGCTTGAGGAATCGTCCCCCAAACTTTATGTATTACAAAATTATTAGTTTAGAAATCAGGCACAAAATCTTTATGCAATACAAATTATAAAAGAAAATAGTTCCAACGCAGAAACCTGAAAACTCTTGATTAAAGTACAAAAATAACACATAACTACCAATACAAACCATCTGCCTTTCCATTCTCCCTCCTTTTGCACACCTAATCAGAAAGGCTATTACCTAAATGAAGGTGATTAGGATTTAATTCTTGCTGCCTGGGAAACAGCAGCTCCATTTTTTGTGTGCATTTCCCTTGTAGACCCAAACTCTGACGGCATAAGCCCTTTCTTCAGAATTTCTCGCTCACTAGGTTACACCAATTAGTCCACAAAGGTTGCATGGCTAGTGAATAAACTGTTTGCTTTATTTTGTCACTTAATTTGCATTAAATATCATTCAGCCCAACTCAGCGCTCCAACTATGTGAATAAAGCCAAATTAAACACCCACTTCTACTGTGCCCTGGGAATGCTTTTTTGCAAGACATATGCACACATAGCAAAAAATGAGTCATCGGAATCGCTTCTTCTCAGCACACGTTGCTAAACGTCACCTTTGTAAGGCTGCTGGTGGGATGCAGATTCATAAGGCCTTTTTCGTGGCTGCTGACTCAGACAAGGGTGTCTCAATCCAAACTAGAAAACAGCTCATCTGATCAAAAACATGTTTCAGTCAATGCAAGGAAACGGCTCCCCAAGAGTACATGAAAATGAGAGCAAGACTGCTATACTGTCAATAATTATCAAATCATATCAAATCTTTATTACGGTCCAAGACCAGCATAGAACAGCAGAAGGAACAGAAGTTAAAATGGGGGTTGCTATACTGTCAATAATTATATAGAACAGGGGTGCCCAAACGTTTTGGGCCGTGAGCCGGTCATGTGGTAGAGTAGGCCGGTCATGTGGTTTCCTCCCCATGTGTGTTTATGACAGCTGCAGTCATTTATGGCAGTGTTTTGTGCAGGCGCATTTTTCTTCTGCTTCCAGGAGTAGTGAGGGCAGCACAGGCTGGATGGAATGGCGCACCAGTCTGGCCCGTGGGCCATAGTTTGGGCACCCCCAGTATAGAAGAACTGGGTTTGGCAGGTATAACAAATTACAGTGCAAACTACACCTGCTTAAAGTCCCTCTTCCTCACAACTATTAAAGATACAGGAGTCCTATCTACTTTTTCATGTGGTGACCTTGAACACCTGAATCAATGCAAAATGAACACAGGCACTCCTCTTCTGCATTCATTGGTCCAGTCTGAATTGAAAGTGTTATTCTCCTGAAGAATCATTAACACCCCCAACATTTTGTTGCAAATAGATGCTAAGGTTTACCTCCAGGGTAAACCAAAGCTCTTGTACCTGCATGAAATGTAAATGAGAGGCAATTTGGCAAGAGCAGAATTTTTTCAGCTCTTTAGCACACTGGCATGGTAATCAATCACCAGCTGCCTACTCTCACAACTGTTAAACAGTACAAGACCCTAAGGATACTTGGGTTACTCTATTCTGAGCCTGTGTCTTTTTCACATATGTTCATTCACGACTCCATTCTATTCTGCTTTGCTTTAATCCACTAGTTTAACAAATAAAAGTATTTACATGTTTATTTTAAAATTATTTTCTTATAAAACATGCATTTCTAAACGTATATTATCTCTAAAGATTGAATTTACATGATGTTTTCTCATTTCTTAGAGCTGATTACTTATAATTTCAAATTTACCATCATTCCATTTGCTCTGTAGCTATTTATAATAATAGTAGAAAAATTTTGGTCACAATTTTGCCAAGGGATTTGATTATAGGTAAATCAGATCTGTTTCCGAGCAGACATCTTGAGTGAATAAAAGAAGTGTAATAGCATTACAGCCGCCAGAAGTTTCTACAAGATTGGATAGTGACATCACAGTTTCTGATGTGATTATCTGTAAAATAGCAAGGGCAACAGCATGAACAATCACAACAGGCATCCTTCACCCTGTATATGATCATCTCATAACTTCTGTTTTCAAGGATATCCCAAATCCCTGAAAGACAAATAAACCCCTATAAATCAAAACCGGAGGGCAATGTGGAAATGTGAACAATGTCTTTAGAATAATCTTGTCTGCCTGGTTTAAAAGAAAACACAACCCCAACACAGATGTTGCACAAGTAATTATTATGATAATTCATAAAACTAAGAATAAAATTAAGCATAATTGTTTACTGCTGCATGTTATCCCCAGCTCCATGAGAAATGAGAAGGGAACTCTCAGAGGTTTTACTCTTCATTAGATTTTTCCTCTTCCTACAATCAGGAGCAACACAAAAATAAATACAGTGCTTCTACATACAGCACACAAGATGCAAATAAATGTTTAATATACTGTCTTAGCCAAGGCACCACAGACTATAGAGCCAATTGAAGGAATATCACATTGAACAACAACATCTCTGTTTAAACTTTTGGGGCCAAGGGCCGGTCACGTAGTTCCTCCCAGCCGGAAGCGGAAGTAAAATGTGCACATGCAGGCGTATAACGTGCAAAATGCTGCTGTAAATGAACCGCGGCTGTCATAAATGCATTTACAACTGCCACAGGTAATTTACAGCAACCTTAAGAGCATGTGCAGACACATTATGTGCTCATGCATGCACACTTTTGTACAATTCCACTTCCGGGAGTGGTGAGGGTTGGGTTAATTGATGCTGTGGGCCAGATCTGGCCTGAAGGCTGTCATCTGGGCACCCCTGGTTTAAAGGGAAAGCTTCCTCTGCTTTCTATAGAGAAATAGTATCAAGGCACATGAGATAACCTACTAAAAAGATCTCCCATAAGAACCCCATCCAAATGAATAGAAGCTGCAGAAGAATTAAGTGACCTTCATTAATTTCAAGTGGACTTTTGTTCCACAGTAATTTGTTTCATGCAGCTAACCTCCTTTTGGTACGAACTCTTCCCTTATAGGTAAAGGTTTCCCTTGCTTGAAAGCCAGTTGTATCTGACTCTAGGGTTCAGTGCTCACCTCTGTTTCAAAGCCGAAGAGCCAGCACTGTCTGCTTCTACAGACGTTTCTGTGGTCATGTGGCAGGCATGACTAGACACCGGAGCGCATGGAACGCTGTTTACCTTCCCACCGAAGTGGCCCCTATTTATCTACTTGTTCCCCTATAGCAACATCTAATTTACTCTCATCTGCTTAACTAATTTTTAGAAAGGCCTTGCTCTTTTTGATCTGAACTGACACATCCTTTTGCTTAGGGAATAGGGAAAAGCAACAAGTAAGAGTTGTTGAGCACACATACATGTCAGCGTATAGGTTAATAGAGAGACTAGATTGTTAGGATTGTGAAGAAAGAAATAATAGTATACAGTAAAACCCTGACTTACATATGCCTCGAATTACATAAAATTCGACTTACATAATGATTTTGTGCTAAAACCATGTCCCGATTTACACGATTTCCTATGGGTTTACTTCGAGTTACATAAAGATTCCATAAATGGGGCATTGGAGACAGGTCTGAAATTATTCAGATCATCCATCACCAACATAGAGTTCTTCAAGATCAGATACACAATAGTATACTTCCTTTCTGAAGATAGTTGCTACATGAATGGGGCCCAACACATGTTGGAAAGGTCCATGGAAGTCATGATTTCCATGAACTCCAGGGCTTGTCTGGAAAGTACCTTCTCAGCATGAATATTAAAGTTCCCCCATAAAATAATCTTTGGGGACCTCAACAGCACTGCTGAGGTAAAATCCACTAACCCAGGTAGGGAGAGCATTGTGTTGTGTATATAAAAGTACAACTGTGCTACCCCCTGAACTATCCCAGCCACTCAAACCCACATGTAAGACCTCTAGACCTGGATATGAAAGGGAGGGGACCCTGCTAATTCTGGTCACATCCTTATTGGCAATGGCAAATATCCCACTCTTCTTTGGATTTTTGAACCAGTACCATAAGTTCTTACTGATGTTTAGTAAGCTTCTTAAAAATATTTGACAAGAAAACACAGTCAAAGGACTAGCACTTTCATTAAAAAAACAGTGGGATAATTACTCCAGGCAGTTGCCTTTGGGTGCCATGCAAGAGCAGTGAATGGTCAGTTAGTTAACATACTATAAGTATAGCTAAAATCTAACAATGCACACCTGATAATAAAAGTCATTCTATCAGTAGAACCAGAAGAGGGAGATTTTTACACACTATGATAAGCACTGTATGCCTGAGGATCAGATAATATTTTAAAGCAGAGTTTCTGGTGCTATGAAGAGCTGAAGGAGAGCATAATGAAGTCTTATAGGGTAGGGTTGGAGTTACCTTAACCTGATTCCAATGATAAAACTACCACCATCAGTGGACGTGGACACACACACACACACACACACTGTTGGCTTATATTTAAATTTAGTTTTAACCACCAAGAAGGCAGTATGTGCTTGTGAGATTTTCTACCTCAGGTGCCAAAACAATATCATTTTCCTTCACTCTGGGAGTGTGAATGCCATGCATTACTCCATCTCAGGTAACAAAATGTGTCGGGTTAACCCTGACAGTGCAGATGGCAAACCTGTCAAGAGGTGACATGGTTATCCCTTGGGATCTTATCCTCTGTAAGTGGCATGTATTAGACAAGGAAATATTACCATGGGAACAGCTTTCTCCCTCAATAGTCAAGTAATACAAATGCAAACCTCCATGTCTTGAACATTTTTAAAAATACAAATGATTTTCAGGATATTTTTATTTGCCATCTCACTCTGCAGGGTGCTTTTGCATTGCCATGTCATGTTCCTGTGTAACTACTAAAGAGAAATGTTACCTAGCATATGCTCTAAAAAGTGATTAAAGAAAACATCACAGTATAGTTTAAAAACAAATTGGGAGGGTGAGAATTAATCGAAGAAGCATTTCACTGGGAGATATACATTTTTCTTGATAGAGAGGGCTAATTTATTACAATGATTCCCATCACTTAATAAATGTGTAGATTTGGCATACTTTGACAAGGTCTATTGCAAGATTCCAGAAAATCAATTTTACTGCCAGCAATATTAAACCCAAGGGAATATAAATGGTATATGTAATACCCATAACTTTTGGTTATTACTCAGTGGATCACTGGGTAAATTATTTGTTTACCATGAAAAAAGGCTATGGCTTACATTCATTGTCTTAGACAAGTCCTGGCCTATCTCTCGTGGAAAAATAAAATAAAAACATTAAGGTTCTGAATCAATACTTGTTTTCATGTGGCCTTTGATATATAAGTAGTCAGTTGCTTGGTAGCAGCTTGGTTGTCAAGAGGACTTTAAATAACTACAATTCAGCATCCTGTTTCTTCACATTCATTTTTTCTCTCCCTTACAAATAATAATTACAGTTTCACAGGCTACCCTTAGATGTCAAGGCTGTGGAGGCAAGTGGTAACTTCAGCTTTAGTGGTCCTGTGAATGCCTGCAAAGTTTTAGTGTATACTTTACAAGACCTATCCAAAGTACTGAATTCTATTTCAAAATAGGTTCAGTTCATTCCATGAGTCTTGTAAAGTGCCAACCAAAATCCAGACTAGATTTGCACCAAAATTGGACTCAACACCAGCTTCCACTGTGTCAAGGCATGGGTGATTTCAGATTGCCAAATAATTTTACAATGTTCAGTAAGGGACCTTAATTGAATAATTTGTTTTGAATGGGTGGCTTCATTTACTCCAGTAACATTTTTTTCAAATAAGAACAGTGATTGGAACAACAACAAAATTGAGCTACAACTCCTGGAATATTTGGTTTCTTTCTCCTAGGTGTAGAACTTTGCACATATCCCCATTAAAATTCTTTCTGTTGTTTTCAAGATCTCTTTGAATTTTTCCAGGGTATTGATTATTCTAAAACTCACTCCGAAATAGATATATTAGCTTTTAGGGTGCCACAATATTTTACCCTGTGTGCTACACACACACACACGCACGCACACACACACACGCACACACCTCTTTTTGTCATCTCCTTATGAAGAAGTACAGTGTCACTGAGTTTCACAGGTAAAAGGTAGACCCCCTCGCACTTGCCAGCTGTTTAGCAGAAAATAAGGTACAGTGATACCTCATACAACGTCCAAACTTGGTTCCACAAGTTTGGACTTTATATGGATTTGGGCTTTGTATGAGGCATGCAAAATCCTAGCCACGATGCCTCATACAATGTCCAAATACTTGCCGTGATGCCTCGTACAACGTTGTTTCCATAAAGATACATTGTACTGTAACAGCACAGACTTCAGGGCAAAGTCAAGGAAACAGGAAACTGACAGAACATTAAGAAATCATTGTCTAAAGGCTAAATACATTACAAAAACATGTCAAACAAACCTGATTTTAGGGGACAAACCATACAACAAGTTTTTAACTTTTGAAAACTTTATGAAGTGCAGGTTTAAAAGTTAACATGTCCCATCATTCGGCACGGTGTTAATCTGCAAGCTACTGTAAACAATTACTGGATGGATACCAACATGTCCCATCATGCAGCTCAGTGTTAATCATCCAAAAAGCTGCAAACACCAAACAATTGCCCACCTCACCAAAAAGACCAACATAGGAAAAATTATGTAGCATGCAATCTGTTTTTAAAAACCACAGCAGCAAACATCAAACAATTGTCAACCCCACCAAAAAATTGCTCTCCCCCATCCACCTCCCCACCTCAAGCCAATCGGAAACAGAAAACATCATTTACCTACCTTTCCACTGTGCCAAAGAATGGTCCAAGTACCTGAAAAATGCTGCAAAAAAAACAGGAATACTTCCAAAAATTCTGACGAAAAAATCCAAAAAATCCACAATCATGCTCAAAACCACTCCTAAACACTCTTTGCCTTGTGCAAAACCCACAAGAGCAATGCATGCATGCGTTCTGCCTTTTATACTGGCCAGGCACAAGGCAACCTGGGAAAAACCCCAATGCTTCATACAAAGTCACAGCGACTTTGTATGAGGCAACATTTTTCAAGGAATTAGGCGATGTTGTATGAATTAGATGTTGTACGAAGCGGACTTTGTATGAGGTATTACTGTACAAAACATGGAAAATGAACATGGTACCATGCTCTGCTTCCCAGCAGCTGATAGCCAGTATAGGATGAAAGTGCTTCATTTAATATTCTGTGCTGCTTGTCTGTAATAACATTAACAAATGCAAATCCAACATTTTAAAGGTGCAACGATGAAGGAGTGACTTATGGCACTATGAGAACTCTGTCATGTTTTAAAAGAAAATGCTGTTTACAGTGACATCTCAAATAATCAACGTTATTTTCAAAGTTGGTGGCCCAGCTTTACCATACATGGGAGATTTTTAGCTTGCTGTTGTTAAAACTAATTCTGTCCATTAATCCACATGACCTCTGCCTGCAGTCTGCTACATTTGACTTCTATGGGATTCAGCAGCCTAACTGTGTAAGATTTCAGCATTTGTATTTCCTTGGAGTCACTGTTCTGCAACAGCACATAAAATTAAATATGCGTTCTTACGATTTTCACTCATTCTTTTTCTTTTTGTATGTAATAATGCTTATATACAGCTTATTTAACCCAGATGTTCCTTCTTACTCAGGGAAATTTCTACCAAACAAACATCTACAAATTAGAGCAGGACTCAAGGGTGATCCTATAAAAGCAGTGCTGTTTTCTTTTCTTTTCTTTTTTTAAAATCCTGTATCACTTGGCCTCAGATGAGATGCTTCTAATCTTACAAACAAGGTCTTCATCCAGTGGACCATCTTCAAAGGTAGCCTGCTTTGGAATAGAGGTATCCTCATGATTTGGGAGGTCTTGAAGGGCCTCCTTCTGAGGATATTTGGTACTGGAAGGCTGTACCTGAGTCCTTGTTTAGGCAACTCTGCTACAAGAAACTAGGTTTTTGAATGAAGAAACTACTGAAACCATTTTCTGTAGATATCTAGAACACACACAACCCAGCCCTACTTCATGAACCTGTGCGTACTTTGCCTCTCTGTGTGCACAACCTGTTCTGTAACTGTAGATACCTTGTGAGAATATCGCTTCTTGTAAGTTACTAGACCTGAGTGAGAAACAAACATATTCCCTCTGCAAAATTGCACAGTTAATATTGATGCTCTACTCAAAAAACAAAACTAGGTACTTTACCCGAAAATCCCACAAGATATTTGTGTTTAACACCAACATGCTCATAATCTGTTGTACTCATACAGTTTACTTTTCTAGGTTATCTGATGATATAACCCAGGAGATCTCAACTGTTTTAAGCCAGGGACCGGGTCACACTCCCTCAGACAGCTTTGGGGGATGGACAGCCATTTTGTCCTTCCACATGACCCTTCCTGGTGTGATGGAGGCAGTGAGAGGCCACATGAAATGGTGCCACAGGCCGCATTCAGCCCACGGGCCACAGGTTGAGAATCTCTGATAAGCTCCTTTATTTCTGGTTTCCCTTTATTGGGACTGGGAACTCCAGTATGGTTTTGTTTATGGTTTGACTTCATCTTAAACTTTGGCTACCCCTCTGTCTGTTGCCTGAACATTTGCATATTCCTGGTATATAGGAAGCCATCTTCCCCATGGCTTTGGGGACTCCTCTATTTTGTCACCCTTTTGTGTTCACAGGCCGGTACATTGCCTGCCACTTAAAAACTAGATACCCAATGTACAACTGAACATTTACTAAAGAAAATCCAATAGAGCTGGAATTCCCAACCTGTGGCCCAGGGGCCGTATGCAGGCCATGGCACCATTTTATGTGCCCCCCACTGCCTCCACCACACCAGGAAGTGCCATGTGGTGGAGGAAGGGCAAAATGGCCGTCTGGCCCCTGAAGTTGTCTGAGGGAGCGTGACCAGCCCCCCCCCCCCCCGGATTAAAAAGATTGAGAACTCCTCTATTAGAGGATACAATGAAGTTATTTTACCAGTTCCACACTCCCATCCATATATTTTCATGGCTGGCTAGGAACTTAAAGCCAGATCACCTGATTTCTCGTCCATTGCTCTATCCACTACATCACCTTATATCTAATGTAGCACAGAGAAACAAACAAACAAAAATCCTATGCCATTGTTTGTGAACTAAACAGATGTGACATATTCGGATTCTTAGTAGGAACACTGAACTCTCAGTGGGTTCAGAAAATATAGCAGCAGCCATATGTATACTGGCTTCTTTTCAGATCATATAAATCTTGCCTTATTTGTCCACAACCCATTGTCCATTTTAATGCTAAAGTTCCAGTATCAGGGAAGTAAGAACTGCAGATCGTTTTGCAGAGAGAGGAAGAAGGGATTTGATGATGTATCTCTCCCTCCATTGTTAAAGCACTCTCTTTAATCCCTGAGGAAAAGAGCCTACCTATTCTATGACCAGTAGGATGCTGTCCCATGGGGCACTGGATTCATTGCAACATATTAAACCACTGAGCTCTCAGTTGGTTCATAAAATACAGTGGCAGCCACATATATTGGCAGAAAGTGAGGAAGACTTAAAGAAGCTCCTGCTTAGGTTGAAAGAAGAGAGTGCAAAAGCTGGCTTGAGACTCAACATCAAGAAAACCAAGATAATGGCAGCAGGCCCTATCAGTCCCTGGAAAATAAATGGGGAAGAAGTAGTAGCAGTGACAGATTTTACTTTCTTAGGATCCAAGATCACTGCAGGTGGAGATTGCAGCCATGAAATAAAAAGGTGACTGATGCTTGGGAAACAAGCTATGAGAAACCTGGGAAACATAGTTAAAAGTAGAGACATCACCTTACAAACAAAAATTTGCATAGTCAAAGCAATGGTATTCCCGGTGGTAATGTATGGGTGTGAGAGATGGACCATTAGGAAAGCTGAGCGCAGAAGAATAGATGCCTTTGAAATGTGGTGTTGGAGGAGAGTTTTGAGAGTCCCCTGGACAGCGAGGAGAACAAATAGGTCAATCTTAGAAGAAATCAACCCTGACTGCTCCTTAGAAGGTCAAATAGTAAAGATGAAGCTAAAGTACTTTGGACATCAAATGAGAAGAGAGGATTCACTTGAGAAGGCCTTGATGCTGGGAAAGGTGGAGGGCAAAAGAAGAAGGGGGTGGCCAAAAATGAGATGGCTAGATTGTATTGTAGACACAATGGGCACATAGCTGGGTGGGTTGAGGAGGATGGTGGAGGACAGAGGTGCCTGGAGGGCAATGGTCCATGGGGTTGCAAAGGGTTGGAATCAACTGTACGACTGAATAACAATGGGTGGGTGGATGGAATCATTGTTGTTATTTTTTGTTCAGAAATTATACACAAAATAAATAAATTATATTTAGGTAGTTAAACAATTATGCAAAATTATAATCCATGAATATTTTATATTTAAAACCCCAAAGCTTTTGACATTCTGCAACAAAATGCAGCATACTCAGATGAATTAAACAGCAGATAACTTTCGGGTTTTTTCCACCCTAAAACTTCACTCCTGGCTGTTTTTCCTTTCGTCTATTTTTTAGAGGCTCCTTTCCTTTACAATATTAATAAGAATGTCTCAGAGGTTTTATGCAACACAGAAAAATAGTTCTTGCAATTGGTTTCCCCCTTCGTTTTACAGAACTCTGGGAAGTTATTCCCTGTATAGTTTTTGCTTTCATTTTGAAAATCTAATAACAACATGAAGTGAATTGATCTGTGCAAATGCAGGAATAAGTCAAAATATATACAATCTTCAGAAGATAAGAAGTATTTCAAGGTAACTTTGGTTGTTAATTCTGAAAGACTCTCCTGTTAGAATCTGTGTTCTTTAAGAATTGGGCCTATTTTTCTCTAATCTATAGTGATAATTGATCTCATTATTATGATGGCTGCAATGCCATCATCCTTAGAAGAATGTTCTAGGGTAGTTTAGATTTCTCCTTTCAAGGTAGAATGTGTGTCTATGAAGTTGTGCTTAGGGAGGAGGAGATGACATCTCAGATGTTCCTGACAGCTCATGTGGAAAGCCTAGCATGTCTTCCCTAGTTATGATTTATTAAACTATCAAACCAGCTCAGAACCAACTAGATTTCTAAAATAACATTTTGTATGATCTCAACTGCCAGCCATTGATGAGATTAACAAACTAATAAATCCCCTTAGAAATTTGTGAAAGTACTAGCCCACTTCCATGACATGCAAATGAAGCTATAAGAATATTTGGTATTTTGAATATCTAATATTTGTTCTGTGCGCTCCGGTGTCTAGTCATGCCTGCCACATGACCACAGAAACATCTGCAGAAGCAGACAATGCTGGCTCTTCGGCTTTGAAACAGAGATGAGCACTGAACCGTAGAGTCGGATACGACTGGCTTTCGAGCAAGGGAAACCTTTACCTTTACCTAATATTAGTTATTTGGAAATAGCACAGGGATTTAGGTATCTGGCTATAGAGCCAGCAGTTGGGATTTTGATTCACCACTGTTCCACCTTTGAGTATAGCCAGCCTGTGATTCTAGTGTAAGCTGCCCAGACCCTGGGTGCCCCCAGAGGAAAGGAATAGTAGACCATTTCTGAGTATACTCTACCTAGAAAACACTGAAAAGAGCCAGAATGAATTAAAGGCACATTATAATTAGGATTAGGGTTAGGATTGTTGCTGTTATAAATATTTGGCAGCACAATCCAATGGCTAGTGTTCATCTTATGGTTATTACATAGTAGGAGCTACTTTGAAACCCCTCTTCAGTTTTCAAAATGAGGAGATTATGTTTATTGTATCAGGAAATCCATTCAGGAGAAAAAGTCCTAAATCTAGTTATAGTAGCTACTACAACTGAGTTCCAGGTGTGAGTGTATGTCGGAACAGGGATTATGGAGGAGACTTCATCAACAGCTTCATCCCTTTGACAACGAGAAATAGTAAACAACTGGCTTCCAAGCAGAAGGAAGAAGTAAAACAATTTATGTATCACTAAATTGTTACTTAAGGAGAAAAGAGATAAGATGTTCAAGTCTACTCACTTATTTGCCTCTATATCCTTTACCCATGCACCACACTGTGTTTTAAGTTACTTGCCACATACATTGATGCTCTTTTACTTCCAGTACTACTATGACTACTGCAACTCAAAGGATTTCTGCACCTATGAGGTTAAGCATGCCCACCTCGGCTCTTGCATCAAAGGTAAGCCCTTCTCTAGGGAGAGTAAGATCTATGGGTCTGCTGCTTTCTGTTGGTTGGTTGGAATTTCTAGAATTGTGCTGGAGAATTGTGGGAGCTAGAATACAAAAACACGCCTATAAATATATTACCTTTGTAAAGCACTTTTGGATTAAACTCTCTGGAACAAAATAATTGATTATTATTTTTAAAAAAGCATCGAAAGGTTTCAAAAAGATCATGGAAAGTTATGGATCTTGACATTGTTTGAACCATGATGAATTTTATGTTGTGTGGTGGCAGGAAAAAAATCACAATATAATTGGCAAGAAATCTGATACAATAGAGAAAACTAACGCTCCATTCAGAAAATTGTTTAGTAAAAAAATATGTGGCTAAGATTGATTCATGGGGTGAAAACACAGATGGGTTTGATTTACAGACATATTTCATACAGATGTATTTCAACTTCCAAATGATATCTATTCAGAAGACAGTTATATGGAGAGTCTTGTTAACTCCTAATGTATTTTGATAAAAGCATACCATCTGCCAGCAAGTCACCCATGAAGTAATCTTGTACTGTTCAAAGGATGCTTTCTCATCAGTCAACAATTTTCAAGAGTATGTCTCACTGAACATTTCCAACTTTATTAATATTCTATTAGCAGCTTTAGGAAATCATTTTAGACCTCTGTCATATTTCCATCCACCAGCAATCTAGTGTCAGCAAACCATATGCATAAAGAGGTATGATCCAAATATATTTATTGTGTTTAGTTCAGTGTTATTTGTGAATCGGCTTTTGATTTAAAAAAGAGAGCCTAAAATAGCTTACATTTTTTTTAAAAAAAAACTTGACCTGAAAACAATGTTATTGAAAACACAAATATCAGGGTAATTTTAAAAAACACTGGAATGGAATTAATAAAATCCGGTGCAAAGTGGGATAAGTTATCTTCCCTTGCCCCGGTGTCAGATTACGCACTGCCTACTACCCCTCTGCAGGTCTCTCAACTCAACAACTCAATAAACGTGGTCCAAGCCTTTTAACCACTTAGTTCACGCTGGGGGTGGAATAGCAGTACAATACAAGTTAACAAGTGCAATTTCCCCACAGCCTCTTGAGAATCATTTATGCAAAAACTTGCATGTACCTTGGAACATTCTTTCTTGAGTCCCCAAAGTTGCCATAAAATAACAAATGTTTTGATCTTTTTTCTACTGATTTTGCTGAATTGCAAATATTTGCGACTGCAAGTTTCACAACTTTTAACATCCAATATTTTTTTTCCTACATAGCTTTGACATTGTCAATTCTCGCTCACTCTTTTCACTTATATTATTGAAAAACCAATAAAACCAAGCCTTGAAGTTATAACTTTTGTCTTCATTTGTCAGATTCCTCACCACCACACACACAAACATTCACCACCCTGTAAAATAGAAGGAGGGTAAGAAGAAGTGCCAAATAGTTCAGTGGTTTATATACGGTAGGGAGGGAGTTAAATTCTACACTGAGAACCTGATGATCTACAGCAGTGATGGCCAACCTTGGTACTCCAGATGTTCTTGGACTTCAATTACCAGAAGTCCAAGTCAGCACTCCTGCTGATCAGGGTTTCTGGGAATTGGAGTCCAAGGACATCTGGAGTGTCAAGGTTGGCCATCACTGATCCATAAGGTCCATTTTTAAAGAATTTTTTATAATTTTTAACTTAAAAAGTCTATTTTATATGTTTTTAAATGTTTTGAGGTTTTATTGTTAATTTGTAACCTGCCTGGAGTCGCCTCGGCGAGGGGGCGGCAGTATAAATTTGATTGAATAAATCAAATAAATTTGATTGAATCCAGCTCTGCAGATTATCATTGTTATTATTAAGATCAACAGCTAGGTACTCTGAATATTTGTAGTGAGGCACCTATCAATTCATAGACAGGATACAGCAGTTTTGTTACTTTTTATTCCTGAAAAATATATCCTGCCCTTTCCAATGGCAACTGCATCCAACAAATGACTTGCTAAAGCTATATTTACTGCACAGATTGTAGAACTTTACCAACAGCAGGTGCTTTGGTAAGATCTGTTCTTCCTCCTTTTCAGCAAATCTAATGAATCTTCTCAACTCCAACAGGTATGTATTTATTTATTATTAGTTTAAATTTATATTACCACCCACTTGCCAAAGCGACTACTATCACATCTCAAGGTGCCAGGTAAAGTCTCAAGAAAGTGCTTCTCCAGATCACTAGGTAACTACTCAGTTCCTGGACCCTGATTTTATGACTTAGCCACCTGAAGCCCAGACAGAAATTATCTTTCCACATTCATAGACACACATAATCCTAATAATATACCAACCTTTCAGTAAAGTTCAGTAAATTAAACTGAGTAAGGTTATTTGGTTACTTGGTTTATCCGTGTTTCACACATCAGGTAGACTTGGTGGACTGAAGCATCATCTTCCACTCTTTCTGATCCCATGCCAGTCTCATCCAGGGCCTCGTGAACTTTGCCCTGAACTGGTCTTCCCATCTGGTTGCTGACCTTCCTAGTGATCACTTTATGTCAAGTGGTATCCATTCTGTGATAGCTCTCATCCACCTGCCATCTTTGAAGTGGCACACATGCCAGGCCCATCAATGTCTTGCAGACTCAATCAACGTTGATGCTTGTTTCACACCTGATCTTATATGCAGTTCTTCATTTGATATTCAGTCAACCCATCATATGTGTAGCATACTTCACTCGATTGCTCTTTGTGTTACATTGATTTTTTTTAATGCCAGCTTTTGTAGTTGCCCATGTTTCACTGCCATATAATAAAGCAGGCAGAATGGTGGTGTTGACAAGTTCAGCCCATAATTTTCTCATTTTTGCTTCATTAAGCAAATTCTTTATGTTGTTAAAAGCTGTCCATGCTGCTTGCCTTCTTCTCAAAATTTCTTTTGTTAAATTGTGCCTGGTTACCCTATTGCCCAAGGTATAATATAGGAATCAGCTTCCTCTACTATCTCATTTCCACATCTCATATCTATGGCATTTGTGGAGGCACTCACTATATATTTTATTTTTGACATATTGATCTTCAAGCCGCTCTTTCGACTTTCTGCATCTAACTCTTGTGCTTCTTCTACTGATTCTGATATTAACACTATATCATCAGTGAAGAGAAGATAGGATAAGTACTCACCATTTATACGAATTCCCTTTTCCTTCCATGTCAAATTGCGCATTGCTGATTCTAAGGCAGCAGTAAACAACTTTGAGCTGAGTAAGATAACAAAGAAAAGGAGCATTGGGAATATTATCTCAGGACTGACCCATGTACCTCTGTAATGCATTACTTGTGGAAGTGTGACAGGCTTCCACATTCTAAACCTTCTGCAAATTTTTGAAAACAGAATTCTACAGGAAAGCTTTCTCTGACATTCTCCACATGTCTTCTGTCAGAATCGTGAGTTTTTACTCAACTTCATGATTTTCATCCATTTTATTGTTTTATCTTGTTTTATTGTTTTATCTTTTCTAGTAGTTTGTATATTTTCATTTTAAATGTTTGTGTGTGCTGTGTTGATGAGTAATATTTTCTTTTTGTTGTAAACTGCTTAGGATATTGACTCTTCATTAAATGGGTGGTATAGAAATTTAACAAAATAACTAACTAACTAACTTGCTGGAATGCAAACAAGCTATGTAAACAGTGACTCGGGTTTCCCTCGTCAACATACAACTTTGCAAAATGGCTGATATCATGGCTGCAAAGGAATACAAATAACTGTGTGATGAACTCAGTTTGATCAGTCCCTAATGCAGGAGTGCCCAAACTTTTCAGGCCGCAGGCCGGTCATGTGATTAAACGGGCCAGTCATGTGGTTCCTTCCACCCGGAAGCAGAAGTAAAACATGCATGTGTGTGTGTGTCAAATACACTCACGCATGCACAGAATGCTGCTGTAAATGACTCGCGGCTGTCATAAACATCTTTACGACAGCTGCGGGTCATTTCGGGCAGTGTTCTGTGTATGCGTGTGTGTGTGTTTGGCACCCACGCATGCATGATTTTCTTCCACTTCTAGGAGTGGCGAGGGTGTCGGGGTCGGATGAAATGGCTTCAGGAGCAGATCTGGCCCACGGGCCATAGTTTGGGCACCCCTGCCCTAATGCCTCTGTGGTTGGAGTGCCTAGGCTGTATGTTGAGTTTTACTGAAGGAGTTCAGTGTTCACTCAAATTTTCCTTTAGCAGCAGATGCTCAGCCTTCCATATAACTTTTGATTTTCCCTTACCTCAGTCCAAACCCCTGACCCTAGTTTAACCCTAAGGCCAAGGCAAAGGTAAAGGTAAAGTCATGTCCGACTCTAGGGGGCTGTGCTCACCTCAGTCTGCAGATGTATCTGAGGTCATGTGGCAGGCATTTTAACAACAATGTCATTTATGTTAAAGCATTTAGCACAATGAACAACATTTACCTTTTCTCATAGCATTACTTGAGATGGTGGAAAATTTGGATTATTTGTAACCATTTTTTGTAAAAATAATAATTAAAAGAATGATAAGAGTAGCACATGAATAATGTGATATGTTACTTCCTGTTCTGGAGCAAGGACTATAAAGTAATGTGCTACTCTCAAAAATCAATGACTAGTATTGCTTTTATTTTTATTTTTTTAGTAACAGTCACTTTTAATTCCAGCTTCTGAGCAATGCACAGACTTCCTTGGTAAGCTTGGTATCCATAGAGAGCTTTGTTTGAACCGGCAGTTGCTGCCATTTTCATTGCCTCCCTACTGGCTTGATAGCAGTAAGGGAGATATGTTAGGAAAAGAAGATTTAAGAACAAAAGCAGACTGTAAACTGCAGAGATTCATTCTAATGGTCCCCATAGCTGCACTCTGAAGGAGAGTTGGAAAATGCAGGCAGCTGTCTTCATTTGTATGAACAAACCATTTAACATTTTTAGCTAGAGTGGGTTGTTTGTGAAGTAAATGGAGCATAACTGCCCTTTCAAAACCAACTTCTTCTAAAATATATGGCATTAAAATGAGGATAGCTTCCAACAGTATATTGTTCTATTTCCACCATCTACCAACCTCAACTCCCAGCTTCAGAGAGAACTGCAGCTTTGTGGGGAGAGGGGAGGAAATTAGGAGAGGTAGAATCACATTAGACATAATAGTCCATCGACATTTGTTGTGTTTTAATATATTTATTGCTGTAACATTTTGTGAAATAATTGGGATCAGTACGATCCTCCATTTTGTCTCCTTCTTCTTGGTCTTGAAATATTGCCGGACTGCGTTCCCACCTAAACTATGTAGTCTGTACAGTCTTCACTCCGGTCTGATGACCTCCCAGTTACCCCACTCCCCTTCCTGTAATTTCTCGCCCAAATGTATCAATTTCTGAGTGTATATATTGAGCAGTGCTGCGCCATTGCTCCCCATGTTCTGACTGCCTAATAATGTTATTTGGCCCTGTATGCTGGCTGCTTCGCATTTCTACCAGAACATCAAATGGGCGACGAGGATGGGATAATGGTGTCCCATACACCTACCCTGGCACCTTTCGACGTGGCCGCTCCTGAGAAATGGGTCGTGTACGAGCGACAGTTCTGCCACGCCATGGCGGCCCAGGACATCGTCGATGAGGAGAAGAAGTGCTTCTGCTTCTTGTTGCAGTGTGGCATGGCCACCCTCGAGCTGGCCACGCACCTCGTGTTGCCCAGGGACATCAACACCGTCCCACTGGCTGAGAGCTTGGCGGCACTTCGGACACACTTCCAGCCGAAGGTGTCCATCTTCCCAGCCTGGGTGGTGTTCCACAGACAGGACCAACGCCCAGGGGAGTCCGTAGCCGACTACACCGCTGCACTGAGGCTGGCTGCCGCCCCATGCCAGTGGGACAACCTGGAAGAAGCATTGTGGGACCGTCTGCTGGCCAACATGTGGGATGAGGAGACGCCACGTCGGCTTATGGTCAGGGACGTCCTGACCTTCAAGTCGGTCCTCCGGAAGGTGTTGGTATCCGAGGCTGCAAGGTTGGGCATCAAGTCTTTTAAGCATAGGCCTGGCACCTCCGGGGGTTTGGAGTCCGCTGTGCAGGCCCATCACTGCTCTTCACCCCGCTCCTCTGCATCTTCAGCGTCGCCGGCGACTTCATCCACGTCCAAGTCCGGATCCAGCAACAAGGACGGTGGAGTCCGGAAGGTTCGCAAGAAGATGTCGGATAAGCGCACCACCAAGAGGGCCCATCACAGATGGGTCGGCAGTGTAGTGAGGCACGACCAACATCAATGCCCCTTCAAGAACGCCGATTGTCATTACTGTGGCAAGAAGGGCCACATCGCCAAGGTCTGCAGGCAATGCCAGAAGCAAGTCCCAGAGCAGCCAAACCGACCAAGCTGAAAGGGAGCGTACGCATCAAAGATCTCCACCAAGGAGCCATCCGTTCGCCATGTCTCCAGCATCTCCAACCGTTTCTTTGCAGAGTTCCAGCTACACGGCGTTCCGGTCAGGATGGAGGTAGATTCTGGTACATCCTACTCCATCCTGCCCCAGAGGGAATTCTTGACAATCCCCCCAATACTTCACCCAAAACTACGGGCTCTGAAGACGTCTCTCCGAGACGTGCAGGGTTGCCAGATTCCGGTCCTGCCACTAACAGTCAAGTGGAACGTCAGGTTCGCACTACATTGCAGGCGCACCCCCCCAATAACGGACACAGACAACATTGAAAGTGGATAACAGCAAAGGGCCACATTTATTGATTCAATGCCCTAGTCCGAATTATAAATTTGTATTGGTAAAACGACCAATCATAATTCCTAAGGCAAGCAGGCCGAAGTAACACTGGTAAGGTACCACCCCAAAATTGCCAACGGCAATTGGTTACAATGTATCAAATTGTATCAATTTGTTTGTTAACAACAAACAAATTGTTGACCGTAGTCAATAACTAACTCATGACCCCACCCTCTGACGCGTATCCGTGAAATCACAGGGGTGATGCATGCTGGTTAGCAATCATCATCACCCCATCGCCTGATTCGTCGTTGACCGGACAACGTTTAACTACTTTATTCCTGTCTAGTGTTGTCCAGTCAATTGCGAACCTGCCGGATACTTGTGGGTCATACTGTTTACCTTACCAGTGCTACCCGCCCATGTGACCAAAGTCAACAGTAGGAACGAAGAAAGACCCCTATATCAAACCATAGCAACAGTGTGGGATGGGCAAAAAAGCCAGGACCCGAAGCCAATGTGGGTCCCAACCAAAAATTCCCACCCGGCCCCGAAGCGACCATAATCACACTGTTAACTAGGGAGGGGGTGGAGGGAAAAACTTCTCCGCTCCGTCGCTGAGGCAAAATGGCAGCGCAGCTGCCTCGTGGCCACCCCTTTTATAAGGGAGCTGGCCACGCCCCTAACTACCCGGATTCTCTGTCCTGTGGGGGGGGGCCCGCAAAGGGCGCGGCGGCCATTTTGGCGCCGCGCTTGCATTGCAGGCGCACCCCCCCAATAACGGACACAGACAACATTGAAAGTGGATAACAGCAAAGGGCCACATTTATTGATTCAATGCCCTAGTCCGAATTATAAATTTGTATTGGTAAAACGACCAATCATAATTCCTAAGGCAAGCAGGCCGAAGTAACACTGGTAAGGTACCACCCCAAAATTGCCAACGGCAATTGGTTACAATGTATCAAATTGTATCAATTTGTTTGTTAACAACAAACAAATTGTTGACCGTAGTCAATAACTAACTCATGACCCCACCCTCTGACGCGTATCCGTGAAATCACAGGGGTGATGCATGCTGGTTAGCAATCATCATCACCCCATCGCCTGATTCGTCGTTGACCGGACAACGTTTAACTACTTTATTCCTGTCTAGTGTTGTCCAGTCAATTGCGAACCTGCCGGATACTTGTGGGTCATACTGTTTACCTTACCAGTGCTACCCGCCACACGGAGGGGCTTCACAGAAGACCTGACGCCCCCCCCCCCCAGACCGTCAGCTCGGTCAACAGGCCTGCTCGCCAGTCACCCAACAGGAGGTCCATACCTCCTCGCGACAGATGGACCCCATCCCCTGCATACAAGTCACAATTTTGTAGACTAATATCGGGGTGATGACTAACCCGTCCCCAAGCCCTGGTGGTGAGAAACCGCGCCACTGCCTTATTGACCGCGCGCCTAGCTCGGTCAAGGGCCAGGAGGTTAACGCCCCCTCTGTAAGAGTGGCGCGGAACAATGTCCGACCAAACCAGGGCTGTGGCAGGCCAGACATAATGCAAATAGGCGAGGTCCTCGCAAATCGCATGCTTGAGCGATAAGCCGGTGACCTGGCCCAAATCATTGCCCCCCAGTGGATGATTAGAATGTCAGGCGGGTCAGCCCCCAGGCCAGAAAAAAGGAAAGGCCGCAGCTCCCGCCATAACATCCCAGGCTTACCGTGCCATGAGAGACTGGCGTGGTCACCCAGTCCCAGTCGGGGTCCCCACTCTGTCGCCGCAGCGTAACGCGCTGCCCTGAGCACATAGCTGTGGCCCACCAGCCATACTGTCACCGGTGTAATACGACACCCAGGGTCTGTAAGAAAATTGAGAAAAAGGAAGGTAAGGTGACTGGATTGGTACTCATGGCGGGAGTGGGCGCACATAAAACTGAAAACATTGTGAGCCCCACCTCCCCATGCTGCGTATGTCAGCCCCAGAGTACCCAAAAGCAGCTGCTGTAGAGGCTGCGCCAATACGGAACGAATGTGTGCCATAACGGGCACCTGGTAGTCCCACCCTGGTGAGGGCTCTGGCTGTCACCTTCCAAAACTGAAATTTAGTAAGGGGAGACCCATCTTGGTGACAGAAAAACGGGCCATGGTGCCAGCCACGCAGTGCCAGGTATTCCTGTAGGGCACCAACCGGACAGATGTCTGCCAAAGAACAACGTAGCAGTCTTACTCCACTGCCTACGCCATGCTGATCTGTTTTGGAGGAGCGAATCCTCAACTGGGCCCAGTCTTTGGCAACATATACATCTCCGAGTTCCAGTGCCCTACCACTTGCATCCGCCTTAGACAGCATCACGAGTTCGCTGATGCGGAGCGCTCCAAAAAATGCCATCGTTGTGGCTGCATGAAAAAGGGCTGCCTCATAATGATCAAAACAGAGGCCTGGCCAGCCCCGGGCCAACTGGGTAAGAACCCCTGGGGAAATAGGGTGCCGGTCATCCGGGCAACGCCCGCGCTCGCGCACCCACCCCTCCAAAACGTGTCTCACACGGAAGTCAGAGGTGGTATCCACATGACCCCCTACTTTGGCCATAAAAGCCAACGCCGAGAGCTTGGATGCTATGGTGCGAGGTGCAAGGCCCTGTGCATGCAGGTGAACCATGAACCGCAGAACATGGTCCACCGGGATGGGCCAGGTCTCTGGCCATTGAAATCGAGTAGCAAAAGCCTTATACAAATTGAATGCTTGTTGATACGCCTTACGCGTGCGTGGCGCTAGTGACAGGCCAATCGCCCGGTTCACCTCTCCTTGCCAATAGTCCACATCTCGTCCGGGAGTGGCGAGGGAAATTCCTCCGCATCCGGGGCCAAGGCGCGGAACCGGGAGATCTGCAGGCGGGACAAAGCGTCAGCAATATCGTTATTAACCCCTGGGACATGCCTGGCCCTGAACAAGACGTTGAGGCGCAGGCAGCGCAGCACAAAATGGCGCACTAGGACCATGACCCTGGGCGATTTAGAAGTCTGTGCATTGACAATGCGCACCACGGCAGCATTGTCGCACCAGAAATGCACCACCGAATTAGCCCACTGTTCGCCCCATAGCATCAAAGCCCCCAGAATGGGAAAAAATTCCAGGTATGTGAGATCCCGCAGGCGACCTGTGCCTGCCCATGCCGGTGGCCACCCACCATAGGCCCACTTCCCATTGAAGTACATCCCATAACCCAGGGATCCTGAGGCATCAGACTGTATCTGGAAATTGGGGGATGCCAGGAGGTCAGACCTCCAAAATGAGACCCCATTAAACTCCCTCAGGAATTGCAACCAGACAAACATGTCCGCCCTGATACCCCGGGTAAGCCTGACTCTGTGGTGGGGCCTGGATAACCCTGCCATGGCGTCGCATAAGCGCCGGGCAAAAGCCCTGCCCGGTGCGACCACCCTGCAGGCAAAATTGAGGTGCCCATGTAGCACCTGCAGTTCCCTCAGGGATGCCTTACGCTTGGCCAGCAATTCCGAGATAAGGGTCACTATCCTAGACACCTTATCACCCGGTAACCTAGAAGCCTGAAGTACTGTATCAATCTCAACCCCCAGGAATACTAGTTTGGTCGACGGGCCCTCGGTCTTTTCGGGCGCTAAAGGGACACCCAGTTCCTGCATTAGCGTCTGAAATGTATTGAGGAGACGTGCACACGTGTCCCAGCCCCGTTCACCCCCGAATAAAAAGTCATCCAGGTAATGGGCTACAGACCGGGACCCTGACCTGCGGACGAAAGCCCACTCCAGGAAGGTACTAAAACGCTCGAAAGCCGAGCATGATATGGAGCAGCCAAAAGGCATGGCCTTATCAAAATAATACTCCCCTTTAAATTTAAAACCCAGCAATTCAAAGTCGCCCGGGTGCACCGGCAAGAGGCGAAAAGCTGACTTAATGTCGCACTTGGCCAGCAAGGCACCCGGGCCACACGAGCGCACCATGCGCATCGCATGGTCGAACGATGTATACCTGACCGAACAAAGGTCATCAGGTATCGCATCGTTAACCGATCGGCCGGCTGGGTAGGACAAATGATGAATAAGGCGAAACTCCCCTAGGGACTTTTTAGGAACCAAACCCAATGGTGAAACCTTCAGGTTGGGAAAAGGGGGTACGGGAAAAGGTCCGGCGACCCTGCCCGCGTCTAACTCCTTTTTAATGCTGGCCTCGGCTACCTCCTCCCTTCCTCTGAGGGATAAAAGGTTGGGAGCATCCTGAGGGGATCTATCACCCATAAAAGGGATACGAAATCCCTGCTTAAAACCTTGGATAAGGTACTCCCTGTCCTCTCCCCTTGGGTACGATGCGAGCCAGCGCTCCAGCATGTCCACCTTAATTGGGGAGGGGGCCTTTCGGAGAACTAGTTCCATCCGTGGCAGGCTTGCCAGCCCACTGTCCACCCTTCCCTCTGCCTCGCACCCCCCCAGGCTTGGGACAAGCAGAGGCTGCATGGGGACCAGAACATGTGGGACACTCGTGCTTATATCTGCAGTTCTTCCGACTGCAGGAACCATTGGACGAGAAAGTCCAGCACAGCAGGCGGGCTGGAACCCCCTGCCCCGCCATTTGGCGGGTAACCTGCGCTGGAGCTGCTCGCTGTACCGCATGCCCACAATGGTATCTATCCCCCGGGGCAGGACGTGTGGGTGTCATATACAAGAGCCACAGTCTCTGGCACGGCTCATCCCATCTCATCTCGGGGTGCAGGGGAATCCTCATACGGAATTCCTCATCATATGCTAGCCATGAGGGGCCCGGGAAATCCACCATTGCCCTGTATATGTTGTCCAAATATTGGACCATGGGAATAGCTAGATCCGGCCGCGCCCTCAAATACACCGCCATGTATATCAAATAAGCGGGGAGCCAGTTAGCCCAGGTACGCGGCGGCTTACGGCGGCGTGCCTGCTCCTTGTCCTTCTCATCCTGACCCTCCCTTTCTTCCTTAGTGGGCTCCCTGTTCAGGAGTGAGAAGATATCCACGTACTCCCCTCGCCATATCTTTTCTCTGGTAGCCTGCGCCAAGTGATCACCCAATGGCAGGGAATACCCTGCTGTCGGCAAAGCCGAAAAGGGGATAGCTGGCCTACCCAAAGGGGCATGAGTTAACCCTGCCACCCCAAGTACGTTCCCAGCAGTGTAAGAACCAATGCCCACCCCAGCGGGCATGGTGGCAGTAGTTGTCGCCGGGTGGGTCGCCAGCGGCGTAGCCCCCGCACCACCCGCGCGAGGCCAAGGCCACTGAAAGGTCCCCCCTATATTGGGAATGTGTGTGGATGTACTCGTTTGCACCATATACTCACACGCTGCACCCCCGCGGGCCGCCCCCAACGGGGGTTCTGGCCCACTGGGGGCGTCGGAGCTCACGACCGATGTAGAGCTCATCACCGGGGCTTGACCCGCGCCAGGTTGCTGGCTGGGGAGCTGCGAGGCAGTGGCCGGAGCCGCGCCACCCGCCTGCAGCAGCTCAACCCTCCCCGCCGGCCGTTGTCCTGCTGCCGATAGCGCCTCCAAAGGTACCCCGAAAGGGGCACCTGCCTGACTGGCACGAGCCAAAGACTCCTCTAAGGCCGCAATACGGGCCAGTAAGGTGTCTACAGTAACCATGGGGAAAGAGCCGGCCGGCCCACCTGACCCTTGCATGGGGACAGTTCCCTGCACCCCATGGCCCAGATATGGCCATTGGCCAGGGCCAAAGCCCGGTAGGGCTGGTGAGGAAACCTGCCAAGGCGGGGCACCGGGCCATCCCCCGAGGCTAGAGGGCCCCGGGAGAGGCTGCGGCCCAGAAGTAGTCGGCCCAACGGGTTGGGCGGAAGGAGGAGCGGTGTCCACCGCTCGCGGGCCGCGGGCCGGAGCGCCCTCCGCGCCCGCACTCTGAACGGGCCAAGGTGCGATAGACTCCAAGCCACTAGCCCCGGCCGGGGATGGCAAAGGTGGCTGTTGAGGAGGCGGCACCACGGTCCTCCGACCTGGGTTGCGCCTCCTAACAGCCCGAGCTGAATTCGCAGCAGCCTTCTTTTTGGAAGGCATCTCGAGCAAAAAGGGACGCTAGCTAAGCAAAATCGACCCAAAAGGCTTCCCGGCAATACCAACGAGCGACGGAGGCGCAGGGAAAAAACTTCTCCGCTCCGTCGCTGAGGCAAAATGGCAGCGCAGCTGCCTCGTGGCCACCCCTTTTATAAGGGAGCTGGCCACGCCCCTAACTACCCGGATTCTCTGTCCTGTGGGGGGGGCCCGCAAAGGGCGCGGCGGCCATTTTGGCGCCGCGCTTGCAAAAGAGGCACTTCACCGCATGGGTCAGGGGGACATTGAGGTACAACTTTGCCAATTCCTCATGTGCTACCGGACAACACCCTTGGCATCAGGGCTGTCACCAGTCAAACTCTTAATGCACAGTAGGCTGGTCTCATTGCTCAACCGGTTGGATCCTTCCAAGGTGGAGGATAGGGGTGTTAATATTGAAATTGCTCACAAAAAGTTATTCTCAGCAAGGGATCCGGTGCACTGTTGGAACTATGTGGCCACAGGTCCAGCTTGGATTCCGGGCATTGTGGTAGAACAAACGGGGCCAGTGTCCTATCATGTCAAAGCAGGTACTGGTTTGCTATGGCAGCACCACACCGACCAGCTCAGACATTGGGTCATGGAATTTCAGGAGGTACCAGGTGATTCTTCGTTCGGTAATTCAATGTTAGAGTCCTCCCCCACCCATTTACACCCAGGGGGATGTGAGGCAGGCATATTGGCAATCAGTTGTAATCCCCACCTTTCTAATTTAAACCAGCCCCAATTCCTTTGGAGGCCGTCAGCAAGCCCAGAATGTAGAAATGTAGATTTTGATTTACGGGATCAGGAGGAGTTTGCAGAGTGTTCCCCCACTCGTCCTAGCAAGAAGCGGGGCTTTGATTTCTCCCAAGGGACCCCCCGTCCTTCTGCATTCGAGTCTACCTCAACTCCCACCGAGATAAGGCAAGCTTTCGTTGAGTCGCCCCCTACTCAAACTTCTCAAAGGCAGAACTTTTCATTTGGTTTTACCCCTCCTAGTTTTAATTTCGAGAGATCCCCTGCTCCTGCTTTGTCCAAACGGGGTTTTGATTTAGTTTTCCCCCTCCCTGGTTCAACGTCCAGTCGGGACAGTGCTCCCAAATAGTTCAAAAAGGGCCCCCAGTATGGGGTATAACTCTATGGAATCAAGTCTACCTCAGACGTCTGAATACAGCCAGGTACCAGCATGACCCAAAAGGGTTTGTAAGCCTCCACAATGGCTGAGGGACTTCAACCCGTCCGGGGGGGGAGAGATGTTGTGTTTGAATACATTTATTGCTGTAACATTTTGTGAAATAATTGGGATCAGTACAATCCTCCATTTTGTCTCCTTCTTCTTGGTCTTGAAATATCGCGGGACTACATTCCCGCCTAAACTATGTAGCCTGTACAGTCTTCACTCTGGTCCGATGACCTCCCAATTACCCCACTCCCTTTCCTGTCATTTCCCGCCCAAATGTATCCATTTCTGGGTGTATATATTGAGCAGTGCTGCGCCATTGCTCCCCATGTTCTGACTGCCTAATAAAGTTGTTTGGCCCTGTATGCTGGCTGCTTTGCATTTCTACCAGAACATCAAAACATTCAAAAAAAATATCTAGCACTTTGCCCTGGAAGACCGTGTCCCCCTGGAGACTGATTAAGGACACTGGAGTGCATTTTATACTATACAAGACCCTTTGTTTTGTTTTATTTTGAAGGGCAGCCAATCATCAAAGCTTTCTCTGTGAAGCGTTCTTTTTAACTTGAATCTGGAGCCTTCTGCCTGTGCTACTGCTAGTTTGTGGTTCCCTCCCTAATACTGATCACATCCAGAAATAGGATCTCTTACCACCCTATCTGCAACAGTGCAAGCCACAATTTTATCTAATGCTGTTGAATTTAATCCATAGCTGTGGACATGCTGATGCATACTGCGGTGGATAATTAATTCTTTTTTTTTAACATTTGCTCTTGCTTCTTCTTCTTTTTTAAAACCCAACGTTCATGTTTTCCTTGCTCATCTGAATTGGCGTAATCATGGTTGGAGAATCTCAAATATTTGTCTTATTCTTCATGTCACTGTAATACTTTGGCTTTTTTATAGTTTGTCTCATCCTTGAAATTATTGTTACTGCTATATATAAAGCACTAGCAGCACACATAATATACCTGTATTTATTGCATCGATCCATCAGCTGTGTTGGATAGCTTACCATCTGAACATCCTTCAACTTCCATAAAGCAATCTCCTCTGAATTGCAGAGGAAAACCCTCACATCTGAAGATGTTTTGGAGCAATGACAAAATATTACTGGCTCAAATCAAGTCCAGCTGATGGCTCCAAATCCGGTGGAGAGGATGAGTCTGGAGAAGCAAATCTATGGTCAGAAACAAACAAACAATCCAAATCCGAATGCACATCCCTAGTAGAGATTACTCAGAAATGGTTTACCATTTCTTTTTTCTGGGGCGGTCCTGGGACTGTGTTGCTTGCTCAAGGCCAAACAGGCTGTCTCTTCAAGTAAGACATAATCTCCATCAACTAAAAATCTTTGCAAAAGTTTTCCCCCTCACCACACTGCATGAAAGAGAAAGACAACATTTGACAGATGTTATTCACACAGTTTAATGCACTGCTGGAAGGTAAAAGGATAGTACATTAATTAATGAGGCCCAAAGAAGAAACTGAACGAAACAGGTTGTCCCATAAAACTAAAATTCACAGACTATAATTGGTTAGGGCACAATAATTAGTTATCATTTTATGACAAATTTTGGCAAAACATATGTTCCAGGTTCATTAGGATGTTTCCAGAAGAGGGAGAAAAATGCAAAATAAACTGGGGTGACTTTATTTTAAATTGAGTAGGTTTTTGCATTCAGTTTTCCATACACTTATTTGCATATCAATAACATTTTAAGGTAATAGTTTTCTCTTTATTTGATGTATCTGCAAAATTCTTCCATTGAAATTTACACATGCTTTATTTATTATTTCCATAATGCCAGATGCACATGTAATGTGTATATCCAATCTGTAAAACATCATTAATTATTATTGCTACCAGTGTATTATGAGCTCAACACTTGATCATGGAACTAATTACTGAACTCTCTGATTTGCGAAATATGCCCTGTTGCAGTTAGAAATGACTAGTCTAAAGCACCCAACCTCTTTCTAAATATGGAAAATTACAGTTTAAATTATCCTAAATAGTAGTACAGTATACAGTATCTATAAGCCTTTTGATATTTGATGATGAGAGGAGTTGAACTAACTTGCCCCACAGAAGTATGCTATTTCCTTCTACTTCTACGTGAAAGAAGAAGACTGAAAACAAGCAGGTTCAGTATGAAACTAGCATGGCCATCATCCTATCAAACCCAGATGTTTCTCCTCATGCCACCATCTTCTTCACATGTGCACCAACCCTATGTGTCTCAAGCACAAGAAACATAGCAGCAAAGTTATTCTTCTTCTTCTTTGTTTCCTCTTTTACTCTTTCAACTCCCAAATTGCTAATTACTGTTAATACATGGTAGAGAAGATGTAGGAACAAGGAGGTGTGTTGGAACAGAGGGACGTGATAATTGTGAATAGTGAACATATGAAAAAGCTACAGAGAATGTATGGAGCTTGTGTCATTCCTCAGCACTGCCATATATGCCAACTAGAATCCTCAGGTAATGCACTGTTGAAGAGGGTTGCTATGTAGGCTTTTCTGCAAGGCAAGAAGAACCAATCTGACCAGGCTTTCTTTCCCCATGGAGAAAGTCTTACAGAATTAACATATTGTGGATCTATGCTGATCACTTGTCATGGAGTGTGTGGCTAGAGTATGTGAGCATGTGAAGCCTGGATAGCCATGAATAAGGACTTGTCTTGTTCAAGCAAAACTCAGGTGGATAAAGAAACCATTCTAGTCTTCTTACAATCCAGGAAGATCCAATCGGAGGATTGAATCAGTCCAGAGTAAGCCGTTGAAAATTGAACATACAGTTCATTGGTTCACCAGATGGAGTAGTAGACTACAGATCAAAAAGTTTTTAAAACATTTCATTTTTCCATTTCGTTCAATATGAGTGTTGTAATGTAAACCACTTTGGGCGTGTAATTGGTGATGAGGTAAGGCCGTGATGGCGTACCTTGGCACTCCAGATGTTCTTGGACTTCAATTCCCAGAAGCCCAAACCCCTGTGAATCCACACGAATGGGTTTGCTGTGATTCATCTGGCCCACGCCGCCCTCATTGCTCCTGGAAGCGGAAGTAAAACGTGCCCATACGGGGACTTGGCCTTCTGGGAATTGAAGTCCAAGAACATCTAGAGTGCCAAGGTTCACCATCATGGGGGTAAGTGAAAGAGTACAGAACAGAGCTACAGTGGCACACTTTATTACTACTTTGTTGGTGGGGTTGTTGTTCAGTCGCACAGTCGATTCCGACCCTTTGCGACCCCATGGACCATTTTCCTCCAGGCACCTCTGTCCTCTACCATTCTCCACCAAGCTCTGTGCCCATTGTGTCCACAGTACCATCTATCCATCTCATCTTTGGACGCCTCCTTCTTCTCTTGCCCTCCACCTTTCCCAGCATCAAGGCCTTCTCAAGTGAGTCCTCCCTTTTCATTTGATGTCCAAAGTACTTTAGCTTCATCTTCACTATTTGTCCCTCCAATGAACAGTCAGGGTTGATTTCTTCCAGTATTGACCTATTTGTTCTCTTTGCTGTCCAAGGGACTCTCAGGACTCTCCTCCAACACCACATCTCAAAGGCATCTATTCTTCTGCGCTCAGTTTTCCTAATGGTCCATCTCTCACACCCATACATTACTCTTGCTTTGACTATGCAAATTTTTGTTTTCAAGGTGATGTCTCTGTTTTTCACTATATTCCCCAGGTTTCTCATAGCTTGCCTCCCCATAATCAGTCATCTTTTTATTTCATGGCTACAGTCGCCATCTGCAGTGATCTTAGATCCTTGAAAAGTAAAATCTGTCACTGCTACTACTTCTATCTTGAGCATCACCTTGCTGGCATGTGGGATGAGCGCAATTGTTCGATAATTTGAACATTCTTGGCATTGCCTTTTTTTGGGATTGGAACGTACACTAATCTTTTCCAATCCTGTGGCCACTGTTTTGTTTTCCAAATTTGCTGGCATATTGAATGCAGTAGTTTGATTCCATCATCTTTTAGGGCTTTGAAAAATTCAACTGGGATACCATCATTTCCACTAGCTTTATTGTTTGCAGTGCTTTTTAGGGCCTTTCTGATGGGGTAGGGAGCTATTTTTGTTAGAATAATGTTTTTGTTGGTTGGTTTTTGTAGACTTGGTACATAGAGCATAGAGTTTAAGATTATTAGTTTGAAACTGCTTGGCTACTTGGTTGGGTTTCTACCTAGCATCAACCTGGAAGCCTATGATTGCTAACATTTACTCATGACATGGACACTGAGCACAAACAGTAGTGTCGAGAGGTATTCTTTAGAATCATAAAGAAATACATGACTATTTTATTATTTGGTATGTATTGGTGTGCCCCCTTTTCTTAATGAGTGCCCAACACAATTTATAACAAAAAAATTATTCCAAACAGAAATAATAAAATGCAGAACAATAAAATCTAGAACCATCTAAGATCATTGTAGAAAGCTCCAAAGCCAAAATACTACAAAATGACTTATAAAGTTATCTAGGCCACTTTATATGTCAAAACTCATTCCATGGATTGTGGTGAGAAAATGGGAGCTAATTCAGAAACTCAAACAGTAGTTTAATGTCTTGTGAGTCACCTTCATAAAGTGAAGTGGGGTTTTTTAACTACATTTTGTCCAACCTGAAGCTTTTTGAACATTCACCAAGGGCAGCTGCACACAGAGCTAAACTTTCAAATTCATACAGGGAATTAAAGATTATTAATGTATTCTGAATACAGCCTCTTTACACAGCAAGCGTTCTTCCAGTATAAAGTCCTGTTGCTAAGAAACTGTAATTACAAAATGTCAAGACGAAGTATTTTTAAATAGGAAAATGTTTATTTTCAAAGGTACTTACCTTTGAGTTTTTTGCCAAAAGTGAGCTACAGCTTACATTACCCAATTCTTTCATGCAGTTATTCATACTTCCCTGGGTCATGAAACCGGGTAGTCCTTATGCCCCCTCAGGCCACCCAAGTCTCGCGCCTGACTCTTTGTGTGGTGTGGCAACAGAATTACTTCCCCGTGACCGAGCCTGACCCTTGGTCAATGGCACAGATCTTCTTCCAGCAAAGCTGGCTCATAAGTGGGAAATGGGGAGTCCTGCGATGTGATAGTGATTTTTACGTGGCAAAGCAAAAGTCCCCTTTTTAAAGAATGTCCTACAATGCCACACCGTTTTTCAGAGAAGGGTTGCTTTGGGAAAGTTACAGGGGTGGCAAGATAAGGATTACCTTCAAAGAGGAGCCGGCCACTTGCTACCACTCCCAGTTCCTAAGAAACAAAACTCCTCGAGCCTCTGTTCTCTGCTTCTCAGTGCACCCCTGCTTCTTCAGGGGAAAAAAGTCCCATTGTAGGCCATTTGAGGCTTTATCCCTTCTCCTTGGATAAATCACGCTACTAAAAATCTTCTGTTAGCAGCTTTATTTTAAAGAAAGTGCATGATCCAAAATATATAGAATAACTGATCTAAATACTCATCTATACTACGCTGGGTAACATATTCAATAAAAAAACAAAGAATAAAAATTACTATCCTAAGTAAAATATAGTTTCTGGCGGGCTGTCTTGCCCCCATGCATAATTCAAACTAACAAGAACTATTGAAGCATCTTCGATAAGCTGAAAAAGGCTTGTTGCACACTTTAAATTAATGGTGCTCCTCACACCCTCCTCTAGAATTCCATAAATCTTCTAGAAGACACTTGTTTGTCAGTCAATGTCCTGTGTACTGACAGTGCAGGTGTTCCTTATCTAAGTTTCATCTATAAGATATGCCTCCGCTAATTGGCATTTCCGGCCAGTGGCCTTGACTAACTGGCAGGCTTTTATCTATTGACATGTTAATATGGAGTGTGTGTAGGTGTTGATTGCAAATTGCGTCACAACTGCTCTCTTTCTGTGAGTTAAACCACTCAGGTTAAAGAGAATCTAAAAGAACTACGGTGTTCTTCTAAGCAAATACAAAGTAACTTGAAGAAAAAATAACTTCCCTATGGATTTCACGACACCTTGGAAGAGCCAAACATATTTTTTTCATACAGTTTTAGATAACACCAATCATTCATTCAACAATTCTGTAGCTTCAAAACTTTCTGTTCTTCCTTAGGAGAGGAGTGGTTACATTTATAAAAACAAATAAAACATTTTCCAAACCATTTAGAACAGAAGTGCTCAAACTTTTTAAGCCGGGGCATGGGTCACACTCCCTCATACAGCTTCGGGGACCAGATGGCCATTTTGCCCTTCCTCCACCACATAGAACTTCTTGGTGCAGTGGAGGAGGTTGGGGGCAACATGAAATGGTGCCGTGGGCCGCAGGTTTAGAAGCTATGAAATAAATCTCATTTGCTAGCAGGAGAAAAATATTTTTTATGCAGGGCCATCTTATTTATTGTGACCTTTTAGTAATCCTGTAAACTTGGGTTAACTGCATGGAGACCAGCTGTATTCTGAAACCTTATTCCAGTGGCTCAAATAATGGTGATTGCCATTCATGCAATGATAATGGTGGAGAGGAATTTGGTGATTCCAGGTTCATTGGAATTGACAAAAGTACCAGTGGTGGGCTCCAAAAAAATTACTATCACACTGTGGGTGTTTTATGGTGGGCATGGCCAGGGGGAAAGCCCTGTGTTGCACCCGAGTTAGGGCTACTTTATTTCAAAACTTGGATGGGCGGAGCCGGCCGGAATTTCTGCTACAAGTTCTGGCAAACTGGTGCAGTGGTGGGCTGATGCCCACCACTGAAAAGGAATCTTCCGCCCCAAGTTCCCGAGGTTTGTTACAGAACTCCCCAATCTATTTGTCAGACGACACATAACAATTGTCCATTTTAAGTGGAAAGTAATAAGAACAAGAGAAATAAAATAATTGCCCCACCGTTGCATTTGCTATTCTCTAGCCAAGTAAGGGACTATGGTGACTTAGTGGTTAAGACGTTGAACTTGACAACTGGAAGGTCAGCAGTTTGAGACCCAAGTGTTGCATGACAGAGTAAACTTCCGTCTCTGTCCAAGTTCTTGCATACCTAGCAATTCAAAAGCAAGAAATTGCAAGTAGCTAAATAGGTACTGCTTCAATGGGGAGATAACACCGTTCCATGCACTCCAGTGTATAGTCATGCCTGCCACATGACCATGGAAACATCTGCAGATTCAAACAGCACTGGCTCTTTAGCTGTAAATGGAAATTAGCACCTTCTCCCTGAGTCAGATACGACTGGCTTTTGAGCAAGTTCGATTTTTATCTTTACTAGCTAAGCTTCCCATCAATGCAAGCAGCTGCAGGTCATGGAAGGACACCCCACCCTCCACCCCCAAGATTTGAGGACTGCAAACACTTTGAGCTTCCAAGGGCAATGATAGAACCTGTTGGGTGGTCTTTCCACTCCGGAAGCATCATTGATTGTTTCCAACACAAATGAAGAAGAATGGAAGCAGTTTAATAATACAGTACTTGCATATAGTCAAGTCAACTTTCTTACCAGAAAGTGGACTACCGTATTTTCCGGCGTATAAGACGACTGGGCGTATAAGACGGCCCCCAACGTTTCCAGTTAAAATATAGAGTTTGGAATATGCTTGCCATATAAGACTACCTCACTTCCAATGCACACCAAATAAAAATTAACCCACACTCAACCCGAAGACGCGCAGCCCTCCGAGTCGAATGGGCAGGTTCTGGTGGAGAGCCAATCCACGCTCACATTCTCCTCCTCGAGGTACAGGAAGATGTGTGCAGCTTGCTTCCCCTTGCTTCATACTCCCCGCACAGAGCAGGGACTCAGCCACGGCACCCCCCACCATATGCGCCGGACATATGAAGCAAGGGGAAACAAGCTGCAGTTAAGTACCTGTCCTATAAGACGACCCCCGACTTTGGCACAGATTTTTCGGGGTTAAAAAGTAGTCTTATACGCCAGAAAATATATTTGTAAAAAATAAAAATAAAAAATAACCTCTAGAGGGATTATTTGTAAATTTTATTGCAGTAAGACTATTGAAATCCTGTTGTTTAGCATAGTAAGCCACAACTAGAGTTAGCCCATTTGAATCAATGGAACTTTCAGATGATTGACACATCAAATCCCCATGCATTCAGTGGTCTACTCTCATGCAACATACTGCTCTATTTAACAGGATTTCAGCCATTATCAAATAATAATATTTAAAGAGGAAGGATTTATCCTCAAGAGTGTGGTTCCTAACTGTGTGTTTGTGTGGGCATAAATTGTATAATGTGAAACTGTAGAATTTGAAAAACCCCTGAGGATGAATTCATGTAGTTTCTCTCTCTCTCTCTCTCTCTCTCTCTCTCTCTCTATCTATCTATATATATATATATATATATATATATATATATATATATATATATATATATATATATATATATATATATATATATATATATATATATATATATATATATATATATATATATATATATATATATATATATATATATATATATATATATATATATATATATTCTCTATATATATATTCTCTATATATATATTCTCTATATATATATTCTCTATATATATATTCTTTCTCTTTTCTTTTAAACTTCATTTTCCAGCATTTGAAAGTGTCCCCACACCTCACCACACAACCCAAGCATCTCCACTGCCAAGCAGTCTTAGGTAGGAGAAAAACTGATTCAGCTGTTCTGGCTTGTATAATTCCTAATGCAGGTTATATCAGAGAAGTACCTTAAGGCTCAAAATGTTTAGCACTATTGAAAAAGCTAAACCTTTCTTCCGGTCACTCTCAGTTCTTGCATTTTTTGCCTGCTATGCAGCAGAGTTATCATGGGTGTTTTTGGTAGTGCGTACTTGCCCTCTCCAATCTTAAATTTGTTATTTTGACAACAAGCTGCCTGAAATACTGTTACTTAGTGTAAGAAAATCTCTAACTTTCAGTCTGTTCTTAGCCACCAAATAAAGTCCTTCCGTAATTCTCAGGGACTCTTGCACACTCAGGCTTGTACACAAATGCCCCCAAGCAGGGCCGCCATCAGAAATTTCTGGGCCCCATACTGAGCAATCCTATTGGGGTCCCACCATACACACACACACATAGTAATGTCACAGTTATGGCCGGTGGTGGCAGGGCCACTGTCATTTCCGGGCCCTATACGGCAGTACTGGTAGTACTGCCCTTATGGCAGCCCTTCCCCGAAGAATCACAATGGGAACTTTTTATTTTTTGGATAAAACCTGGCTGAAAGGTCTGAATCTTCTTAATGGCATGTAGCAGAATTTATTGACAGAATCATTAGGGTCCCAAAAAGGAGAATTATGGCCATACTTGTTGCAGATGTAAACAAAGTGCTTGTATGTAAATTGCCTATAGTCTGCTTCATAACATCATTGTCATGGAACTCTCCAAATCTACTTGTTCTGTTCCTTTCCTGTGTATAAAGGTTATGAGCATCTAGTAAAAAAATCATAGGACCTGCTGAGGCTATTGTTCAGTCCAAACTGTTAAATAATATTGCTATGATGGGTGTTGCCAACAATGAGACTTAACTTCAGGAATTGGGAGACATCTTAGGTTTGTGGCTTGTCAGGAGTTGATGAGTCAAGTAAAGAAATGATTTGTGAGTGGGACACAAACATTATTTAAAAGGTGGCACAAGATATGGTTCACCTCACTTGATGTTCTAACTGGACAGGATTATATACTGAATGGTACTGTAAAACCTGGCTCATGATTATATGCTGTCAAGTCAATTCTGATTTATGGTAACCCTTGCCAGGGCTTTCCGGGTAGAGAATACTCTGAAGTGGTTTAGCTTTCTCTTCTTCTAGTGCATTTTGGAACTTTGCAGCTCTTTTCATGGAAGGCATAGTGGGGGCATCGGACTCCCAAATGCTGGATTTGTAGCTAGATAGCTACACCATTCAGAAGTGCATAATTTAATATATAAAAGGGGGGAACGAACCTCTGATGACACATAAAATCTTATCAGAGGAAGAGGAAGTGCAAAATGAAAGAATTCATGATTCTAAAGGAAATTAACCAAATGAATTATTATGGGCCGGTCTGAAAATACTAAAATTTTTCATCTTGCAGTCAATTAAAACAATAAGGCAATATATAACCTCACAAGTTAATAACTGCAAATGTTACACAAGTGAGAGTCTCTTGATTCAATTTATTACAAAAGTGTTACCAGCATTTTAAGAAATAAAGCATTTATCACAAAAGGATGATTTCTTCGGCTAAGCTCATTAGGAAATCACACATCAATTCATGCATAATTACAGGGGAATCTCTGCCACTCACTACAAGCTATTACCATATTAACTTAAAGTTGAGTTAATTAATCTGTGATTTCAAAAAAGGTGGTGTGCTTAATAGGATGAATTAGCTTATACAAATGATGAGACTATCAATACCACTTCAAAAGACTTCTCCCCTCAGAGACAAAGGTGCATCTTTTAACTCCTTTGCATGAAAAGCCTGCTCTTTTCAATGAGCACTACAGCTTTTCTTCCCATGTCACAATCCCATATTGTGGAGCCAGTGCCAGGTACTTAATGAATCATTGACAGTCCAGGCACGTTTAGTTGCGCCAGACATACTCATTGTTTTTAATTATCGTTGCAGATTGAGATTGAATTGAAAGAGAAGGGGTGGCGAAGAGTTGAGAAAGATGCAAGTTCTGAAACTCCTGAAAAACTCATACCTCAGAAGTAAAAGCAGAAAATGAAATGGAGTAAAATGTTTTGTGTGCCAGTGCTAAAGCTCATCAGCCATAGCAATATCAAGAAAGGGTGGCGGCAGAGGAAATGTCCAGTCTTTCTTTTCTTTTCCTCCCCACAAATTTACATATTCAGTAAAAGAGTCTGACATTCTCAGACAGAAAGGCCACAATTCATAATGGCAGGGTCACTATAAAATGTGAGGGTTTTGCCCTCTAATCAACTGAAGGATGTTTGTGTGTATGGAGATAGTAGAATACTAAGTATGTGTGCACATGTGAGACTTATCTATATGTATCTTGTAGAAGGCATAAGGAGAATCGTTGCCTGCTGTCAATTTATTCGCTATTCTAAACCCTAAGGGAAAGTTTGCAACCTCTGTGTAAAACAGAAAGGAGAATACAAGAAAGAGTATCCATGGTTAGCCACAGCTTCTTCAAACTTTCCAAAGTTTCCCATGCTTTCACTAAGGTTAGGGAATGGCATAATGATGACTCTCTATTATGAATCTAGAGGCTTTTTGCCCACAGTATTTGTCTGGCAGTGTTCAGAGCTTGGAAGTATTACTCTTTGGACTACTTCTACCAGAAGACCCTAGCAATGATGACTCTGACATTTCAGGATCTGTACACCAAAGCAATAAATTGTTTGTCTTCAATTTGTGCATCTCCTGGCAGTGGCGGCTATCGTTGTTGCTGCTGCTGCTGCAGCAGCATTTTGATCAATCTTGTTTTTTCATTAGTCTGTTTTATGATTCAGCTGTATCACTTTTATTAACTTATATTGTTCCCATTTTTTTGTATTGTATTGCATTCTATTACAGTAGAACCCTGTATAACCATAGCTGTCAAGTATCCCTTTTTGGCCAGGAAAACCCCTTATTTTACCCTCTTTCCTGACGTCATCCCTTATTAATTAAACTGCAATGCCCTATTGCCATCATTGGAGGGCAGCACAGGATAAATATAGCTGTCAAGTATCCCTTTTTTGCCAGGAAATTTCCCTTATTTCCAAATCCAAAACTTGACAGGTATGTGTATAACGAATGCATCATACAGCAGGAAAAATCGTACAACAAAGGAAATTTGAAGGGGGTAATGGTACATCGAACATCAGAAATTTTCATTGTACAATGCAATGCATCACTGTGGGAATTGTACAACGAAAGTTTTTCATTGTACGATGCTTCCCATAGAGATTTTTGTTATACAATTTTTCTCATAGGGATTTTCATTGTACGATGCATGCATCATATAATGAAAAAATTGTATAACAAAGTGCCTAGTGGAACCAATTATTTTTGTTATACGGCATTCTACAGTATATTATATTGCTAGAATAGCTCAGTGAGTTATATATCTAACTGCAAGGTCAGAGACTGGGAGATTGATTCCCCACTCTGCCTCCTAGAAGAAGAGCCAACCTATCTCACCTTGGTCAAGCTACACATTCTCAGAATGCTTCTAGATCAGGGGTGCCCAAACTATGGCCTTTAGGCCAGATCCAGCCCCCAACACCAATTCATCTGGCCCACGCCACCCTCATCGATCCCAGAAGCAGAAGTAAAACGCCTGGATGCGTGCATTTTACTTCCACTTTTGGGAGCAACAAGGGCATTGTGGGCTGGACGAATTGGTGTCGAGGACAGGATCTGGTCCACAGGCTGTAGTTTGGCCACCACTGGTTTGAGAAGAGAAAATGGCACCATAAAATCTATCTCATTCTGATGAAAAACAGATTGCAAGGCGCGTTTTACTTCTGCACCCGGTGGGAGGAACCACATGACCGGCCCACTGAACCAGATGACCGACTCATGGCCTGAAAAGTTTTGGCACCCCTGTTTTAGATGAAGGAAATGGTAAATCACTTTTGAAAATTCTCTACTATAAAACCCAAGAAGGGTCTCTGTAAGTCAGAACTGACTTGATGGCACACCATTACTATTGTTACATGCCCATATATCTTGAATATTTTATAATTTCTTCATGAACAACTTTTTTGACTGGCCTGGAAGCTGATATCTTTCATTTTCTTTGTCAAGGCTGGTGTGTGCTGATATGGGGCATTGTTATACATTTTATTTGCATTTTCATGAATATACAGTAGAACAAAAAAATAATAATAAAATTCTTCCTCCTTGCAGCTTTCCAATGTTAGGTGATTAATTGCTTCATCTTTTAACAAATTCCAATAAAACATTTAAGGTCTTGTCAAGGTACAGTAATATGTGAAGTTCCTCATAGGTGAGTCTCAACCTAAACACAAAAAAGTAAGTCTTACATATTTTAACAAAGGAATATCCTTCAAATCACCCTTAGGTCCCTTCAGTGCATAAATACATAAATGATTTTGCATTGCAATAACTGCACAATATGTTCAATACTCTCAACAGCTTCCTATAATATTATCTCTATAAATGTAATACATATAGCTATATCAATGCAACCTCTGTGCATAACAGAAAGGAGAGTACTATAAAGAGTAGCAAATGGAGACAATTATATGCCATCAAGTCAAGTCTTATATGCCATCAAGTCAAGACCCTTTCTAGGATTTTCTGTGTGCAGAGTACATGGGAGTGGTTTACCACCTACTTCTGCTCTAGAACCATTGCAGCTTCTTCCATGTGAATAGGAGTTCACTTTTTGAATAATAAGAAGTATATGTCACAGTGGGGAGGCGGCAGTGGCGGGCTCCAAAGAAATTTACTACCATACTGTGAGCGTGGTATGGTGGCCGTGGCCAGGGGGAAAGCCCTGCATTGCACCCAAATTAGAACTACTTTATTTCAAAACTTGGATGGGCGGGGCCAGCCAGAATTTTTGCTACTGGTTCTGGTGAACTGGTGTGAACCTGCTGATGCCCACCACTGGGAGGCAGGCATCAGATTTTTAGAGATGTTTAGGTGTGGCATGGGCAAAAAAAGGTTGGGAACCACTGGTCTAAAGAGCCCTGAGAGATGTTGAAGCAGAATAATGCAGGAATGAAATCATACCATTTTAAATTAAACAGTGGATGTGGCCAGAGCCACTCTCCCCTTCCTCCTTCCCTCCAATATTATTTTATTTACTTATTTTATTACATTAAATGTATATGCCTCCACCTGTAAAAACAAGTTCCCCACTCTTGGCAGTTCACAAGATAATAAATAAACATACAAACATTATAAATAGCCTTTAATAAAAGCAAACATATATAAATATATAGTAGAACTAAGAACAAAAAATATACAAAATACATTAGGGATGGGTGTATCAAAACTACAGACCAGTCCATTGAATTTAAAGATCACCATGTAACAAAGTCAATTCAAGCACCTGAAGTAACAAAAGGTGAACCATTAAAAAGACTTGTTACATATACATAGGTGGGTTTTTAAACACTTTCGAGAAGGAGTTTCTCTCAGCTCTACAGCAGTTTATTACATAAAGTGGGTGCTGCCACTGAGAAGACCTTCCTCCTAGTTACCACTTTCCTGGCTACTCAGTGTTGGCACTGCTAGCAAAGTATGTTGTGAGAATCTGGTAATGTGGGCATTTAATGGTTCGTAGAAATGCTCTGATGGTAAACAAGGTCCCAAACCATTTAGGACCCTGAAGGTCAGTTTTAAAACCTTGTGACTGCTATAGAATGACACCAGGAGCCTCTGAAGCTCAGCTAGAGTTGGGGAGATATTATCATATTTTCTCTACTCACATAACAACTGAGCTGAGGCATTCTGCACCCCCTGCAAATTCTGGATCAGGGATAAAGGCAGCTCCATGTAAATAGCATTACAGTAGTCATTTTTTCAGGCTACCAGTGTATGGATCATCATTTTCAGGAACTTCCTATCCGAAATAAGGGCACAATTGGGCATTTTAATGTAGTACATCACTCTGAGTTATTTATAGTACACCACTCTGAGTGGTGTACACACAATATCAGATAATACAAAAAAACCCACAACAAATCAAAAACAGAACAACCAAACAAATACTCTCCCCCCTTCCCCTCCCTTCACACACGTAAACAAAGAAAATGGCACTCACACAAAGCAATAACACAATGAATTCAACACTGGTGCCTCCGTTTTTGAATGCAAAACTTTTTGGTGCTTTGCAAAAATGGAGTGCACTCAGCAGAACGTTGCACCTTAACAAATAACTCCCTTATTTAAAAAAATACTCTCACCACCACCACCACCACCACATACAGGTAAACAAAAGGAGTCTTCCTAACTCAGCTTGCCTCTGCCTCTAGGTTTGTTTTTTTTTTTTTGGCTTTTTAGAACATGAAGTTTCAATTTCAATTTTAATTTATACCCCACTCTATTCAGCACAGGCCAACTCAGGGCGGCATCCAATGTATCAATACAGGTACATCATGGCAATACAATAATACAAAAAGATAAATCCATACAATCCAATACAATTACAGATTTCAAAACAAATACAGTTTTACAATAGACATCATTTAAATGCTGAAATTACAAAATAATAATAATAATAATACAAGATTAATTGCACAGAACCCCTGGCTACCCAACGTCCATGACGGAGCCTTGTGGCTCAAAACATCCATGACGGAGCCTCATGGCTCAATGTCCATAATGAAGCCAGGAGAGAAGAACTGGCCCCAACCCAACTGAGGCAGTAAAATGTCCCAGCAGCTAAAGTGGCAGCCTTCTTCATGCTCCGCCACTGTTAAACGGGCGCGGCTGTGCTCCCTCCTCTCCCGTCTGGACAGGCCAGGGGAGGGAGCCGAGGTGATGCAGTGGCTCAGCGATGGTGGTTTTTGACAGCCCCACGCAGGCAACTGTGCGCAGCTGTGCTGCCACCTCCCTCAACCAGACGGGCTAGGGGAGGGAGCCAAGGTGTTGTGGTGGCTCAGTGGCAGCAGCTTTTGACGGCCCCACGTGGGCAAATGGGTGCAGCTGTGCTCCCACCTCCCCTGACCGGATGGGCCAGGGGAGGGAGCCAAGGTGATGCGGTGGCTTGGTGGTGGTGGAGGCAGCTTTTGACGGCCCCACACAGGCAAATGGGTGTAGCTGTGCTCCCACCTCTCCTGACCATACGGGCCAGGGGAGGGAGCCGAGGTGTTCAATTGGTTTTCAATGCATTCCTATGGGAAACCAGCTGCCCCCCCCCCTCAACCTGAAAGTGCTGTACACTGCAAGGGCTGGAAGAAATGGTGTCAGAGGCTGGGGCTGGCCCACAGGGTGTAGGTTGTGAATGCCTGATCTATCCCATAATCGAGGTCAGGCAATCCTGGAGTCAAGACATTGAACTGCATCCACTGCAAAAGAGGTGGAGAGACAGAAATGCATATCATCTCTATACTTATTTCTTTCTTTTTCATGTTGTGATCAGATCCTGGACTGCCAAAATGAAGCCACTTTCTCCGCTTTGTCATTGCCCAAGCTCGAGTCCTCTTTGGTGCACGTCTCTGGCAGCAATCGGCAGACCAGCAAATGGGCCAGACTCTGTGTCTTTCCATGTCACACCATGTGTTGTTGATCTGTATACTGATGACAGCAAGTCTCAAATCCCCCATGACCTTCCCCAATGGCTTTACACAGATGTTAAATAGCAGCTTGTACACTTGTATGTCTACTTTGTGTATCTTTTTCACCAGCACTTTTTCTGTTCTTTGTAAACCTATTTGATTTCTCCATTTTAATGATTCTGTCTGACTTTTTAATATAACCTTTTCCTCTTTGCCAAATTTGTTAGTGCAAAGAATTGAATTTAACCTCTGGTCACGTTTCTTCTTAACTTGATGCTGTAAATGCAGTCCATTTAATCAATGTTGCAATGACAACGTATATTTGATAAAGCTGTGAAGGGAAGCAATGCACCCTGCAATATAGGATTATGTATTTACAGGAGAAGGGCAACTCTGGGTATGGGTGTAGAGAAAGTGATGGGTTGAAAAAAATACAATGCCATGAAAGAGGCAGTTCACTACTTTGTATTAAAATGAATTGGCTTTGCATAATTGATTCCAACATACTGGTAGCCTGAGGTCTGAGTTGTTTAAACCCAAGACTTATTAGCCATGCTACAAAGACTGGGGAAAAAAACACAGTACCATCTGTTGAAGGTTAGGAAAAGATTAACATTACTGATATAACACAGGTTCTAAAGGTAGGCCAGAACCACTGAAGTATAGAGCCCCATTCTATACTGTATGTACAGCAACTTGCTTTTCTTTCATATTTGCCTTTTAAACTGCACTTCAGAGCTGTCTGGGCACTAAGCAGTACAACAGCTACATTTCGTCTTCCCTTTATAAAGATAGTTCGATAAAGAAATGTGGAGTTTAGCATTGAACGATAAATTGACATGGGAGATCAAAGTAAAACGAGATAGATTAAAGGAGAATAGGTTTTGGAACATTTGGAAACCGTTTGTGGATCATTCTCTTATGGTAAACGACAGTTCAGGACCTGTACCATCTCAAAGAGGTTTTTGGAGTTGAAATAGCAACTAAACTCTCCGGGCATTGTATATATTCACAGGGTGATGTGTAACTATCAAAAGATAATAATAGTGGTAGCACAGAAAGCTTTTATTCTTATGATTGTGTAATAATTTATAATGCGGTGTTTAGATTGGTGGTTATATGATAAATAGTCAGTTTAAGTACTATTATGTGCTAGCTCCTATGAATTTGAGTCAATACTGTATTGATGTTGTTTTTGATTTATCATTATATTGTATTGTTATTGTTATTGTTACTGTTTTTTTTTCTTTCTGTATGTCTGTCAAAAATTCAATAAAAATATTATAAAATTTATAATAATAATAAAAAAAAGATAGTTCGGCACCGACAGTCTAGCAGCCCCATTGTGATGACGGATGCTACAAGCATTTCCCCACAAAATTGGAGCCACAATTGTAAAATAAATTACACGCAGGTTACATAATCGCCTGTCAGTTGCCAGTAAATATTTAAAATTTGTACAATTATGTACTACGATTAGGGACTGCAGTGGCTCAAGTGGCTAAGATGCTGACTGGGAGGCAGAAGGTCAGCAGTTTGATTCCTGAGTACTGCAAGACGGAATGAGCTCCCGTCATTGTCCCAGCTCCTGCCAACCTAGCAGTTTGAAAGCAAGAAATTGCAAGTAGATAAATAGGGACCACTTTGCTGGGAAGGTAACAGCATTCCGTGCACTCCGGTATCTAGTCATGCCTGCCACATGATCACAGAAATGTCTACAGAAGCAGACAGCGCTGGCTCTTCGGCTTTGAAATAGATGAGCACTGAACCCTAGAGTCAGATACGACTGGCTTTCAAGCAAGGGAAATCTTTACAATTATGGAGCAATACCAGGATTTTTTTTACATTATAGGACCAGGTAAAATGTTGCTCCCCCCCCCCCAAGAGAAGCATCACAATTGCAACTACTGTGGTACTTCGTTTTACGAATTTAATGCATTCTCCGGGATGTTTCATATTGTGAAAATTCATTAACCAAAATGGCGCTATAACCTCTCCAGGCACAATGCATCCTGGGGAAACTTACTTCATACTGTGGAAAAAATCATAAACCAAGGCATTATTTTCAATGGATTTTCATTTGTAAACTGAAAATTACATTAACCAAGGCATTCGTAAACTGAGGTAACACTATATTTATAAGAACATTGTCAGTACTATTGCAATTTATTTATATATTACTTTGTTAATGCAAGTTTATCAGTTACTTCTTCTTTCATGTCTAGGCCAAACATGACCAAACATGAAACTGTCAAAATGAAGGCACCTTTTGGTGAGTTCGCTCTGCAGTTCCTTTCACCTGACTTGGTGTGAGAAAGATTAGCCGGCAACATAATGTTGCCATTACCAAGGTATGCCCGATTGTGGTTCAAAAATTCCACATACATGTCACTTTCACTTTCACCAAAAGTGTCACTTTCACTGGGGAACCAATTAAGTCCTAAGTAGAGGGGTTTACTTTAAGTCAGTCATAATGATAATACCAATTAAAAGTTGGCAGGTGAGCCCAGAAATTACTGCAAGGTTTTATTCCATATTTAAAAAACAAAAACATTTGTCTCTACAACTGTTCATGTTCAAAAAAGTATAATATAACTAAAAACAAAAGAAAGCCAATTCTTTAACAAATCACAGTGTTCTGCACCACACAATAAAATTTTCATTACCTGCAGAATCTGAACCAGCTGCAGCAAGCAGCTGATACAATGCTAGCGTTCTCCTAACATGAAATTGCTATAATCTTTCTTCATCATCACAAGGGCCACATCCAGGCTCAAGACTTCACAACAAAAGGGTGCTATTCAATGGAGAAGGACCCGAAAGGGGACGTGTAAACTATGCAGTTATATTGTTGTTTTCCCCAGAAGAATGGTTATTCTGTGTCGGGACACTGTGGTGTAGAACTTGATGGTCCCATCCAACTGTTGTCAGTGAGCATTGCAGGCGCACCTCCCAAAGAAAGACTCAGACACCGGTATATGGATAAAGGCACTGGGCCACATTTATTGAATAATGCCCTAGTCCGAATTATAACTTTCAATTGGTACTCAGCCAATTATAATTCTTAAGGCAAGCAGGCCACAGTAACACTGGTAAGGTTCCTCCCAAAATTGCCAATGGCAATTGGCTACAATGTATCCATTTGTATCAATTTGTTTGTTGAGACAAACAAATTGTTGACCGTAGTCAATAAACTATCTACTGACCCCACCCTCTGACGTGTATCCGTCAAATCACGGGGTGATGCATGCTGAAGAGCTCCTGCCATCACCCCTTTGCCTGGTTCGTCGTTGACCGGTCAACATTATTACACCTGTACCTGTCTAAGTGTTGGCCAGTCAATTGCGAACCTGCCGGATACCTGTGGGTCATAAATATTTACCTTACCAGTGCTACCCGCCCATGTGATCAAAGTCAAGAGCAAAACCCCTATATCAAACCATAGCAACAGTGTGGGATGGGCAAAAAAGCCAGAACCCAGAGGCCAATTGTAGGTTCAGGCCAAAAATTCCCACCCGGCCCCGAAGCGACCAAAATATCACACTGTTCACTAGGGAGGGGGTGGAGGGAAAAACTTCTCCTCTTCGTCGCTATTTCTAAAATGGCAGTTCGGCTGCCTCATGGCCACCCCTTTTATAGAGGGGTGGCCACGCCCCCTAACTCACCCGGATGTCTGAGTCCGGGTGGGGGGGCCCGCAAAGAGTGCAGCGGCCATTTTGGCGCCGCGCTTTCATTTGTTCAAGGGTGCTCAGGATAAGCCTTTCACAAAGTCTTGATGGGAACGATTCCTAAAAATTTCTGAAAAGCTAGAGTCAAGAACTACTACTGAGCAGTCTTCACTGATGGAAGCCAAAAGGGGTGAGCTATGTGCAGAAAAAGCAAGTCCCGTGATGGCTCGGGAGTGCACAGGTGAGCTGAGGGCAGAGTCTGCGTTCTTCACATCCACAAGAGCAACTGTCCTGCTTTCGTCACCCAATGCAAAAGTGTCACTTTGACGTGGGTGCTATGCCAGTGAGGTAGAAAGACAACCCCTCTACTTTGGACTTAATTGGTTCCCCAGTGAAAGTGACACTCACCAAGCAAACCATTGTACTGGCCCATTGGAGTCAGTACTGAAAGGGAGAGATTTTCCAGCCTCTGTTCTAATTTGTGCTAACTTGGTCACTCTTTCTGACCCAGTCAACCATTCTTTCTGTCCTCTCATCCATCTTCCACTTTCCTAATTGCTCATTCTTCTCCATTCTATTAACTAAAATCCTTCTCTGTTCTCTCGCTTTCCAATATCCACATGCCAATTGCAGAGACCATAAAACTAAGTTTGGACACTAGTAGGTATGTGTAGGATTGAGCAACATTGAACAGTCATGAAAGACCTCATGGTAGGCCTGGGTGTGCTGTAATTCTGCTACAGGAGCAGAAATGAAGTGTTCACATCAGAAGTGCTATGCAAAACATGCAAATGCCTCTCCTCCAGCTTGGTTTAACATGTTATCCCGCCCGCCCAGAGAGCAGAAAAAGGGGAAACGCCGCCGTTGCGGAGAGGGACTCCCTGTCTCGACCGGGAGCCCACGCCACCGGCTCCCGGGAGTTGAGACAGGTGGGAGAGCCATCGCCCCCCCACAGCTGACTTCGCTCTCTTGGCCGGCCCACCCAGAGAGCAGAAAAAAGGGGAGACGCTGCCGTCGCGGAGAGGGACTCCCTGTCTCGCCCGGGAACCCACGCCACCGGCTCCCAGGAGTGGAGACAGGTGGGAGAGCCATTGCCCCCCCACAGCTGACTTCGCTCTCTGGGCCGGCCCGCCCAGAGAGCAGAAAAAAGGGGAGACGCTGCCGTCACGAAGAGGGACTCCCTGTCTCACCCGGGAACCCACGCCACCGGCTCCCGGGAGTGGAGACAGGTGGGAGATGCTGCGGGTTGTCCTGGTTGGCCCCCTGGGATGCTTCGCTACCATCTTCTTGTTGTTGGCTAGGACTTGGGGCCAGCCGTGGCGGGCGGCTGGACTTGCCATGGTCTGGGCCTCGGTGGAGACGAAGAGGCTGGTCGGCTTGGAGCTCCAGGACTTGTGCACGCTTTTGTCCCACACACACCCCTTCTGGAAGGACTAAAAGGACTGTGCTGGGTATATTTTTATATTGTTATTTGACGTTTCAATTTTTTTTTAATATTGTGTACTCTTTGATGTGATTAACTGATGTTTAGGATTTTATTGTATTGTACCTTATTTGATGTATTGTTAGAAACTGTATTGTAGTGCACATGTAGTGCATATTGTAGTGTGTGTATATATATATATATATATACTAGCATAGGTTGCCCGGCGTTGCCGGGCTGTTAGAAACTGTGATCAGCTTTTTTGGGGTTTTTTGTGGATTAAAAAAAGAACAAAGGATAATATAATTGTTTCAAGTTGTTTTATTTAACCAAATAATGTTTTAGTATGTGATTTTTTTTGTTAATAGTTGTACCATAGGTAATATTTTTTAAAATGTGAAAGTACATGTTTTTTTACATTCAATGTTTTTAAACTGTGTTTAGATGTTTTGGGTTTTTATTTGAGTTAAAACTCAACAGAGGATGCTATAAATCTTTTTATTTTATTTATTTAACATATGTTTGTTATTTGTGTAAACTTTTGATTTATTGTTATGTTTTTGACTTGTTTTTACTCTTGTGGCCTCTAGGTGGGGCTTTTCTGTTTTTGACTTGTTTAATATTTCGCCCTGCAGGTGGGGCTGTTAGTGGTTTTGTTTTCGTTTCACGTGTTTTTTCTCTCCTGGCCTCTAGGTGGGGCTTCTTCCGGTAAGTAGTCTTTGTTTCTTCATTTCTGTCCCGATCTCGTGGAGGGAGGACGTGCTGGTGAGTTCTCTGGTTTTCTTTATTCTGGGGTTTTTCTTTGTTTTGTTTTTGTGGTGGTGGGCTGGGAGTTGTTTCTGTTTGTTCTTTTGTGGTTTGGTTGGGTTTTAGGTTTGTTTAATTGGTTTGTTTATTTCTGGTTTGTTTAATTTTTGTGATTTCATTGTTTATTTGTGGTAGTTGTGTTGTTAGAGTTAGGTATTCTCGTGTTGTAGTTAGGTGTTTTGTCTGTGCTTTTCTGGAATTGTGGATGTTTTTTGAGGATTTTGTTGTTTTCTTTTTTGTGTATTAATGGGTTTTTTAAATTATTGATTTATTTGTGTTTTATTAATTTTTATTAATGTTGGTGTTTGTTGTGTACTTTTGTGTGAAGAAGAGGCTGCCTGTCGGCTCCTCTTTTCCCCATTGCTGCTTTGAATTTTGTTTTCAATGCAGCAATGGGGAAAAGGAGGAGCCAGCAGTAAGCCCGCTCTTCCCCTGGTAAGGTTCGTTAGGTAGGTCGGGAGAGAAGGAGGCAGAGAAGAGCTATCTGCCTGACGATGGTTCTCTCCTCTCTGTCTCCTTTCTCTCCTGGCTTACCTAACCAGAGATCGGCAGGCAGCGATCCATAAGGGGTGGTGCTCTTCCTTGCGGATTGCTGGCTGCTGCTTTTGTATTACCTCCATCGGAAGTACAAACGCGGCAGCCAATCATTCGCCAGGGAGGGTGCTTCCCCTGACGAACTGCTGCCTGCTGCTGTTGTTTTCCCCCCACCTTGGCTCAACTTTCCTTGAGGCTGGCAGTGGTCTCTCTTTGTCTTCGGCGGGCTAGCGTGGAGGAGAGGGAGTCCAGCGGGTGTCTCGCGGTAGATTTTTGTTGGTGTTTGTTTTGCGAGGCACGTCTGCCTGCTGCGGACTTGTGCTCCTGTTGTGTTTTCAAATTTTATTTTTTGCGCGCCGGCTTTCTCAGCATTCTGCACGCTCACAGCGCGTAGGACACTGGGACTTTGAGTTTTGCGTTTTTGGTTTGCGTTCGTGTGACGGTTTTTTCCTGCACCTCGATTTTAATTGGCCACGCCTTGTTTCCCAACGTTCTTTTTGCTCGCACCTCTCAGTCTGATTGGCTGTGGCACGGCGTGGTGCAGAGAGCATTGGGAAGTGAAGTTCTTTTCCTTTTTTCACGTTCGTGGGGCTCTTGCCCCACTGGCGCCTTTCGCAACCATGCAGTATATATATATATATTTCTGTAATTTTTTGCGGACAGGGATTTGTAATTGTACTTTTGGTGATTGATTTTTTGCTGTATTTATTGTATGTTATGTTACTGTATTTCGTATTATTGTCCGCTATGTAAACCGCCCTGAGTCGGGTTCGCCTGAGTGAGCGGTATATAAGCGCGAAAATTAAATTAAATTAAAATTTAAAAATTCCACAATCTTCTAGGAGGCTCTTTTTATGTACCCCTATCAGTTACAATTCTCATATCATGAGAAGATGATTGTGTTATGGAAAATACAATAATGCTGGGAAAGGTTGGAGTCAGCAGGAGAATAAGAAGACCCAAAATGAGATGGATTGATTTCATCAAGGAACCACTGGGTTCAGTTTGCAAGACCTGAGCAGGGCTGCTGAGGGCAGATTTTGACGATCTCTCATTCGTAGGGTCATCATAGGAATATTTGAGATCACTTGACAACATACAATTATATAAAATATGGTTGTTAACCAATACAGTATACGCTTAATAGATTAGCTTCTAAATGACCATGTACTTTCCTGCATCTGCATTCTTGGTATGCTGAAAATGCATTTTTGAATGTAAACAAGAACTTCAATTCAGAAAATGCAAACAGGGTTTATACGAAGACATCATTGCTAAAGCATCTCATGTCACTGAAGCAGTGAGCTAGTTTTTGTTTTAAAAGTGCCTTGTTTCCTTGGCTATCAGAGCACTTGCAGAAAAAGGCATTCTGATAAATTTCTGATAGTACGTGCTGTCTCAACCAAGCACACATATAGCTTCTTTGGACTACGTCTTTCTCATGATTTCTTCAGGAAAACATTTTAAAGAAAATTGAAAGCTAAAGTTGAGCTAATTGACATGAACGATAAAGAGAAGTCCAGGTAGTATTATATTCCCATGGCAGCATTAAAGGATGCTTTCACTATTTACGTTCCAATCTTTGTGTGCCAAAAGTTTAAAATAGATTACCACAGATTTCATATGAGAAATGGGGGTGAGGGTGGGAACATACAAAAACCAGTACAGTACCAAATATTTAGGCTAATATCCTGGTTACAGTGACATGATTGCTCTTCCATGATATATTAATATTAATATTATTAATATATTGAAAACAAAACAAAATTGAAAACAAAAATTAGAATAGTCAAAGCAATGGTATTCCCAGTGGTAATGTACGGATGTGAGAGCTGGACAATTAGGAAGGCTGAATGCAGAAGAATAGATGCCTTTGAATGTGGTGTTGGAGGAGGGTTTTGAGAGTCCCCTGGACAGCGAGGAGAACAAATAGGTCAATCTTAGAAGAAATTAACCCTGACTGCTCATTGGAAGGTCAAATAGTAAAGATGAAGCTAAAATACTTTGGACATCAAATGAGAAGGGAGGATTCACTTGAGAAGGCATTGATGTTGGGAAAGGTGGAGGGCAAAAGAAGAAGGGGGAGGCCAAGGATGAAATGGCTAGATGGCATTGTAGACACAATGGGCACAGAGCTGGGAGGGCTGAGGGGGATGGTGGAGGACAGAGGCGCCTGGAGAACAATGGTTCATAGGGTCGCAAAGGGTCGGAACCGACTGTGCAACTGAACAACAACAAAAAATATTAATATTAATATTAATATTAATATTAATATTAATATTAATATTAATATTAATATTAATATTAATATTAATATTAATATTAATATTAATAATAATAATAATAATAATAATAATAATAATAATAATAATAATAATAATAATAATAATAATATTAATATTAATATTAATATTAATAATAATAATAATAATAATAATAATAATAATAATAATAATAATAATAATAATAATAATAATAATGTTTTTATTTATATCCCGCTTCCCTCAATCCAATGGACAACTCAAAGCGGCTAACAAAAAAAATATAAAGATACAATGTTAGGAATACAGATTACAGAAAATACAATATATCAACAATAACAACAATGTAATCAGAAAAAATACAATATTAAAGTTACAAAATTCCAAGCGACAAGGTCCACAAGTGACAGAACCACCAGCCCAACAGTTTCACTGATGGCCCTGGTGGCCCACGGCCCTTTATCCCTCCCGGTAATAGTGGGGAGAGAGAGACGGGGCCCTCCACAGCTGCGACGGTGCTCCAGACGGCGGTCTTCGGCCTGCCCCCGGCAGCCCATGACCCTTTATCCCTCCCCAGTAGGAGCGGGGGAAGGAGAGGTGGCCCCCTGCCCACAGCCTTAGTACAGTAAAACCCCAGCATATGACTGCCCTGGGTTACATTTGTCATGGGTTATGACCTCACATTTAATTAAAAATTCCCCGGGTTATGACTGATTTTCGAGTTATGATCATCCCCCACCCCCATAAAAGCAACCGAGCAATCTCCCTACCTTTTCCTCGCCGTTTGGGGACCTTAACCGATGATGGCGGTAGCACCTCCGGAGCAGTAAACACTGCTCTGTGACTTTGGGTGGGGGTGGGTGGCAGCCATCTTAAATCCTAAAATGGTGGTATCGGCAATTCTGAACTGCCAAGATTTCTGGGAGATGTAGTCCTGAACTCCAAAATGGCTGACACCACCATTTTAAGATTTAAGATGGCCACCCCCTCCACCTGAAGTCACAATGCAGTGTTTACTGCTCTGGAGGTGCCGTCATCATCATCGGATAAGATCCAAACTATGGCCTGTAGGCAAGATCCGGCCCCTGTACAGGCGCATTTTACTTCTGCTTCCAGGAGCAATGAGGGCAGCTCAGGCCAGATGAATTGGGATCAGGAGCCAGATCTACTCATGTAGGAATCGGGGCCACTGGGGTGGCCTTAAGGTCCCGGAGGAGACTGATCAAGTGACGACACGAGGCAAAAGGAGCGAGATCAGATCAGTACTTTATTGGAAAAAGGCAACATCATTTATAGGGAAGAAAGCGCAACGGTGGCAAAACTGTCATCAGACAGGAAAATTACCTCACCCACGTACCCGGGTTAATAGGGAACCTCTCAAAGGGAAGTTAATTAACTTGGACAAACATGGAGCAAGGAAGACCATTGTTTAGGGTTTAAGCAAGGGTAAATATGGCTGATATTTACACCGGGGATTACCTTGGCCAGAGGATGAGTGATTACTCTAATGGATAACTGGGGTCTGCGAGGTGCTTGCTCGACAGAATCGTCGGTCAGGCTACAAGCGGCCGAATTAATCCCTATCATTAATTCACCCCCCTTATGCCCTGACAAGGGCCAGAGGCCAGGAGTTTGCTCACTGGTTTAACCTCTGCCAGAAGCCACTGATGCCCAACCGGGCACGGGGAATCTTCATCTCCCCTTACTTTTTAATATTAAGAGCCTGACTGGCGACTCTGCGCAGAAGCATCATCAGCTGTTGATCGGGAATGACATCATGGGGTTTCTTCTCGGGGCGGCACTTCGAGATCAGTGAGGGAATACATTGCGCAAAGCAGCATAACACTATGCCTAGTATAGTCACCCCCACTACCACCTTGAGTACCATCTGAAGCCACCCCCAGGGGATCCATGACCACATCCAGCTCCACAATGAACTCCACCAAGCCCCCCATGCGGAACCCTCAGTGATGCCCTGGACTATGGTGTGGAGATCAGTGAGCTGACTTTGGATTTTCCGGGAGTTGTCAGTAAGGTTGAAACAGCACATACCGTGAAGGGATTCGCAACCCAGATGGTGCAACAATAAGAGGTAGTCGATAGCCGCTCGATTATCGAGGATGGCATGGCGAAGTTCCGCCTGCTCCTGATTGAGGAGTGCTATCGCTGTGGAGGTATGGTTGATGGCTTTTGCCAAACCGCAAGCCAAGCGACCAATTCTCCGTGCGTTGCCGACGGCTAAGCCTGGCACGCCAACTATACTGACTGATAGTGAGACGTATTCGGCTGGGCTTAGGACTCTAAAGCTGCTGTCACATGAGCTGTCTAGTTGGGTGGTGCGAGTGCGCCTGATGGGTGCAGAAACATTTGAAACATTTGAAACATGTGGAACATTAGAAACGTTTGTGCTTGGAGCAACCATATCCCTAGTGGGGAGCAACAGTGTCAACCGGCTAAGGCAACATGTGGAATCTGATACATTTGCAGGAATATAATTGAAGGTATACTGGTTGCATGTGAAGAACCACCCTGAGGGTAGGGTGATATGGGCAGGTAACGAACCAATTGTCTCTGGGTTTGCACAAGTCCAGTTGCTGCTGCCGGTATCAAGGCAGCTGCGCTGGGTCCGGCTGCCTGTGGCGCAGCCGATTATTTGTGCACAAGTAGAGTTCGGGCTGGCCGCCACTCGCGGGGTGTGAAGAGTGGCTGCATCAGCCGGCAAAGTCATGGTGAGCCGCAATCCCCCCCAGCGAGCGTAGGCTGCAAAAGTCGCCGGGAGGTGCGGTCCGAAAATCTTCTTTAGCAGCCAGTCCCCATCCCTGGCGCGTGCGTCGAGAGTGTGGCACACTGGGATGAGACAGGTGCTGAGGATTGAGGCAGAACCAATGTCCTGCTTCAGGCAAAAATCGGACTGGTTGACGAGACCCGCCAACCTTGCCCACAAGTTGTAGTGCATCCGTGCTGAAAGGTCTTCACCGGGCGGCAGGCCGTTGGCCTGAAGTGAAGCGGCCTGAACGCCTCCCCCCAAAAGCAGGGCGAGGGCCAGGATGAGGGTGAAGATCACGGAGTTGGCATTAATCTGGGCAAAGACTGCTGCAACGAAGTGCTCCGGTGTCGGCTCCATCTCCTCGCGTTGGAGGGCGTCCTCGGCCTCTCTGCAAAGGGTCTTGACCATCCCCCAGGTGATCCTCTGCGCTTGGGTCCGCAGCCGCCGCTTCTCCTGGTGGGTCTCCTCGGTCAGGGTGAGGTCCTCCATCTCTGGGATCGGACTCGGGTCGGTCTGGGTCCACGCCATGAGGTTCCAAATGGGGCTTGACACACCGGGCCGGAATCCACACGACACCTGTTGGAGACATAATTGCAGCATACCCTCTCCCCCAGGTTATGAGCGGCACCGGGCCCCTCCAAGATGGTTCCGGTGGCACTCGGTACCGGACCATAGGTCGCGGGAGAGCTTCCGAACGGCGGAAGTGCTTCTCCTGCGGCGTACAGTCCGAAAAAACATTGAGGTGATTGTATGTGAACAACACCTTATTCAGACAAAACTGTGAATTGGTCCCTGTGAATTGGGGAGGGCTGGTGGCTCCCCCTTTCTGTTTGTTTGTCAATATAGGACTTTAGCGTCCGATTGACCCGCTCTACAATCGCCTGCCCTTGCGGATTGTAGGGAATGCCAAATGTATGCTTGATGTCCCAGGTGGCCATGAAGGTGGCCAACTGCCTAGAGCAGTAGGACGGGGCGTTGTCCGTTTTCACGTGCCGCGGCTTGCCCATTGCCGCAATGCAGGACAGGAGATGCTGCTCCACGTGGGAGGCAGTCTCCCCCTTCTGCGCCGTCGCCCAAACGAACTGGCAAAAAGTGTCTATGCAGACGTGCATGTACTGCCATCTGCCAAACTGCGGCACATGCGTGACGTCCATTTGCCACACCTGATTGGCCTCTGTCCCCCGCGGGTTAACCCCCCACAAGGGCCCCCCCGGCGCCCCTGCACAATGCTGGCACGAGCGTACTATACCCTGGGCTTGAGTAAGTGGCAAATTGAACTGTCTGGCGAGTGCCTTGGCGTTTTGGTGAAAAAAGGCATGACTTTGAATTGGAGTAGTGAAAACTCCCAAAACTGAACGTTGCTGAATTTCCTTTGCCGCCGCATCCGCTCTGCTATTGCCCGCGGAAATCGGACCCGGTAGGTCTTGGTGACTTCGGATGTGGGCAATATAGAGCGGCTCCGTGCGGTTTCGCAAATGAAATTGAGCAGTGAGAAACAGGCTAGGCAGATTCTTGTCTATCGCGGGAGTGATGTAAGCTCCCGGCAGACTGTGAAGCAAATTCCTTACATACAGACTGTCAGTTATGATATTTAAACGTTCCTTGGCGAAGGTGCGCAAAGCAAGGTTCACGGCTGCCAACTCCGCCCGCTGTGCGGACTTCTGTGGAAGAGTTAGCAGCGTGTGCCAAGCCTCGCCCTCCTGCCAGTCAGGACACCATAAGTGCGTCCGCCATCAGAAAAAACCGTCCTGGCCCCCTGAAGCGGGACCAGCGAGAGCAATTCGAGCAAGCTGACTGTTCCTGTTTGAAGCGAGACGAGTCTGGGGTCTTTAGGCAAGTGGTATGCCAAGCTTCCAGTGAATCCTTCCAAAGCTATCGGAAGTGAGTCACCTAGCTGCATCAACTGCTGAATTTGTTCCTTGGTGAACGGGACTACGATCTTGGCTAAATCGTGCCTAGAAATGTCCCTAGCTCTCAGCCTGCCGCGGTAGATCACCGCGGAGACCAGTTCTTGGGGGCGGAACAATGTTCCAAGATGAGGTGTTAGGCAAGTATACCCACTCCACAATTTTCGCTCCCTTCTCTGAGTCTACTCCTAGCGCCCCAGTGAACATGGATCCCGATCGCACGATGTACAGATTCAGGATTGGGGCATAGGGCCCCTGGGTGATCCTATCTACCCATCTTTGGCTGAGAGCTTGGTTAACTTTCTCGAGCGCCAAGCGCGCGTCTCGAGAAATTTTTATCCGGTCTGCTGGCTGCTTACCTAGCGTTAGCAGCGAGAAGAGCGGTTTCAAAAGATCCGTATCCAATCGAAAATACGGTCTGGCCCAATTAATGTTCCCTAATACCTGCTGTAATTCTACCAAGGTGACTGAGTCCTGTAGATTGATCTGCGGCAAAACTGGTGCTGCGAAAGAGCGGAGAAGCCGATGGCCCAAGTATGAGAAGGGCTCGGTTCTCTGCACTTTCTCCGGGGCAATGAGTAACCCTTTGTCCCCCAGGCTGGCCTGGAGGTCTGAAAACACTTCGCTGCCAAGCTTTGGCAATGCTACCAAAATATCATCCATAAAGTGACAAACTAAGGCTTGTGGGTAGAGGTTTCGAAACTTTGCCAGTGCGTCGTGAACGTAAATTTGGCACAAAGTGGGCGAATTGAGCATGCCCTGTGGCAAGAATTTCCACGCGTAACGCTGCGTGGGCTCGCTGTGGTTCACGACCGGCACGGTAAAGGCAAACCTCTCCCGGTCCCTGGGGTCTAAGGGGATTGTATAAAAGCAATCCTTGAGATCTACGACTAGGATCTCCCACCCCTCGGGAATCATATTCGGATTCGGGATGCCTCATTGAAGCGGACCCATTGGCTGTATGCATTTATTGATCTCTCTGAGATCGTGGAGGAGTCGCCACTTCCCCGACTTCTTCTTAATAACAAAAATTGGTGAATTCCAAGGGCTTGTGGACTGTTCTATATGTCCTGCGTCTAGCTGTTCCTTAACTAGCTGCTTGAGAGCAACCAATTTCTCCCCTACTACCGGCCATTGTTCTACCCAGACCGGAGTATCGGTGAGCCATTTAAGTGGCAACACCATTACCCAAAGGTAAGGGTGGCACCGTACTGCTGCAGAATGTCTCACCCCCAAAGGTTGATGTGCACGTCAAGAATGTGCGGTCGGATCACCGCCGTGCCCTCAGCCCTTGGGATTGTGACTTCTACCCACTCTCGGCTCCTAAACGCTTCCTGAACGCCGCCTACCCCCCACACATCGGAGACCGGCTCAATGGCCCACTCCCTTGGCCACTGGCTTCTGCTTATCACACTGACATCTGCTCCGGTATCTAACAGGCCTGAGAACGATCGATTATTCAGAAATACCTCAATAACCGGGCGCTGTTTCCACTCAATGTTGGTCTCCACTGTCGCTAAGACCTGGTATCCTTGCGCTGCCTCACTGGCGCTCGAGCGGTCCTCTGACCGGGACTCGAAGCTGTCACTGAGCCCTCCCTGGCTCTCTGCTGGCGAGCGACATGGAACCATGATCAGTTGCGCTAAGGTGTCTCCTTTAGGGATGGTTTGGGGCAGGTGTGTCCAAAGCTGAACTTGGAGAACGCCCGAAAAATTGGAGTCAATGACTCCTGGAATTATAAAAATTCCGCGTGCACCAGCTACACTACGGGGCAAAACTAAACCTATAAAGCCTCTGGGCAGGGGTCCCATGTACTGGGAATCGACCAGATAGACTGTGCCTGGCAGGTCGCATGTGACGTCCGCCTGGCAAGTCAATTCTAGTCCCGCGCTGCCCCTGTGGCTGGCCTGTGCCCTCGCACTGTCTGGGATGGGGTTGGACTCTACTCTGGCTCTGGGGAGTTCTGGGTGAAGGACGCCTCTGTTTGGACTGGGGCCAGAGACATGCCCGTGTTCCGGTTTCCCAAATTCTGGCAATACCTGGCCCAATGATAGCCTTTCTTGCACTTCGGACAGAGGCTGTTCGGAGCCTTGGGACGGCTGGACTTTTACCCGCCTCCCTTGGATCGGCACTCCCTAGCGAAGTGACCGATCTTGCCACAATTGTGGCATGCTCCTTTGCTCTTACCATTAGGTCTTTTCCCTCCTTGCACCGCTGCCGCTAGCAGACCCATCTTATAGGATTCTGTGCCAACGTCGGCGCAAGCTCTAATCATGTCCGATAGGGTCAAGTCAGGACGATTGCCTAGGGACTGCAAGATTCTACGGCAGTCCAAGTTGGCATTGTCCTTGGCTAACTTAATCATGAGCTCTTCCTGGGCTTGCTCATTATCAATCTGCCTGCTAATGGCTTCTTCCAGGTGATTGATGAAGTCCATGTAGGATTCCTGGGCTCCCTGCTTGATGGAGGTGTAATTTTTAGCCGCTTTGCCAGTGGCTGGGATCTTAAAGTAAGCCCTAAAGGCTGCCTCGGCTGACATCTCGAGAGTGGCGAGAGGCAGGTTGATCTGAGCATTGATTGACTCGAAATTACCCGAGCCATACAGCTGCTCAGGAAGCACCGCGCCTCCCATCCTGGCAGCCCGAGTCTGCGCCTCTAGGCGGAACTCGCTGTCCCAGATCATGTACTGGCTAGGGGTCAGCATCATCCTCATGACTGCTTTCCAATCATGGGGGATCCACATGGTGGTCTCGCACACCTGCTGAAGCGTGCCCCTAGTAAAACGACTTTGGAGCCCTGTTTCTGCAATTGCCTTCCGCATAGCCATGAGCAGCTTATATGGGACTGGGGAATGAACAATCTGCTGTGCGCCCGTGAGCGCGTCCATTTCCATGCGGATTGGACATATCTGTCTGAGCTCAGCTAGTTCTTCTGCTGGCAATTCCCCCTTCCTAATCTCCTCTTCAATTGTGCGCTGAAGGGGACTCTTGGTAACTCGGGAACCCGAAGCTGTCAGAGGAGCGCCTGCGCTTCTCATGCCCTGCATTCCCTCGGTGACGTCTGCAGCTGTCACCGCGGGAAGGCTCCCTGCGCTACTCTGCTGGTACTTGAATGTCGGATAGAGTGCGGTGGGCGCAGTCGGCTCGACTGGCTGTACTGATGACTTCTCTAACGGGGGTTCTTCCGCTTCTATCCGGACTGGTTCGATCTCAGCTAAGAGTTTCCTACACTTCCTCCATGTGCTAACTATCCCTCCTGGGGCCTTCGGGGGTTGCTGAATGCAGTCTCCTATCCGATCCCAGAGCTGTAGGGTCAACGTACCTACTTCTGGGTAAAGCAGGCAGTGTTCCCTAAGGTACGCCAAAAGTCTCGCTAGTTCCCTGCTGTGAAAGCGTAACTTAAATACCCTGGCCAGGATTTTAAACTCTTCCTCATGAGTTTTTTGGCTAGCGGACGGACTCTGTCCCTGAGAACAAGTCCCCATATTACCTGCGAGTTGTCCTCTGAAGTTTCCTCCTCGGGACGGGTTGACGCGTCTGGGGGCAAGGTAACTGGTTTTGGCGACGATCGTCTGGGTGGAGCTCGGAGCGTGGCCTCCTGCCACGGGCCCTCGGCGGCCTCTGCGCTGTCAGGGGCTCACAGCTGCCCTGAGCGGAACGCGTTTTTCCCTTTGGCGCAAGTCTCCCCGAAAGCCGGGAGCAAAGTGCAGGAATGCCTCTCTTGGAATGCCTCGTCGCTGGCCGTCCTTCTGACCGACTGGCTGCCGGCCAGAGCGCTGCGCTGTCCTCCGGGCGGACAGGTCGTGGCTCAAGCGTGGAACCGGACCGCGTGGTTCGCTACTCGTGAGTAGACCTCTCCTGGGCCGCTTTACTCACGAGTAAATCACGTCTCGGGGTCACCAGATGTAGGAATCAGGGCCACTGGGGTGGCCTTAAGGTCCCGGAGGAGACTGATCAAGTGACGACACGAGGCAAAAGGAGCGAGATCAGATCAGTACTTTATTGGAAAAAGGCAACATCATTTATAGGGAAGAAAGCGCAACGGTGGCAAAACTGTCATCGGACAGGAAAATTACCTCACCCACGTACCCGGGTTAATAGGGAACCTCTCAAAGGGAAGTTAATTAACTTGGACAAACATGGAGCAAGGAAGACCATTGTTTAGGGTTTAAGCAAGGGTAAATATGGCTGATATTTACACCGGGGATTACCTTGGCCAGAGGATGAGTGATTACTCTAATGGATAACTGGGGTCTGCGAGGTGCTTGCTCGGCAGAATCGTCGGTCAGGCTACAAGCGGCCGAATTAATCCCTATCATTAATTCACCCCCCTTATGCCCTGACAAGGGCCAGAGGCCAGGAGTTTGCTCACTGGTTTAACCTCTGCCAGAAGCCACTGATGCCCAACCGGGCACGGGGAATCTTCATACTCGGGGGCCAGATCCAGCCAACAGGCCATAGTTTTGGGCATCCCTGGTTTAAGCAGAGAAAATGGCAGCCTAAAAAAATCTATCTCATGCTATTGCAAAACATCTGTTGCAAAACAGATTGCAAGATGCTTTTTACTTCCACTTCCAGTAGGAGGAACCACATGATCAGTCTGCTAAACCACATGACTGGCCTGCTGAACCACGTGACCGGCCCACTGCCCAAAAAGTTTGGATACTCCTGCCTTAGGCTGTGTGTTTCCCCCAAGTGTTCAACCTTGAAAGAGCTGCAAAGGTTGCTGAAACAATCAACATGAACATGTAAAGGGAATCTCCTTGGAAAGACAATGTGATGACTCGCTGCTTTTTACATTTAGTTTAAAACCACTTAAGCTTGCAAAATCCTGAATAACTAAGAAATTAAACAATACCTCAACAGGCTCTTTTCTGATAGATTTATTGATCAAATGGGTCCATTTTGTTAAAAAATATATCTTGACTATACTGGTAAAGCTCCCAATTACTCCCAATGTTGAGTCATGATATTCTATATATATGCTGACATTGTTGAAGGGAGAAAATGCAGACCAGCTATGACACCCTTTAAAACAGTATAGATATTACTCTTTGGAGCCTCTCATACAAGCTAGGCACGTGGCAGCTCAGTTTGCCTTTCACTGCAGGTCCGACAGATATTCAGCTGAAATTTCTGTTAATAACACAGCAATCATGTTATGGTGTTAGAGAATCAAGTAAGTAAGTAAGTAAGTAAGTAAGTAAGTAAGAAAGAAAGAAAGAAAGAAAGAACGAAAGAACGAACGAACGAACGAACGAACGAACGAACGAACGAATATGCATTTGCCAGTTTGTGTTTTGGACAAAGTGGTGAAAAGTAAAGATATTTCTGTGAAAAGAAGTCAGTGTTGTTAATTGGACAGACAGTTTATGCTCTATCAGGCAGGGAAAAGGTAGAGCTAGATGAGAAAGATCCTTTCTGATAGCTAGTGCATACAGGTTCTGTCTGTAGTTGTGAACCTTTAATTAACTCCAACAACCATGGTGTCGTTTGTCTTTGTTCTAGGACTAGGCTGGCAAAGATCCTTTCTACTAGCCAGTGTATACAGGTTGTGTCTGTCTCACTGGCTCCTTCCTAACTGGTCTGTGGATTTCGAAAGGTCAGCAAAGGCCATGTTGAATGTGAGATCTCTAATAAACAAAGCACAACTATCCACTTTCTAATTCTAGATAATCTCCTGTTACTGAAAATCTATTACTAGATAAGGAAGTCAAAACAGCATCATTCTAGGGTTGGAACTGTGGGTCTGGGAAGTAAATACTTGAAGACATCTGGTGCCTAACATATTAGGAATGTGCATTCCATGTCAGAGAGGTTAGGCTGGGAATTTTATTCAATTTCTTGGCTATTAATCTGCCCAACAGATTGCCTGAACAAGCTGGTTGGACTAGTCTCGGGAAGAACTGTGTGTTGCATTCCATAGCAAAATCTGCTGAGTTTGAACTGTGAGGGTGGAAGAAAAGTGAGATTGATCTAAAGCTTTGAAATGTTAACGGCTTTTTGGTAGCAATTCCTTCCCCACCACCACCAGCCATGTAGAATTGTAAGTGTTCCTGTGCTCTTGCTGAACCTCAAAAATATTGTTTATCAATATTGTGCTACAAAGTTATTTCAGAGATTATGGATTCAAGGTTTCTCCTCCGCATTAACAGAGCTTTCTTTTGGCCCTGCTATAGTGATAAAATCCTAATTGTTAATAGGAGAGTGGAATCTCGTTCCACATAAGAGCCAGCTCGTAATGTAGCTTTGGTCAAACCCAGAGAGCCTTCAGTAGAAAGGCAGAAAACAGATTTAAAAAGAATTCTTAATGCTTCAGTTTGCTGAAAGTTGTGTGGTATAGTGAGAGCCATTGTTGAGTATTGATCAGAGTGCTGGACTAGAATGGAGGAGCTTGGATTCAGTTCTTCACTCATCCATGAAACTCACTGTGTTATCTTGAGCCCATTACAGTCTCTCAGCCTGACCTACCTCACAAGGTTGTCAAGAAGAAATGCCAGGAGACATGCTATAATGTGACAGTTAATTCTTTAGAAATAAGATCAAAAATAAGATCAAAAGTGGGCAAGATATCTAGATAAGGAAAATTGGGAAAAGGCACCCCAAGCTCAACATGTTTGGGGTATGATATTAACCACAGATGGAGAATCTTTAGCCTTCCAGAACACAATGAACTACACCACCCATTATCCCTGACCTTTGATTATGCTGGCTGAGACTGATAGAAGTCTGTCAACATCTGGAAGACCATGGATTCCCCACACACATTGAACACCTCCATTCTGGGAGTAACCCTATTTAGCTCATGTGACTCTTGCACCTGAGTACAGTCAAAGCCCCTCTCTTACCCACAGTCTTTAAGATGGTTTTAACTTGCACTCTGATGCAATTATGTATATGAATTCTGTGCTTACTGCAAGGCACCCTTGTCTACATCAGTAGAAATTGAGGTATTGTTTACATAAGCAGTTATGCCAAGGTGAAAACAGTGCAAAGAAAGCGCTTAATTTAACACTTCTCCCTCCACTGTTAAAAGCAGAATTTAGAATGTTTTGTGTTATACAAATCCTTAGAATTAGTACATAAAGGCTTTTTCATACTTTAGAGAGTGTGTCTCTTTGTGTATGAGAGAGAAGGAGAGAGTTAGCATGCTCAGCTTTCTTTTAAGGCTTTTGTTCACTCATGGATGCATTTCTCCTGAAGGGAAAATTTCTCAAGCCTATCATTATATGACATTCTATTTTCCTTAAAGTTTTGCTTCGCCCATTCTCAAATGGAGTTTTTGTTGTGGTTGCTGTTCAATTGAGTTCAATACAAAAAAATGCACAGACACATGCATCCCAGCTAGAGTTTCTTCCTCTGCAGCTTTATTCAGTCACACACTGTTAGCTGACTAAAATGTTGCACTGAGAGAGAAAGCTGAGCTTAGAGTCAGGCCCAGCCTCCCAAGGTCAGTGCCAGAATTTGTAATTAGGCAGCTCTTGTAGAGAATTGTTTGGGAGGGGAAAAAAGAACTTTCCCCTTGCTGTGAACTGAATACCACAGCAGAACGAGATCCCTAGAAAGCAGTGCTTCATTATCTTTTGTTATTTATCTTCCCTCTTATTGTTTCCTTCTTAATCAATGCTAACTCTCACCAAAGGCATCTTACCTCCAGCAAAGACAGATAAATAGCACTGCTTGCCCTACCCGCTACACTGCCCTGAGGATGATCCAACAGAGATTGCTGTAAAAACAGCACCACTGGTTGGTCTCTCACACACTCCCCTTCATATGTGTGTTTGTGTCCATGTATGTGTATGGATTTTTTTTTCAAAAAAACTGCTGATTGCATAAAATGTGTTTTTCTCAAGTAGCAACAGGTAAAGAACCTGAAGAATTAGCTTTGCACCTAGACATGGGAGGGCACAAAATACAAGTAGACAAATGCAGCCAGCATGTGGCACCACCTGGTGGATACTTCTCTGGTCCATGATTAACTCTATTTCTATAAGAAAAGCAATACAGTAGTTCCTAAAAATTCTAGCACCTGGAACACACCAAAGTTATCTGATTTTGGAAGCCAGGGAAGGTGAGACCTGGATGTTACTCAGGAGGAACACTATCAGAGGATGCTGGGAAGAGTAGCAGCAGAGGGTTCTGCCTGAACCCTGTCAAACTGTTGGCAATGAAAGTTAACTAGGTCTATAAGAGTTTCTTTATCTTCTTCCTCTTCTTCTTCAGGCGCCATATCCATTCTGGATATTGGTTATCATCATGGCAAAAGTCTTCCTGTTCTTAACTCCTTGGAAAAGTTCTTCAGAGGACATGCCATACCAGTCTCTCAGGTTCTTCAGCCATGAAGTCCGTCTCTTCCCAGGCATCTTTCCTTGCAGAGCGAGTTGGAGTATTCTATTCTTTATGTTCTTCCTCATGATATGGCCAAGGTATTGAAGCTTTCTTAAAGAGTTCTTGTTCTTTATTCATTCAATGCAATACTTCTATGTTAGTTACATAGTCAACCCATGATATCCTTAGCAGCTGTCCGTAGTTTCTTTAACAGGAAAAAATAACCATACTTATGGCAGATATAGATCTATTTTATTCAGAAAACAGACAAAGAAGTGGTTTCTCCTTTCAAGAGTGATTGAGCAGTGATTCTGATTTAATTCATCCACTATATCAAGAGTTAGGATTGGAAGCTTCTATGGAGTTAAATCAGATGTCTTCTGAGAGTTGTAATTAGCATAGGAGTAATAACTTTTGAAGCACTCATAATGTTCAGATATTCAAAATGCTGTAACTGCTCCATGCCTCCATGAGTAATCAAAAACTGTAGGCAGCTATAGTCCTAGCAGTCTTAATCTCCACCAACTGGAAATCTTTTGTAAAGTTACTAGGTCTTAATTGCATGTTCAGTCATTCTCAAATATCCTGCTGATACAAAACTTCACTTTGTGAGAATCTAGCTCCACTGCACTTCTAATTGTAGTCCAACACATGAGATGGGCATTAAAATCAGAAAACCAGACTGTCATTTCAGGGTATTGGGAAATTAAACACTTCCTCTTCTCCAAGGAAGAGCAGGGGAAGTAAACTTTTTTACACTGTATTAGGGCAATGCAGATGGAGCAACATGGATTTTTTCTTCCACTTTTCTTTGACTTCTCTTAAAAGTTTGGTTAAGAATCTGTCCATAGCCAAATTCATTGCCTATTTCAGAACAATCACAAAGAAAGAAAGAAAAAGGAGGGGAAAATCCCTCTTCTTTCTCCACCTCACTTCTGGAAGGAAATTTTCCTCTCTTTTTATAATTGTGATGCAGGGCATCAGTACTCCCCAAATGTGGTATGTGATTTCTGGGGAAAGGAGCAAACCAGTACAATGGACCAAACTGCAGAAAAAATGCCTGTCTGATTGCACCTTTCATTATGGAAGCCATTTCCTCAACAGTGTATTAATTATTCCTTCATGAAGAAAATAACTGCATCCTGCAGCTACAAAAGTTTTCATTCTAGCTGGCAGGAAAATGTCTATGGACTACTTTCCATCATTTAGGCCTATCTGCCTCCAACACATTCTTCCTTTCAATGCCCATATTGATGTACTTGTGTTCTGAAATTTTTGATGGGATACCACCAGCTAACATTCTTTAAGTACTCACCATTATTCCAATTGATCATCCCAAAGATATTGTGTTCTGGGAGGGAGATGCAGTTCTATATTGTATGTATACATGTAAGTTTTATTTACCTCCTCTGCATCCATTGCACAGATGGATGAGCTTTTCCTGAGTTTTGTGCAAGAGGCTTTCAACTACTTTTTTGCACAAGTATGCATGCCATTCATTATGAACAAGATCATGGGGAGCAAATGGACCATAATGCTAGAACATGTGGAGCAAAAGCATACTGACTCTTGTCCTTCACTTTTGTGCATATATTTCAGTCACCTCCCATATCCATGGGTTCTGTATGCACAGTTTCAGTTATCCACAGATCTAAAAATAGACCATAAAATCCCTGAAATGCATAAGATATATGTATTTCTACAGCTCCCCATGTGGCTTAGTGGTTAAGTCGCTGAGCTGGAGACTGGAAGGTCAGGTTTTGATACCTAAGAGCTGCACTTGAAATCCTTTCAACCCAGAGTAATCTCTGACACAAAATTATTATTATGACACATTACCAAAGATGGCCACTAAAACCCACTGTCTGCAATGCACTATTTACAAGGAAGAGAGACATTTTGGTAGCTCTCATGTAGATTGATAGAGATATTTGAAACAACTCCCCTGCTTCTATGACTCAGATATCTGTGTTGAATACAGTGTTCGCTGTCATTAGCAGTTTCATGTATCCACAGAAGGTCTTGTAACATATCCAGGGGAGAGATCTGTATTATTATAATATTTCACATTGCTCAGCATTTTGCTGCAGGGAATGGATCAAAGGATCAAGCTTAGCAGCGAAGTCCTGAAAATCTGTGGATGAAGTGACAGGTTTTCAAAACAGGAAGTGAATTAGCACCTAGTGGCAACTGCTTTAAAATGGTAACCAATGATTTTGGAATAGCTCCAGTTCCTGAAATTACTACAAGGAGGAAGATAATTTGGTCTTGCTGCCATAGTGTTTGTATTTTGAAATCTTTGAGGGGTTTTTTGTTGATGGAACTCCAACTTCTGTGAGATATATCTTCCTTTGTTGTTTATCCAAAAGTATGATATCCAATTTGTTAAAATCAATTGGTCTTGGTGATGGTGAGTATTTAGTCTTATTTCTTATGCATGGATAGTAAACCTTGGTCATAAAATGGCTAATATTTTGTCCTTTTTATAATGAAAGAACTTATGAGAAAATAGGGAGGGAAAGCCATTGTATTCATAATATGAGAATTTCAATACCAGTGGATGACCTTCCATACAGAGACCTTGGAGAGTGGGGGAGTGAAATAAATACTTCCAAAGCATAAGAATTACTGGAAAGTATCTTCATTTTGTCTTTCATCAATTGTGTAGGCGTTTCACTTGAAGCACAGTCCTTTAGACACTGATGGAAAGAGCATTAAGCAAAGAATGAGTGCATAATTACTTTTCAGACAGCACATTTCTGTGAGCACTACACACACAAAAACCAGGTGAACAAAGTAGGAACATTCATATCATATATTAATGTTCTTAGATATATTACAATGAGCCATTATGCTCCAGGAGGTATGCAAAGATCCGTTCATCTGAAAGATTTTTAATTATATACAGACTTTCATAAATGCATCCCACGGCTTCAGAATGGCAAATAACATTCCATGCTTCTTAAAATACATTGTTCCAGAATTATTTTTCTTTCTTTAATCAAATTTGTATAATGCAGCTTCCCCATATAATGGGAAATTTCTTGGCAAACATAGGATGTAAATATATTGATTTGGACCAGAATTTCAAAACTATGTTGAGTTGTAATGTTGGAAAACCTAAATCTTTTCCCCAGAGGGTCACATAATGAATAACTTCTTCCTCTGCAGATATTGTATTTTTAATACAAATGTATTTACAGATAAGTGGTGAATAAAGCAGGGATTCCATAGCTGAATCTCTTAGTTTGGTAAATGAATTGCTATGTGCCATCAAGTTGTTTCTGACTTATGAAAATTTAAACAAGGTTTTAATGTATGTAAGATGTTCAAGGACTGGTTTAGCACTGCCATCTCCTTCACCAAGTTTACCACTCTACCCACTATACCAGTGGTTCCCAATCTTCTGAGACATAAGGGTTGCATTAGAGTGCCCAATGCCTAAAGAGGGTCACATCTTAAATCAAAATGTTACAAAATTCTTAACTTACCCATCTAGATGAGAAGCAAACATTTAGAGGTCAATAAAATAAATAAATTTTGTGTCAGAAATTACTCTGGGTTGAAAGGATTTTTGCTGGACAAACTCCTCTGCTCAGGGGATGCCTGAATGAGGCTCCTTTCATGTCCCCAAGATCCGTCAATCAGCACTTAGGTATCGAACCCCAACCTTCCAGTTTCCAAGCTCAGTGTCTTAACCACTCAACCACTGCAGTGCTGCTAGAGGTCAATGAAGAAATGTTATTGTTATGGATAACTGAACTCTGTTGGCTAGCAAAGCGCCCAAAATGGCCAAAAAGGCTCCATGGACAAAACCCTTGCTCAGTGCATTATAATGTCCTCTTTTCTTTTATCCCAAGGAAATAAGTTACTATGTCTTCAAAGTTGGTTCATTCTATTTGGTGTTCTGTTAGCATCAGCTGTAATGTAATTTTAGTATTCACTCTTGTACAAAGAGGGATTGAGTTGTCTCCCAGGAAAGGCATTTCCAGTGACACATGGTAAGATATTTAGAATTAATTCTGACAAGAGAGTTCCAGTTTTTGTGGCTGAGTTCAGCAAAAGAGAGATTAGAACGCAAAAGAGAGAAAGAAAAGCCACTTACAAAAACTTACCAGTAACCACAATTTGCTTGACTCAGGAATGCAGGCTGGGGGACAAATTTTTTACATACTAATTCTAAGCTCTCAGTCCAGTCTTATTTTCTGAAGGATACAACTTCTTTCTTCGTCTGGTGTCTCCTTGCCTTCAGTTTTTCACACTGCTTTTGGAATCATACTTCAGTTATCTAAATTAAATAGATCTAGCTAACCAAAAGAAAAACAGGTCTCTGTACTGGAACATTTTGTGCTTCCAGAGAATGCCTCAGGCATTCTGACTGATACTGGTCACAGCTGTTATGGACAATGGTGAGAGTATATGTCCAGATCTTTTGCACAGATAATGTGAGATATTCATATGTATGTATGAGACTGCAGTGGCTTAGTGGATAAGACGCATAACTTGATGACTGGAAGGTCAGCAGGTCAGCAGTTCGAGACCCGAGTACTGCATCATGGAGTACGCTCCTGTCTCTGTCCAAGCTCCTAGCAGTTTGAAAGCAAGAAATTGCAGGTAGATAATTAGGTGGGAAGGTAAACAGCATTCCGTGCACTCACGTGTCTAGTCATGCCTGCCATATGTCTACAGAAACGTCTGTAGACACAGACAGCACTGGCTCTTTGGCTATAAACAGAAGTGAACACTGAATTCTAGAATTGGATACGACTGGCTTTATCCTAAGGTATCAGAACAATATGTAACAAAAAAAATTAAAGGAAGCCACAATATAATATAATGAAATCATGAGTTCTCAAATAAAATTATAAAATAAGCTAGACATATGTCATAGTAGGGCAAGCTATACTCATGTTGTGTCTTAAGCTTTAAAATGAAGAGTCCAACGAGCAATGAATCAAACAACAATGCAATGGTTTATTCGCTACTCTTGGAAATAACACTACAGCTTAACTAGACTGCGCTTGTTCCTATATTCTGTTACCCGGGATTAGTTCTGCCCCTGCACCTACTGAAGGTAATCCACACGTGTGTGTACCATGCGAGCGTGCGAACCAAGACCCAACGCCCTATTTGCAAGCAGTGCTTACATAGCGTCCAAGCGGCCATTACCCCATGTTACAAGTTAGCAATCTTTTGGACAACCTTAATTAACCAATCAGTAATGCTATATTCAAACAATGACGAATCCCCGCTAGGATCCAAAATAGTAACCAATCAGGTATTGCACATTTGCACACCCATTTTACCTTTAACTGGAATGGCGCAAGTCGCCATTTTAACACATTATGATAAGTAATAATAACACTGAATATTATCTTAATACACAACAACTCACCAACATCATACTTTAAAATGAGTCAGATTTAACATACCCTGAAGTGGTAGCAATGTTGGTGCTATATATAAAGCCTTATGGGGAGATCATTCCAGAGATGAGGTGTAACCCCAGTGATGGGCTTTTATTTAGTACCTATAAAGTAATTCTTTCCTGTCAAAGGAAGCTGCAGAAGAACCTCCTCTGAAGATCTTAAAATGGAGGGAGGTCTTCCAAGAAAGAAACTAGCTTTTTGTCCTGTTGAATCAGAAGAAACTCTTGTCTGCAGAAGCCCTGGAAGGGGGTATTTTAATTTTTAAACATCAAGGTTTTTATCACTTGCTTCAAAACCAGTGGTGTCAACTGCAATTGTTATATCTCTGCGTATTTAAAGATTTGTAATCTCATGTTTTTAAAAGCTCATTTTGACCATTTATAATGTCCTTTTCAGACATTAGGCATAGCATAAGACTGGTCTCTTCTAGAGACAGGCTTCAATTATAATCACAACTCATTTGCTTTGATGACTGGGTGTGATTCTCTTGGTAGATTTGTTCAATACCTGTTTTGTGGTACATTATTTAGAGGATTTGCAGACATTCAGTTTACTTCTCTGTCTGGCCCCTTCACACAGCAAATGTTTGCCATTCCCATAGAAAGTGGGAGCAAATGTTGTGGGAGCAAATGCCCTGCATCTTCATCAGGCCTAAAGTCATATCTGTCAAGTAGCCCATATTGGCCGGGATTTCCCGTATTTTAGCGCTCATTCCTCCCCTTTCCCGCTGCCGTCCCATATATTGAATGGCGGGGAAAGGGGTTACTGCGCATGTGCACCCATTGCAAAGGGCTTGTGCACATGCACAAAGGGTTCTGCACATGCACAAATGGGTTGTGCGCATGTACAAACAGGTTACTGAGCATGCGCAACTGCACATGCACAGTAATTTACCGTATTTTCCAGAGCTGCACTTGACGCGTATGCCTAAAGCAGCTTTTTACAGAGGGCCACTCACTGATGGTAGACACTGCAATGTGCAGTCTTTCTGGCTCCTTCTCAAGTTGGCATTGACTGGCAGTTTGGGAGAGAATTAGAGGAAATGGGGGCAGTAACCAGTGCAGATAATAAATCAGAAGATTATAAAATAAATCCAATTATACTGCATTGGTGACAAAGCCTTGGAAATAAAAAATATTATGCAGAATAAATATGCAGGTCTAATATTGCAAGAAGGCCTCAAAGCCTTTAAAGATGACTGTGAACCTAGAAGAAATCCTCTTTCTGTACCTTATCAGTTTGGGCAATTTAAATTTAATGAAGCAGAAGGAATTGATTGTTTCATCACACAGTTGAAATGTAAAGCTCAAGATTGTGAGTTTGGATCAGCAGAGGACATGCCTAGGGAAAATTGACTTTTACATTCCCAATTGCTTGTTGAAAGAACACATCTTGAACTTCTTAATCCTACACTTGTTCAAGCAATAGATATTTGCAGAGAGCCAAAGCCCTTGCCTATGCATGAAAACATGTGATGGCATCAGAGTTCTAGGGAGCTGAACATGTAGCTGCTCAGAGAAGAAGACAAACACTGGATCACAAGGCAACAAGGTCTGTGGGAAAACTTGCACTCTTGTTTTACACACAACCTCTCCTGCAAGACATGTGGTTATGCTCACAAACCTAAATCACACCCTGCCTCTAGAACTAGTAAAGGTAAAGGTTTCCCCCCGCTCGAAAGCCAGTCGTATCCGACTCCAGGGTGCAGTGCTCATCTCTGTTTCTAAGCCGAAGAGCCAGCGCTGTCTGCTTCTGCAGACGTTTCCGTGGTCATGTGGCAGGCATGACTAGACACCGGAGCGCACGGAACGCTGTTACCTTCCCACTGAAGTGGTCCCTATTTATCTACTTGCAATTTCTTGCTTTCGAACTGCTAGGTTGGCAGGAGCTGGGATGAAGACGGGAGCTCATTTCCGTCCTGCAGTACTCGGGAATCGAACTGCTGACCTTCCGCTTCCCAGTCAGCGTCTTAGCGACTTGAGCCACTGCAGTTCCCTAGCAGCCACCAATATATAAGGCAAAATCATTTTACAGAGATTTGCAAAAGGGAGCACGAAACATTGAAAGTTTGTGGGCATGACTACAACCAGAAATTTCTGGGTGCCATACTGAGCAATCCTATTGCCCCCCCACACACACACACACACATAGTTATGGCCACCGGTGACAGGGCCCCTGTCAGCTCCGGGCCCTATGCGGCAATACTGGTAGTATTGCCCTGATGATGGCCCTGAATACAGCATCTGAGAGTACAGATGGTTCTGATTTTGATTTGCTACTATTAATTGCACTGACATTCCTGTGTCTTGCACGTTTTTTCATGTTGCCCAATGTATCTGAGGTATCTCTCTTTTTAACCCTGAAAATAAGGAAGGAGGAAAAAAATATTCCGGTAGCTTTTAGGTAAAGGTAAAGGTTTTCCTTGCTCGAAAGCCAGTTGTATCCAACTCTAGGGTTCAGTGCTCATCTCTGTTTCAAAGCTGAAGAGCCAGCACTGTCTGCTTCTGCAGACATTTCTGTGGTCATGTGGCAGGCATGACTAGACACCGGAGTGCACAGAACGCTGTTACCTTCCCACTGAAGTGGTCCCTATTTATCTACTTGCAATTTCTTGCTTTCAAACTGCTAGGCTGGCAGGAGCTGGGACAAAGACAGGAGCTCATTCCGTCCTGCAGTACTCGGGGATCAAACTGCTGACCTTCCACCTCTGTAGGAATCGGGGCCGCAGAGGGCCGGAGGTCCCGGAGGAGACTGATCAAGGAACGATACGAGGCAGTATGGAGGAGGATAAGATCAGTGGTTTATTGAGGAAAAGGCATCATCATATATAGATCAGAAGGCAGGGTAGAAAAAACCATCACCCGACAGAAATCACATCACCTGTTTACTCAGGTTAATTGGGAATCTCTCTAGGGGAAGTTAATTAACTGGGACACACATTGACCTGGGAATCCCTATTGTCCAGGGATTAGGCAGGGGTAAACATTGCATCTGTTTGTGTCTGGGATAAGGCTGAGACGCGGAGATGAGTGATTACTCCAATGGTTAACTGGGTTAGATATTTGCTCTCTCAGCAGAACCGCTGGTCAGGTCAGGGAATTGGGTGAATCAAACCCTATCATTTATCCACCCCCCTTAATTTATCTGCCCGCAGAGCCCGCGGCTCAAGGCGCGTTCTCCCGAAGCGACCTCTGCAAGGGCCGTTTCCATGCCAGATGGGCATGGGGAAACCATACACCTCCCAGTGAGCATCTTAGCCACTTGAACCGGTAGCTTTTGGAGAGTACAAAATCAAATCTAAAGGAGTAATCACAGCACTTCGTAAAGTTGGACTTCCAGAAGGCCACACTGCCTTTCTGTGGTATGAGATATAATATTGCTACCTTTGCAAGGCAAACCTTGCTGGACAAGCAAATCTGTGTGTTTTTTGGACCCTCTACGGATAGTGGATGCTGTATTACTCCCTACTTTGTCCAAAACAATTTTTCACACTTTCGTGTTCAGGGAATGGAGAAGCAGATGAGCGAAGTAGTGAAATTCAGCTCTTTATTAGTGGAGTTTGAACACAGTTTGGATGGGGGCTGGGGCAAAACTCGGACTTATATACACTATAAACAGCAACAGTAACAATAATACAACAAGCCCATTGGCTAACAGAGTGTGCACATTTTTGATCCACTTATTTGCATAAGAATAGATACATGAGAAAAGATACATTCTGCTCCTGTCAGAAAACACAGTAAACATACATTACACACACCCAGATGTTTGTAAAAGACTTGGACAATTTTCAGGAACACGTCTATGTGGACTCTAAAGTGTTAAGGAATGCCACAAAATCTCCCCCCAAATCATCCTTGATTGAAAAGATGAATGTCATCTCCAAAATAACTAAACAGATCATATGAGTTAATAGTCTTGTCAGTACCCAGAAGAAGAAAAAGATGATTATAGGTCATTATGGGGAAATTTCATCAATGTGTGTTGGCTATGCAAGTGATGATCTAGTGAAATCACAGAAATCACAAGGACATGTGTGGCTGGCACATTATCCAGTGCTACAATGATCAAGAGTTGGCATGATAGAAACTGATGGTTCATCCAAAGAATGGCAATGTCTTGATGCCAGTTGAAGACCCCATTCTTCTGAAGTTGGGAAAATGAGTACTGAGCATGTTAGAAGTAAAAATGCTAATTATCTTGTGAACTGCCCAGAGAGTGCTCTAAGTGCTATGAGGTGGTATATAACTGTAATTGCTATTTCTAATATGAGTTGCAGTTTTTAATCAAGGGAGGTCAAGTATTTCATGGAGCACCAAGGGCAGTCTCTGGTTATTAGGTTGTATGTGGGCACTTGTATCTGATGAGTACAAGTCAGGTTTTTTCTTTGGTCTGGATTCCTTGGCAATCTTTGGATTAATCATTAATAAGCTATTTTCCATTCAAATATAACCATTCAGTATGCTGTAACTTTATTTTTTCCATCTATGTGGTCAGTCCTTATGGTGACCCTGTAATTACAGTGTCTTGAGTTCCAGCACAAACCTGCAAATGAGGGGGTGCAGTATACAAGTGGCCGCATCACATGAATTAATGCGTGCATGCATTTTGCTGCCCATCCGCCCCAAGGTGGCAACCATCTAGAGGCCTCAGTGTTCTGGGGAGGAGCCTATGCTCTATAAGAGCGTGTATTCTTCCCGCCTCACCCTCTCTCTTCTTCTTCATAATCTGGCAAAAGCCCCTTCCTCCCTCCCTTTTCTTAAGTATGGCAATTTTGTGGTCACTTCGGGACCGAGAGGGAATTTTTTCATCATCACGGATTGGCTTTTGTGATGATGTTTTTTGCCCTCTCCACACTTATGAGGGGGAGCTAGAAGTAAGTAATGTAAACCCCTTGGGGCAGTAGTGGGGTAAATGGTAATCAAAACTATGTTAATTGACCATACATAATGGGAGTTCCTCACCATAACAGAAGGACAGAGGCGCTGAAGGCATCTACTGTCGTGGGTAGGAACCCTCAATTACAAGGGAGCAGGCTTGTTGGCCTGAAAGAAATTGTGATCTAAGAGGTATGGAGTGAGACGTCATCGCTCCATACAAGGTCATAAACACTAATCTGGATATAGGTAGATATATCCATAAGATAATACCATTTACCAACTAGGACGCCCCATTGCAGGTCATGTTAATATGGTATTGTTATGTTATTAACAAAGTGGCCCGTGTTTTGACCAATAGATGGTTGTCGTCTGCTTCATGGGGTGGATTGGGTGGCAAAACTTTCTCTAAGAAATTTTAGTGTATGAGAGTCAAGACACAGGAAACAGCCAAGGGCTGGGTTAACTCAGGTTTATTGCATGGTGGACAGAGGGAACATGAGGTAATGGCGGACGCACAGCTCTATATATCGGTGGTAACGTATTTGAATGTGGCTCCACGATAGCCCATTGGCTACTGTCCGCGTGACGTCATGGCTGGTCACGCCCTTCTTGTCCAGGTGTAGGTAGCGGCGGGAAACTTCCCGCGCTGTGGCCTTTTGGTGGGTTTGAACCAAGAGAGCTTGGACGCTCGCTACTGCCAGCTGGTGGTCGTTAGCTCGCGTCCTATTACAGGGTTTATAGTGATCAGCTGAAGGTTACATTGTTACTCGTAGGCAAGGTTACATTGGTTCAGATACATTGTTATCACATGTAGAAGGTTACACTGTTAGAACACAACACTCCTCCCCCCTAGGACGAGACGAAGTCTCTCAGCCAAGATGGCTTATTTCGAACACGCTGGGGTCTCGGCGCGGGCTGCCCTGCCCCGGCTTCTCTCCCTCCTCCTTGCTCCCTGGCTTCCTGCCCTGTAATTGGAGAGGATGACTCGTTAGTGGCTTGCCGCGGCTCTGCGGCTTTGTTGGGAGGTGTGTGCTTTGTTTGGGAAGAACCGGGGGCACTGGGGGCTAACGAAAAACCCCTCTTCTCGCTTGGATGGGTGGGGGAACACTCCAAAAAACCCCCCCGGCTCGCAAAATTAAAATCGTAATCGAATTCGGGGGAAGCGGCAGCGGCGGCTGCAAACTCCTTTTCCCCCTCCCCGGGCTCGGATAGAGCTGGTAGAACTGGCGTGTCAAAAGGATATGAGCCGGGCTCACTGCTTTCCCCCCTGGCTTTGGACTGGTGTCCTTCTTTGCCTCCCCCTTGGGCTAAACGGGTGGGGGAGAACCCTATCGCTGAATCTGGTTGCTGAGCACCGCTGATCGGTCCCTCACTCACTCGGCGCCGCAGTTGGTCAGCGTGCCTCCTCCAGAGGAGACTGGTGTTCGTTTCCACCCGATACGACACCGGTCCCGTCTGTTCTACTATCGTCCCTGGCACCCAGGCTGGGCCTGCATTGGCATAGTTCCTGCAGTGTACAGGATCGCCTACGCCGAACCCTTTCGAGACCGCTAAACCTATGTTCTTCCCTTTGTCCTCGACCCTCGTCGGGTCCAACCTGGACAAGATCGTGGTCAGTTTCCTCCGCATCAGCAGCTCAGCCGGCGAATATCCGGACGCTAATGGGGTCACTCTGTACGCTAACAGAAATTGACAGACTTGGTGATTTAGATCCCCCGAGCCCATGCGCCACAGCACATCTTTTGTTGTGCGCACCAACCGTTCCACTTGGCCATTCGTGGCCGGGTGAAACGGCGCGGATGTGACGTGCCGAATTGCATTTGCCTCCATGAATGCCGCGAACTCAGCGGACGTGAAACAGCTAGCGTTATCGCTGACCAGAGTGTCGGGTAAACCGAATGTGGAAAAGACCCTCCTCAGCTGGCCAATGGTAGTGGCGGAGGATGTGCTCTTTACCGGAATGACCTCCAGCCACTTGGAGTACGCATCCACTACCAGGAGAAAAATGGTTCCTCGGAACGGGCCAGCAAAATCTACGTGTACCCTGGACCACGGTCCCCTTGCTGCGTCCCATTCCCTATGCGGGAGACGGGCTACCTCCGGTCGGGAGCCCTGACATGCCTCACAAGTGCCGATCATATGCTCTATGTCGGCGTCCAGCTGGGGCCACCAGAAATAACTGCGGGCCAGTGCCTTGGAACGGACGATTCCCGGGTGGCTGACGTGCAGCAGCTTTAGCACCTTCGGTCGCAGGGACGTAGGAACCACCACCCGTTGGCCCCACAAGAGGCACCCCCTCTCTAAGGACAATTCTATTCGTTTTCGAAAAAATGGGTCGAATTCCATGCTTGGGGATGACGCCGGCCACCCCTTCTGTACCCACGAGCACACTTTCTCCAGTGTTCTATCCTTTCCCGTTGCCTTGGCAATGTCGGCCGGCACTAATGGGGGTGAATCTAAAACCTCTATTAGCAATACCTGGCGGTCTCTTCCCACCCCTGCCTTCTGATCGTCCGACAAAGGCAACGGAGACCGTGAGAGCGCGTCTGCATGGCTGATCTCCTTCCCGGGCCGGTATTCCAACTCATGTTGGTATGCGTTAAGAAAAATAGCCCACCGCAGCATTCTCGGGGACAGGATCTGTGGCGTGGGCTTATTTGCAGTGAAGATTCCTAACAGGGGCTTGTGATCAGTCACGATCGTGAACGGCCGACCATACAGAAAATCGTGAAATTTTTTGGTTCCCGCTACTATTGCTAACGCCTCCCTGTCGGTCTGTGCGTAATTCCGCTCTGCTTGGGACAGGGACCTTGAATAAAACGCTATCGGGGCCTCCCTTCCGTCGTTCAACACGTGGCAAAGCACCGCCCCCACCCCCACTGGGGATGCGTCACAGACTAACACTACTGGCCGTTTGGGGTCGAAGTGAGTCAGGATTGCCTCGGATGTCAGGAGTTGCTTTAACTCTGTGAACGCCCTCTCTTGCTCGTCACCCCACAGCCATTTTTCCTCTTTTTTAAGTAACTGATGGAGCGGCTCGGCAACAGACGCCTTCCGTGGAAGGAAGGTATGGTAGAAATTGAGAAGCCCCAGAAATGACTGCAGTTCGGTTTTGGATGTGGGGCGAGGAGCTTTCTTGATGGCGGCCACCTTAGATTTGGACGGCCTAATTCCCTCGGGCGTGACCCGGAACCCTAAAAACTCAACCTCTGTTTCGAAAAAGACACATTTGTCTTTTCTCAGTCGCAGCCCCGCTTTCTCGAACACGGTCAAAACTTGATCCAATCTATGTGCCAGCTCGGCCTTACTCCCCCCCGTTATCAACACGTCATCAAAATATGGCAACACCCCCTCCAGCCCCTTCAGGAGGCGTTCCACGAGCGACTGAAAAAGGCCAGGTGCCGAGTTCACGCCGAACTGTAAACGCGACACCTGGAACGCCCCCTTATGTGTAATTATTGTTTGTGCCGCCGCTGTGGCGGGGGTTACAGGGAGTTGCTGGTAAGCCTGTGCTAAATCGAGCTTAGCGAAACACTTTCCCCCATTTAGCCTAGCCAGGAGGTGGCTGATCACTGGCACCGGGTATGCATTAGGGCGGATCGCCTTGTTAATTGTACACTTATAATCAGCGCAAATGCGCACCTCCCCGTTAGCCTTCAGTGCTGTTACAATTGGAGTCTCCCACTCCGCGGAATCCACAGGAACAAGAATCCCCTGACCCACCAGTTTGTCCAGTTCCGCCTCTATTTTGTCCTTTAGTGCGAACGGCACCCTGCGCGGTTTGAGTCTTATCGGGCGGACCTCCGGGTCTAGGTCGAAGGCTACGGGGGGTCCCTTGAACTTTCCCAGTCCACTTTTGAAAACGGCGGGGTGTGCGTCGCACACCGCCTGTATTGGGTCCACGCCTACGGCATGCACCCCCCCCCTATGAACAAACCTAGAGGCTGGAACCATTGTGTCCCGAGGAGGCTACAACTCCCCCCTCTTAGCACCACTAGGGGAAGTTCCGCAGAATGTCTCTTAAAACGAACCCGGAATGTCCCGACCCCCAACACTGGAATGCTGTTCCCCTGTACGTCCCGTAGTGTGGCCCTCAACGCTTTAAGTTTGGGCCGCACGTGGGGGTCGATTTTCAAAAACTCCCTCTGGGGAATTATAGAATAGGAGGACCCCGAGTCAACTTCCATCCTAATAGGGGTCCCTTGTACTAGTACCTCAACGAAGTAATGGGGCTGTCCCGCAGACACGCTGAACACAGGAGCGTCGCCCTCGCTGTCGTCCGAGATGCGGCCCACGCCGTCCTGCTTCCTCGTGGTCCGGGCGCCATCTTTGGACCTCGCTGAACGGTCCGGTCTGGTCGAACGGTCTTGTGACTGTTTCCGGCCCTCTTTTCCTTTCCTGCATGCCTTGGCGATGTGTCCCCGGCGGCCGCAGTTGTAGCACTCGGTTTTTCTGAATGGGCACCTCACGCGCTCATGGGCCACTCCGCAACCATCGCAACGGCGCCCTCCCTTTCTGACCTTCTGGACCTCCTCGCCATCGCTGCTTTCCGAAGACGACTTCGAGGTCCGTCGGGTTGCGTGCACCGACTGTCCGGACTTTCCGTGCACCAAGTTTTCCGCTTTGCCGGCCCTCGGACGCCACTCACGCCACTTGTGCATCTCATCTACTCCAGCATTCGTGGATTCCGCGGCTTCCGCGGCCTCTACAACCTCTGTCAGTGTGGGTGGTGGCTCCTTGTTCATCAGGCTGCGCTGCACTTCCTTGTCCTTCAGGCCACACAGAACTCCGTCCCTGAGGGCCATCTCTAGAAAGTGGTCCCATCGGCAGGGGGTGGCGGCTACTCTCATAGCTGTTACGAAGGCTTCTACCGACTCGTCCGGCGCTTGAACTCGCCTCCAAAACGCGCTCCGAGCGGGAAACATTGCCCTCGAGGGTCGGAAACGCTCACGCAGCAGTTTCATGATGTCATCGGCTTTGAACTCACCCATCTTCTTCGGTGCAATAATGCCCACCAGCGTTCGCTTGGTCTCCATCCCAAGCATGCGGGTGAGGATGGCCCTCTTCCTTTCCTCGTCGTCTTCTTTGACTTTGAGTTCCACCAGTGCCGCCTGGAAGTCCATCTCAAAAAGCTCCCAGTCTTGCGGTTTGGTAATGTTGAACCCGCTCTGTGTCCTGGCTCCGTGGGGATCCATTGATCCAATCCCACCTTCGTCGCCAATTTAGTGTATGAGAGTCAAGACACAGGAAACAGCCAAGGGCTGGGTTAACTCAGGTTTATTGCATGGTGGACAGAGGGAACATGAGGTAATGGCGGACGCACAGCTCTATATATCGGTGGTAACGTATTTGAATGTGGCTCCACGATAGCCCATTGGCTACTGTCCGCGTGACGTCATGGCTGGTCACGCCCTTCTTGTCCAGGTGTAGGTAGCGGCGGGAAACTTCCCGCGCTGTGGCCTTTTGGTGGGTTTGAACCAAGAGAGCTTGGACGCTCGCTACTGCCAGCTGGTGGTCATTAGCTCGCGTCCTATTACAGGGTTTATAGTGATCAGCTGAAGGTTACATTGTTACTCGTAGGCAAGGTTACATTGGTTCAGATACATTGTTATCACATGTAGAAGGTTACACTGTTAGAACACAACAGAAATATTACATCCCAGGTTTGGAATGCAAAAGAAATTCCTTTGCCTTGATGAGTGGGTGTGATTCTCTGGGTAGGTCTGGTTAGAACTGGTTGTAACTAGTCAACTTGTTTCTGTAACATGCTCTTGCTATTATGTTCTTGTTCAGTACCTACAGAGGCTACACAATGCTAAAATACTACAATATTCTCACTCACTTAATCCTTAACTACAAACAAGTGTGGAAGACTCCAAGTCATTTTCCTTATAGTATTAATTCACACATACACAACCAACACACAACTTTCCATTTTTTTTATAACAAGCATCATCATTTGCCATTGTGCAGGTTTCCTAGACTGCCGTTGATTTCTGTTTTCTTTCAAATTATCTTTCGTTTGTGGCAAATTATCTCTGCCTTCCTTAGAGTACCTAACAAAAAGAGCCTGCATGATACAGTGATGAAACAAGACCATGTGACATTGGCTGTAAATTCAAATGGGGGAAAAAAATAAATACTGGCAAATGTTCGAATTTGTGATTTAGTTTGGCCAGTTCAAAGTGCAAGTTGAAAATGCAAATACAAATTAGTCATAAAATGGACTCATTTATTATTCACTGAGTTTGCTCTGCTGTTATGAACTGAAATATGTTCTTTTTTTTTTTAATGGAGTGAGAACCTTTGCAGCATGGAAGATATGAAGACTTACATTTTGCTCTGTTCCTCAAAGGTCTTATGTTGTCTTTGTTTTGCTACTCTTGATACAATTAAAGAGCTGAGGGTCAGCACTGAAAAATATATCTCATAAAACAAGTTTGAGATGGTAGGCCCTGTTCACCTCCTAACTTATTTTCCCAATATTATTTCTTGCTTGTTTGGCATCAGGTAGGTCTCAGTTTTCTTGAGAATAGTCTTGATAGATGTATTGCTCAGAGCAATATCTGTAATTTATGAATATAAACAACCCATGCTGTCTCTTGTTGTCTTTCTGGCACAGTTGTGCTTTAGGGCAAGGGAGATGCTTGGATAATGGAAAGGCAGAATGCTTATAAATCTATCAACTACAAAGTGATGCTTACATCTTCCCTTTAAAATAAATCCAATGCTAAATTTTAAATTACATCTTTAGGGATCACTGAGGCCATTTCTTCATGTTATTGCTATTGTTATATCAAATGTTTACTTGGTAATATGCTGAAGCTTATGTTTAGATTTAAAATGGATCTAATTAAGCAGAGAGCATCTGACTCCTTCTACCCCCCCCCCCAACAGCCAAGAATAAAATCAGTAAATCACCCGCAAACCCTATAAAAAGGTACTATATTGCTTGAGATGAGTTGTTTAGAATCAGTCAAGTTACTGTCTGTGATAGTAGGAGAATGGCTGAAACAATTACAATATGCTATGAAAATCTCTGCTCTGGTATAAATAACATGATCCCAATCTGTGCAGACTGTGAAGGAAATTAAGACCATAAAGATGGATTCATCAGAACAAGCTGACACGCCATCCATTCTTACACAATGCATCTTACAATGCACTAAATGTGATAATCATGGAAAGGGGAAAAACCTGTCAGTTGGGGGATTCAGGACCGGAGAGAGATCTGGGGAGGGCTGTATTGTTTGTTTGTTTGTTTGTTTGTTTGTTTGTTTGTTTGTTGGTCCTTCCATCCAGTTGGTGATCAGTATCTACTTTCAACCATGATGATTGGTGGCTGCAGGAAATTCCACCCGTCTACTGCTGCAGAATTGGATTACATCTTATTGTCCTCCACTTGCCCTTCACTCATCCTCCTCAGAAACAGCAGCTAAAACGGGGGTTCCCAACCTATGGCCTGTAGGCCAGACCAAGCCAGCAATGCATTCCATCAGTCCCAAAACCTTCTCCCCCACACCCGGAAGTCAAAGCAGATGTACTTATGCATGTGCGGGTGCGTGCCCGCGCATGAGCAAATGCACCTGTGACTGTTGTAAATGCGGAAGTGGGCACATTTATGACAACTGTAAATGTGCCCGCTTCTGCTTCTGGGGCGTGGTCCAGCCCACTCAGCTGACTAGGGGGGCATGATCAGACCCACAGCGCAAAAAGGTTGGCCACCCCTGAGCTAAAATGTAGGCTCTTCGTCATTGGTGGGCATCAGCAGGTTCGCACCAGTTTGCCAGAACTGGTAGCAGAAATTCTGGCTGGCCCCGCCCATCCACGTTTTGAAATAAAGTAGTCCTAATTCAGGTGCAACATACACAGGGCTTTCCCCTGGCCACACCCACCATACCACGGCCACAGTGTGGTAGTAAAAAAAAATTGAGCCCACCGCCGCTCTTCGTTGTAAGTGGTGTCCAGGGAAATTTTTCAGTTTTCATTTCCTGATATGACACACAAGTTCTCCATCTATTTTTAAGATCAATTAGCAAAGAAGTAATTTCTGGGGAGTCTAAAAATAAACAATGTGTCTGTGAATTTTATAAAAGGACTAAAGCCTTTCTGTGAGGGACTGTGCATCTCATCATGATGTTGTCTAGATGTTAAAGTCTTTAGAGACACACTTTTGGCGATGCCATCCCGTGTAGGACTGTTTAATGAGGACCCTGGAGCAGTCAATCTTCCTGTCTAGCTCCCCTCAGAGTTGAGACAAGTTTCCCACTCTTGTTGTTTTTATGAATGGTGTGAAGACACATCTAACCAAAATAGCCTTATAAAAAGTGTTTTGCTGCATTCCTGACTGTTGTGATGATTTTGATTACTATGATTGTTATGATAATTCCCATAGTTATATTGTCAAACAATTCTTAACTACCGGTAATAGTTTTGTCATTTTGACTTATTTCTTTATGGGTTGGTTTGTTTACTTATTACATTCATATACTACCAGATTAAGTGCAAAAATATAACACATTTCTCTAAAATTTATTTCTAACTTGTTTTACCATTCTGTTTACTGATGTGCTTTAGTTGCCTTGAGCACTATAATTTTAGTGGAAAGGTGGGACGAAAATAAAATAATACCCACTGCAGTGACAAGAGCTGGCCCTATTGTTACAGTAGATGGAGTGAGGTGAACATCTCAAGCAGCTAGTTTTGGGTGTCATGATAACGGCATCCAAATGCATTGTTTAATAAATAATAAGTATACTTCTACTCGCTTCTGCCAAGAAATAAGGATATTTGTAGGATTTTCTGCCTCAGGTGCCAAAACAGCACAGCTGACCTTGGGTACTAAGGAGCTTAATCCCTTGGAGGAGAAGCACTCTTTGCTGCTTTGCCATAGGCATCAGAACATAGAGACTCCCTTTTTCTGCTCATATGCCATGCATCAAATTTCCTGTTGCAACAGGAAACCAGTCTACAAAACAGCAGGTAAGAATCTTCTAAGAATGTAGCAACTCATATATTGCATACTCCCCCCCCCCTCATCTTATCAATGTTGACTACAATTTTTTGAAAGAAAAGCTAGTATGACATTTATTATTAATGTTATTGTGATTAAGGGGCCGATTGGAAAATATTTCTCTGAAACTATGTCTATTGTTGAAGAAGCAAAAGGGCCTGTGAAAGAGATTTTTAGTTTGCATTGTCCTAAAAAAAATTGCATTTGGTAAGATTGACTACAGAATTTGCCACCATCTTTTAAAAGACTAAGAATGAATATTTGCAGGCCTCAGTATGTGTCAACCTTTACTCCAAGAAGAGATGCCATCCTGAAAGCAAGGAACACTCTACACAACAGTACTATCCGGTATCACCTTTTCAGCTGTAACCTGTGACGTGCAACTCCCAAAGAGAAATAAGTACCCATTTCACTTTCTGTGACTATGAAATATCCCCTCCTAGTAGTCTAGAAAGAGTGGGCGAGGGGGGGAATAAACATTCGAGCCACTTCTGTAGAGTCCCACGGCTATTGATTTGTAATGTACTTTCCCCTATGGCCCAGAAAACAAATTTTAACATATAAGGGTCATAAACATGTATGTTTAACTGTCAAACATCCTCTCTCTGTCAAAATACTAATGTTTCCATAATTACAAATTTTACTTATTTCCAAAGCTCACATTCAATTCCAAGTTAAAACATTTACCAGACTAGCAACTCTAATGATAAGTAAAATATCCATAATTTGTTGTTGTTCAGTCGCACAGTTGATTCCCACCCTGCGTGACCCCATGGACCACTGCCCTCCAGGCATCATCCTCCTCAACCCGCCCAGCTCTGTGCTCACTGTGTCTACAATAACATCCAGCCATCTCATTTTTGGCTGCCCCCTTCTTCTTTTGCCCACCTTTCCCAGCATCAAGGCCTTCTCAAGTGAATCCTCTCTTCTCATTTGATGTCCAAAGTACTTCAGCTTCATCTTTACTATTTGACCTTCTAAGGAGCAGTCAGGGTTGATTTCTTCTAGGATCCACCTATTTGTTCTCCTCACTGTCCAGGGTACTCTCAAAACTCTCCTCCAACACCACATCTCAAAGGCATCTATTCTTCTGCGGTCAGCTTTCCTAATGGTCCAGCTCTCACAACCATACATTACGATCGGAAATACCATTGCTTTGACTATGCGAATTTTGGTTTGCAAGGTGATGTGTCTACTTTTGTCCCCTTCACCTGGCTTGGCATGTTTCCCAGGTTTCTCATAGCTGATTTACCATATCACCATTTAATCCATAATTACCAAATGCAATTATTAGACACAAATTTATTCTGTTATTGGCAACTAGAATACTTTATGAGAAAATTCATGCAGATATCCCACCTGCATAAAAAAGGCTAGCAAAGATTTGTCATAATTGGTAGACTTTTTATTCCTATAAAGGCATCCCCTGCTAAGATGGGCAAGTTTTTCTTTTTCTTTTCTTTTTTTTAGATTTTATTTTATTTTACAAAAATGTCATATAAATCAAAAACATAAAAATAAATAAATAACTAGATAAATCACCCAGTATTATTACCTTCATCCTTCAATACCCATAAATACAAATATATGTACTTACACCTATAAACCTCAACATTTATATACAATCTTGTATTAACTTTCACAAAATATTTAATTAGTTTTAATAACACCCCCCCCCCCAAAAAAAAAAACATCACGGGGAACAGCAGAGTCTCCTGGTTCAATACACTATAACTCTTTTTCCCAAAAAAGGAACGCATCCGGACCTTTTTTCCTTACTAAAGTATACTCAACAAAGAATTTCCATATCTCCCAAAAAGATATTTTCACTGATAACCCTCTTCTTTGTCACAATTGCATAGTTAATTTTTCATTGAGGGCCAATTGCCATACTTCTGCATGCCATCTCTTCTTGTTAATATTTTCCCCCTTTTTCCACTCTTTGGCAGTCACTTGTCTTGTAACCATCAATAAAGTTAACAGTAATTCCTTTCTAGCCTCATCCAAATTTATCTGATCCATTTCCCCCAGAATTGCTAACTTTGGATCTAATACTATTGTTATACCCAGTATCTTACTAATTTCTTCTCCTACTATTGTCCAAAAACCCTTATCTTTTCGCATGTCCACCACATGTGTATATATGTCCCTTTTGTTTTTTTACACCTCCAACATAAATCTGATACATTACTATACATTAAGTGAAGTTTAACTGGGGTAAGGTACCATCTCCATAACAATTTGCAATTGTGTTCTTTTTCTTTGATTGACATTGATTTCATAATTCTATGACTCCATTTTTCCCCACAATTTGTGTCTGAAATCGTAATTCCCAGGTCCTCCTCCAAAGTTTTTTAAAGTATTTGTTGTGCTTCCTCACCCGTGGATCGTAAATAATATAATCTATCAGCTATACCTTTTAGTTTCCTTTTTCCTTGTCTTACTGCCAAAAGTAATTCTTCGAAAGAAGTCAATGTCCTAAATTGTAAGTTATCAGCTCATTTGCGTCGATCACACGATTCCATCTGTCTTACTTGGAACCAGGATAAATTTAATTTGTCATATATAACCTTTCTATTATGGAAATCTATACAATTCCTCATCCAATCTGTAATTAATAAGGAGTTACTTTGTTTCAAAATATTTTTCGTATCCGATGTTAACTCTAAAGGGCAATCTCGAAAGTCCAAAACTTCCAATATACGAGACTAATTTGGTGCCAGGGTTTTCTTTAATCCTTTCCAAATTGCAAATAAGTTTTTTAGGTTAAAGTTATTAATTTTTGTCTTGTCTTTGAGTAAACCCAAAATCAACTCCCCCTTTAATGTCTTAAATTCTATTTGGTCTGTTTCTATTTCTTGGTCACATCGATGATTAAGTAATTTTATTATTTTCTTCAAGGTAAAAGCTATGGACAAGTTTTTCTACGTTTTACTCTCGATAATTTATCACATGCTGTTGGTGCAAATGGTTGTGGGGGTTTTTTGAACCACCTAAATTTCAGATTACTATCTGGCCAGCTAGGGAAATGATGCTATCTATCTTATCCATCCACCTATTTCAGGGGATTCTCTCTGTTTTCAAACTAGAGAAAGTTTTGAGAGCACCATGAACAAGTATTAAAAATAATGCACATCAAAAATGCAATAATAAATAAAAATTAAGCCAGAGCACTAAAACCCAAAATGGCACAAAATAACAAAGTAATCAAGCAGAAAATAAAACAACAAACTCAACTCCAGATAAAACACTGAGGAAAACAGCAATTAAAATAACAATAGTGCAACAGAATAAAAACAGAATCATTCATTCATTAAAAGCTCAAACAACGTGTAAAAAAACTCATGCGACTGGAAGGGCTATCTGGTGACGATACTACAAAAATAAGATGTTACCACTGAAAGTGCTTTCTCTCACATCATTGTCTACTTCATATCTGAATTGATACAAGACCTCAAGCAAAGATCTTAGGACATGAGGAGCAGAGCGGAGACCATGTCTTCGTGTTTTCTGTTGGAATGGCACAAAACCACCTCTGTTTACATATTTCAGCTTTCATCAGTTCCTCCCCAGCACAAAGACCACAAAACAGAACAGCTCATGCACGACTCATATTGTTACATGCTCACACCTGGGATTTTCTCCATCTTCTCCTTGAGTATCCTAACTTCAATGCAAGTAGAACCAAAGGGAATGAGATTGCTATAATTGCAAATCACAGCTCTGAGTAAAGTGGTGTACATAGCAGGAAGATATTGGATAGGGTTGTGGAGTAAGCAAACTGCCACTTGCTCCCTACATTAGTTCAATTTTTTTCTCATCACCAGTGTTGCAAAAAATATCAACTACAGATCCAGTTGGCTTTTGTTTAGGAATAGGTGGAGGGGGTGCCATTTTTTTCTTAACCACAGACGGGAAAAACTGGACTACTCTGTCTTTTCGACAGGTTCATGTTGGCGGTATAATTTTTTAGGATCTATAAATATAGCTACAGAAATTAGGAATCAGCTCAAAACAACGTCATACAACTTCAAAATTTACCCGTCCAAGCACAATTTCCGATTTCCTTTGTAACTGCCTACCACTCTTAAAATTGAAAAATTTTCAGCACTAAGTGAGTATTAGTGAATTACAAACTCTATCATTACATGAGCAGGCAGCTCTTGTAACTAGGAAGTAGGGTTAAGTAGTTTAGTGTTCAAGGAATGAAGAAGCAGACGAATGAAGTAGTGAAATTCAGCTCTTTATTAGTGGGGTTTGAACACAGTTTGGATGGGGCAAAACTCGGACTTATATACACTATAAACAGTAACAGTAACAATAATACAGCAAGCCCATTGGCTAACAGACTGTGCACATTTTTCAATCCACTTATTTGCATAAGAATAGATACATGAGAAAAGATACATTCCACTCCTATAAACAGTAACAATAATACAACAAGCCCATTGGCTAACAGAGTGTGCACATTTTTCGATCCACTTATTTGCATAAGAATAGATACATGAGAAAAGATACATTCTGCTCCTGTCAGAAAACATAGTTAACTTACATTACAAGTAGGAAGCTCTATGTTGGAAATTTTGTGTTGGGCTTATTTAAAATTTCCCACATCTCAAAATGTGAAGTTGTTCTTACCATGAAGTTGCTCTTATCCAAGAGAATAGGAGTCATATTGACACATGTAACATCATGAACATGTTGGAAAGTGTAATCCAGTGGTGGACATCAAAAAAAAATCCTACCACATTGTGGGTGTGGCCATGTGACTGGGTGAGCATGGCCTGTTGGCCATGTAACTTCTCTTCACTATAGAGCTATGAAAATAGAAGCCTCTTCTATTTTCATCTCTCTATAGCAAACCTCTGAAGCCATTTTCCCCTTGTCCAAGGCTTCTCCAGGGCTCTGTTTCAACCCAAAGTACCTCCACAGCCACTTCTATTTTCATAGCTCTATAGCGAAGAGCCCACTCCGAAGCCATTTCCCCCTTCCTCCAAGGCTTTTCCTCGGAGTGGCTGGAGATGCACTTTGGGGTGAAATGGAGCCCAGGAAAAGTCTTGGAGGAAGAGGGAAATGGAGCCAGCCCCCTCCGAAGCCTCTTCTAGGAGGAGGTGGTGGGTGGGGTGGGGAGGTGGGTGGGGCCAGCCATTTTTACTACCGGTACACGCGTACTAGTGTGAACCTGCTGATGCCCACCACTGTGTGTAATCATCTGTGAAATACGGGAAAAGTTATTGTAACATTTCAGGTGGACAGTAACTTAGAATAAGAATAATGGTTGCTCAACCTTCCTTGTCATTGTTGTTTGGGAATACATTCTACTTTCTGACACACTGATATCTCTGCAGTCATCACATATTATCACATTCATCTGCAGTGAAAAAGCCTATCTGTAAATAGAGGTCACTATGCAAAGCTTTCTTGCAACAGAGGCACCTGAGCGTTATGTGCCCCAATTACTTGAATATTAAAACAACAGATTCTCACCCACCCTGTTCCTACTGGAGACATAGCCAAGCATCACAGGGACAGGTAGAATGTGAGACATCAGGAGCATGTCCATTAACAAGATTGTACTATCATGTAATTATGAAATACTTTGTGTGTGTGTGTGTGTGTGTGTGTGTGTGTGTGTGTGTGTGTGTGTGTGTGTGTGTGTGTGTGTTATTTATGTTCAGAACCTGAATTGACATTTGCCTCTTATAGCTTTACCTATACCATTGTTTCAGAATATACTGGGGCTGTAAGAGTTTTAGAATTTAATCCTTAATGATGGTGGATCATTAGGAAATTCCAAAGAGGCAGTAACTAAACCAGATGGGCAAAAACTTGCACTGATTTTACATAGTATTTCTGTGTGTGTGTGTGTGTGTGTGTGTGTGTGTGTGTGTTTGCCTCATTTTTCTCTCAGCATGTACCTTTCCAGTTTGTAGCAGTATAAATTACAATAAATTATGTACAAATCGCTTGAGAGTTGCAAACCCCTAAATGATTCCAAATATGTGAACACAATGGCAATTCCCTGTGATCCATCACAACGTACATGAAAGGTCAATCCCCCTTTCTGTTCTGGTTATCCCTGAATACCATTTCAATAGTCTTATTGTAGGAAATAACCACAAGTGTCAATCTCTGGTACATCACCTAAAAAATTAATAAGGCTTTCCCGAGATAGATTCCCTCAACTGTCAAAAACATAACTATGCTAAGCAATGAGGCCTTGAGGGGGTTGAGAGAAGACGTTCCTCACTAGAGCTGCAACCATTACAATGTCACGCCCAGGCAGAAGCAGTGTAGCAAACATAGAAATGTGCTGTCAATTTTTAAATTTCCTGAGAGGAAAAAAGGAAGGGGGAAAAGCACACATGACTTCTGTGCAGTCATAGGTCTTCACCTGCTTACCTTATCAAGATAAGGCATTGATAAGGTGCTGTACTTAGAACAAATAAGGGAGAAAGAATACAAGGGAGATCAAATCTGAGGTAAGAACATTTCTCTTCTTCAGCAAGAAGATAAGGAGACTCCTATACAGACCCTTGTACTCACCATGCTTTGTATGCAGCCCTCTCCAACCTTTATGAACCTGAAGATTTAACATTCAGATCGTTGGTTTACCACGGAAATGGAACAGCCAAATAAAATGAAGGGATTCATACAGCTGGCAATTTATATGTATGTATGTATGTATGTATGTATGTATGTATGTATGTATGTATGTATGTATGTATGTATGTATTTATTTATTTATTTATTTATTTATTTATGCCGCCCTGATCAATAGAATCTGGGTGGTGTACACAGTCCAGCGAACACCTCACTGGCTGCTCAGCAAAACTTAAAAACAATACAAAAATAGTTAAAAGCCCTTCAATAAAACCAATTACAAGAGGAGGGGACATGCTCTTTGCCAGTAACCCGCTGAAAACAGGTGGTACATAACATTTCTGTGGGCCTCTATGAGATCATCAGCTTGCTGTAGCATAGGCAGAAATTGCCACATTCAAAGCAGCAAAGTGAATAGTCACTTGTACAAGCTCCAAAAGAATCTAATCACTAAGGAACAAAAAGGATTGTTCCCCTTGCCTAAGTGCAACATCTAACCCAGGGGTTCTCAACCTATGGCCCGTGGGCCAGATCTGGCTTGTGGCACCATTCCATCTGGCCATGCCCTCGCTCCCTGCTGCTCACGCCACTGCTATCCTTGTCCCCTCTGCCTGGCTTGGTGTGTCCCTAATGCTGCTCCATAGCAGGGTGGATGTTGTAAGATGCTGTAACATCCGCTCTGCTATGGAGTGGCGTTAGGGACATGCCAAGCCAGGTGAAGGGGACAAGGATGATGATAGTGGAAGCGGAAGATGAACATGGCCACCTGTGTCTTAGGCATGGGGGGAGTGTTGGCGGTGGTGTGGGAAGGAATGGTGGGGGCTCAGGTGGTCCCACCACCACCACCAAGGGGGTGGGGGCAGGGGTGAGGTGGGGAGAACACCACCCTTGCCCCCAAACAGTCTGAGGTAGTATGATTTGAGTCTTGGTTTATAAAGGTTGACAACCCCTGATCTAACCTCTTCTGTCATTTAGATCTTTACCTCATCACTGTATACATACATTTTCAGGTTAGCTCTCAAATAATTCTGTATATATAGAGTTTATGTGTTCGTGGATACAGTATTTGAAAGTTGATGATGACTGGAAACAGCTTCTTTGAACCTCTCTGGTTCGAATTAATTATTTTCTTTTTAATGTCAAGTAATTCATCTTCATTTACAATGGAAGGCTTACATTATCTTGCTAAAGTGATCCTTAGAGTACTATTGAAACCTACACAGCTTATTCTGTATTTTACACTTGCATGCTACCATCTCATTCATTGTGGTAGATCTATCTTAATTTGTAATTTCATTCTCACTGTTATAATGCTTTCTCCAAGCATGAAGAACTAACACGTCCCTTCTTAAAAACAGAAAGATAGTTGAGGCAGTTATCATGTCCTGCAAATAGGAAATGAGTTCTAGGCAAATATATAATGCAGGGTACAGAATCCTATAAGTTATGCCTAGAAGTATGGCTCCATTAGTGTAAATCTCACCTGTGAATTGTGGCAAGTTAAGGAGGAAGTGGCATTTGCATTTGCACACCAGTTGCATGACTTGACATGCAACAGGAAGTGCCTTCGCTGATTTATCAAACTGTTGTGAAGACAGAGATACGTTGACATAGTTTTTCAGCTGGATTCCAGCTGTTTGCTTAATTAGAGTTAGAAGAAGTTGACAATGAGTGTGTTGAGTGGAAGAAGGCAATGGTGGAGTCAATGACAGATGCTACCTGTGCTGGAGTTAAACAGAACCATCTGGAGAAAGCTATGAAAATACTTGAATAAGATAAAATAAAATCTGTAAACATAAAAATTTAACCTGTTTCATGGGATTATTTCTTCCATTTTCCTACTGGTTGACTGTGAAATATGACAGCCAATGGAAACAACAAGCTGTATGCCAGACGAACATAACATTTGAACTTTTATTTCATTATCACCATCTGTGATCCTGCTTTGTTTAGAGGAATGATATAGAATGTAGAGCTCTCCTGATGTTCTTCAACTACAATTCTCATCACTTCTATCCAGCATAACGAATGCTGAGAGATGAGAAGAGAAGAAGTCCAACACAACATCTGAGAGGCAATATGTTTCCCATTCTTGGTTCAGCATGTAATATATCAAAACAATTAAGTGTTATCAAATCAATTCTGACTTATAGTGACCCTCACCAGGGTTTCCTAGGTAACAATGTACTCAGACCTGCTTTAGCTTTTATTTTGGAGGTGTCGTGGGACTCTGCAGATTATCCAAGCCTACACAGGGAGGCACAACAAGAAATTAAACTTCTGATCACTGGCAAGTACTACAGCTCACAGAGTATCCAGCTACCAAGCATATAATACTGTACAGTGCACTCCAAACTATACCCTAAAACTATTCCCTTTTCCTACTGTCATCTCTGGAATGCTACAGCCAGCATCACCAATATGACCGACAGAAAGCTCTGGGATTTATAGTCCAAAAATGTAACTTTTTTTAACTCTTCTGTAAAGTGAAAGAAAGCTTGCTGCTTTGAAATTAAGTAAGTAATGTTAATATTATCTTGTTAAATTTAAATAAGTAATGATTTTAAAGAAATTTTAAAGAAATGATTTCTGACATCATCATCATCATCTGTTCCTTTTTGATTTTTAATCACAGTGTGAATAAAGTTTGTTTTTACAAAATATGCTGTGCTTTGTCCTTTCTTATGTATGGAAATGCAGCACATATATCTGATTTGAACCTGAGTATGGTGGATAAAAGCTGGCCTGCTGTTCTATTATTGTTTATCTTAATGAATCAAATATGAATGATTAGTACCTTTGAGTCAAAAATATTTCTGTTTTAAATTTTTTTAAGATATCCACTTTGCTGAGGTAGTAATTGCAATTTTTGCACATTTATTTACAAAATAAAGCTGCTAAATAGTTTTAGTATTGATTCCAAGGGAATAGAGAATAATAACAGAAGACAAAGATTCTACAGAAACAGTTTAAAACAGATTTTTCTTGCAACTGTATATCAAATTATTATTATTTCCAATGTGGTGTATTGGATAGAGCAGGAGTCAGCAAGCTTGGCTCTCCAGATGTTCTTGGACTTCAATTCCCAGAAGCCCTGATCATCAGGTGTACTGACTTGGGCTTCTGGGAATTGAAGTCCAAGAACACCTGGAGAGCCAGGTTTGCTGACCCCTGGGATAAAGGGATGGACTACAACTAAGTAAGCCTGGATTCAAATTCCCACTTAGCCATAGAAGGCCACTGAGGCGGAACTGGTAATACCACTCTTTAAACATCTTACTTACATTGAAAATCCCATTAGGGTCGCCACAAATCAATTCTGATTTGACGGCACATAACAGAAGCAACAACATCTACTCAAGCATCAGATCTGCTCAAGCATTTTGAGCACACAAGAGACAGCTTGATACATGGCTGGCCTAATATTACAGTCATGTGGGGGGTGGACAGTGTGGTGATGTTTACCCTCCAATAGTGTGAATAGATTCATTAGCATAGATGTTAATGTAAATGTTCACATTTTCTGACTGCCTTAACATAACATGATTTATGTGATGGATTATTTCATTGCACTGTTTCTTCTGGCTACACAGCTGATTCAATCTAATCTTTCTGATAGATAGCAAGCTTTATACATTGTGCAATCTATTATTTAATATTTCTCAGACCTTGAGATGTTATTTTGCCCTCCTGACATTTTTAAGCTGGTTTAAAGCACTAGTTTGCTTTATTGTTGACAGACAACTGATAGTTTCTTGTTCAAATAGTATAAACAAGAAGAAAGGCAGAGAGTACTAGAACTAGCTGTACTCCTGGTTTGTTTTTAAAATCTCCTCAACTGACATACACATGTGGAGTTTCAATTTCCCTTGAAGTTACAGAAAATCAATTTAGGTTTCTAGGTTGTTACTTCCAACGTGCTTGTAGATGCAAACAAGTTATCTTTCAGTAAACAGTGATGATGGATTATATGTAAACTGAGAGAATAATTCCAATTGTTAATCCCAATGAGAGTGGACTCATTGAATAAATGGGGTTTATCTAATTGTTGTCTTTAAAAGTCCTTTTCATTCAGTGAGTCTACTCTAGTTGAAGCTAAAAATTGGATTTACCCAAAATGATTTTATATTTTAACAGATGTTAAGTGGATGTTTGCCTTTTCTAATATTTTTGCCCTTCTGCAAAAGTCCAGTACTGGAGACCATCTGTAAATGCAAACTTTCATTTCTCTTTGCAAGATGGCAGTGTGTTGTGAAGATCAACTTCTGGGCAGGGAATCTTCACCTTCTGTGCTAATGTTGATCCCCAAAGCATCGTAAACAGCACGTTTCTGAATTTGGATGCTTATCCAATGAGTATAATTCCAATGTAGGTTTAAGAAGACATTATAGTGAGTCCATCAAGAGAATGAGAGTCCCCTGAAGAGTTTAAAGTAATTTATTTATCTCAACTTTATCCTTTGTTCCTGTAACTTCATCCTATCCTGGAGGTTTCTTGGCTACATCTTGCAAATTAGCTTGCTTTACTTTGGTGATTGACTATCAAGAGAAAAGCACAAGTTCATTGTGCAAACATGGCAACTTTGAAGATCTGCAAACTCAGAGACAAAATAATTTTCCACCTTTCCAATTGCAGAGTGAATCTACACCAGGGGTTCCCAATCTACGACCCGCAGGCTGGACCTGGCCCCTGTCGCCATCCCATCCACGCATGCACAAACGTACCCGCGACTGTCGTAAATGAATTAGCTGTAAATGTGCCCACTTCCTCTTCCGGGGTGTGTGGTCTGGCCCACTCAGCTGTCCAGGGGGCATGGTCAGAACAAACGGTGAAAAAATGTTGGCCACCCCTGGAATACCTGTCAAGTATCCCATGTTGGCCGGGATTTCCCATTTTTCAGCACTCGTTCCTCCCCTTTCCTGCCACAATCCCATATTTGAATGGCAGGGAAAGGGGTTACTGCACATGGTGCACATGCGCAAACGGGTTACTGTGCATGCATGCCCATGGTGCGCATGTGCAAATGGGTTACTGCCCACACATGTGCAGTGATTTCCCATATTTTGCAGAGCCACACTTGACGGGTATGACCCCCTGGTCTACACCACACATTATTGATGAGAATGATACTGTTTCCATGTACTGTATCTTGAAAGACAGGAAAAGGACAGTGCTTACAAAGTTACTTGTTTCAGAACAAGAATGTGATAGCAAGCATTGAAGAAAGATGGGCTCACTGTTATTTGCCCTTTTTGAGGGGAGGAGTGGGAATGTTTGAAAATGAAATAAAACCAGTATAAATATTTTCTTCTGTGCTGGATGTTTTCACCCAAGCAAAAATTTTCAGGCTCAGAAAATGGGGAAACTTTGCTACAGGATGAAAGCCTAGAGAGATAATGTCTGTATTGCCTTCAACAAATAAGAGAGCAACAGATTTTCGATAATGCTAAAAATGGATGAGCCAGGAGGACCCTAATTGAAGTGATTTGAAATGACAATGAAATTCCCACAAAGGTTTTCCACAGCCCAGCCAGGCATGTATTTAACAGTTTGTGACACACTTCCTACTATGAAATTAGAATTCCCTCATTTCCATTAACAATAAAGAATGATCATTGAGTTGCAGTTTTCCTACACAAATGCATCCCTTTTTTTTGGGGGGGGGGGGAGAGGAGAATAAAACCAGGCCTCAATAACTGACTATTTTACTGTGTTTATCAATGGCCCCCAATACTTGTGCTCTTTTTTCTGTTCAGATTATTTCCAGTCCTGTAAACCCACAAAGATTTGCATAAATGAGGAAATGTGTACATTGACCTTCAGATTCAACATTTTGTGCTGTATTAAGATTTGTTGTCTTCTGCTGAAAGCCTTATAAATGACAGTTCACTGTAAAAAAAACCTCCCAAAAGCTCAGTAGGTGCAAGTTGACTGGGAGGCGGAAAGTCAGCAGTTCGATTCCCGAGTACTGCAGGACAGAATGAGCTCCCGTCTTTGTACAAGCTCCTGCCAACCTAGCAGTTCGAAAGCAAGAAATTGCAAGTAGATAAATAGAGATCACTTTGGTGGGAAGGTAACAGCGTTCCGTGCGCTCTGGTGTCTAGTCATGGCTGCCACATGGCCACAGAAACATCTGCAGAAGCAGACAGCGCTGGCTCTTTGGCTTTGAAACAGAGATGAGCACTGATCCATAGAGTCGGATATAACTGACTTTCAAGCAAGGGAAACCTTTACCTTACAAATAATAAAGAAATAGTCTTCTGGGTTCTTTCTGCTTTGCTTCTTTTAATTTGCCTCCCACATTAATGTACTCCATTAGTATTTGTCCTGCTCAAGTGCCAGCAACAGCATCAGTGCTTGGAATTATATTTTCTTCATCTTCCCATATGTAAGTAGCCATCAAAAGAATATAAGTTAAATTGTGTTCCTGGCAAGCATCTCAAATATTAAAGGTCATGCTCTTGTAGTCTTAAATGAATGGTATCCTAATTATTTATTTATTTTATTATGTTGGATGTTCACAAATTCAGCTTTACTTGTGTTTCTTTCAGCTTGCCTATATAGGCTATTTGAAACAGATTGAAGCTAGAGTGATACCTCATACAACGTCCAAGCTTGGTTCCACAAGGATTTGGACTTTGTATGAGGCCACGATGCCTCATACGACGTCCAAATCCTTGCTGCGATGCCTCGTACAACGTCGTTCTATAGAGAAACATTTTACTGTAACAGCACAGACTTCAGGGCAAAGTCAAGGAAATAGACAGGAAACTGACATAACTTTAAGAAATCATTGTCTAAAGGCTAAATACATCACAAAACATGTCAAACAACCCTGATTTTAGGGACAAACCATACAACAAGTTTTTAACTTTTGAAAACTTTATGAAGTGCAGGTTTAAAAGTTAACATGTCCCATCATGCAGCACAGTGTTAATCTGCAGCCATGCGGCCAATCATCCATTTTGTACAAGCTACTGTAAACAATTACTGGATGGAAGCAAGGACAAAATGGATGGCAACATGTCCCATCATGCAGCACAGTGTTAATCATCCAAACAGCAGCAAACACCAAACAATTGCCCACCCCACTAAACAGTTCCCCCCCCCAAAAAAAAGGCCAACATAGGAAAAATTATGGAACATGCAATCTGTTTTTAAAAACCACAGCAGCAAACCACAGCAGCAAACAACAAACAATTGCCCACCCAACCAAAAAATTGCCCTCCCCATCCACCTCCCCACCCTAAGCCAATCAGAAACAGAAAACCTAATTTACCTACCTTTCTACTGTGCCAAAGAATGGTCCAAGAACCTAAAGAATGCTGCAAAAATCCCAGGAATGCTTCCAAAAATCCTGACGAAAAAATTCAAAAAGTCCAAAATCGTGCTCAAAACGACTCCTAAACACTCTTCACCTCATACAAAACCCACAAGGGCAATGCACACATGCATTCTGCCTTTTATACTGCCCAGGCACAATGCAACCTGGGGAAAACACCAATACCTCATACAAAGTCGCAGCGACTTTGTATGAGGCAACTTTTTTCAAGGAATTAGGTGATGTATGAATTTGATGTTGTATGAAGCGGACTTTGTATGAGGTATTACTTATATAAGTTTGCTGGGGTTGAGTGAAAGTTTGTAAGTCTTTTGGTGCAATCTTCAAATGTCTAAATTTGGATTGGCTCCTTCTGCTGTCAATTTGCCATATCTTGAAATGCCTAGAAGATCTTTATGTGGCCTTAAAGCTGCAGGTTCCCAGCCCTGGCTGTAGACAAAGCCTAAGAAATAAGGAATAATATTGCTATTCACTAAGATGCTGGTAGGACTTGTAAAGGGAAGAGTTTAAAATCTTGAAGACATGTTGCCTTTTTTATTTCCTTCCAAAGATCTGTTTTCTGCATAATTCTGGTTCTGCTCTTAGGGCTTTATCATAAGGTTTACGAGAGTCATTTACTGGTTCAGTTTCACAGTTTCACAGCAGGTTTTTGCTTTTTTCAAAAATGAGCCATTTGGGATTTTTACTACAAGTGCCTAGGGAATGAGGTGGGGGGAGTGAGTCCAATCTGCCCACATTCTTTCTGCACTTGTGATGTACTGATTGAGGTGTTTCATGAGATGTTTGGGTATGTCAAGACATTTTGGTATGCCCAAACTGACAAAGAATTCTGTAAAGCTTCCAGTTTGCCTCCAGCATTTTGTCATATTCACCCAATCTTAATTTTTTTTCTAAGCATATGAAAAATCCAACTTCCCCCATGTTAGAATTAATTCAGATAATTCACAAGCAAACTCTGAAAGCATCCATCTCTTCCTAATTTGTCTCAGTTACTAATACATTTGTTGTTGACACATGTTGCGTAATAGTTTGCAGCAATGTTTTCAACAGCACCTTCTTTATTTATGGTTGTTTAACTTGGACGTTGAGTCAATCCGCCTGCTTTATTTCAGGGATGATCACATCAGCCGAGTGTGAACAACACTGTCTCTCATCTCACATCCCTATAAACAACATGTCTCCGGTAATGTAGGCTAAATTTACAGTAGCTGTTTGTAAATTGATCACCAATTTCCTCCCCATCATAATCTCCAAGGCTAACCATCAATTTATTTTCCTAGGCACAGAATAACTGCTGCCAGTGATTCCCAATGCAAATACATTCTGTCAAATGTGTCTTACACCTGATGAATTATCATATTTCAGTCTGGACTCTGTTGTTAGGGATGAGATTTTGAAGTTTCTGGACTACAAATACCATAACTGATCATTCTGGGAATTATAGAGACACCTGACAAATCCCAAATATGATGTATCTAGGAGAAAGGCCTAAATTGGAAGGCTCTGAGGCATGCTTCCTATTCCTACCCTATTCTAACTAGGAATATTCTTTCCCAGCAGGAAGCATGAGCAGAGCAAGACCTAGCTAAGCCTTAAAGCCTTCCAATTTAAACCTTTCTTCCAAAGGAATCATATTTGGGTTTTCACCAGGTGGCTGTAAGTCAGGTAGAACTTCCAGAATGAAGAACTATGGTATTTGTAGGTCCAAAAATCCCCTCCTTATCCATTGCCCTACAGCACATGTCTATGTCTAAAAAAAACTGATTTGTGTACCACTTCTTCATGGGCATGGAAGTCATGTAAGACCATTGTTCCACTGAAAGACACTGACTCTTCCACCTTCCTGGCAAATAGAGACCTATTAATATGCCAATCCATATCTTGGCAAAGAACCAAAGATATCTTGCTTGTACTACTGCAGGCCCTTCAGCTTCAGTGACTCTTCCTATATGTTCAAAGATTCAAAACAAACAAACCAATAAACAAACACACAAACACACAAACAAGATAATATTAGAGCTCTGTCTCCTTAGGAAAACACTCTCACTTTTTATTACCATTAATCCTAATTACTCCCTGTGTATATTCAGTGTGGTGTCCCTTCCTTTGTCCCTGCTAGCAACAGGCTCTACTGGATTTTCTAAGGAGACGTATTTATGGTCCTTGTCTTCCATCCATACAAGATTTGTAACCTTTAAAAAATGCCAGCCCTCTTTTTCTCCCCTCTTTGGATTTAAGGTCATTAAACAACAAAAGCTACAATACATTGGGCATATCATGAGGAACAACTTAAAGTATAGCATACTCCAACTCATTAGGCAACGGAAGACCTTTGGGAAGAGAAACCCTGGACAAATACGGGCATCATGGCTGAAGAACCTGAGAGACTTGTGTGGAATGTCCTAAGAAGAACTGTTCTAAGGCGTTAAGAACAGAAAGATTATTGCCATGATGACAGCCAATATTTGGGAGAGATATTTGAAGAAGAAAACTGCCATGTTTACTTGAACTGTAAGGAAGAAGGAACACTTCTCTCCCAATCCCCCCTTTCTTCCCCAATTTGGGGACAGCATAATTTCTACATTCACTGAGCATTTCTCTCCAGCATTCATAGCTGTTCTCTTTCTGGCCTGTTTTGTCACATTACTGAACCAAGCACAGCAGTGGGCCGATTTTGGTGTGCCTGTTATCTCATAGCAGGCTGCATTGTCAATGCATACTTAAGAGGATTCCAGCTGCGGAGCCTTCATTTCCTCTGCTTTGAGGAGGTCAACCCCACTCCAGTTTTTAAAGCTACAGGTATTCCCTTCGCATTTCTACTGGATTGATTTATTGAACCAGCTACAGCTTGGGAGAAAATGGCACGGAAATCCATTCGGTCTCACTGTGCATTTCTATTAAGCTTGCCATACAGTGCAGGTCCATGGAAAGTTCCTGAAAGCCAGCCAGCTTATGCGGGAGGCACATCTCAGAGCTAAACAGGGAACGTTTCATTACTCCTTGGAGAAAGGATGATAATAGGTCCCAGGTTTCTGGAAATCTTGCCACATATTATGTTGGACTCAATTAAAAACAACCAAGATTATCCAGAACTGATAAATAATACATTTGTGTCAGAAATTACTCTGGGTTGAAAGGATTTTCACTGGAAAAACTCTGCTCAGGGAATGTCCAAATGAGGCTCCTTTCATGTCCCCAAGATCCATCTTGGAGCACTTGGGTATCGAACCCCGAAGACCTTCCATTCTTCAAGCTCAGCATCTTAACCACTATGCTGCAGAAGTGTTGCATGTCAGAAATTATTCTAGGTTGAAAGGATTTTTGCGGAAGAACCTCCACTTAGGGAACACCCAAATGAGTCTCCTTTCATTTCCCCAAGAGCTGGGACAGAGATGGGCACTCAATCCGTCATGCAGTACCTGGGTCTTAAACTGCCGACTTGCCAGCCTTCCAGCTAACAAGGTGAGCTTTTTAACCACTGAGCCACCACAGCCTCCTTTGAGAACTGATTACTCTAGCAGAATGGTCTTCACTCTGAATTTGACTACAAACCCCATTGTTCTCAGCAAGCATGATCACTGGTTTTGGGCGTCACACTCAATATACCAAAGAAGTGTCATGATGGGAAGACTTATCTGAAACACTATACATAAAAGGGAATGGGAATCTTTTACCATGAGAGCCCTGCATCTACCGCTACATATTGAAAACTGCTAAAATGCATTGTTAGAACTACCAAAGCTACTAATGAAGTAAGAGGGAACCTGCTGAAGGCAGGCAGGCTGCCCATACTCATACCTACAAGAATTTAAAAAGACATCTGAATCTCAGCTGCAATATTCAGACTATTATGGGAGCTATTATGTATCAAATGCCCCATTTCCTGTATTTTGAGATAGTAGAAATGGCTTTTAAGAAAACACAACAAATGAAACCTGCATCAAAATGTTACAGTGAAGCTTCTGGTGCTTCCTTTCAACAAGCTGCAGAGGAACTTCAGACTTACATTTGCAGTAAACCTGACCAGAGATGGAAAGATTCTGATGATAGGACTCCTCCCTTAGACATTTCTGACATGACAGAATGAAGCTCTCAAATCCTGTTGCAACAAGCACATTCACCAAACAATATCCTTTTATTTATTGTAGGAATCGGGGCCGCTGAACGATACGAGGCAGTATGGAGGAGGATATGATCAGTGGTTTATTGAGGAAAAGGCATAACCATTTATAGATCAGAAGGCAAGGTAGAAAAAACCGTCACCCAACAGTCAATCACATCACCTATTTACTCAGGTTAATTGGGAATCTCTCGGGGGGAAGTTAATTAGTGTGGACAAACACTGGCTGAGACAACACCATTGTTTTGGGCTTAGACTAAGGCAATCATGGCTCCTGTTTGCTTCTGGGATGAGACTGAGATTCGGAGATGAGGGATTACTCTAATCGGTAATGTATTTGCTCTTTCCGCAGGTTCGTTGGTCAGGTCAGGTAATTGGGTGAATCAAACCCTATCATTTATCCACCCCCCTTAATTTCTCCCTGCTGGCAAGGGCCAGGGGCCAGGAGCGTGCTCGCTAGGTTTAACCTCTGCCAGAGGCCATGCGTGCCAACTGGGCACGCGGATCCACACCTCCCCTTTTAATTTTTCTTAAGAGCCTGACCAGCGACCCTGCGTAGGAGCGGGACCAGCTGATGAGCGGGTATGACGTCACTGGGTTTCCTTCTGGGGCAGCACCTTGAGATCAGCGAGGGAATACATTGTGCAAAGCAGCAGATTGCTATGCCTAGTATAATCACCCCCACAACCACCTTGAGTACCGTTTGGAGCCACCCCCAGGGGATCCATGACCACATCCAGTTCCATAATGAACTCCACCAAGCCCCCCATGCAGAACCCTCTGTGATGCCCTGGACTATGGTGTGGAGATCAGTGAGCTGGCTCTGTACTTTGCGGGAGTTGTCAGTAAGGTTGAAACAGCACATACCATGAAAGGACTCGCAACCCAGGTGGTGCAACAATAAGAGGTAGTCGATAGCCGCTCGATTGTCAAGAATGGCATGGCGAAGCTCTGCCTGCTCTTGATTAAGGAGCGCTATCGCGGAGGAGGTATGGTTGATGGCTTTTGCTAGACCGCAAGCCAAGTGACCAATCCTCTTTGCGTTGCCGACGGCTAAGCCTGGCACGCCAAAGATGCTGACTGCCAAAGAGAGATATTCGGCAGGGCTCATTACTCTAAAGCTGCTCTCACATGAGCTGTCCAACTGGGTGGTGCAAGTGTGCCGTACGAGCGAGGAAAAGTTCGGTTTCACTTACCAGTGATAACTTTCGTTCTTCGAGTATATAGTTTGTGAATACACACTCATGGGGTTATGCGCCTGCGCAGAACGGCCGATCGGAGGCTTGAAAAGCTATTGGTCAAAAGTTTTGGCGGTAAGACCGCCCACCGTACCGCCCACCCTGAGGCGCCCGCGCGCCATTTTACCTCAGTTCCATACTTAAGCCAAGCACAGGATAAACCAACTGATCTCATCCGTGCAGCTCAAGAGGGGAGGCAGGGTGGGTAGTGTGTATTCACAAACTATATACTCGAAGAACGAAAGTTATCACTGGTAAGTGAAACCGAACTTTCTCCTTCGTATAGTTTGTGAATCCACACTCATGGGAGATTAGCAAGCTCACACTTACTTGGTCGGTGGGCAGTCGGATGAGATGATCCCACGATGAGCTGAAGATCCTCTAGGTGGACCCGTCAGGGGCGTTGAGTCCGGAGCCCTCTGGTGAGGACGACACGGCCAAGCCTGGCGTCCGCAGTGGCTCTGGTGTCCACCCTGTAGTGCTGGACAAATGTGGAAGGTCTGGACCAGGTGGCAGCCTTACATATGTCCTCAAGCGGTGTGCCCTCCAGAAAGGCAGTGGATGTGGCAACCGCCCTGGTGGAATGCGCCCTGACATGCGGTGGAGGTGGCAGTGAGGCTGACTCGTAGGCCAGGTAGATGGTAGAGGTGATCCATTTGGAGAACCTTTGAGCAGAGATGGGTTCACCCTTGGACTTTCCCCCATAAGCCACAAAGAGGCGTTGTGACTTCCTGAACTCTCTAGTCCTGCTGGTGTAAAACAATAAAGCTCGTTTCACATCCAGTGTGTGCCAAGTCCTTTCTTGGGCGTTAGTGGGGTTCTGGAAGAAGGTTGGCAAGGAGATAGTTTGTGCCATGTGAAACTTGGAGACCACCTTGGGTAGGAAGGTGATGTCCGCTTGGAGGACGACGCGGTCGTTGAAGAACTGGAGAAACGGTGCGTCTGCTCGCAGGGCAACCAGTTCACCAGCTCGACGTGCAGACGTGATAGCCACCAGGAATGCCGTCTTCCATGTGAGGAGACGAACATCGGCGGTAGCCATGGGCTCGAAGGGGGTCCTAGTGAGCGCGTTGAGAACGGTGGACAGTGACCATTGAGCCGTCGGTGTCCGGGCCGGCGGAAAAGCGTTCCTTAACCCCTTGAGGAAGCGCTTTACCGTTTGGTCGCGGAAGGCCCCAGAAGCGGGCGAGCCAGCAGGAGAGTGCGCTACTACTGCTGCGAGATGCACTCGGATGGAGGTGATGCTAAGGCCAGACTCCGCCAGCTGGAGGAGGTAGGTTAAAATGTCCTGCAGTCCCACCTGCGGGGGGAGCGTTTGCCGGGAGGCCAGGAAAGCACAAAAACGCCTGTATTTGGAAGCGTAGGACTTCCTTGTGGAAGGGCGCCGCGCTAATTCAAGGATCCTGGACAGTCTGGGGTTATCCTCCACGCGGTGAGGTGGAGGCTGGGCAGGTCCGAATGGTGTAGCTGACCGTGCTCCATTTGGAGGAGCGTCGGTGACTCCGGCAGTGTGCGATACTGCGACGACATGCGCAACAGTAGCGGAAACCAGGGTTGGCGCGGCCATGCTGGCGCCACCAGAATTGCATTGGTTCTGTGTTGGTACATCCTGGTGAGTACCTTCTGGACCAGAGGAAACGGAGGAAAGGCATAGAGATAATCCTGATCCCACCGTTTCATGAAGGCATCGCCTTCGGAGTTCAGTCCGATGCCTGCTCTGGAGCAGTACCTGCTGAGCTTCCTGTTGGACTCCGATGCAAAGAGGTCGATGCTCGGCGTCCCCCAGGCCTCGCAAAGCGACTGGAACACTCCGTCGTCCAGCTCCCATTCGTGGGTCGTCGAAGTGAGACGGCTCAGGTGGTCTGCCAGGACATTCAGTGTGCCCTGAATGTGCACTCCAATTGGGAAAATGTGCCTCTCCAGGCACCATTCCCACAACTGCACTGCCAGGTACAGGAGGGTGGTGGACCGTGTTCCTCCCTGCTTGTTGAGGTACGCCACTGCCGTGGTATTGTCCGAGGCCACTTGAACCGCCTTGCCGGTGAGCAGAGTCTCGAAGGAACGCAGGGCCTTCCAAATGGCCAGCAGCTCCAAGTAATTTATGTGGTGCACCGTTTCGTGCGGTGTCCAGGTGTCGTTGACCGTGAGAGTCCCGCAAGCAGCGCCCCAGCCGAGGTTGCTCGGGTCGGTCAGTATCTGCAACGAGGGCTGCGGGGGGTAGAAACTCTTCCCCGTGGCCACGTTGAGTGGTGTAGACCACCACAGCAGTTGGTCCCTCAGTTCTGGAGATGGGGTCAACCGTTTGGACTGGCTCTCCCGAAGTGCGTCGAACTCGTGAAGGAGCCACGATTGCAGGGACCTGAATTTCAACTTGGCATGGGGAATCACTGCCGTCGTTGAGGCCATCAGGCCTAGAAGTCTCTGAGCCTTCTTCGCCCGGACGCACGGTTTGGTGCGCAGTTCGCTCACCCCCTGCGCAATGTCCTGTAAGCGTTTCTGGGGGGGCGTAGGCTCTCGTAGCAAGCGAGTCGAGTACCGCTCCGATGTACTCGACGCGTTGGGAGGGGATCAACTTCGATTTGGTGAAGTTGATCCTGAGGCCGAGACTCTCCATGAGGTGGACTGTGTATTGTGTGTCCCGGACGGCCGACGATTTGGTGGGGGAGACGATCAACCAGTCGTCGATGTACGGGAAGACCCTGATGCTCCGTTGGCGGAGGAACGCGGCCACCGGCGCCATGCATTTGGTGAAGACCCGCGGTGCCGTGGCCAGACCGAACGGTAGGCATCGGTACTGGTACACGGAATTGCCGATGCGGAAGCGGAGAAACCATCTGTGTTCCTCGAGGATGGAGACGTGGAAGTAGGCATCCTTGAGGTCTATGACTGTGAACCAGTCCCCTTTGTTGATGAGGGGGAGGACGGTCTGTAGGGTCACCATCCGGAACTTCCTGGTGTGGATGCATTTGTTCAGGCGGCGCAGGTCCAGGATAGGGCGAAGGCCTCCGTCCTTCTTCTGGACCATGAAGTACCTCGAGTAGAAGCCGTTGTCCCAGTCGGACGGTGTTACCCGCTCGATGGCTCCCTTGGAGAGAAGGGTTGATATCTCTTCCTCCAAATGGGGGGACGAGGTGGTGAGACGATGTCTTCCTACCCAGGCACCCGCACGAACTCGATGGCGTAGCCAGAGGACAAGATCTTTAAGACCCACTGGTCGTCCGTGATGCCCGACCATACCTGGAGGAAGTTCCGGAGGGGGAGGTACGGGATGTGGAGCGAGAGAGACTCGGCCGTCGCAGCTTCAAACGCGGGGCTTGGGCCTCGCGCCCGAACGTTTGTCCTGTCCGTAGGGCCGGTAGCGGGGCTTGTGCTGCCGCCGCTGTTTGTAGGAGCTGGATCTAGGCTGCTCCGTCGGTCCCTGCTGCTGTGGGTTGCCCTGGAACCGCCGTGTGAAGGGCTGGAACCTCGGCCTGGCGGGCGGAGCCGGCGTGGTGAGCCCCAGAAACTTTGCCGTGGAATTGGTCTGGCGCATCTCATTCAGGACCTTGTCGGTGTCCTGACCGAAGAGGCCCTGCCCGTCGAAGGGAAACTCCTCGATGAGCTTCTTCATAGCGTCATCGAGGGAGGTGTCCCTGAGCCAAGCGTGGCGACGGAGGTAGATTGCGGAGGCCATGTCCTTCGCCGCATAGTCGTTGATATGCCGGGCAGTGCGCATCAGCTGCTCGGCGACGAAGTCCCCCTCGGTGGCCAGAGCGTCAATGCGCTTTTGGACGTCGGAGGGCAGTTTCGCTATCTCAACCTTCACCTGCTCCCAGAGGTGAGATTGATACAGGCCCATGGCGGCTGAGTAGTTGGCGGCACGGAAGAATAGGGAGCCGGTGGCGTAGAACTTACGCCCCACCGCGTCCAGTTTCTTTCCCTCCGGCGTCGACGGGACCGGGAACCCGCTGGTGGCCGTCCTGTGCTGGAAGGCCTTGACCACCAGGGAATTCGGCAGGGGGTGAGCCTGCAAGAACTCGACGTTCTCGTCCAGGACCCGGTACATGTTGTCGAGCCTGGACGAAACGGAGTGCGCCGCCAAAGGTTTCCTCCACGTCGCCCTCGCCGAAGTCATCATGGAGGGGAGCATCGTTATGTGGACCGGCCGCACAGCACGTCTGTCGAGCTTCGCGGTCATCTGATCCTCACCCTCCAACGGCGGCTGATCGACCTTCAGGTTGAGTGCGGTGCCCAGCCTTGTGAGCATGGCGGTCAGTGAGCGCTGGTCCTCACCACGCGGTGGGTCCACTGAGGCGATAGCCTGCTCCGGCGTGCGCTCGGCATCGACGTCTCCCTCGTCCTCCTCCGACGACGAGCTGGACTCATCGGAGGACGAGGGAGGCAGCCTTTCATCCACGTCGGGACCGCGCCAGTACGGCCTGGGCGGGCCGGCGGGATGGGAGTCCACCGCATCAACGTCCGGACCACACCATGACGGGTTGGGTGGGCCGGCGGAGCGGGCACTCGACCCACGGGAGGTCGGTGGGGCCACGGCAGGGCCGGGATGCCCGGGGCTTGCGGTGGTCGGAACCGGAGCCGCAGAGGCCGCAGGCATGGAGGCCTGGAACTTGGTCGCAAACGACGCCATGACCTGGAACATTTCTCGGACGAGGGCCATCTGAGATCCGTCCGAGTCCGCTGATGGTGGAGCCCCGGCAGCCGGCAGGATGGTGGCCCACGAAATGGTGGGCGTCGAAACGGTGGCCGGCGTCGGCGAAACGGTCGTCGGAACGTTGACGACCGCGTCGTCTGTCGGCGTCCTGGGCCTTGGGGAGACGGAGGCCTGCCTCGGCGAGGAGTTTCTTCCCCAAGGAGGAGAGGGAAGCACCTGAAGTGGGCGAGCTGGAGCCCCAGCCCTGCGTCCTTTATCAGGTGACCCGGAAGACGACCGTCCTCCCCAGATGGAGGATCCCGGAGAAGGACATCGGGCAGTCGAGAACGGCGGCTAGGGCCCGGGAGAGGCGGGTGTGCGTGGGGTGGGAGGAAGCGACCGTCTCTTCTCCGACCCATGCTTGCGCTTCTTCTCACCGTTCCTGTCCTTCTTTTTCTTCTTCCTCATCGGAAGCATGGAGGAAGAGGCCGGCGGCGGCTGGGCGGCAGCGGCGGATGTGGAAGCGGACGCGGCGGGAGCCAGAGCGAGCTCCATCAGATGAGCCTTGAGGCGATTGCTTCGGTTCTGCACCGCGAGGCGCGTAAACTTTTTGCTATGCGGGCAAGACTGGCTCTGATGCGACTCTCCCAAACAAAAAAGGCACAGGCTGTGTCCGTCGGAAGCCGGGAACTTCTTAAGGCAAGCCGTGCACTGTTTAAACGCTGCAGCCATCAACCAGTGGAAGTTTCTGGAGGTAAGTACCCCGAAGGGCGGACCAGCCGCCACCCCCTTGAGGGGGGAGACGGTGATCGATGCGAAAAATTGGCTACTGAATCCACTCGAGAGAAGAGACAGAGCCGGGGTGGCGATCCTGCCTGGAGGACAAGATCACCGAGAAAAATTGTAGAAATTTGCCAAAAGACTTTCCCTCAGAAGGGCGAAAAAATTGAGGAAGCTCTCAACGATCGTCCTGCTGCTACGGCGGAAAGAAGAGAACTGAGGTAAAATGGCGCGCGGGCGCCTCAGGGTGGGCGGTACGGTGGGCGGTCTTACCGCCAAAACTTTTGACCAATAGCTTTTCAAGCCTCCGATCGGCCGTTCTGCGCAGGCGCATAACCCCATGAGTGTGGATTCACAAACTATACGAAGGAGAACATTTGGAACATTAGTAGCATTTGTGCTTGGGGTGACCATATCTTTGGTAGGAAGTAACAATGTCAAGCGACTGATACAACATATAGAGTCTGAAACATTTGCAGGAATGTAGTTCCACGTGTACTGGTTGCATGTGAAGAACCAACCAGATGGCAGGGTGATATGAGCATACATGGTGCCAAGTGGTACTGGATTATTGCAAGTCCAATTGCCACTGCCAACGTTGAGGCAGCGGCGCCGGGTACGACCAGCCGAAGCGCAGCCGTACATTCATCCACAGGTAGAGTTCGGGCTGACCGCCACCCGGGGAGTGTGGAGGGTGGCTGCATCAGCCGGCAAGGTCATGGTCAGCCGCATCTCCCAACGGGCATACTCTGAAGAAGCCGCTGGGTTATACGGACTGAAAAGTCTCTTCACAAGCCAGTCCCCATCCCTGGGGTGCGCGCCTGGAGAATGGCACACAGGGATGAGGCAGGTGCTGAGGATCGAAGCAGAACCAAGGTCCTGCCTGAGGCAAAAATCGGACTGGTTGACGAGACCCGCCAACCTCTCCCAAATGTTGTACTGCATCCGGGCAGAGAGGTCTCCGCCGGGCAGTAGATCTTTGGCCTCCAACGAGACGGCCTGAGCGCCTCCCCCCAGAAGCAGGGAAAGGGTCAGGATGATGGTGAAGATCACGGTGTTGGCATCAATCTGGGCGAAGACTGCTGCTACGAAGTTCTCTGGTGTCGGCTCCCTCTCCTCGCGTCGGAGGGCGCGCTGGGCCTCACTGCAAAGGGTCTTGGCCATCCCCCAGGTGATCTTCGGTGCTGGCGTCCGCGGCCGTCGCTTCTCCCGGTGGGTCTCCTTGGTCAGGGTGAGGTCCTCCATCTCCGGGATCGGACTCGTGTCGGTCTGGGTCCATGCCATGAGGTTCCAAGTACGGCTTAACACACCGAGCTGGAATCCAAACGACACCTGTAGGAGACATAACTGCAGCATACCCTCGCCACCAGGTTACGAGCGGCGCCGGGCCCCTCCAAGAAGGGTCCGGTGGCACCCGGTATCGGACCATCGGTCGCGGGAGAGCTTCCGAACGGCGGAAGTGCTTCTCCTGCGGCGTACAATCCGAAAAAACATTAAGGTGATTGTAGGTAAACAATACCTTATTCAGGCAATGCTGTGCCTGGCCCTGTGACTTGGGGAGGGCTGGTGGCTCCCCCCTTTCTGTTTGTTTGTCAATATAGGACTTGAGCATCCGATTGACCCGTTCCACAATCGCTTGCCCCTGCGGATTGTAAGGAACGCCAAAAGTATGCTTAATATCCCAAGTGGCCATGAAGGCGGCCAGCTGCCTAGAGCTGCAGGACGGCGCGTTATCGGTTTTAACGTGCCGAGGTTTGCCCATGGCTGCAATGCAGGAAAGGAGGTGCTGCTCCACGTGGGAAGCAGTCTCCCCTTTCTGCGCCGTTGCCCAAACGAACTGAGAAAAAGTGTCTATGCAAACGTGCATGTACTGCCATCTGCCAAACTGCGGAACATGCGTGACGTCCATTTGCCACACCTGATTGGCCTCTGTCCCTCGTGGGTTAACCCCCCACGAGGGCCCCCCCGGTGCCCCTGCACAATGCTGGCAAGAGCGAACTATGCCTTGGGCTTGAGAGAGTGGCAAATTGAACTGTCTGACAAGTGCTTTGGCATTTTGGTGAAAGAAGGCATGACTCTGAATTGGAGTGGTAAAAACACCCAAAACTGAACGTTGCTGAATTTCCTTTGCCGCCGCATCCGCTCTACTATTGCCCGCGGAAATCGGACCCGGTAGGTCTTGGTGACTTCGGATGTGGGCAATATAGAGCGGCTCCGTGCGGTTTCGCAAGTGAAATTGAGCAGTTAAAAACAGGCTAAGCAAATTCTTGTCTATCGCGGGAGTGATGTATGCTCCCGGTAGACTGTGAAGCAAATTCCTAACGTACATACTGTCAGTAATGATGTTTAAACGTTCCTTGGCGAAGGTGCGCAAGGCAAGGTTCACCGCTGCCAACTCTGCCCGCTGCGCGGACTTTTGTGGAAGAGTTAGCAGCGTGCGCCAAGCTTGGCCCTCCTGCCAGGTCAAGACACCGTATGTCCGACCACCATCAGTAAAAACTGTCCTGGCTCCCTGGAGTGGAACCAGCGAGAGCAATTCGAACAAGCTAACCGTCTGCGTCTGAAGTGAGACAAGTCTGGGGTCCTTTGGCAAGTGGTATGCCAAGCTCCCGGTGAATCCTTCCAAGGCTATGGGAAGCGAGTCACCGAGCTGCATTAATTGCTGGACTTGTTCCTTGGTGAATGGAACTACGATTTTGGCCAAATCATGCCCTGAAATGTCCCTAGCTCTCAACCTTCCGCGGTAAACCACCGCAGAGACCAATTCTTGGGGAGGAACGATGTTTCGTGAGGAGGTGTTCGGAAGGTACACCCACTCCACGATACTCGCCCCTTTCTCGGCATCTACGCTGAGCGCTCCTGTAAACATGGATCCTGACCGTACGATGTACAAATTCAAGATCGGAGCGTATGGCCCTGGGGTGATCCTATCTACCCACCTCTGGCTGAGAACTTGGTTAACTTTCTCGAGTGCCAAGCGTGCGTCTCGAGAAATTTTTATCCGGTCTGCCGGCTGCTTACCTAAGGTTAGCAGCGAGAAGAGTGGTTTTAGAAGATCCGTATCCAGTCGGAAATACGGTCTGGCCCAATTGATGTTCCCCAAAACTTGCTGTAACTCTACAAGGGTGACTGAGTCCTGTAAATTGATCTTAGGCAAAACTGGTGCTGCGAAAGAGCGGAGAAGCCGATGGCCCAGGTATGAGAAGGGCTCGGTTCTCTGCACTTTCTCTGGGGCAATGAGTAAACCTTTGTCCCCCAGGCTGGCCTGGAGGTCAGAAAACATTTCGCTGCCGAGTTGCGGCATCGCGACCAAGATGTCGTCCATGAAATGGCAAACTATGGCTTTAGGGTAAAGGCTTCGGAACTCTGCCAGTGCGTTGTGAACATAAATTTGGCACAGGGTGGGCGAATTGAGCATGCCCTGTGGCAAAAATTTCCACGCGTAACGCTGCGTGGGCTCGCCATGGTTCACAACCGGCACCGTAAAGGCGAACCTTTCCCGGTCCCGGGGGTCTAAGGGGATTGTATAAAAGCAATCCTTGAGATCTACGACTAGAATCTCCCACCCCTCGGGAATCATGTTCGGATTGGGGATGCCGCATTGGAGCGGACCCATTGGCTGTATGCATTTATTGATCTCTCTGAGATCGTGGAGGAGTCGCCACTTCCCCGACTTCTTTTTAATCACAAAAATTGGCAAATTCCAAGGACTTGTGGACCGTTCTATATGTCCTGCGTCTAGCTGTTCCTTAACTAGCTGCTTGAGGGCAACTAATTTCTCTCCCACTACCGGCCATTGTTCTACCCAAACCGGCGTGTCGGTGAGCCATTTAAGTGGCAACGCCATTACCCAAAGGTAAGCGTAGCACCGTACTGCTGTAAGATGTCTCGCCCCCAAAGGTTGATGTGCACGTCAAGAATGTGCGGCCGAATTACCGCTGTGCCGTCAGCCTTTGGGATTGTGACTTCCACCCACTCTCGGCTCCTAAACGCTTCCTGGACGCCGCCTACCCCCCACACATCGGAGACCGGCTCAATGGCCCACTCTCTTGGCCACTGGCTTCTGCTTATCACGCTCACATCCGCTCCGGTATCGAGTAACCCTGAGAACACTCTTTTGTTCAAAAATACCTCGATAACGGGGCACTGCTTCCACTCAATGTTGGTCTCCACTGTCGCTAAGACCTGGTATCCTTGTACTGCCTCACTGGCGCTCGAGCGGTCCTCTGACCGGGACTCGGAGCTGTCACTGAGCCTTCCCTGGCTATCTGCTGGCGAGTGACAAGGAACCATGATCAGTTGCGCTAAGGTGTCTCCTTTATGAATTGTTTGGGGCAGATGAGTCCAAAGCTGAACTTGGAGAACGCCTGAAAAATTCGAGTCAACGACTCCTGGAATTATGAGAATTCCGCGTGCTCCAGCTACGCTGCGGGGCAAAACTAAACCTATAAAGCCCTTGGGCAGTGGACCCATGTACTGGGAGTCCACCAGATAGACCGTGCCTGGCAGGTCGCATGTAACGTCCGCCTGACAAGTCAAGTCTAGCCCTGTACTACCCTTGGGGCTGGCCTGTGCCCTCGCAATGTCTGGAGTGTGACCGGGATTTAGTCTAGCTCTGGTGAGCTCTGAATGAGGGGAGTCCCTGTTTGGACCGGGGCCAGAGACATGCCCGCGTTCCGGTTTCCCGAATTCGGACAGTCTTGGGCCCAATGGTAGCCTCTTTGACATTTCGGACACAGGGTTTTCGGAGCCTTGGAATGGCCGGACTTTTGTCCGCCTCCCTTAGATCGGCACTCCCTAGCGAAGTGACCGACCTTGCCACAACTATGACATGCTCCTTGGGTCTTTCCTTTAGGTCTCTTACCCCCTTGCACCGCTGCCGCTAGCAATCCCATCTTGTAGGATTCTGTGCCAACGTCGGCGCAAGCTCTAATCATGTCCGTAAGGGTCAAATCGGGACGATTGCCTAGTGACTGCAAGATTTTACGGCAGTCTAAATTGGCGTTGTCCTTGGCTAACTTCATCATGAGCTCTTGCTGGGCCTGCTCATTGTCAATCTGCCTGCTAATGGCTTCTTCCAGGCGATTGATGAAGTCCATATAGGGCTCTTGGGCTCCTTGCTTAATAGCGGTGTAATTCTTAGCCGCTTTGCCAGTTGCTGGGACTTTGAAAAACGCCCTAAAGGCGGCCTCGGCCGACATCTGGAGAGTGGCTAGAGGCAAGTTGATTTGAGCATCGATGGATTCGAAGGCACCTGAACCATATAACTGGTCAGGAAGTACTGCGCCTCCCATCCTGGCAGCCCTTGTCTGCGCCTCCAGGCGATACTCGCTGTCCCAAATTAAGTACTGGCTAGGGTTGAGCATCATCCGCATGACGGCTTTCCAGTCATGGGGAATGAACATGGTGTTCTCGCACACTTGCTGAAGCGTGCCCCTTGTGAAACGACTTTGGAGCCCTGTTTCTGAAATGGTTTTCCGTATAGCCATGAGAAGCTTATACGGGACTGGGGAGTGTACTATCTGCTGTGCGCCTGTAAGCGCGTCCATCTCCATGCGGATGGGACATATCTGGCTGAGCTCAGCTAGCTCCTCTACTGGTAATTCCCCCTTCCTGAGTTCTTCCTCTACTGTGCGCTGGAGTGCACTCTTGGTAGCTAGGGAACCTGTTGCTCTCTGAGAAGCGCCTGCGCTCCTCATTCCTTGCATTCTGCCGGTGACGTCTGCAGCTGTCACCGAGGGAAAGCTCCCTACACTACTCTGCCTAAATTGGAGTGACGGATAGAGCGCCGTAGGCGCCGTTGGTTCGGCTGGCGCATCTGGCAGACTTGGGGGTTCTTTGGCCTCTACCCGGACTGGCTCTATCTCCGCCAAGAGCTTTCTACACTTTCTCCATGTGCGAATTACGCCTCCTGGAGCTTTCAGGGGTTGCTGAATGCAGTCTCCTATCTGATCCCAGCGCTCGAGGGTTAACGTACCTACTTCTGGGTAAAGCAGGCAGTGTTCCCCTAGGTACACCAAAAGTCTCGCTAGCTCCCCGCTGTGAAAACGCAAATTAAATACCCTGGCCAGGATGTTGAACTCCTCTACACGAGTTCTTTGGCTAGCGGATGGACACTGTCGCTGAGGACAGGTCCCCATATTACCTGCGATTGGGTCCTCGGAAGATTCTTCCTCGGGACGAGCCGACGCGTCTTTGGCAGGCAATAGGTTCTGGCGACGTCGCTTCTGGGTAGAGCTCGGAGCGTGGACTGTGGCCACGGGCCCTCGGTGGCCACTGCGCTGTCAGGGGCTCACAGCTGCCCTGAGCGGAACGCGTTTTTCCCTTTGGCGCAAGCCGCCGCGAAAGTCGGGAGCAAGCTGTAGGATGCCTCTTTGGACTGCCTCACCGCAGGCCGTCCCTCCGATCGGCTGGCTGCCAGACGGAGTGCCGCGCTGTCCTCCGGGATGATTCGGACACGGTTCAAGCGCAGAACCGGACCGTGTGATCGCTACTCTGAGGAAGACCGCTCTTACTCACGAGTAGATCACGTCTCGGGGTCACCAGGTGTAGGAATCGGGGCCGCTGAGGGCCGTAGGTCCCGGAGGAGACTGATCAAAGAACGATACGAGGCAGTATGGAGGAGGATATGATCAGTGGTTTATTGAGGAAAAGGCATAACCATTTATAGATCAGAAGGCAAGGTAGAAAAAACCGTCACCCAACAGTCAATCACATCACCTATTTACTCAGGTTAATTGGGAATCTCTCGGGGGGAAGTTAATTAGTGTGGACAAACACTGGCTGAGACAACACCATTGTTTTGGGCTTAGACTAAGGCAATCATGGCTCCTGTTTGCTTCTGGGATGAGACTGAGATTCGGAGATGAGGGATTACTCTAATCGGTAATGTATTTGCTCTTTCCGCAGGTTCGTTGGTCAGGTCAGGTAATTGGGTGAATCAAACCCTATCATTTATCCACCCCCCTTAATTTCTCCCTGCTGGCAAGGGCCAGGGGCCAGGAGCGTGCTCGCTAGGTTTAACCTCTGCCAGAGGCCATGCGTGCCAACTGGGCACGCGGATCCACAATTTATATTACAAGAATAATTTTCAAAACATTTGAGAGATTTACTGTGAAATATAACAGAATATTATATATTTGATTTACGTTGGAAGATTCCTGAGAGACCTACTGAAAAAAATACTTGAGAAATGAGATTTATTTTGTAAAATATTTGAGAGATGTACTTTGAAAAACAACTGAAAATCACAGAGTGATTTGTCTTGAAAAACATTTCAGATTATTGTGCGGAATACTTGAAAAATTTGTTGCCTTAGACAGTATTTTCTCATTATTTTAAGAAAACACAACAAATGAAACCTGCATCAAAATGTTACAGTGTGCACATCTCGTATACAATCATCTATTCTCATTTATTTTATTCATTTCATTTCTATGCAAACTTTCTTTCAAAAAGGATTCAATAATTAAACTCCTATAAAGAACTCAATAATAGTTACAATACACATTGTTACATGTTGTGGTCTGGGTTCGAATTGTGCAGAGTTAAGCAGTTAGCTTTCAGCAGCAGCAGCAGCAGCAGCGCCTTGTGGTTTTATCTCTCTCTCCCAGACAAAAACAAGCAGTGATGTGGAGTAACGGTGAAAACAGAAAAAGCTTTTACTCAGCAAAATAGTTCATAAAGATAACATAAACAACAGATTCCTCTGAGAACGTAAAGCAGATCAACAGTCTGTAAGTCCTTGTGAGCAGTACTTTAAATCCTGGGACACAGTAAAAGTACTCACTGCAACTCCAGGCTGGCTGTAAGTTGGGCAAAGCCCTTTTTGTCCTGGCTTGTTCCTTCAGTTGAGTTTCAGTCCTCTGAAGACTGCTCTGGCTCTTTCTCTCCTCCAGAGAGTTTCAACAAAGCCAGCAGCTTTCACTCCAGGCAAAACAGTGAAGTCCATAAGGCAGTAAACTAGCTAGCAGTCCGGCTAGCATCCATTCAGTATGCCATGATGCAATGGCACGAAGCCTATGGCATAAAGCAGTTCTGGCATTTGGCATATAAGGGTTTTAGGCATGAAGCAAAGGTGGCTACTGAGAAGCCCTAATTTATACATGATATTCTGCTCAGTCACCCACTCAGTAGATTCTGCTGGGTGCTGCTCTGCATAAACCCTTAAAGACATAGTTTCATGTATCTTACACAATACTACTTGCACACTGGTCAATATATCCCTATCACACATAAAGCTGAAAGGATAATAAATATACAGTTAGGAAAAGAACTAAATATCCAGTAATATAAAAATATGGAAAAAAAGTAAAATGCTAAAAGAAGCTTGAAATACACTCTTAAAAATCATAATTACTATCTCAGGGAGAGTCTAACTTTGATGTCCAATGTGGCTCTTAAAATACATGTCTTTACCTGAGCCCAGAAAGACATGAAGGGGTGGGGGTCAACCTAATCTCCCAAGGTTTGCCACTGTACAACCTAGGAGTGGTAACAGAGAAGGCTTCTCTTACACTCCCACCCCAAATTCAAAAAAGTGGGATTGTGAGAAGGAGCTCCCATGAAAATCTTAGAAACTGAGAGGACTCATATAGTCAAATAGGGAGATATGGTCACTCAGATAGCATGGATCCAAGGCACATACTTTTCAGTACCGTCAATTCTATAGGTTTTTCCAAGCCTTCTTAAGCTCTCTCTGTGTATAGATAGGGCTGTTTTGACTGCCTATGCAATAACACTCATCAAATGTTGGAAATAGATGAAATGAGAATGCGTGGTGTTCAGGTTTGATAGATAACTATCAGAAGAATTCAAAATTTCACATTTGTGAAATAGTAATATTATGGAAATATCTAGATCCTATTAAAGAGAGCACTTTACCAAAGACTTACTGGCTTCTGCATCAACCATCCTACTGTACCCTTTCTGGTTTCCCCCAAAGCTTTTAGTTGAGGGACTGGATGTCAGTGGGAATTAGCATGAGATCTAGGATAAACAAAACTTTCAGAGCTTTAAAATATTACTTTCTCATTTAAATCTTACATGTTGAAGGTAGATTTCTTTTTCTCAACTGGGGAAATACTTGATCATCCCTTATTTGAGATTCTGTCTATAAACTAGCATAACAAGCTAAGCTTCCTGTCAATTCCTATAAAGGTTTTTATAGCATTTTCTCTTTCACTACCAACAGTTTCTTCACTCTCCAGTGAGTCCAACCACCCTTCTTTGGAACCTGATGCTGTGAATATCCTGTTCCTTTGCCTGGCTTATTTTTGCACTTTATGCAACACTTTCCTGGCAGTGGATTTTTCAATAAAAACTGAAATTTGTCTTCTGAATTTTGCTTTACTGAGTACATATTGTCTGTCTTTCCAAGTTGTCCTGCTATGGTAATAAAATAGACCATACTGCCAGCTACTAAATGCTGATTGTCAGCCGGTGGTTAACTAACCTCACCACCCTGATGACTAGCGGCCTTGGGTGCTGAAGTCCACGAATCCATATTGATGGAGGGCAGCAGTTTCATCAATACTGGCCTGGGCCTGATGAGGACTTTATGTTCCAAAAGGGCTCAGGATCAGAAAGTGACTCGTAGAACTGGATCAGTGGTAGGGGTGTCATGCGGAAGGCATGGAAGACCACTGCGCTATATTGCTCCTAGGACAAGCTTCATGGCTGATCGCCATGTTGATCATCAATATTTGGAATTGGATACAGCAGGAGGAGGAGGAGGAGGAGGAGGAGGAGGAGGAGGAGGTAGGTAGGTAGGTGAGGAGGAGTACAAATTGCAGTAAACCACAAATCTGGTGATTTTGTTCTGATCAGAAAATTGGGTAAATGGGTTAGAGCAATAGTGGTAAAGGAGAAATAGCAGCGGTGCATGGAAACGGGCAACCAGTAGGACATAATCCTCTTCACTTACACCAGGGGTTCCCAACCTAAGACCTGCAGGCTGGATCCGGCTGGAGTGCCATTTCATGTGACCCCCCCCATCCTCCAAGGGCATTCAAGAAACAAAATGGCTGCCCCTATCATGCAGGTAGAGCAAAATGGCCATCCAGCCCTCAAAGCTGACTAAGAGAGCATGACCCAGCCCCTAGCTTGAAAATGTTGGGATCCCCTGACTTAAACCATTACAGAATAGCAATTAAATGAATCTTCCATGAAGCTGGCATAAAATCTGTTCCATGACTGATGGCATGAAGGACCACTGGCCAAGGGGTAGGGGCACTGCAAGACTGCTTTGCTGCATGAGTTTTCCTAAATGCATTTTGTCCATGCTGCCCAGGAAAATATAACAGAATGTTAAAGTACTCTTCTTTAGTTTTTGGTTTTTAACTCCATTGGACTGTAAGCTGTTTGCAGTTAGCTGCAGATTTAGACTCTTGAATAAAACACCATGGAGTTCTTTAGAATCCTTTAAACTGTTAAGGACAAAGTGGGCCCTCAGCTGTAACAAAAAGTGTAAGCCATAACTGGTAAATGCTGTCAACTAATTAGCATTACTTAGACTCCAAGTGTTCATTCTTCAATGCATGTCATTTCAAAGCTGGAAAAATATCTAAGAGACTGGGAGACGGATCACTTTAGCCAGTCAAATGTTCCCTCCTAATCTCCAAAGGCACTCTGAATTCTCGATGCACAATGCCAAAGTACATTAGCTCTTAATAAGTGCATTGCCTGCAAAGTGTAACTATACATGTTCAAAAAATAAAAGTATATCCTGCTAAGTTTGAAACTGTAGAGATGTGCTTAAAGAAGCCTTCATTGGAAATGGTGGCACTGCCCATATCCACAGTGCTTGTTCTTCAGCACTCACACACCTGGATATCCTACAGTACAGAGTCTGGAAATATTATTCAGCTAGTTAGTCCAATTGCCAGAACACTAGCCTTAATTAACTTGCATAATCTTAAGGGTTTTCTCTTATTTTCATACTTCTAATTGGGAAAAACCCCCATCAAAACCTCCATACTACTCTCAGCATTCCAATGCTTCTCTTGAGACTCAATCTGGCTGTACTTCTTAGCAAAACCAAACAGCTCAAATACTACATGTATCTTTAAACACACACACATGCACGCACGTGCACACACACACACACACACACACACACACACACACACACACACACACACACACACACACACACACACACACACACACACACACACACACACACACTGCATATCCATTTGGCCAGTTTGCACTTCACAGTGTGATTTAATGTTATGTGCACAAGCAGGAATGAATCCACATAGAGCTGTAAACTCACTTGCTTCTCTTTCCTGCCCTTGTAGAAGCGAGGAGTCAATCAAAATTCACTGTAACTTGGGTAGATCCTAGCTCTGCTATGTCCAAACCAGAGATTGTAGTGGAGTTTTTTCTAAGTTCCATTTTACATACAGACTGCACTATTAGATAGAGCAGGGATTCTCAACCTGTGGCCCACAGGCAGAATGTGGCTCACCATTTCATGGGGCCACCCACCGCCTCCAACACACCCAGAAGTTACTAGTGGTGGAGGAAGAGCAAAATGGCTGTCTGACCCCGAAGCTGTCTGAGGGAACGTGACCCGGCCCCCTGCTTAAAAAGGTTGAGAACTCATGAGATAGAGCACCTTCAGCCCCTTTCTGTGATTTACTGTATAAAACTAATTTTCTTTTGTTATATAAAAGACATCACCAGCACTACAATTTCTTTTTAAGCAAATACTTTCCCCTCAACCATTCAGGCCCCAGGACACAAGCAAGTAAGCTCCTTTACATCCATATTTTACTACTGCTGAAATACAATGGCAACTCATATAGCAAGAGATTAGGGCCGATGAAGCAGGGGATGGGGAATAGACAAGGAGATAATCCCAATGTAGGTCAGTGCCAAGATTGGTACCCTTGGGCTTCTTTTATCCATCACTCTCAGAATCCTCTTCCCATTTCATGCTGCTCTTCTTCCTCTTTGCTGCCACACAAAGACATGTGCAGATGCAGAAATCAGGAGCTTTAGTGAAGAACTTTTAAAAGTCTGTCTTCCTGCACTATCCCTAAATGGAATTCTTAGATAATAAAGAATTTTGTTTGGTTTTGTTTTATGATGTACTTATTTGGTTGTTTTATTATATTTGGTTGTTTGTTTTATTGTGCTATTTTGTTACTTGTATGTGCACTGCCTAGAGTGGGAAATATCCCAAATGGGCAATATAAAAATGCAACCAACCAACCAACCAATCATGTGCCTTTCCTTTTTGTATGTATTCAATACATACTCTGCAGTATTCCAGAGTAAAGATTGCGGCATTCTGCCAATAAAATGTTAAATAATCCTAATAATTAGTACCACTCCCAGTCTACCTATATTCATTTATCTTCAGCACTTTCATAAGAAAGTATCTCTTCCGGCTTCCATGGGTTGCACACAATTAATACCCATTGATCAGGATGGTATTGGGAGTGTTCTCAGTTAAAGGAAGATATGATATGACTTTCCCTGTGAATAGGTCATAAACCTTTTGGGGTAGACATGTCCTTTTATCATTAAGTAGGTCTATCACTTCTGTGCTGAGCAAAGCACGGAAGCTTAGTGCAAAGGCTTGACTGTTATTGCTAGTCACACCAAAACTCATTTAAATGAAGGTGCTTTGCTGGTGCAGAAAATGTATCTTGAACTAATGGGCATAAATGAAGGGGCCTGGATGCTAATTAGAGAAGGGAATATTTTGCAGAAACAAAGATTAAAGAAATTCCCTCAGCAGATCTTGGCTGTATTGTATTGTGCAGTAATGAATCACATTGCAAAATCTGAATATTTCATGCTGGTGTGGCAATCTACGAAATGAGCAGTCCAGAAAATGCACCAGAGACCCTCCTAGATAATTTTGTCTTCAGATGCTTTGTGGGAAAGGGAGTATCATGAAACTATAAGAAAGGGGGAACATTTCTACACCTTCATTATTAGGCATACAAGTTGATAATTACTGAAGGCACACAACTGTGCTAGCTAGTGTTTGAATTTGCTTTCAACGCGGTTTTAATCAACTCCCCAATCATCCAACATCAACATAATTATCTACTTTACGAAAGAGAAATGGCAAGCCAGATCTGACACCACACCTGTTCAAAAGAAGGAGAATGTGCCATTTCTTTGTTCATTTTGCCACTTTAAAAATTGGTCTGAGGAACCAGAGCGCACAGCAAAGAGGAGCAGAACAAAATGATAAGTGTCCCCTTTTGAATTTTTTTTGATGTTTCTATTATAAAGAAATCAACAACCTTAACCTCCCTGAAATCTGTCCCCACTCCCCACCTCAAAAGAGTGTATACAAGAGAGAAAACTGTAATACTGTACAGTACTCTGAATCTTCAGAGCAAGATATGTAGATCTGTGGAATTATTTAAGTTAAAATAGGATTTGGAATGTTAGAAACTCAAAAAGCTTGTGAAAATAGCAATACTGTATTTATATTTTTGCAATTTGTATCCTTCCTACTTCACCTGGGATTTTGTGCCTAATTCACTTTTGTCAGTTTGTGTCAGTTTAAATGTTCATTTGATGTCTTTTTGTATTGCATTACACTATTTTAACAGCATTACACATACATTGATTCATGAGTTCGCATGTTCATGCAGGTCTTCCTTGGATTAGATATACAGTACAATGCCAGTAGAGCAGTTAAAATATATTTGACTTCAGGGTAATATACACATAGAATATATTGGCTACAGAACTATTATTGCGTAAACTGTCACTATGCATTAAGCCTTCATAAACAGTGTGTACTAGATTATTTTAGGCATGTTTTAAAATATTATTTCTAATGCAGCCTGACGGCCTGTGCTGTCCCAGCTGCGTTATACGTCAGTGGCAACTGTTTTTGTTATATTTATAATATAATGCCCAATCCCTTACCAGTGTATCAGTGGAAACATGTGTAATTAATAGTGAGGCCAGGAAGCCAACAATGTGTGTTGCTGATTGCATTCAAATGTGACCATGTGAGATGAATGTTTTATTTATTTATTTATTTATTTATTTATGGATTTGTATAGCTGCCTTTCTCGCCTCAGCGACCCAGGGTGGCTCATATCAGTTAAAAACCATTCCCATACAATAAAATCAAATACTAAGACTACAAAACATTAAAAAACTGTTGGTATCAAAGTATCATTCTAGGATAGCTATCAGGTTTATGAATTGGAGGCTCTTTCTTCAGTGGTTTCAGTCCTTTTTTAATGACCAATCCTTGATGGTATAGTTTGGGGGTCCCATAGAGGTCAACTATTTGAGAGAAAGCTTGATGGACTAGATTGAAAGAAGGTTTGGGTGAACCCTGCAGCCTTATTGATGGTAGTGCAGAATCCTGACTAAGTTGGATGGGTTCTACTTACCTGTGGGAAGAAAACACATAGAGTATAATTTCCTGTTGAAGATCATGGCCTTTGAGTTGTAAACATTTTTGCACTGCAGTAGTTGAAAAGCTCACCAAGCAGTTGTTCTGGAGCTGCCATTGCCTTCTGTTTCATAACCATTCCCAAGAAAAGAGATCTGTTTTCTTTGTGTGTGTGTGTGTATGGAAAGGATACAAAAATATGAGGTAGTAAAATATTGGGGCTTTGAGGAGAACTGAGTTGGCAGGGCCTCATTGCAGCATATTATACTTTGTGTGATTCAAGCAATACTCCTGCACTGAATTATTGTCTCATCTGTAGCTGAAAGTGATACAACTCAATATTCTTTATATATAGCCCATAGATCCGGTCGGGCAAATCATGCCTATACAGTACTCTAATCTAATTGCATTGACAGATGGTAAAAAGTTAGCTCCATTTCTTAGTCATCACACTACTCTAACTTTCTACAGGGATAACTTTCTAAATATTTATTCCTTTGATGTGAGTAAGTGAGATCTGTTGTAGTTGAACTAGTGGCAAGATATCTTATATGCCCCTTCAGGCAACTCTGAGATCTTTCTCCTTTGCCTCTACAGAATGTAACAGACCACCCCACCATGCCGAGCACACCAACCTTGTCTAGGTTTTCTGATCAGACCTGCAGACTGCTTGGATGTGAGATCATCCATAGGAAATATTAACGATCTCCAGGCAAGACTCCAAAAGAATCTAGCAGCCAGTAAAAACTGATACTACTGGCCTGGATTGGCCAATGATCTGAGGCAGCTTCTTGTATTTTTGTGTAGCTACAGATCATTGCTTTTTACAAATGCTGGTGTGCTCTCATTTTCAGCAAGATATTGTGGCTCTCTTTGCCAAATACCCTATGGAAATCTCCATCCATCTCATAACCATTAACTTCCATCACTTTTGTCAGCCATTCTGAGTTATGTATTAATTATCTGTCAACACATGTACATATACAAGTCTGGCCAGTTTATCCTACTATGGTAATAGAGTAGACCCTGTTGCCAGAGACTCAACACCAATCATCAGGTGGCAGTTATCTAACCTGACAAGCCTGGGGACCAATGGTCTTGGGTGGCAAAGTCCACAGGGAAGTGTGATGGTCCCCAAGTGGATTAAATCCCTCTTGAATCCATCTTGATAGAGGGCAGCAGCTTCATAAAAACTGGTCTGGAGCCAATGAAGATTTTGTGTGCCAAAAGGCCTCAGGATCAGAAAGTGACTCACAGAGTTGGATGAATTGGATCAGTGGTGACACACTGTGATGTAGAAGGCAAATAGAAGACCACTGAATTATATTCTCCAGGATAATCTTCATGTCATGGCTGATCACCATGATGACAGCCAATATTCAGAATCAGATATGGCACAACAACAACAAGTACAGTACATCTGTTGTTATGTACATATCAATGTGTTCTAATAGAAAGTATGACCTAACTCTCTATTAACTTCTCCATAGGTAACTCCTTGTAGGCACAGGTTCTTCCTCGCAGCAGCAGCAGATGGAATCAAGCCATTATGCTGGCACTAGGCAAAAATCCATCCATTTGTGCTTTTCATGTAATGTTTTCCTAGGTCTAGCCTGCACTGCAGCACCAAAACTCTTCTTTTAGTCTGAGTACAATGGACCTTGTACAAGGAGAGAGAGAAAACAAGGAGTTTAAGTAGCATCTTTACAACTGGTGATGAGTGATGATGCCTTTTTAAAGGCACATAAAGTCAAAGAGTACATTTGTGTCTTTCCTTTATGGCAAAAACAGCAATGAATCAACATGATTCGCAGAAATTGGCTGTTACCTGGAGATTCTTGGCCATGTACTGAACCACACATTTGGAAAGTATTGTTTCCCCGTTCTAAAATAGGCAATCTGACAGATGCATGCCCAGCATTTTTTAATCTTTATTGAAAATTCCTGCTGCACAGAGTATGTCGCTTATTATCCGTTCCTACAGTTAAACCTGTTCCCTTATACCTTCCTTGCTGTAACTGGGAAACTTGGCATTTTATCCTTCATTTTCTTCTATCAGATCCTGTTCATCCTAATCTTTCCTCTAAGCCTCTTTTTTTAATTAATAAAATATTAAAGATTGCTATTGTTACTAAGCTAATAATATAATCATCATTGGGACAGAGATGTGTAAAGTAGTAAAAAAAAGTGAACTTATTGCAGCCATAAAGATAATGAAGCTTTTAAAATGAATAAAAAAGAAAGCACTTTCTCTAAGTCTGGGGTGGCCAAACCTTTCGGCCCACGGGTCGGTCATGTGGTTCAGGAAGCTGGTTACTATGGCCTGGGGCCTGGATCCGGCCCCCAAAGCCAATTCATCCAGCCCACAAAGCCCTCGTTGCTCCTGGAAGTGGAAGTAAAATGCAACGAGGGCTTTGCGGGCTGGATGAATTGGCATTGGGGGCCGGATCTGGCCCCTGGGGCATAGTTTGGGCACCCTTGCTCTAAGTGTTCAAACCACTTTAGAGCCGTAACTCAGGATTGGCAACTATTCTATATTATATAACCCAATACAACTCTTTATCCTGATTTCTGTCAAAAGTATCAATTCATGTTGTCTTTTAATATCCTACAAGTGTTTCTCAACCTTTTGTTAAAATGATGAATGGTCCTTTTTCATGAACATAAACATCTCATGTGCCTGCTTGATCTGCCACCTACGATAATTTTATTTGAAATTTTAAGTATGACAAACAAATAAAACAAAAACAAACCATAGCATTTGCCAATTTAGAAACTAGGCATACTACTAGATGCTATATGGCTAAGTAATAAGTTTTGAGTTAAGAAATATAATTCCCTCCTCATTTTCCAAATAAAAATATTAAAAATATTATGTTTTTCAAGCTACGTAGAGCTCCCTCTGATACCCTGAGTGTTACTGTTTGTGACGATACAACAGAAGTTATGTCTGTGTTACTGCAGACCAATTTTAATTGGTGGGGGAGGCAATGGCAGAAAGACTTAAGCTAACTTTGTTGGGTACTGAGCAGAAGGTGGAAATGGTAAACCCCTCTTGAACTTTCCTTGCTATGAAAGTATTGGGAGAAAATTTTCTTTTGTTTATTCCCTCATGTTAGGAGAGTATGAAGTAGCAAAAACAGCACAGAATAACATGGTGAAATCAGGTTCGTTTCATCAGCAGCCTCTTTGGGCTTTTCTTCTACAAAAGCTATCACATTTTATGATAAAACCACTCTAGAAACGCTTAAAGTAAAAAAGAGGTCTCTTTACTTACAGTTACCATCTGTAGTTACAGTTTGAAGGGAAGGCAAAAAAGAAGTCTCCAACACATAGAAGACCCTCCATGCTTATTGCTTCAAAGAAATTTGTCATCCTTTTATCTCTTCTGCATAAGTCTTTAGCGTGTTGCTTTCACCGTCTCTTTATTTTATCTTTGTTCAGCATCCTTAATCAAGGCTTACATTACCCTTTCATTTCTTGGATCTTTTTGAAGAGATCTCCTGTTTTTCCTCTCCTCTATTTGTTTGCATTGGCCATTGTAATAGTTATTATCTCTATATGACAATAGCTGAAAGTCTGCATTTGGAGTTCTAACTCTATTTTTTGTCATCTCTTACATTTGCTTCTCACCTGCTCTTTACAGTTTTAAATGTTTCTTCCATCATTCATCCAGGTTTTTCTATACTTTTTACCACACAAATTGTCTTTCTGCATTCTTCTCTAATTATATCTCTGGTTTCAACCCACGGTTCTTCTGGTTTACAGTTAATTGATTTTAGTAATGCAAATCTGTTCCTTTTGTAGACTTTAAATTTGTCAGGAATGTTGCTTAAATTATATTTTGGCAATAGGATCCTTTTACTGTCCTTTTCCAGATTTACTCTTATGTTGGATACTAGCTGATTGCCCAGCCTTGCCAGGCAAGTATTGTTTTCGTGTCGTGGCGGGGTGTTTTTTTTGTTTGTTTTGGGGGGGTGGCTTAATTGGGAAGAGAGGATTCAATTGAGTAAGCCTTGATACTGGGGAAGGTTGAGGGCAAAGGAAGGAGAAGGCCAAAGACACGGCAAGGGCGAGAGGCAGGTATCCATCAAGGGAGGTGCCTTCCCTGGCGGATCCCTGCCTGGTGCCTTTGCATTTCCCCCTAAGCTGTTTCGAGCTGTCTACGAAACAGCAGAGGGCAAATGGCAGGGCTAGAGGCAGGTATCCGTCAGGGGAGGCACCTTCCCTGATAGATACCTGCCTCTCACCCTGCCATTTCCCCTCCACTGTTTTGTTGACAGCCCTCGAAACAACAGAGGGAGAAATGCAAAGGTGCCAGGCACGGATCCGCCAGGGTAGGCACCTCCCCTGACAGATACCTGCCTCTCACCCTTGCCATTCTCCTTTGCGACTTTGTTTTTGGATTCTCTTCTCTAGCTACTGGCCTCAATAATAAATGGTGTTCAGTATGTTTGTGTTGCAACCATTTTGGCACAACTGCAACTGATAAGAGAGTTATATCCAGTCGGGTATAATTTAGAACAAATGCATAGAAACTAGCAGGGCTTAAGCGAATTGCTATGAACTTTAGGTTTCATGGATTTCAATAGGTCTATCCTATACATGACTAAGTCTGGCAAAACTCCAACACATTCTCACTTCAAGCTTTTAAAATTTAAATAGCATCTTATGATTAGCTTATTCACATTCCTGCTTCAGAAGGTAGAGCAGGGAAGAAGAGCTTTAAACAATGTTTAACAGGGCTTGGGAATTCACAGGGAACACAGCATATCAAGGGCAGTGATCCTTGGTACAATGAGTATGGCACATATTCTATTTACGTCATGACAGGCTTGCTGTTGGCAGGGTTTCACTTAGGTGTCAGAGTCCTGGTAATGAATAATTATGGCTGAAGTGAACAGACAAATTCTGTTACTGGATTTAAAAGATGACGAATACATAAGTTTGATGTATTACTGACACACTGGCTTCTAACTCTGAGAGAACGGTTGTGGTGATTCAATGCTTAGGTTCCTACCCTTCTCTCCAACCTCTGCTTTTGTGTCCATTTTACTAGAAAGTAGACTACTATTTTCTATACAGAAGAGAATAGCTAGAGATGGCACTCAACCTTCAATTGCTATCCATCACACTCAGAGATATAACGCTGTCTGCTAAGATGCAAAGCATATCTCTGCATTGTGCTTTAGGAAAACAAAATAAAATAAAATTTGCATACAGAAATTGTACACTGCCATCCTACAGTTAATAATAATTGCATGCCATCAAGTCAGTTCTGACTTAAGTAGGGATGTCATACATCCCGTATTTCTGTGATTTTCATGAATGCATGCTGTCCTGTCCAGTTCAAGGAAAAACATGTAAAAATCCCGGTTCAGTATGTAAAAAGCTACGGAGGATTCCTTAAGACTGCAAAGGGTTAAATGCATTGAGTCAGCATTCCTAGAGAGGAACACTATGGATAGGAAGTGAGAAAGACAACTCTTCACTTCACTTCCTCTCTAGGGATGCTGACTCTATGCATTTAACCCTTTGCAGTTTGAAGGAATCCTCCGTAGCTTTTTACATATATTTCTGTTCTAGACTTTTTAGAGCTTTCTTCCAAGGGATCCTCATGTGGGGTTTGAAGGTGAGTCCAACTCAATTGGGGGTGGGTGGGTTGAAGGGTAGGGGTGACCTCAGGGAGAGGAAGGGTCTTAGAGTTTGCGGTGTCTATTCATGCCTGCCACATGACCACGGAAACGTTTGCAGAAGCAGACAACAATGGCTCTTCATCTTTGAAACAGAGATGAGCACTGAACCCTAGAGTCAGATACAACTGGTTTTCGAGCAAGGGAGTCCCAGTTTGGGGAGATAGAATTATGGCAACCCTAGACTTATGGTGATCCTTCCAGGGTTTTCTAGGTAGAGAATATGCAGAAGTGGCTTACCCCTTCTGGGGGCACCCTGGGACTGTGCAGCCACCACCTGCCTGAGGATTCCCCGTGCCCGGTTGGGCATCAGTGGCCTCTGGCAGAGGTTAAACCAGCGAGCAAACTCCTGGCCTCTGGCCCTTGTCAGGGCGTAAGGGGGGTGAATTAATGATAGGGATTAATTCGGCCGCTTGTAGCCTGACCGACGATTCTGCCGAGCAAGCATCTCGCAGACCTCAGTTACCCATTAGAGTAATCACTCATCCCCTGGCCAAGGTAATCCCCGGTGTAAATATCGGCCATATTTACCCCTGCCTAAGCCCTAAACAATGGTCTCCCTCGCCCCGTGTTTGTCCAAGTTAATTAACTTCCCTTTGAGAGGTTCCCCATTAACCCGGGTACGTGGGTTAGGTAATTTTCCTGTCCGATGACGGTTTCGCCACCGTTGCGCTTTTCCCCCTATAAATGATGTTGCCTTTTCCCAATAAAGTACTGATCTGATCTCGCTCCATTTGCCTCGTGTCGTCACTTGATCAGTCTCCTCCGGGACCTTAAGGCCACCCCAGTGGCCCCGATTCCTACATCTGGTGACCACGACGTGATCTACTCGTGAGTAAGCGACCCAGGAGAGGTCTACTCGCGAGTAGCGATCCACGCGGTCCGGTTCTACGCTTGAACCGCGACCCGTCAGCCCGGAGGACAGCGCGGCGCTCTGGCCGGCAGCCAGCCGGTCAGAAGGACGGCCTGCGGCGAGGCATTCCAAGAGAGGCATTCCTGCACCTTGCTCCCGGCTTTCGGGGAGACTTGCGCTAAAGGGAAAAACGCGTTCCGCTCAGGGCAGCTGTGAGCCCCTGACAGCGCAGAGGCCGCCGAGGGCCCGTGGCAGGAGGCCACGCTCCGAGCTCCACCCAGACGATCGTCGCCAAAACCAGTTACCTTGCCCCCAGACGCGTCAACCCGTCCCGAGGAGGAAACTTCAGAGGACTACTCGCAGGTAATATGGGGACTTGTTCTCAGGGACAGAGTCCGTCCGCTAGCCAAAAAACTCGTGAGGAAGAGTTTAAAATCCTGGCCAGGGTATTTAAGTTACGCTTTCACAGCAGGGAACTAGCGAGACTTTTGGCGTACCTTAGGGAACACTGCCTGCTTTACCCAGAAGTAGGTACGTTAACCCTACAGCTCTGGGATCGGATAGGAGACTGCATTCAGCAACCCCCAAAGGCCCCAGGAGGGATAGTTCGCACATGGAGGAAGTGTAGGAAACTCTTAGCTGAGATCGAACCAGTCTGGATAGAAGCGGAAGAACCCCCGTTAAATAAGTCATCAGTCCAGCCAGTCGAGCCGACTGCGCCCACCGCACTCTATCCGACATTCAAGTACCAGCAGAGTAGCGCAGGGAGCCTTCCCGCGGTGACAGCTGCAGACGTCACCGAGGGAATGCAGGGCATGAGAAGCGCAGGCGCTCCTCTGACAGCTTCGGCTTCCCTAGTTACCAAGAGTGCCCTTCAGCGCACAGCTGAGGAAGAGCTTAGGAAGGGGGATCTGTCAGTAGAAGAGCTAGCTGAGCTCAGACAGATATGTCCAATCCGCATGGAAATGGATGCGCTCACGGGCGCACAGCAGATCGTTCATTCCCCAGTCCCGTATAAGCTCCTCATGGCTATGCGGAAGGCAATTGCAGAAACAGGGCTCCAAAGTCGTTTTACTAGGGGCACGCTTCAGCAAGTGTGCGAAACCACCATGTGGATTCCTCATGATTGGAAAGCCGTCATGAGGATGATGCTGACCCCTAGCCAGTACATGATCTGGGACAGCGAGTTCCGCCTAGAGGCTCAAACTCGGGCTGCCAGGATGGGAGGCGCGGTGCTTCCTGAGCAGCTGTATGGCTCCGGTAATTTCGAGTCAATCAATGCTCAGATCAACCTGCCTCTCGCCACTCTCGAGATGTCGGCCGAGGCGGCCTTTAGGGCCTACTTTAAGATCCCAGCCACTGGCAAAGCGGCTAAGAATTACACCTCCATCAAGCAGGGAGCCCAGGAGCCCTACATGGACTTCATCAATCGCCTGGAAGAAGCCATTAGCAGGCAGATTGATAATGAGCAAGCCCAGGAAGAGCTCATGATTAAGTTAGCCAAGGACAATGCCAACTTGGACTGCCGTAGAATCTTGCAGTCCCTAGGCAATCGTCCTGACTTGACCCTATCGGACATGATTAGAGCTTGCGCCGACGTTGGCACAGAATCCTATAAGATGGGTCTGCTAGTGGCAGCGGTGCAAGGAGGGAAAAGACCTAACGGTAAGAGCAAAGGAGCATGCCACAATTGCGGCAAGATCGGTCACTTCGCTAGGGAGTGCCGATCCAAGGGAGGCGGACAAAAGTCCGGCCGTCCCAAGGCTCCGAACACCCTCTGTCCGAAGTGCAAGAAAGGCTATCATTGGGCCAGGTATTGCCAGAATTCGGGAAACCGGAGCACGGGCATGTCTCTGGCCCCAGTCCAAACAGAGGCGTCCTTCACCCAGAACTCACCAGAGCTAGAGTAGAGTCCAACCCCATCCCAGACATTGCGAGGGCGCAGGCCAGCCCCAAGGGCAGCACGGGACTAGAATTGACTTGCCAGGCGGACGTTACATGCGACCTGCCAGGCACAGTCTATCTGGTCGATTCCCAGTACATGGGACCCCTGCCCAGAGGCTTTATAGGTTTAGTTTTGCCCCGTAGTGTAGCTGGTGCACGCGGAATTTTTATAATTCCAGGAGTCATTGACTCAAATTTTTCAGGCGTTCTCCAAGTTCAGCTTTGGACACACCTGCCCCAAACCATCCCTAAAGGAGACACCTTAGCGCAACTGATCATGGTTCCTTGTCGCTCGCCAGCAGAGAGCCAGGGAGGGCTCAGTGACAGCTTCGAGTCCCGGTCAGAGGACCGCTCGAGCGCCAGTGAGGCAGCGCAAGGATACCAGGTCTTAGCGACAGTGGAGACCAACATTGAGTGGAAACAGCGCCCGGTTATTGAGGTATTTCTGAATAATCGATCATTCTCAGGCCTGTTGGATACCGGAGCAGATGTCAGCGTGATAAGCAGAAGCCAGTGGCCAAGGGAGTGGGCCACTGAGCCAGTCTCCGATGTGTGGGGGGTAGGCGGTGTTCAGGAAGCGTTTAGGAGCCGAGAGTGGGTAGAAGTCACAATCCCAAGGGCTGAGGGCACGGCGGTGATTCGACCGCACATTCTTGACATGCACATCAACCTTTGGGGGCGAGACATTCTGCAGCAGTACGGTGCCACCCTTACCTTTGGGTAATGGCGTTGCCACTTAAATGGCTCACCGATACTCCGGTCTGGGTAGAACAATGGCCGGTAGTGGGGGAGAAATTGGTTGCTCTCAAGCAGCTAGTTAAGGAACAGCTAGACGCAGGACATATAGAACAGTCCACAAGTCCTTGGAATTCGCCAATTTTTGTTATTAAGATGAAGTCGGGGAAGTGGCGACTCCTCCATGATCTCAGAGAGATCAATAAATGCATACAGCCAATGGGTCCGCTTCAATGCGGCATCCCGAATCCGAACATGATTCCCGAAGGGTGGGAGATTCTCGTCGTAGATCTCAAGGATTGCTTTTATACAATCCCCTTAGACCCCAGGGACCGGGAGAGGTTTGCCTTTACGGTGCCGGTCGTGAACCACAGTGAGCCTACGCAGTGTTACGCGTGGAAATTTTTGCCACAGGGCATGCTCAATTCGCCCACCTTGTGCCAAATTTACGTTCACGACGGACTGGCAAAGTTCCGAAACCTCTACCCACAAGCCTTAGTTTGTCACTTTATGGATGATATTTTGGTAGCGTTGCCAAAGCTTGGCAGCGAAGTGTTTTCTGACCTCCAGGCCAGCCTGGGGGACAAAGGTTTACTCATTGCCCCAGAGAAAGTGCAGAGAACCAAGCCCTTCTCATACTTGGGCCATCGGCTTCTCCGCTCTTTCGCAGCACCAGTTTTGCCTCAGATCAATGTACAGGACTCAGTCACCTTGGTAGAATTGCAGCAGGTTTTAGGGAATATTAATTGGGCCAGGCCGTATTTTCGATTGGATACGGATCTTCTGAAACCGCTCTTCTCGCTGCTAACGCTAGGTAAGCAGCCGGCAGACCGGATAAAAATTTCTCGAGACGCGCGCTTGGCGCTCGAGAAAGTTAACCAAGCTCTCAGCCAAAGATGGGTAGATAGGATCGCCCAGGGGCCATATGCCCCAATCCTGAATCTGTACATCGTGCGGTCGGGATCCATGTTCACTGGGGCGCTAGGAGTAGACTCAGAGAAGGGAGCGAAAATTGTGGAGTGGGTGTACTTGCCTAACACCTCATCTCGGAACATTGTTCCGCCCCAAGAACTGGTCTCCGCGGTGATCTACCGCGGCAGGCTGAGAGCTAGGGACATTTCGGGGCACGATTTAGCCAAAATCGTGGTCCCGTTCACCAAGGAACAAATTCAGCAGTTGATGCAGCTAGGTGACTCGCTTCCGATAGCCTTGGAAGGGTTCTCTGGAAGCTTGGCATACCACTTGCCTAAAGACCCCAGACTTGTCTCGCTTCAAACAGGAACGGTCAGCTTGTTCGAATTGCTCTCGCTGGTCCCACTTCAGGGGGCCAGAACAGTTTTTTCTGATGGTGGACGCACCTATGGTGTCCTGACCTGGCAGGAGGGCGAAGCTTGGCACACGCTGTTAACTCTCCCACAGAAGTCCGCGCAGCGGGCGGAGTTGGCAGCCGTGAACCTTGCTTTGCGCACCTTCGCCAAGGAACGTTTAAATATCATAACCGACAGTCTGTATGTTAGGAATTTGCTTCACAGTCTACCGGGAGCATACCTCACTCCCGCGATAGACAAGAATCTGCTTAGCCTGTTTCTCACTGCTCAATTTCATTTGCGTAACCGCACGGAGCCGCTCTATATTGCCCACATCCGAAGTCATCAAGACCTACCGGGTCCGATTTCCGCGGGCAATAGCAGAGCGGATGCGGCGGCAAAGGAAATTCAGCAACGTTCAGTTTTGGGAGTTTTCACTACTCCAATTCAAAGTCATGCCTTTTTTCACCAAAACGCCAAGGCACTCGCCAGACAGTTCAATTTGCCACTTTCTCAAGCCCAGGGTATAGTACGCTCTTGCCAGCATTGCGCAGGGGCGCCGGGGGGGCCCTCGTGGGGGGTTAACCCACGGGGGACAGAGGCCAATCAGGTGTGGCAAATGGACGTCACGCATGTGCCGCAGTTTGGCAGATGGCAGTACATGCACGTCTGCATAGACACTTTTTCCCAGTTCGTTTGGGCGACGGCGCAGAAGGGGGAGACCGCCTCCCACGTGGAGCAGCATCTCCTGTCCTGCATTGCGGCAATGGGCAAGCTGCGGCACGTGAAAATGGACAACGCCCCGTCCTACTGCTCTAGGCAGTTGGCCGCCTTCATGGCCACCTGGGACATCAAGCATACATTTGGCATCCCCTACAATCCGCAAGGGCAGGCGATTGTAGAACGGGTCAATCAGACGCTAAAGTCCTATATTGACAAACAAACAGAAAGGGGGGAGCCACCAGCCCTCCCCAAATCACAGGGACAAGCACAGTTTTGTCTGAATAAGGTATTGTTCACATACAATCACCTCAATGTTTTCTCGGACTGCACGCCGCAGGAGAAGCACTTCCGCCGCTCGGAAGCTCTCCCGCGACCTATGGTCCGGTACCGGGTGCCACCGGACCCTTCTTGGAGGGGCCCGGTGCCGCTCATAACCTGGGGGAGAGGGTATGCTGCAATTATGTCTCCTACAGGTGTCGTTTGGATTCCGGCTCGGTGCGTCAAGCCTCATTTGGAACCTCATGGCGTGGACCCAGACCGACCCGAGTCCGATCCCGGAGATGGAGGACCTCACTCTGACCGAGGAGACCCACCGCGAGAGACGGCGGCTGCGGACCCCGGCACAGAGGATCACCTGGGGGATGGTCAAGACCCTTTGTAGTGAGGCCCAGGACGCCCTCCAGCGCGAGGAGAAGGAGCCAACACCGGAGAACTTCGTTGCAGCAGTCTTTGCCCAGATTAATGCCAACTCCGTGATCTTCACCATCATCCTGGCCCTCGCCCTGCTTCTGGGGGGAGGCGCTCAGGCCGCTTCGCTTCAGGCCAACGGCCTGCCGCCCGGTGAAGACCTTTCAGCACGGATGCACTACAACTTGTGGGCAAGGTTGGCGGGTCTCGTCAACCAGTCCGATTTTTGCCTGAAGCAGGACATTGGTTCTGCCTCGATCCTCAGCACCTGTCTCATCCCAGTGTGCCACACTCTAGACACACGCGCCCGGGATGGTGACTGGCTGTTAAAGAAGGTTTTCGGACCGCATCTCCCTGCAAGTTTTGCAGCTTACGCTCGCCGGGGGGGATTACGGTTCACCATGACTTTGCCGGCTGACGCAGCCACTCTTCACACTCCGCGAGTGGCGGCCAGCCCGAACTCTACTTGTGCTCGAATAGTCGGCTGCGCTGCAGTCGGCCGAGCTCAGCGCCGCTGCTTCGATACCGGCAGCAGCAACTGGACTTGTGATAAACCAGAGACACTTGGTTCTATGTATGCTCATGTTACATTACCATCTGGTTGGTTCTTCACATGTAATCAGTATACTTTTAACTATATTCCCGCAAATGTATCAGATTCCATATGTTGCCTTAGTCGGTTGACACTGCTGCTCCCCACTAAGGATATGGTTACCCCAAGCACAAATGTTCCCAATGTTTCAAATGCTTCAAATGCTTCTGCACCCATCAGGCACACTCGCACCACCCAGTTAGACAGCTCATGTGATAGCAGCTTTAGAGTCCTAAGTCTAGCCAAATACGTCTCACTATCAGTCAGTATAGTTGGCGTGCCAGGCTTAGCCGTCGGCAACGCACGGAGAATTGGCCGCTTGGCTTGCGGCTTGGCAAAAGCCATCAACCCTACCTCCACAGCGATAGCGCTCCTCAATCAGGAGCAGGCGGAACTTCGCCATGCCATTCTCGATAATCGAGCGGCTATCGACTACCTCTTATTGTTGCACCACTTGGGTTGCGAATCCCTTCATGGTATGTGCTGCTTCAATCTTACTGACAACTCCCGGAAAATCCAAAGCCAGATCACAGATCTCCACACCATAGTTGCGGGCATCACGGAAGGCTCCGCGTGGGGGGCCTGGTGGAGCTCCCTGTGGAACTGGATGTGGTCGTGGATTCCGTGGGGGTGGCTCCAGACGGTACTCAAGGTGGTAGTGGGGGTGACTATACTAGGCATAGCTTTATGCTGCTTTGCGCAATGTATTCCCTCACTGATCTCGAAGTGCCGTCCCGAGAAGGAACCCCGAAGCGTCATTCCCGATCAACAGCTGATGCCGCTTCTGCGCAGAGTCGCCAGTCAGGCTCTTAATATAAAAAAGTAAGGGGAGATGAGGATTCCCTGTGCCCGGTTGGGCATCAGTGGCCTCTGGCAGAGGTTAAACCAGCGAGCAAACTCCTGGCCTCTGGCCCTTGTCAGGGCGTAAGGGGGGTGAATTAATGATAGGGATTAATTCGGCCGCTTGTAGCCTGACCGACGATTCTGCCGAGCAAGCATCTCGCAGACCTCAGTTACCCATTAGAGTAATCACTCATCCCCTGGCCAAGGTAATCCCCGGTGTAAATATCGGCCATATTTACCCCTGCCTAAGCCCTAAACAATGGTCTCCCTCGCCCCGTGTTTGTCCAAGTTAATTAACTTCCCTTTGAGAGGTTCCCCATTAACCCGGGTACGTGGGTTAGGTAATTTTCCTGTCCGATGACGGTTTCGCCACCGTTGCGCTTTTCCCCCTATAAATGATGTTGCCTTTCCCCAATAAAGTACTGATCTGATCTCGCTCCATTTGCCTCGTGTCGTCACTTGATCAGTCTCCTCCGGGACCTTAAGGCCACCCCAGTGGCCCCGATTCCTACACCTGCCACTCCCCTGCTCCAGGATTAGGCATTTCTCAGCTTCATGTCACTACCATTTCCACCTTTCTCCCTGCACAGATACCCACGCAGCAAATGATCGCTAAAGCTTTTAATAACATGCAAGCGATTGAGGACTCAATACCTTTGATAGCTGTGAGTTCTGTACTCTGCATGACTGGCCAAATGCCAGGAGCTATTCAGCTGAGTTATGAACTTCCCCCATTTCACTTTTACAGAGAACTGGAGAAGGGTGAGGTTGATCATGGTGCAACCAGCACCATTGCCAAAATACCAGAAGATTATGTCATCTCTATAAACTGCCTTCAAGCTGAGTTAGATTGCCAGCCACTTCACACTTCTTTGTGGCTTGATACTTTCTACTGCCCCCACCCTTGATTCAACACTCCTTGCCATGTTTCAGCAACTTCAGGAGCTTTTGCACAGCAGAAGAGTGTACCTTTTTGCTTTTCATGTTTGCAGCCACTCCCTTTGTAGGACAGAGGCCCAAAACGTCCATTTAAAATGCAATCACTGTGCTATGGCATCCTCCTTTTTCTCCTCCTTGGCAATTAATTTTCAAAACTTTAAATCTGAAGATTTATGGCTGTCGGATGCTGTGCACAGCAGCACCTGTTTAGCAAACAATTAAAAGAAAAGAGGATTCCTCCCATTGATACTCAGAATACATTGTCTTGGTCATTGGTACATGATACACACTAACTGACAACATCCAAAAAGGACGAGCGATGTTTTGTGTTTTTCTTTACAGCTCCGGTGTAGATTTTGGCTCATGATAGTAAAATTAGCACCCACTGAGAGTCAAGAAGAGTTGGCAGCAGATGTAGCAAAACCAGTTTCTGAGTTTGCCTGAGCCTGGTGATTAATCAGCAGACTGAATTTGCCAGAAGAAAAAAATTCAAAGCACACAGCACTTCCTTGTCATGCTTGCTTAATTCTTTTCTGTTTTTGCTTCCTATACCCATTGCCTCTTTTGAGAGCCCAAACTCTACTGACTTTTCATGTGGATTTGCTTAAAGTTCTATGGCTGGAAACAAACAATGAACTTTTTTGAAAACCTGAACTGTTTGCAAGGACAGGTTAATTGCCAATCAGTCAGTTGAAAACATCTGAACTGAAGAAGGAATTTCAATCTCCCTTTATTTTGGACATTATCCAATTGCCTCCAACCTCAAGTCTGCAATGCCTAGACATCTCAATTGTGTGTGTGTGTGCGGGCGTGCGCGTTCTAAGTTTGGAATCCATTGTTCTGCTAGAATTATTAATGTAGAATTATTAATGTAGTCATTGCTTGCTATTAGTTAGAATAATAATGTTTTACTACTAACAATAACTATTAAAGTAATAGTAATAGCCAGAATAACTTGCAATTATTTTTAATCAAGATAGAAATGCATAGTTTAATTGTGTTGACTAGGAAATGTCTTGTTGAAATCAAAATCAATCATTTTGCCATTTTTGGGGACCAAGCCAGCTTCTAATTCAGTTGCAGCATATGTCCTCCTGAAAAACTTGCTAGTTCTTAGCAGCTCATACAAACCTTACAAGTGCAAGGATAATTACGTAGGATGCTAGCTTTGCTCTGATGTATGCAATCATATATTCTTATTTCATCATAGTTGGAATATGTTATTGCATTCAGTGTGTACTCTCATTTTAAAGTAAGGAAAGGTGAAATGTTGCATTCTTGTGATTTGACCAGGTTAATCGTGAGAACAAATTCTCCGATAAGCTGATCAATAACACAGGTTGTTCATTCCCTATGATGGTGAAAATGTCCTGTTCTTGGACCATCCTGAAACAATGATCTAGGAATATTTCCTTCTTGCTATTGTAAGGATACAGAAATAGGTTGCATTCATCTATCATCAATTGTGTAAACGTCTATTTGAGTAGGCCTAGTGCAGCATAGCATGACATTGTGAAGGATGGATCATGTCATTGTGTGCCATATGCTGTATGCTTTGTGAAACTGTTAATAAAGAGAGTTGCTGGGAGAAGGAGATGAAGGAGGAAGAGGAGAGGGGAGAAGATTCCGAAGTCCCCAGCTAGCCCCCCACAAAGCTTGTGTCTTCATTCTGCTGGTCAGAATCCCATGTAGTAGGTTGCAACATCCCCTGGATCTTCTCAGAGGAGCCTCAGTGGGGTATTTAAATTAAATTAAATTAAATTAAATTTTAAATTTCTATGCCAGCCACTCAGGTGAACCGAACTCAGGGTGGCTTACAGCAGGTTAAAAACATATAAAACAGATTTAAAAACCACAAGTCACCCACCCATCTACCCCCACCCTATTCATAAAAAGAATAAAAAGGGATACAAGTGATACAGAGGGAGGGAAACTCTAGATTTAGTTTGAAATGAGCCAACAGGCTAGGGCCGTATTCCCATTAAGGCCACACCTGCCCTGCTAGCCAGGTTTTCAAACCTTTCTTGAAGGGCAGCAATTCTGTCTGTAACCTTACTGTTGACAGGAGGTTCCTGAGGGCTGGTGAGGACATGGAGAAGGCTCTTCTTCGTGTGCTAGAGAAGTGGGACCCTCTAGCTGATGGTACAATTAGGAAACCCCCTGGTCCACTCTGGTTGGACGGGCAGACACTCTTGGGGCAATGCGGTCTCTTAGGTATCCTGGCCCACTGCCATATAAGGCTTTAAAGGTCAAAAACAGCACCTTGAATTGCATCCGGAGGCAGACTGGTAACCAGTGCAGCTCCCAAAGTAGTGGGGAGGTGCGGCCATAACGTCCACACCCCATCACCACCCTGGCAGCCACATTTTGGACCAGTTGTAGCCTACGAATGGTCGTCAAGGGCACCCCCATGTAGAGCACATGACAGTAATCTAGTCTGGAGGTGACCAGTGCATGAGTGACCATGAGTAAGGACTCCGGGTCCATGAGCAGGCGCAACTGGTGAATTACTTGAAGTTGAGCAAAAACCCTCCTGGCCACAGCTGCCACCTGCTCTTCAAGCAGCAGTCGCAAGTCCAGGAGGACCCCCAAGTTGTGCACCGGGTCTGTCTGGGGCAAAACTGCCCCATCCAAGACTAGAGGTGGTAGATCCCCAGGTAACCTGGGGTCCCTAACCCATAGTCACTTGATTTTGCCAGGATTTAGCTGAAGCCCGTTGTCCCCCATCCCCCAACGGCCCCCAGGCATCCAGATAGGACTTTGACCACATCACTGGGATCACCATGGGCCGAGATGTACAACTGAGTGTCATCCGTGTACTGATGGTACGAACCCCATGGGAATGGATGAACTTACACAGCGGATTCATGTAGATGTTAAATAGGAGAGGAGAGAGCACCGAGCCCTGCAGCACCCCATATTTGAGGGGCCTAGGACTGGATCTCTCACTCTCCAACCACACCAACTGGGTATGGCCCTCCAGAAAATAGGAAAACCAGGACAACTCAGTGCCCTGGATCCCCAATCCTTTGAGCCATTCCAGAAGGATACCATGCTCGATGGTATTGAAGGCCGCTGAGAGGTCAAGGAGAGCAAGGATAGTCAGATGCCCACCATGGCGCTCCCACCAGAGATCATCCATCAGTGTGACCAATGCCGCTCCCGCCAGAGATCATCCATCAGTGCGACCAATGCCGTACCATGTCCGAGTCTGAATCCTGATTGAAAGGGGTCCAGATAATGCTTCCTCCAGAGCCCCCTGCAGCTGCCGCGCCACTGCCTTCTCTAATACCTTCCCCAAAAAGGGAAGGTTGGAGACTGGCCTATAGTTGGTTAGGACTGCTGGGTCAAGGGATGATTTCTTCAGGAGGGGGCACACCAAGGCGTTTTAGCGGTGCAGGAAACACCCCCTCCCGCAAAGACGCATTTATTATTGCCCCGACCCAGCCTCCTGTCACCACCTTGGAGGCTTTCACCAACCAGGTGGGACAGGGGTTAAAGGACATGTAGTGGCCCGCACTACTGCAAGGAGCCTGTCCACTTCTTCAGGGACAACTGGATCAAACCAATTCCAGATCACACAGCAAGGCTGTGCTCCAGTCCCCCCCGGACCCTCACTGTCCACGCCGGGATTAAGCCCCAAACGAATCCAATCGATTTTCTCCACCAGATGGTCAGCGAAGTCCTCAGCCGAACCCTGCCATCCAGGCATGCCCCCCCTCTACCAAGGAGAGACTTGGTCACCTGAAACAGGGTGGCTGGGTGATTATCAGCTGAGGCAATAAGGGTGGTGAAGTATTGCCGCCTCACTACCCCCATTGCCACTAGGTTGTGCTGCTCAAAACAAAAAACAGCTTCTTCCCCCAACACCTAAGAATAATACTGAATATTCCTCCCTGCCAGTTTCAATACAGGGACCCTAGTCTACAAAGGGCCTTTGGGTTGCCATGGGAGAGTACATGAACCAACCAACCAACCAACCATCCATCTATCAATTTTGGGAGTAGGGAGAGCATACCAGCATGTGATGAGCATCTTCATATTTCCTTTTGAAAGTGTACTGTTGTGAACCACCACAAATATATCCTGGTAATACTTGTATAAAGCATATAAAGACAGACAGACAGACAGACACACACAGGGCATAATTCTGGATCTCTGTCAACCATAAACTTGCATAGGGATTTTCTGTCTATACCAGAACTCAAAAACTGTAAGCTCACTAGGATTCTGACTGGTCCCAAACCACCAATTAACACACCAGGCAGTGTCTATCTGCTTCAAATAATATATTTTCTATCATAAGGGCTATACATTTTATAAAAATTGGTTAAATGAATAGTCGCTGTGCTGTTCTGACCAACTAATCTTAGCGTATATGGAACGCTATTTTGATGGTCTCAGGCTTTACTTCAGCATTTCCCAAACCATGTTCTGCGGAACACTGGTGTACTTCAATTCCCAGAAGTCTAAGTAAGTAAATTGGCTGATCAGTGCTTTGTGGAACTAACTTAGGCTTCTGGGAATTGAAGTCCAAAAAACCAAAGGTTGAGAAACACTGCTACTCAAAAGTTGTGAACTGATGGTGAGGTGGGTAGCAATGAAAAGATAAACTTAAGCAAGAGAAGTGAGAGCCAAGATAAACATAAGAAAATGAAGGAGGAAATGTTGCAGGGAATGAATTACCAGTAGAAGAAAGGTTATTGTCAAGCAAAATAATAGAAACTTTGGCTCACTAATGTATTTTTCTTTCCTGTCCCTTTCCTCAACATATGGAGTCCATTTGTTCTGTTGCTGTTTGAATAGAGATCCATCACAACAGATAGGAGTGGAGAGGTCCATAAACCAGATATAGGTATCTCATAGCCCTGAAAACCATTCTGTAAAATGCTTTCAAGAATGATGGACAAATGATAAATGCTTTGTGAAAAAAAAATACTTCCAAATTTAAGGTAGGCAGAATAGCAAGATTCTGCCATAATCTATTACATTCATATTTTCAGATTTTACACAACTGGCAGTCCATTACAGAGTGGTTTCAAAACAAAGGACCTTAACAGGTCTAATAAACCTTTAAACTGTTTGTGCACAGTGTTTAAAAATGTAACAAAATGAGCCCAGCCCCTGACCGGGGCTCAAAAGGCCGCTGCGACAGCAGGACTTTGCCGCCACCCTTGGACTCCTATGGCCGGGATGGAGAGGCTGCCGCAGCAATGGGCACGAGGACCTCCCATCACCGGCGCCCTGGGCCCCGCCCCCTGGCCGGGGCTCAGAAGGCCACTGCAGTGGGCAGTAGGACTTCACCGCCGTCTCCCCCGGACTTACTTGTGGCTGGGGTAGAGAGGCCGCTGCAGTATTGTGAGGTGGTGTTATTTGTTTATCTTGAATACTGTGTTTGGATCGAATACTGTATAATTGTTGAGTGTTGTGTATTGAGTATATTGTATATTTGTATTGTTATGTTATTGTTTGTGATTTGTGATGAGGATATGTATTGTGATTGTTGTTAGGCACCCAGAGTCGCATAGCCGAGTGGGCGGCATACAAATCCAATAAATGAAATGAAATGAATGAAATATGTTTAAGGTATGACACACACTCCAGGGGAGTCTTATTTTTTTTAAAGTATCACTAAACATAAAATGAACAGCTAAGACAGAGAACTGTAAAGAGCTATAGTCCTGAATCAGCTACACTTCAGTTGTTCTGCCTTCTCCAAACTGTCAACATATTCCATGTGTGTACTGTGCTTGCTGAAATACCAAGCCAACAAAGTGTTATTTTGAATGTAGTGACTTGTCAAAAAATAAATCTGTTGAATAGAAAGGCAAATCAAAATTGAAACCTTTACTGCCTTCTATGGTATTATTTTGTTTGCATAGATGTCATGCTTAGTCAGAGAAAATTTTGTTGCATGCTTAACCAGAGAGCCACTCTACTAAACAATATCTTTTGAATAAGTCCTCCATACCACTACACGAGATGGATGCATTTTGGAGACTTACATAGATGCATATGTATTTTGCACTTAAAATTCAGAACAGGCAGACATTGCAATTATCCCTGTCCCACCTATAAAGCTAGTCATGAGAAGACTAACTAAAAAAAAAATGAGCCATCAAATTCATTCTGACTTACGGCAACCCTTGCTGGGGTTTCTTAGGCATGAAGTACCAATCCCTTCTTCTGGTGACACGTAAGAATGTACAGCTTGCCCAAAGCTACAAAAGCTCTTTTTCTAGGAAACACTGTGAGGAACCAAAATCCCAGCCCAGAGGTGGCAAACCAGGTATTCTTGGACTTCAATTCCCAGAAGCCCACGGCGGTGATCAGGGCTTCTAGGAATTAAAGTTCAAGAACACCTGGCATGCCAAGGTTCGCCATCACTGTCCCAGCCCATGGCTATGCAGCCAGGTACCTGAACTCATTAAGCTATCCTGCCTGTCTGAAAATAAGAAAGGAGTTGAACAAACCCTCTAGTTTGATCAGTACTATTAGGCACTCTTTATTAACAATAGCTTTTAGCTCTTTGTTGTCAGTATGTCCAGCCAAACGATGGCTTATACTTCATTTAAGTATTGGAAGACTAATTAAATAACTGAGGAAATGAGACACTGCATGAATAGGCAAAGCAGTCTTTGAAGACAACCATCAGAGTGTTAAGCTTAGAGGTCTAATCATAGTTACATTGCATTAAGGTAAAAAGAGCAGTAGTAGCATACGAAAGACCCATCGTGGGTGACTCCATTTAGGTCCAATACTGCTCTCCAAAACTCATCTTGCAGTCTTTCCTAGCCTTCTGGTGTCAGAACCTTTTACTTGGATATAAAAGAGTGACTTGGGACATCCTCCCCTTGCAAACCCTATGTTTTGCAAGTCCTGTGGCCTCACCCTTTCTTCATGAAGAGAAACTTTTGTACCCAATTCTGGTGTTATTGAAATAAGAGGGAGAAATGTGAACTTATAGAATGCAGTGGAGAGCTTTGAAATGACACTTTTGTTTTCTCACTATCACTTTCTTTGTGAGTTTTATATGTGTCATATATGCTTACCCTTCTCTCTCTTTTGTGTTTGCAGTTTTTTTAAAAAAAAATACTGTTTAAAATAGGTAACATTGAGAAGGAAAAGAAAATGGAGTACCGACGTTAAATCCCCACTTCCTTATAGCCCTACACCCATTGTTATTTTGACTTGTTTAACAGGTTAATTACAGATGGTAATATTTGCCCCTTTTCTTGACAAATGTTAGAGTGAGTTGGGCAACAATTTTGCTTAACAGAATGGAAAACTACTAATTACCCTATTTGATGGTGTATAAGACCCACTTTTCTCCGCTTAAAATACAATGGAAAAATGGAGTGTGTCTTTTACTGTATATAGTGGCCTATAGTAGGATAGTTTGGTAATAACAGGGTGCATCTTCTACTCCGATGCATCTTATACACTGGTATTTACAATAGTTGCAGATGAATCTAAAATGAGGCTAAGGATTAGTACAACTGCTACTGATGTGACAAAGACACTGATGGCAATTCCGGCCACTCTAAAACCGTTTTCACTGACAAAAGCATTACTCTAGATTGTTTCTATTCATATTTGTGCAGTGTGTTACATACACAGATATCAGCAAACTGAGTGGGGATGAAACTGTCTTCCTGACACTTATGGTGTTGACTGCTTTAATTTGTTTTAGTAGGGTTTTTGTAGTGATACAAACAAGACATCTGCAATGATTTGCATCATTGTAAATTGACTGCCTGATCCTAAGGTCTTGCTACAGCTAGTCATATCAGAGCACTCCCATTTCTAAGTAAAATAGTACTCAACATGTGCCAAAATAACAATTTCTACAGAACCTCCCTTTAAAAAAGGAATAGGCTGTTCGTAATCTTTGTTCCTGTTTATAGTAGTCACCACTGTCATTAAACCAAAGCTGTACTTTAGATGCAGACTATCTTTCTTCTGAGAACTTCTGATCAGGTGAGTACAAATTACTCATTTTTCAGTCATCATTCGACCTCTTCAAGTTTCCTAGCTGGTAGAGTTTGGGCTGGATTCCTAAAGCAGTTTCTTTCTTTTTCTAAAAAACAACAACCCAAACCCTATTGCTCACAACCTTTGTTCTCATGCTGTTTCTCCAGTTCAAATTCCAGTTCCAGCAACTATTTGGCTTTATATGGGGGAAATGTATTGCCCTTTTTCCCCCTTAGGGGAACAAATCATAGCTTGTGAAAGAGGGATTTACCTAATGGAAGCAGAATAATCCTGATCCTCTGCTGTACTTAAAGAACGAAAATGTTAGAAGATATTGGCCAATCATGAACTTCCTCTTTGTCATCTAGCTTGATAAAAGCAGTGGTAAAATTCTGAAGCTAAATTATTCTAGTATATAACATCAGGGCCAATTTTCTCTCTGTGTGTCACATTACTGAACACACCCATTTATCATGACCTTACTAAAATCATCACCATCTTCAGAGAAGACCTAAACAGGTTAACATTACAACAGACAGCTCCACTTGATTTTGCAGATTTCATTTTGCACAATATAATTTATCCAAAGATGAATACCATCCTTCTTTATCATCAGGATTCCTTTTTTTGGTGGTGGTGGTGGTGGATACCACATTGCTTTTGACCTGTGGAAATTGATCAGGGAAAATTCCATTTCTGCCCATTAGTTCACCAGTATCTTGAATAGTGGCGTATCTAAAAGGTCTTAAGACAGATCTAGATACCTTTCAGTTAATGAAGTATATGCCTTCCTTGGGTAGAAACCTACTGTAGTCTCTTAGCCAGAAGATCTAGAAAACACCTGACAGGGTTCTTCAAAGATAAATAATGCAAGCTGATGGATCTGAATTATCCATGTCTTTGATCTTTTTTTTAAAGTCAGTTTGTGTCTCTGTTTCACTGCAACTGTATTTTTTCTAGTTAGTTAATTGCAAAACATAGCTGGCTTAAGAATGAATTCTTATATTATTTCCCCATCTTGAATTTGCTAAGAAGCTATTAATGATTATACATTTAATTTCTTTTGTTATTTTTACCAATATTGTCCAGAATAAAATTTTCAGTTATTCCCACATTTGTAACTGCTGCATATACTAAACATGTAATACAGGGGTTCCCAATGTTTCCCCACCACGGGCCAGACCCGCCCCTGACACTCAGCTGTCGGGGCTGGAGGCGTGGTTGCTCCTACTGCGTATGTTTTGTTGTCATCATTAATCGCACCATTTTTGCAGCTTCTTACACAGCCTCCACCACTTCCCAGGGTGGCGGAGGCTGTGCAAGAAGCCTCCAAAATGATATGATTACCCACCACTTCAGCCACGGCAGTAAGTGATGTATTGGGACTTCTGGTGGTGGCAGCTTCTGGAGGTGCCAGGGTGGTCACCACGGGCCATATTAATGAGCTCCATAGGACAGATTAGGCCCATGGGCCATAGGTTGAGAACCTCTGATGTAATAATTACTGTAAGATTATAACAGAAGGCATGTTCTGAAAGGAAATAATAACAGTTAGGGCAGTGTCCCTCAGAAAAAAACTTTCCCTTCCTAAAATAAAAAACCTTAAAACTGAGTTGTAACAAACAGCACTCTGTTATCTGTGTATTACAGTCCTCTTTCAGTAACATGAAAAGCCTGGCTATTTTCAGATTGTACATATTCGTCACACACTATATTTACTCCAATTGTAGCTTCATATTTGAGAATGCTCTAATATTAAAATGTATGAAGGTATTCAAAGAAAGACATATCAACATGAAAAAAACACATTTTATTGCACTTAAGTTATAAGAAAATAAAATTTCTAAGTGAATCAAATCATAGACACAATCCCTTTAAACGCTGTTTTCCCCCATCCTGTCAGGTTGTTACATAACTAAAATTAACGAACTGAAATCTGATTTCTTTTCTTTTAAAATCAGACTATAAATAAACAAAAAAAAGGAGGGAAAAAAGATCGCCTAGGATACAGTGTTAAACCACTTTCACAGTTCAGCTTGAGTTGTGGCTCTTGGAGAATGAGGCAAACCAATTGACAATTTCATTCTTTTTTTCATGTGACTTTATCACAAAAACCAAAGTATCTTGTCTTGTCAGTTCCTCACAACCATAAAACTGTAACAGTTACTCTTCGCAAATCCCGTAAAACACTAAGACTGACCAGCAATTTTATTTTAATTTTTTGTATGTTTTTTTAAAAAATATTTTGTCATCTTCATTATGTGGTTTTTTTTCTCCCCCCATTCACCACAGCCCTCACAAAGAAACGTTTCCCCACAGAACAGGCTGCAAGAGCTTTGTTCTAAGGAATGTGTTTTAATTTTTGCCCAGAATAAAAGGGAAAATAAAATAAGCTTTGCACACACTCTCAATTCTTTACTTGCAAGAAACTTCACTCTAAATTGTCTGAAACTCTTTCCATTCTCAGCCTCTTAGAGGCACAGTTGGCTCAAGTTTCAGTGGCAAAAAGTCTTTTTTTTTTCTCTCCGTAACCAAACTAGAGCAAATTTGGAATTCAGTCTGGGACTAAAACGTCACAGCAGAAAAAAAATAAAAATAATTTGCTTTTTTTCCTTTCTTTTAGCAGCATAAATAAGTTTGGCCACTGGGAATACAGTACAGGGGCGGGACAATAATCCCATAGTTAAAGACCTACTTCTAGCACCAGCATCATGTATTAAATCCATCTGAAGAATCTTCACATCCTGGACAACTTGCCACCTCAGAGCAACTTATGCATTGAAGAATGTAGATGGAAGCAACAGTAAATAGATCAACAGAGACTAATACTGTGATTGACATTGGCAATGGTTGGCAAAATAAAAACTTTTTAAAAAGCTGTAAAACTGTACAAAAACAATTCACAGTAAGATTTTAAAGTTTTCGATAGTTGAAAAAGATCCTTTGCTGTCATATACACGGTCTTGTTTGAAAAGACAATCAGTAACTGATAAGAGTTGTGAAGCTCCTTTCTAGATCTCTGTGGTAAAACAACAGGGGTTAACAAGAATTGTAACAACTTTTCAAATCTTTGCAATGCTCAAGGAGCACTGAGAGGAAAACGCAAAGAAATAATTGCACCTGGCTTGATTTCAAGTCATATTCTGCAAAGCTGCCCCCATTCAAAAGTGAAGCCATTGATGTAAAGAGACAGCAAATGCCTCTCTTGTCAGTTACAGTTTGTCAACTTCGGTCTTCTCTTTCGTAGTCTGTAGGTCTTTAGGATCTGTTGCCCCAAGCCAACATCCTGTACCACCAAGGACAAGGGTTGTTGTTTTTTCCATGTTGCAGAGGGAGGAAGGGAGGATAGAACATCATTTGCATTTCTGGACAAAATAATCTTTTCAAGCTTCATTTTATATCCACATCAAAGTCCAATACCAGCAGCTTGGTTTCCTCAGTCCCATTCCGGCTTCCAACTGCACACACTAGCTTTGTGTTGGAGGCTCTGATGCGCCATACGACACCTCCGCTACCCCCGCTTTCCAACGTAACTAGGTTTCGGATAAATTCACCCGTCTTCAAGTCCCATAATTTCACAGTCCCATCATCTGAGCTGGTAATTACAAAGTTCTTGTTGAACTGTAAACAAGTCACAGCACTTTGATGCTTATTGGGACCTAGGATAAACAAAAGTAGCAAAATAACATCAGTGACCACTATGAACATGATCATATGTACATATACTGTATGTGTCTCTCTTTCTCTCACTGTAAACAGTTAAGTTTATTTAACCGATTAATTGAAGAATAAATAAACAAAAATAATCACTATTGGCTAACAAAAATAGAAGTGAAGAAATTACTCCTCTTTTAAACAACTTGCCAGAGAGAAAAAGAGCTACAGAGAAAAAACAATATGAGGCTGATGGACCACGAAGAAGAACTTATAACTATCGATGATGGAGGACCCAGCATTTCTTTAAAAAATTACAGTCTTTAGTTAGTCTACAAAATCTAACATTCCTGTTTCATCTGATAAGATGCATTTCTTTGTCTCTAACAACCCAGCCCGGGACATCCTGAAAGAACAGTTAGAAAAGGACTTAAGATCAGCCTACTTGTTCCATTTCCCCGCACCTACCACCTCTTAAAACTTAGTTGCTAAAGAGTATATTAACGAACACTTGTGCATATATGCACAATTTTGCATTTTGTTTTGATTTGGTTTAGAGTATGGTGTTTGTATTGTGTACAACTGTCGTTGCTTCAGAATGAGACTGATAGTTATAACAGTGGTGCACTATCTTCACACCTGGAGAAGACATGATGTATGGTAGCAGCCAGCATAATCCATCTTTTCAGAGCAAGAAGACTGACCATTACACTTTACAAATCTGGCTGGCAGCTCTTGATCACTGTACCTGAAGGACACCTTGAATAAGAAACTTTTGGTCTTGAGGCAGGCTGTACTTCTTTTGTCATGCCAAAAGCTAGCCTTAGTGCAGTGGTGGAGAATCTATGGCACACGTGCCAGATGGGGCACTCTGAGCCCTCTCTGTGGGTACACACGCCGTTGCTCCAGCACAGACTTCACCCCGTCCCTCTGCCCAGCAGCTCAATGGGAGTGCTTCCTCCCTCCCTCCCTCCAGCACAGAGTTCAGCCCACCCCTTTGCGGTGTGGATGATAGCCTGTTGAGTTTGGGCACTCAGTCTCTAAAAGGTTCGTCATCTGCCTTAGTGCTTCTCCCCAGCTAGAGAAAAACAATGCATCACTGTGGTAGCTGTTGTGTTCTTTGATTCAAATGACAGAAAACAGAATATGAAACAGTGCTCCAGAAGAGAGAAGGATGAAGCAATGTAAGTGAACAGGGCAAGACAAGGACAAAGATACCCTTGATTCTTATTTACTAGGTTACAATCCTAATGACATTTTCTTCTCATTTTACTTTAGGATACAGAAATAAACAAATCTAAACAAAAGAATTCAAGTTTGAAAAGAAGCAGATGCTGGTAACTTTGCAGAGGACAGTCCATAAAAGCCATTAGATAAAATATAATTAAGATTATACTTCAGACTTGCCAATATACTAAATACAATATGAAAGACTTCCTTTTAAAATATTGGTTTGGAAGTACTTCCCCATATTCTTTTCATTTCTGAACATCTCGTGAACTGTGAGATCCTTCTGATTTATAAGAGACAGTGCATCTTTAAATACTGCTTCTGTTACCAAACCACTTCCTTAAACCCCTGAATAAATGACTGCTTCTTTTTCTTAATCCTGACCAAATGCAAAACAAAGCAGGATGTTGCCCATAAAACAATTCTAACAGATCAATGCATGGTCATTGATTTACACCAGGGCTTTGCAACTCCCCGGCCTGTGGGTCTAATTGGGCCCATGCATATCATTAATCCAGCCCTCGGTGAGAACCCGGGCACCTCTAGACACCTCCCCGCTGGAAGTTGTGATACATCACTTACCACGTTGGCAGAGGTGGGGAATCATACAGTTTTCCATGGTTTTGGACAGCCTCCGCTGCTCCCCACGGTGGCAGAAGGCTTGTCAGAGTGTAATAGCTCCATTTTGGGCTCTCCCCGCGTACCTGCTCCATTTCAGGAGCTGGAAAGTGCCACTGGGTGACTTCTGGTGCCGGGTGGAGCTTGCGTCAGTGGCTGGGTTCCCAGCGCAGAACCAGGAGGTTGCTCAGCAATGTTTTCTAGCAGCTGAAATGGAGCGGGTATGCGGGGTGGGGTGGGGAGGAAAGCCCCAAATGGAGCAATTATGCTCTGACAAGCATCCTGCCACTGTAGGGAGTGGCAGAGGCTGTCCAAAAGGCTGGAAAAACTGCACAATTCCCACCACCGAAAATATAAGTCCAGGGATCAACCACGCCTCTGGCCCCTGGAGGGGAGTGTCAGAGGCAGGTCCAGCCCCTGGCGAGAAAACGTTGTGAACCCGATTTATACACACAAAATTAATTTTAAAGAGCAAAAAGGAAAAAGTGTTGTAGCACATTTTGGATTTGTTCTCTGCTGTTATTTTGTCTTATCTTCTTTTATAGATTGAGATTTCCATATGTCTCTGTTCTTTGAAGTAATGAATAAACAGGACCACACATCTAGAAGACAGCTTGACTCAATCTACAACTTGAAACCATTTCTTTGCTGTTAATTTTATCCTGTAATAAACTCGTTCATATCTTACTTCAGAAGCAGCATATGTTGTCTGTCTTTCCCTCCCCAAGAAACAATGGTTATCAACTATTTTGTACCTGCAAAATCTCATCTGATCTATCTCATGGCATCCTATCCTGATCAGCAACTAATTTTAGCCAGACCGCTTCTGAGAAGAATTAGTCAATATTTGAATCCAGTTTCTAGCTATCAAATCCCATTGCCAGTTCAGGGGGCCCATGTTTCTTTTTAGTTATTGGTTGATAACTCTGGAGAGCTGGAAGCACAGCCCACTAGAAAACTATACGTTCAGTTCAAGAGAGATGCTCACTGTCCTTCAAATTCAGATTCTAAGTATTGAGCTATTTAGGCCAAGCTGGCCAAACTCTTTTGTGGATCAGAGCCTGCCTTGCTACCATATGTCTTAATGTTCCTGCAAGAACAGAACACAACAGCTATAGTGGGGATCCAAAACCTTAATTTGCACCACGGACTGGTTTCATACTAAACAATTTTTCCATGGACTGGTAAGTGAGGGTGGTGGGATTGGATGGTGAAAGTGCATAATAAATTATGATAAAGTGAATAATTACTGTAAGAACCGTAGTTAAACAACATGGAGGAGGGCCCCAGCCACCTGTCTATGTGCTGTGTCTCAAGCCCGTGCGTCCACTGTTCACCGGGCAGACCCAGCAAAGCACGTTGAGGGCAGACGGCTGCCACTGGGCTCCCAGCGCCACTCATCCCCATGACCCAGTTCAGGACAGCCTATGACCTAGTGCTGGTCCGTGGCCCGGTGGTTGGAGACCCCTGAGCTATAGCATGAAGAGAGGTGAAGCAAACCAAGGAAAGACGCCATAAGCAGAATACCAGATGATGCAAAATTGAGGAAATTCTACCATAGTTTTTGCCCACCTGACTGACAGTCCTCCATGTTAGGGAACCAATTTCCTTCATTATACAGTATTTAGCTCTGACATGTGTTCAATGAGCAGAACATCAGTAATACAGCACAACTCTATGGATTGTTTGAGCATTAAACAGAGAGCTATCAGAAGCTTACCTTGCAACGTCTGTAAACACTGCCCTGTTTTGATATCCCAGATTTTAACTGTGGAATCTGCATTCCCAGAGACAAGAATATTGTCCTTGAGTTCCATTCCGCTAGTTAAGGACTGGTGGCCTGTTAACGTGTGAATACAGTTTCCCGTCTCCACGTCCCAAACACGGATTGAAGTGTCAAGAGACCCACTCACCACATGGATACCATCAAACTAAGAGGAAGAAAAGCAGAACTGTATTAACACACATTTATTCTTTGGTTTTAAAAAAGTTGGCTGCAATTGTTCTGTCCAGTATTGAGAAGTGTGCTTTCAGCCATCAATGTTAAATATTTCATTTCATGATAATTTGACAAACTATTTGCAAATAGATAAATATAAAGATAAATAAATATAGCAAGTGATATAGAAACAGATGTAATAAAAGTAACAGGAATCCACCTTAGGTATTTGCTCCATGCTTAAGTAGAGAAGAGTTCCCCCAAGTTATAAATGTAATTCACATTAGTATAGGCCTCACTTTTATTATGGTAAGAAGAAAATGAAAAGGTAAGAGTTTTTTTGCAGCATTAAAACATTACTATACATTACTTTTATATTGTGTGCAGACTATGTATTTTAGGGATGTGAGCTTCCATGTATTTGATCTATGATAATCACAGACTGAAACCTATCTCCTAATTATGATTAAAGGCATGCTGTAATATGAATCTCAAACGTTTTCCTCCTCATACCATACATCAGACTTTCCCAATCAGATGTCTTGGAATACAGCTCTTGTAGTTGCAACCAGTATGGATGATGGCGGCCAGAAGGAATGAAAATTGCAAGGATGAGAATTGCAAGGAAGGATGAGAATTGCAAGTTTAGAATACCACATTTACAAAAACCACCATATCTGATAGTGGTGGAACCTACTCAAAAACAAAAAATAATTTCTCAAAATTAAAAATTCTTGTAGCTTAATATAAGGCTTCTTTTTTACTCCAACTCTGAGAATACCCCAGCCAGCATGGCTACCAGCTATATGGGGTATTCCCAGAGTTGTTGTTCCTCCCCAACATTCTACTATCTTTGCTTGTACATAATCATGCGATGCACACAATAGATTGCCAAAATAAAGTGAACAATAATCAGCTTAAATCAGGGGTTCTCAACCTACGGCCTGCAGCACCAAGTAATCCGGCCTCCACCCTGCTCTAGCCACCACCGGAATTGGCCACAGACTCATTGATGGCCATCAAAACGCATTTATGACAGCTGTAAATGGCGGGGGGGGGGACGACAACCCGGAGGGGTCGGACCCAGTCAGTGTGGTTGGAGAGTGAGAGGTCCAGTCCTAGGCCCCTCAAATGGGGGGTGCCTCAGGGCTCGGTGCTCTCTCCTCTCCTATTTAACATCAACATGAAGCCGCTGGGTGAGATCATTCGTTCCCATGGGGTGCGGTACCATCAGTACGCGGATGACACTCAGTTGTACATCTCGGCCCATGGGGACCCCAGTGATGCCGTCAAAGTTCTTTCCAGATGTCTGGAAGCTGTTGGAGTCTGGATGGGGGCTAATGGGCTACAACTGAATCCCAGCAAAACTGAGTGGCTATGGATAAGGGGTCCTGTGTTATCCCGGGAGCTACAATCTTTGGTTCTGGATGGGGTTATTTTGCCCTAGACAGACCCGGTGCACAACTTGGGGGTCCTCCTGGATTCGCGGCTACTGCTAGAAGAACAGGTGGTGGCTGTGACCAGGAGGGCTTTCGCCCACTTCGGGTGATTCACCAGTTGCGCCCGCTCCTGGACCGGGACTCCTTGCTCATGGTCACTCATGCTCTGGTCACCTTCAGACTAGATTATTGCAATGCACTCTACGTGGGGCTGCCCTTGATGACCATTCGGAGGCTATAGCTGGTCCGGAATGCGGCAGCCCGGGTGGTGATGGGGTGTGGGCGTTATGCCTATGCTTCGCCACTGCTCCGGGAGCTGCAGTGGTTGCCAGTTTGTCTCCGACTGCAATTCAAGGTGCTGGTTTTGACCTTTAAAGCCCTATATGGTAGTGGGCTGGGTTACCTACGAGACCGCATCGCCCTGAGGACGTCTGTCCATCCAACCAGAGCGGACCGGAGGGGCTCTCTAATTGTTCCATCAGCCAGAGGGGCTCGCCTCTCTGGCACAAGGAGGAGGGCCTTCTCCGTGTCTGCACCGGCCCTCTGGAACCTCCTGCCAACAGAGCTACGTCTCCGGACGGAATTGCTGCCTTTCAGAAAAGAACTTAAAACCTGGCTGGCGGGTCAAGTGTGGGGTGCAGGTGGAAGGGTAACCTCCATTGGGTGGCTGGTGTAGAAGAACTCCACCCTATGGTGCCTTTGGATCCTGCACCCCTTGTTTTAGGGGGTGGGTAGTTTTAACTGTTTTTAACATGTTTTTTAAATTGTCATTGTGAACTGCCCTGAGTTGGCTTTGGCCGAGTGGGCAGTATATAAAATTGACAATTAAATTAAATTAAATTAAATCAGTCCACCCCTCAACTGTTTGAGGGAGTGTGACCCGGCCCCCAACTTGAAATGGTTGAGAATCCCTGAAATGTTTGTCAATTTTTTTTAAATGTAAAAACTCTTCTATATTGATAGAATTTGAACTTAGTAAGAATTACTGAATAAACTAATACTTTTGAATCATGTCATATGTGCTCAATAAACTGTTAAACTGTGCTACATTTATGGAAACTATGCCTTTCTGTCACTATTACCAGTAGCCTAAAATAAGAAATTATATCAACATTTTTGCAAAATGTTTATTAACATGCAGTAGATTGGGACCAAAGTATTCCTTTCCCTGTCAAAGTACAGTTTTTTTGTCAGGAAAAGAAAGCCTTTGGACAAAACATTTAAAATTCTTAATGCAGACTCACTCAAACCAGTGGCAATAGTTAGTCATGACTAATACAGCTTCACTGATTTTGTTGTGGGTAGTCAAAGTGTGACTGAGATGTAATCCAACCTTTTGAATCTACTAAATTCATACTGCCTTTCAAGAAATGAAAGAGTTATTTTATGCATCCTCTATACAACGTCTTAAGACATCCACAAGCACTCCCCTCTTTGCAAAGCACTGAAAACAGAGATGGAATTCAGCCTTCCTGCATTTCTAGTTTTTTAAAATAAGCAATGCAGCCATTTCCATAATGGAGTACTAATCAGTTGTTTCGCTGACCGGTTTTTAAACTAACACAATCAACGACTCAAAAAAAATCATTCTGAATGTATCACAAAAATTAATGAAGTTACTTATGTCAAATAATTGAGATGAGATTTTAATTTAAGCATGTGTGTGGAAAGGGGGAGAACAATTAAGGTAACATTTTTGTAATTCAATTGTCTCTAATTACCAGATGAACTCTCTCAGCTGCTTTGTTTCCTGGTTGCAGCAGAAGTATTAAGCTTCAGTTTATTTACATACCAATAGCACAGTATATTTGCAGAGTACGTCTTCCTGTTTGTTTATAACATGCTGTAGTTCTAAGGCTCAACTTCCAGGTCAGCCACTATTAGCTCAGACCTCAACATTATATATGCCAGGTTAGAATCTGCTGGGCCAGTATGCATCAGTTTAAGCTTGCTGACATAGAACCACATATGTCATGTTAATGCTCAGTTTATAATGCTTTTCATTGTTCCTTGTGTTTTCAACCTCCCTAAACAGTCTGATGTCTTCAGATATCTTTGCTATCTCACTCTTCCTTCTTAATTCTTAACCTCTTAACACATCTAGATAGAAATAGAGGATACAGATAAACTGAGGAAGGTATATGTGTCCCAAAGTGACCATTTCTGTGAAGTAAATTAAGATAAGTAACAAAGATGCTTTCCCAACATTGTAATAAGGTTTTACCACATTACAACTAGATGGACAGGGGAGGGAAGGGATATGTAACATGGGGGTAACGACAGAAATGTATTGCACCAGGTAGGAAACACTCACCTGTAATGAATATACTCTGTTGGTATGCCCTTGCAAGGTATGCAGACAGGTTTCTGTTTCTGGATCCCAAACTTTGACCATGAAGTCATATGCTCCGCTAACAACTCTCCTGCCATCATACTGAACGCATCGGACGGCAGCTACATGACCCATCAGAACATGTAAACACTGGCCTGTTTCTATATCCCAAACTCTCAAGGTGGCATCTCGAGATCCACTGACAACCCTTGAGAAAGAAGAAAAACAAAAGAAGAAAAACAAAATACAATTTAATTGTATTTAGTTCAGACTGTGATCTAAACAAGTTTTATGCGCAGGTGAGAAGAATTGCTTTTTGGATTCCAACTTGACCATTCTAACTGGTCAGTTTGGAGTCCAAATGGTAAAAACTATTTAAAAAGCACGTGTGCAAAAGCAGGTACAGTAATACCTCTGATAACGTTTGCATCAGATAATGCTGAAACCGCATAACGTTAAGCGATCCAGGGGGGGGGGAATTGCATTGCATAACGTTAAAATCCTATGGGATGCATCGGATAACATTCACTAAAGCCTGTGCTGGTTATAATGTATCTCTATGGAGTGTTAACGTTATCCGACGCATCCCATAGGATGCATCGGATAACGTTAAAAATTGGATAACACTAAGACTTGTGGAACCAAGTTTTAGTGTTATCCGAGGTTTTACTGTAGTTAAATTTAAAAGCAGAAGGAAGCTTCTCTTTCCAGTATTGTTCCTCATGGTATATTTGACAGGCACATTAAACATTAACAATAGCTTGTATGGTACTGTATAAGTAAAGTTACAGACTGACAAGATTATTTTCCCCTCCTAGTACACTTGAATCAAAATGCAGCTGTTAATGTCTTCTTTTAAGAAGCACTACTGGGTTCCACAATAAATGGTAAACAGCTTACATTCACACAAACAGCACTACTTAATGCTATAATTGGAGAAAGTAACAGAATATTAGGGTTATTGGTACATTAATCACCTGAATTCTAAACTATACATAGTTGTCACATTGATTTTATTTATCATGGGCTTAAGAGTGATGACGTTAGTATTTTTTAAAAAGCAAAACAAAGTGAAAGAAGAGTAATTATAATACTTCATATTATAATTTAAAATGCTTTGCACTGTTTCTGGTTTAAGAGCTGGACTTTATATATCATAAGCATGTCTACTCCAGAAGTAGCAACATGGGACAACAACTCTCAGTTTACCACAGACTCTAGATTGAGGCTCAGATCACAACCTACTGATCGCAAAATTCAGGCTTAGACTAAAGAAAATAGGGAAAACACGGAGACCAGAAAGATATCACCTAGACAGCATCCCTAAAGAATACACGGTGGAGGTGATGAACAGATTTAATGGCTTAGACTCAGTAGACAGAGTACCGGAAGAATTATGGACGGAGATGAGGGACATCATGCAGGAAGCAGCAAAGAAAACCATACCAAAAGAAAAGAAGAGTAAGAAAGCAAAGTGGTTGTCTGATGAGGCTCTTAAAATAGCAGAGGAAAGAAGGAACGCAAAAGTCAAAGGAGAAAGGAAAAACTACAACCATTTGAACACAGAATTTCAAAGAAAAGCAAGGAGAGATAAGGAAAACTACCTAAAAGAACAGTGCAGAGAAATGGAGGAAAACAACAAAAGAGGCAGAACCAGAGATCTTTTCAAAAAAATTGGGGAAATCAAGGGAACATTTAAAGCAAAAATGACCATGATAAGGGACAAAGACGGAAAGGAGCTAGCTGATGCAGAAGAAATTAAGAAAAGATGGAAAGAGTACACAGAGGAACTTTACAAAAAGGACCTCAACACTCCTGATAATCACAATGATGAAGAAATTGAACTTGAGCCAGACATCCTGGAGAGCGAAGTCATAAAGGCCCTAAAGAGCACTGCAAACAACAAAGCTAGTGGAGAAGATGGTATCCCAGTTGAATTTTTCAAAGCGCTAAAAGATGGCGTCAAATTACTGCATTCAATATGCCAGCAGATTTGGAAAACAAAACAGTGGCCACAGGATTGGAAAAGATCAGTATACGTCCCAATCCCAAAAAAGGGCAATGCCAAAGAATGTTCAAATTATCGAACAATTGCGCTCATCCCACATGCCAGCAAGGTGATGCTCAAGATAATACAGGACAGACTTCAGCAGCATGTGGAGAGAGAATTACCAGAGGTGCAGGCTGGTTTCAGAAGAGGCAGGGGGACTAGAGACCACATCGCCAACATACGCTGGATCATGGAGAAAACAAAGGAATACCAGAAACAAGTTTACTTTTGTTTTATTGACTACACTAAGGCATTTGACTGTGTGGACCACAACAAGATGTGGCAAGTAATTAAAGAGATGGGAATACCAGAGCACCTCATATGCCTCCTGAGAAATCTGTACATGAACCAAGAAGCAACAGTTAGGACAGAACATGGAATAACAGAGTGGTTTGGAATAGGAAAAGGAGTAAGACAAGGGTGCATTTTGTCACCATGCTTATTCAACCTATACACAGAGCACATAATGCGCAGTGCAGGGATGGAGGAATCACAATATGGGATTAAAATCGCTGGGAGAAACATCAATAATCTGAGATATGCAGACGATACCACCCTAATGGCAGAAAGTGAGGAAGACCTAAAGAATCTCTTGATTGGGCTGAAGGAGGAGAGTGCAAAAGCTGGCTTGAGACTCAATATCAAGAAAACCAAGATAATGGCAACAGGCCCCATCTGTTCCTGGAAAATAGACGGGGAAGAAGTAGAAGCAGTGACAGATTTTGCTTTCTTAGGATCAAAGATCACTGCAGATGGGGATTGCAGCCATGAAATAAAAAGGCGACTGATTCTTGGGAGACAAGAGAAACCTGGGGAACATAGTGAAAAGCAGAGACATTACATTGCAAACAAAAATTAGAATAGTCAAAGCAATGGTTTTCCCAGTAGTAATGTATGGATGTGAGAGCTGGACAATTAGGAAGGCTGAACGCAGAAGAATAGATGCCTTTGAAATGTGGTGTTGGAGGAGGGTTTTGAGAGTCCCCTGGACAGCGAGGAGAACAAATAGGTCAATCTTAGAAGAAATTAACCCTGACTGCTCATTGGAAGGTCAAATAGTAAAGATGAAGCTAAAATACTTTGGACATCAAATGAGAAGGGAGGATTCACTTGAGAAGGCATTGATGTTGGGAAAGGTGGAGGGCAAAAGAAGAAGGGGGAGGCCAAGGATGAGATGGCTAGATGGTATTGTAGACACAATGGGCACAGAGCTGGGAGGGCTGAGGGGGATGGTAGAGGACAGAGGCGCCTGGAGGAAAATGGTCCATGGGGTCGCAAAGGGTCGGAGTCGACTGTGCGACTGAACAACAACAACTAGATTGATGCAAGGAATTATGCAAGGGAAATATCAAGATAATCGAGAGTTTAGTTTAGTTAGTTAGTTAGTAAGCAAATAAATAATCTCCCTTTTTAACAAGAGAAGTGAAATTATTTTATTATACTAACAATTAATTATATAAAGCAAAAGTGTAGTAGTATTTAATATAATTAGGTAATTAGAACTTATTATATCTTTTCTTCTCAGGTTTTAGCCTTTCATTCTTGTTCGTAATTTTTTTGTTATTAATTTTTTCCCCAACCCAACAATAAATACATTTTAGATTTATATGTCAATATTCTTATAGTAATACATTCAAAACAAAAGCAGCCTTAAAAATTTAGATTGATTTGGTATGAAACTTTAATTTCAGAGAGTGACTGATGCACTTCATTGTTGCTGAATCTTAATAGAACTTTTCATATGTGACACAGTTTGGTTTTAAAATGTACCTTTTTTCATGAAGATGCATACAACGCACAGTTGAAGTATGCCCATATAATGTATGTATACACTCTCCAGTCTCTGCATTCCACACTTTAAGGGTTCGGTCTGTAGACCCACTGATGATTATATTATCCCTCATTTGTGATGACCAAACTCCACCTGTATGTCCAACGAGTGTTCTTAAACACTGAAACCAAGGATTTTAACTGGTTATCATTAGTGGGGGTAAAATACACATTTGCCAAACAATACATGATAAATTTCACACAGTGATCTTCTGTAAACTGTTAAGAAGTTATTTAACTTAAGGTGATCCTATTGGGATTCAAGTATTATTAGAATGCTGCAATTACAAAGTACTTGTGCCTACTATTGAAGAAAAACAAGCTTAGATGGAGATTACTGTTTTGACAACAGAAGCACTATTTTTCATGTCAGAGTGTTAATGAATGAAAGAAGCAGATGTTAGATGTATATACGTGTCAAAGTCAAGTTTTAATAATCTTTCTCAAGGTACCCGTTAAAGTCTAGTAACGTCACGAAAAAAGAAACTAATGTATAAAAATAAATCTGTGATTTACATGACAACATGCACACTATTTATGAAGTTAACACCTGTGCACTTCTGAACACCAGAAAGAATTAGTAAGAAAATATTAATATATTATGTTCAATTACAACTCACTTTCCTTAAGTTCTCTCTTTCCTTTCAAAAGCTACTATCCTATTGTTAGTCTCCGCTAAAGAGGATACCCAACATTAAGATGAATCCCACTAACTCAATGGGTCTAAAGCGGTGGTTCCCAACATGGGCCAGGTCCAGCCAACAGGCCATTAATTTTTTGTCTCCAAAGTTTCCTTCCCAACGCTTCGAAGTCTGATATAATTTCTTCACAGTTCCTTTTGGCTATGTCATTTGTTCCCACATGCATGAGAAGAAAGGGATATGCATCTGTGAGTTTTATGAACAATCATTATGTCACATCCCTAATCCATCCTCCAGGGAGACAGCATACCTGACAGTTCCAAGGCTCTCCTTGGAATATTTCAATTTCTGTTCCACAAAGTAGAGAGTCTCCTACTATGATTTCTCTTCTTCTTTTCGTAGGATATGGGTTCAGTGTTTCTACGTTGCAAAACTTCAGCCTTACTCATGTCCAGTTTATTTACTTATGTATGCTGTCTAACAAACTCTTCTTCGAGTATCTGAAAGTGGTTTTGCAGTTTGATTAATGAATTGTCTTCTTCTTTTTCTCTGAATTGTGACACTTTTCCATGGTGTTTCCATGTCTGTTTTCTCCTCCTCAGAATTGACTCAGTTTTGTAATTTTTTGTCTCCAAAGATAGTTTAGGCTTGACAGGATCTAGGACTCACTTGTTTATCTTTTGTGCAGTCCAGGGTATCCACAAACCTCTCCTCCAGCAAATTTTAATGCTTTCTCCTCTGTATAGCCTTCATGTCTATACATCAGGAATAAATCACTGTGAATAATCTTGTCCTTCATCTCCAGAGACACCTCCATACACTTTCTTAATTCTTTCATTACTGCCCTTTGAGTCTCGGCCTTCTGATTTCTGGCTGCAACCTCCAGTATCCAGTTTAGATGGATGATTGATCCAATATATGCAAAATCTTTCACGATTTCAATTTCTTCCTTATCTTTATTAAAGTTGAACAGTTTTTCTGCAATCGAGTCTTTTGTCTTCTTAATGTTCAGCTGCAGTGGCAATTTAGCACGTTATTTCACTTTCAACTAAAACTCCTCTCAAGTCATTGCTGCTTTCTGCCAGTAAGTAAGATGATGTCATCTGCATATCTCATATTATTTATGTTTCTGCCATCAATTTTCACTCCCCTTCATTTGAATCAAGTTTGGCTTTCCATATGATATACTCTGCAATACAGACAAAACAGATAGGGATATAAAATGCACCCTTGTCTGTTACCTTTGCCTATAGGAAACCATTGTCTCTTCATATTTTGTCATTATAGTAGCTTCTTGTCCACAATAAAGGTTATACCTTAGGACAATCAAGTGCTAAGGCACACCTATTTCTGTCAGAACAGCCCATACAGTCAAAGCTTTGCTGCAGTTTAGAAAGCATAGACTGATTTTCTTCTCAGGTTCCTTGGTGTACTCAAGCAGCCAGAGGATATTTGCAATATGATCTCAAGTGTTTTTGCCTTTTTGGAATTCAACTTGAACACCAAGCATTTTTTAACATACAAGGTAAAAGCCTTTGGTACATCACATAGAGTATAATTTTTTGTTTGCATGCAAAAAAATAGAGCAATGGTTCTATAGTTACTGTACTCTTTGGTGTCTCCTTTATTGGAGATTGGAATGTATATTGAGTTTTGCCAGTCTATGGGTCATTGTTTTGTTTTCCACATTGTTTGGTATATTCTTGTTAGGATTCCACAGATGCAGTCTCTGTAGCATGTATAATAGGTATTCCATTTCCTCATGATAATTTATTTCTTCCCAATGCTTTCAGATCAACTTTCATTTCACTTTCTAGAACTGCAGGCTCTTCATCATAGCATTCTTCTCCAAATGAGACTTGTTTGTAATCAATATTGATTAGTAATGTAAATCTGAACCTTCTGTGGACTTTGAATTCATTAGGAATTTTGTTTAAATTATATTTTGGCACTAGGATTCTTTTATTGCTCTTTTGCAGCTTTACTCTGATGTTAAATATTATACAGTTCATGTTCACTACCACAATCTTCTCCTGGTGTTGTTTTGGCAGGAAAAATGTACATTGGTAACTCACTTAAAGAGCAAACTTGCTTAAATAGCAATCCCATGGAACGCACCATTGTAAGTGATCAATTGTGACTTCTGGTGGTGGTGGTGGTGGGGAATTGTGAACTCCAATTTAGTTGTTCAGCGAGTTTTTGTTAGGCAAGGCGACCAATCAGAGAAAAATCTGCTCTTTAAGCGAGTTAGTCTCTAAGCTAGGTACTCTTTATGCGAGGTTTTACTGTAACTTCTCCATCTCCTGCTCCCAACTATATAATCTATTTGATTTTTATATTGGCCATCTGGTGACACCCATATGTACAGTCATTAGCCATGTACTTATCCCTCATCCTTCCCATCCCCTTGCATGTCAGCTCTGATGCAGAGATGGTGATTTATTTTAAATCAAGAGTTCTCCATTCCAGCCATCCCTAATGAATTGTAATTTAAAACAAGCCTGGGCTTATTTGCTATGTCAGCACGTGACGGGAAAAGAATGGATGAGGATGAAGTAGGAGCATGTAGTCCAACTACCTATTCTGTATTTAGAAATGAAACCAAGAAAGTAGGTTTAACCTAGGTCAATGTTACATTAATAGAATGAGGACAACTCTTACTCAAAAACAGTAAATATTTAGCTTACCTTTCCTGTAACCGCTGACCAAACTTTTAAGGTATTATCATCAGAGCCACTGACTATTCGGTTACCACAGAACTGTAGACATGTGATGACATGATCATCATGACCTTTGAGCACCTGACAATATAGAAAACATTAGCTCATTGTCATCTAAGAACAGAAATAATGAACTGGATAAGCAAAATAAAAAGGGTAGCTATTGTATTCCACAATGAAGGATAATTTATTGAGAGATTGGTATTTTGTTTTTATCTTGCTAGAGAATATTTGTTTTTCATTTGTTTGTCTATGTGTTCCAATGCTGCAAATTACCTTTTGCTTACTTGTATAGAAACAGGAATCAATTTTTAAGGAACAACTGGGAAGCACAAGAATAAATAGGATATCTTAAAATCCTGTCCACCAACTATATCCTACTAATTATTCTTTAAACTTCAAGAATCTCTTTTTTTTCATGTTTAGGACAACAACATTCTCTTTGCCTTAGCAGCTTATATAGTGGATAAAATGCTTTGTGACTATAGGATAGATACATATCAGCAAGCACCAGAAACAGATTATGATGAATATTATTTACAGAATAAAGATAAGGCTTTAGCTTGATGGTTTATTTGGTTGATAAGCAGCATTAAGTTTGCTATTGAGCAAATATTTTACATAAAATATCAGCGAGGGACTATAGCAGGGATTTTCAACCTGCAGCCCATGGGCTGGATGCAGCCCGTGGCACCATTTCTTGTGGCCTCTCACCGTTTCCACCATACCAGGAAGTGCCATGTGGTGAAGGAAGGGTAAAAGGGCCGTCTGGCCCCCGAAGCTGTCTGAGGGAGCGTGACCCGGCCCCTGGTTTAAAAGGGTTAAGAACTACTGGACTATAGACTGAAATGGTAGAACATAAAGGAGAAAGGTGAACAGAATAGTGTTGATGATGCAACTTAATTCTTCTTGGATGACTCATCACAGACATTGAAGAAAGGAAATTTTGAAGTTGTCAAAGTAGTTGGAATATTTGGATAGAAGGATGAAAATACATGATGCAAAAGAGGAAGACCTCCCGTTAGTCAAAAAAGTGGTCTTATACAATAGTAAGAGATAATCTTTCTGTATTAGCATCAACGCATTGCACGGTTTAAAATGATGGACGTACATGAAATATAGGTAAAATACAAAACAAATTAAAATGTTAAAATAGATGATTTTTTACAGAAGCAAGCTACTTGAATAGCATTATCTCAGCCATTTACAAGATATTTTTGTACATGTGGAGCATAAACTGCATGAATTTATATGCTGCAATGATTGAATTTCTTCACATAAAATTTGAAAAGGCAATCATTATGTAGATTTTAGCATTATTAGGTATGATTCATTTGGTACCATTTCAGTCAGATAAGGTGAAGCAGGAATTCATCCAGATAATCTACTGAAAATGTGTTTTGCTAGCTCCAAGCCCCTAGCTCAGTGATGGCGAACCTTGGCACTACAGGTGTTCTTGAAGTTAAATTCCCAGAAGCCCTGATCAGTAAGGGTGCTGTCTTGGGCTTGTGGTAATTGAAGTTCAAGAACACCTGGAGTGCCAAGGTTCGCCATCACTACATAATTGCTCCTTTCTGGGACTTTTCCTTCGCTTCTCGGCTGCTTTTTGGCAGCTAGAGTGGCCATGGGCTACTTCCTGGTTCCGCATGGTCATCCCAGGCACTGATGTAAGCACCACCTGGTACTGGAGGGCAACTTCTGGTGCCGGGTGGAGTTTACATCAGCACCTGGGATGACCGTGCAGACCAGGAAGTAGCCCACGGCCACTCTAGCCAAAGAGCAGCCAAGAAGCAAAGGAAAAGTCCCAAAATGGAGCTCCAAAAAGGCTCCCACCACCCTGGGAAGTGGCGGAGGCTGTGCAAGAAGCCATAAAACCGGTGCAATTGCCACCGTGGTAAGTGATGTTTTCCAACTTCCAATGGTGTTGGTGCTGGTGGTGGGGTGCTAGAGGTGTCCAGGTGGTCACCATGGGCCATGGTATAAAGAGTTCTGAAAAGTTTAATCTTTTTTTGGCTTATTTTCTGAGCTCCAGAATCCCCTCCCCCAATGCATTCCTATGGGAAATCACGGATTGACATACCAATTTTTCAATATACAAACACCCTCAAGGAACCAATTAAATATGTATGTCAAGGGTTTACTGTATTTAATAAATTTATTTTCAGTTATTTTTCATTAACATGTTTAATCAAAAGAAAATATAAAAATGTATTACATTAAGGTTTTCTTAATATATCAAGACAATATATACTACTAAAAATCAGAACAGAGTAACATACTTACTATGAACTAAAAAAAGTATATGGACCATTTTGAATTATGTTACAGAGACATTTGTCTTATTATGCTATGCCAGGGGTTCCCAACCTACGGCTCGTGGGCTGCATCCAGCCCATGGCACCATTTCATGTGGCCTGTGGCACCATTTCATATGGTCCATGCCGCTGCAGCACGCAGGAGTGGAAGCATTTACATCAACCATAAAACATGCACGTGCATGTGTAAACATGCACGGCTGTCATAAACGCAGAAGTGGGTGCATTTAAGGCAGCTATAAATGCGCCCATGTCTGCTTCCGGGGGCGTGGTCTGGCCCACTCAGCTGTACCTGGGGCATGGTCAGGCCCGCAGCGTAAAAAGGTTGGGAACTCCTGTGCTCTGCTATTGTGGGCTATTTAGCTTCTGAGAATCAAATTCATTCATTTGAAAAGGCCAAAAATGTAATGCCCATAGCAACAATTTACAATCTGAAACCCTGACAGTATTGTTATTCCATTACTACAGCCTGCTGATATTAAATACAAACTGTATACAATTTAATTCTTTTTTATGAAACAGTTAAAGTATCAAATGCATTCCTTGTTTTTTCCTTCAACATGCTTGCAGCAACATATTATAGTTTATCTATACCTATAAAATGGTGCGTTAACCGTTGGAATGTGACAAAGGATGTTGCACCAGGCCCCACTAGCCCCGTCCGAGCCTTCATGTACTCGCCAGAACGGGGTTCGCAGGTAACTGTCGGGTTGAAATTTTCGGCTGGGGGCAGGAGCACCCTGGACGCAAAAAAAAGGGGGGGGGGACTTCAATTCCCAACGTTCCTTGCGCCACGCCGCACCAGAGCCAATCAGGCTGAGCGGCGTGGGAAAAGGAATGTTCGGAAACACGCCGCAGCCAATAAAAAAAAAGCCGCAGGAAAAAAACACTGCAGTAACCAAACACGTGCACGCAAAACTACAAGCCCCAGCGCAGAACGCTGAGGCAGCCGGCACACAAAATAAAAAATAAAAAAACCCACCGCCGCTGCCCTTACTTTCCACGGGCCAGGGATCGAGCCTGGCCCATGAAAGAAAAAGACCCCCCCACGCCCTTTCCTATCCACGGGCCAGGTTTCGAGCCTGGCCCGTGAAAAAAAAGAACACTCCCCCCTTTCAATGGGCCAGGGATCGAGCCTGGCCTGTGAAAAAAAAAAAGAACACCCCCTGCCCTTTTCTTTCCACGGGCCAGGCATCGAGCCTGGCCCGCAGAAAAAAAGACACCCCCCCCCAAAAAAAAGTACACACAAAAACATTCAAAAACAGTCACAAAAACAGTCAAAAAGAAACACAAAAACATCCAAAAAGTAACCACAAAAACATCACAAAGACCCTCCCCCCAACCCAACACAACCCCCCTCCAAAAAAAAAAACCCAGAGAGCTTACCAGGAGACGTCTTCAGACGTCTTCACTTCATGACGACCAGAACTCAACTGAGAAAATGAAGAAAATACTTACCGGAAGCGACACCCAGAGGACAGAAGAGAAAAATTGTAGAGAGGAAGAAAAGCTCACCACCCCCACCCAAAGGCCACAAGAGAAAAAACATTCAAAAATATTGAAACTAATAAGATTAATTCCCAAATTAATCAAATAAGTTATCAAAACATTCAAAAATATTCACACTAATCTCAAAAAATACCAAAAAAACCAGAAATCACTTTTCACTCCAAAAAACCAAAACAAAAAATAAAAAATGCGTAAAAATAAAGATTTAAAAAACCAAAATTAAATTTTAAATTAAAAAAATTAATTTACATTAAATAAATTAAAATTAAATAAACATAAACATAAAACAAAAACCTTCCAAAACCAATTTAAAGAGCCCGGCACTGAGGAAGCCGGCGTGCAAAAAATAAAAATAAAACACACACTGGGAGCGTAAATCCGCCGCAGGCGGACGCAGCGCCTCGAAGCCACAAAATCACAAAACCTTTAAACACCATTTAAAACAGCCCAGCACCATTGGTTCAAAAACAAAACAAAACAAAACCCTTTACTATCCAACACAATTGTACAAAGCCCAGCACCGCCGGGCAAAGTATGCTAGTAAGCAATAAAAATTGCTGCCTTTTCAATCTAGGTTAGGTTTCGCAAATATTCTCATGGCCTGAACTATGTTATGTTTAGCCTACAAAGCATTAAAACGAAAAGCCATCTTCCATGAAGCTATGACTAACTATAGCTCTACTGTGTGTATAGTTAATGTACAGCCTCATTCAAGTTTCTTAACTCATGATGAATTGCAGTAAATTGTGTTAGGGTGTTGGCATTTAGTTTGCTCCATGACTTTTAGACATTTATACAACCTGAAAGGAGACATCTCAATCAGACATGTGCTTTTTCTTTTACTCCATATTCTAGAATTCTCCATACCAGGATTTCTCAACATGCACTAGGGCATCTTCCTTTCCTAACAGGTGACTAAACTAGAGCTCAGCCTATCCTGTTCTACAGAACCATTCGGCCTAGTCTTTCTACAGATGAGCTTATTTTAGGTATAGATCTGACAAATAGAAGTCCCAGAGTAGAGACTTTGGGGATTTGGACTAAAACCAAAACCAAAAGGCATATTTTTTATACCAACTTCCTATCACAATTAATGAAAGAAATCATACATATTTTATGTTAGAATTTCACTATATAAGGCAATTAGTGATATGCCTGCCACCATGATGTATGGAGCAAGATAGTGGGAACATATTTATTGTTTGGATTCATTCATAGATGACTTGGTGTGCACCAGGGTGCGATTCCTATCAGCTAGGTCTGTATTACCAGACAGCATAGTGGTCATTTGCTTGACCATACTGCATTGATGTACCTAAGAACAGGGACTGGCATTTCCAGCTTGCTAAAAGGCAGCATTCACTTCATCTGAGGGTAATGAAGTCTTGAGGAGACCACCAGGGAACACTGATTTATAAAGTGTTTTAATATGCTTAACATTTCTGATAGTAACAAAACACAATGGAGAAATGGAGAAAACACTAAAAAGTCCTTTTTCAAGCTATTTCTACAATTTTAGAAGATTTTTAAGTGTTAGAAATGATTGAGTTAGTATGGAACAATAATAACTTGTGAGCTTATTCAATTCATTGTATAATATTATCAATTCAAAGATGGTTACCTTAGGAGATTTAAGTTCTCCCCGCCGCCAGTTAGTATCAATTCTGTGCTGTCTGATGTAAGCACTTTTCCATGGACTATGAATGAAGCCTGGTTTTATTACTTTCCTTCTCTTGATATGTAATGGTTCATCAATTCCTGCAAAGTTTTAAACAAAAGCAAAAATCAGAAACAGACACAAATTTCATCGCCTTTCATCTGTCAATCCTCATTTCCAAAGGTTTAAAACTACTAGTAACTTTGCTACATTCTCACAGTGCTTCGAACCCAGTATCATGCTCTACAAATATGTTCTGTCCTACATCCTCTTTACTTTGCCATCCTCTTTAGTTTTCCATTTTGTCTGTGAAACTAAATCACAAACTGGAGCCTCCACTAACACAAAGCCTTAATTTCATTCTTAATACCTGCTGTTCCATCTCACATCTCTTTGTTCTTCAAATATGATTTATCATATTATTTCAAGCTTTCTGTAATTCAAGGAGTTGCTCTCTTGAAATCAGTAACTGTTTCTTGCTGTTGATACATATACTTCTATAGATCTAACCTAGAATTAGCTCATATTAATAATTTTGTTCCATCAAGTCAATTATGGTGACCCTTTACAGGGTTTTTAGGTAGAAAGTATTACTTGATGCTTAATTATAATTTTTGCATACTGGCATGCAGGCTGTTATGCCACTTAATACCTTTTAAAAGTTCTCTGTTTTCATTCACTATTTTTTGACAGAGGCTTTGCATATCTTCTCCTTTTATTACAAACGGGATCTTAAGGTTCATTGTTATAATCTCTTATCTCTATGCACTGGTATACTGTATCTCATTTCTAGATTGAAACTGTTGTTACCAGTACATGTAGCAGTACATCCACATCTAAAGGATTGTCTGTTCTTTAGGCATTTGATGTTCAAATCCTGAACGGATCATAGGACAAACACCATAAGAAACATACAGAACTTTTTTTAAGGAGGAAGCTGCTCCTCTATTTAGTTTAACAAAACTATCAACATCAATCATCATAATTATATTTAAAGCAAAAGGATGAAGCCTGTAGATTACTACAGATACAACAGGTATTAGAGGAAGGAAAAAAACCTATTTGATTATATCAACAGACGCAGAGAGAAATTATTAAAGATGGTGAAAGTGAAAATCATTTTGAAAAGAGGAACAAACAGAATAAAAGAATAATACAGTAGAACCCCGTACTATGTAATGATTGCTCCATACAGTGATGAAATCACATATCAATGAGGCTAGGAGGGGGGGGGGGTGAGCCATTCTGCATAGCGGTCGTTCCTATGGGAAAATCCATACAACAATTTTCCAATGGGAAAAACCACTTAGCGCCAAACATTGTTGTATGGCTTTTCCCCATAGGGAAAATCGCTGTACGGATTTTCCCATAGGGAAGATTGTACAGCTACGAAAACTGCATCTGTGGAACAGATTAAAATTGCTATACAGGGTTTTACTGTAATTTGAACATAAATTAAACTGCAAAAATAAACCATTGCACCAACAACACCTGAGAAATACTGATGGAAAACCTGGTAACAACTTAACTTGGGCATGGCTAAAACTGGGGACCATTGAGAAACAAACTAAAGGTTTGATTTTTGCTACACAAGAACAAGCACTCCAAACTAATGTTACAAAAGCTAAAATTCAAGGAATTGGTGCAAGCAGCTAATGTCAACTCTTAAAGAAGATGAAACTGTGCCACACCTTATGTCTGAATGTTCAAAGACTATGTACACAGACTACAAAGCAAGACATGATATGAGTTGCAAAATTAATACACCTGCCAACTTCCAAGAATTTGTGGAAACATCAAGTAGGGAAGGTGTTCGAAAGTGACCAAGTTAAGATCTTGTGGGATTTTCAGATCAAACTGTCAGATACCTTAAGCGTAATACACCGGGTATAATAATAGAACAAAACAAGTCTGGATAATTGAAACTGCAATTCCAGTAGATGACAGAATTGAAGATAAAGAATTGGAAAAATTAACAAAATACAGAGATCTGGCAATGGAAATACAGTAACTTAATTATGGATGAAAAAACATATCAATGATTCCTAGTCATTGTGATACTCGAAATAATGCTGCAGAAATTCATAAAATACAGTAAAACCTCGGATAAAGAGTGCCTTGCTTAGAGACTAACTCGCTTAAAGAGCAGAATTTTCTCTGAATGGTTGCCTCTCTTAATAACTAAAACCAGCCAAAATTTCGCTTAACAACTAAATCGGGGTTCATAATCCCCCACTCCAGAGTCACAATTGGTCACTTACAATGGTGTTTCGCTTAAAGAGCAATCACGTGGAACACATTATGCTCTTTAAGTGTGGTACCACTGTACTATAACCAATGGCAAAGCTCTTAAATAACACCATTAGAACTACAAAAAGGTGGCAATGTGTTTAGGAATAGTATGTATATTACACTGATATTTGAGGTTTTTGTTAAGTCCTTGTATCTGTTGTATAACACCAGTTAATATTTTTATAATATAACTTGTTTTGACTGCATTTTGTATGTTCAAACATTACTACTGCTTAAGAACGAATTGCTAAAAGGAACCCTATCAATCATTGAGTACAGCCATGTCAAGGAGGCACAATGGGGAATCAAACTCTGCAGCTAGATACCTAAACCACTGAGCTATCCAGATGTTTTCTTCAGCAAGGACACATTTTTGCATATTGCCTTCAGGTATTTCCAAAGAACTGTATGGTAACTAGGCACCTAAATTTAATTAACACAGATTCTCTGCTTTGCCCAGGCACCTTTGAAGATTCTCACCCAACCAGATTATACTATGGATAAGAAGTCACTTAAATCAACCAATTTTTTATTTCCTTCAGGGGATATATGGTTGAAATTATTAACCCTCGTAATAAGCAGAATTTCCTTTTGCACTTGCACACACTTCACTTTCTTTAGTTTTTGATACCTTCTATTTCTATTCTGTATTCAACAACTCCATTTCTTAAAAGTGTAAATACACCTTTAGTCTACAACCAATACAGATATAAGCATCTATATTACAGTATCATATTGTTATTCACTCTATGACACAACTTTATCTTCAAGACTACAAATTATTTCCATTGATTCCTTTGCTTCCAGGGTTCTACAAACCATCAGGTTACTAAACAATTGTATGATATATAATAGATACAAGTAAACATCTAAATCATATATACCACGAACAGTGCTGAAGCCATTTTGCCACCTAAGCCTCACCCCTTGTTGCCCTCCCCCAAAATATGCTGTAGTCAGTTCAACTGTTATCATGCTGAGTGCAAGTCCTCAAAGTGTTTTCCATAAACAATGGTAAATAACTTTGGAGAGGACTATCTCCTTTTAGGATTGAGTTCATGCTACAGTGAGCCTTACCTTCCTCTCTGCATTTCTCTCTCCACAGAAGATTGTCTTCTGCCAAAATTCTCCAGTATCGACATGTCTGTGCTGCCTGCAGCAGGTCCTTGGGGTCCAGGAATGAAAGCACATAGAGCGCCAACTAAAATATATATATATAAAGTTGGAGATTAAACTCATTGATTTCACTTTACTTCAGATAATTCACTAAATTTTTAATATTTATTTATTACATTTGTATACCACCCAATTGGGAAGTTTCCCACTCTGGGTGGTGTACATACAAATATCAAACATTTACATAATCAAGAAACATAGATTAGCATAATCACAGTAATTCTGTGACAGATGTTAAACCTAAGGAGCCAACAAGTAGTGATTGTTTATTAGAGGTACTAGTGAACCACAGATCCTATAGAAATAATGGACAGAGTGATAATTGAGTTTACTACAACAGATCTTGCTACGAATGTTTTCTGAGTATGATGAGTCATATTATAAGTAGCAATATCTATTTAAATCTGTCTGTCATCTCTTTACTGGACAAGATCACAATAGACAGTTTTCTCCTATCCTCCTTTTGTAATGATGCCACTAATAAAAGTTACTAAGACATCAGTACTATATGTGATTCAGATACAAACAAAAAACGGTAAGAGGACTTCAACAGGAAATACTGTTTCTTAAACATAGAACTGCAAGTCTTAAATATTCCTTCTAAAATAAAGGAAAAGTTGAGGAACATTTAAGTTGATACCTTTATTAAAGAAAAGACTGTTTCCTACAAACTGCTAATTTTCTCCACAGTCAAGTGAATTAAGAGGAATAGTTAGGGAACTCACCATATCCATATGCTGAAACTTGACAAAAACCTCATGACTATAACTAGCCAGTTCAAATACCTAAAGCTAAGCTGCAAATGATACCAGTGAATGAAGGATACACTGTATGCCAAACAAAATCACAGAGAAGACATTAATTGTACCGTGCCTACCGTGAGACAGGTGGAGACAGTCTGGAGTTACATAAGGAGATCAAAGTATGGGCTAGGTGGAAAGTCCTAAGTACAGTATATCTTTTTTCTACCTAACACAGAGCCCCCTGAGCTCCTCCCCTCAGCCGGTTGGAGGGGAGTGGGAGTGACCGTTGCTCCATGGCAGGAGGACATTTTCCACCTTCGTCCCTGCCACAGAGCTCCCTGAGCTCCTCCCCTCAGCCGGTTGGAGGGGAGTGGGAGTGACCGTTGCTCCATGGCAGGAGGACATTTTCCACCTTCGTCCCTGCCACAGAGCCCCCTAAGCTCCTCCCCTCAGCCGGTTGGAGGGGAGTGGGAGTGACTGTTGCTCCATGGCAGGAGGACATTTTCCACCTTCATCCCTGCCACAGAGCCCCCTGAGCTCCTCCCCTCAGCCGGTTGGAGGGGAGTGGGAGTGACCGTTGCTCCATGCCAGGAGGAGATTTTCCACCTTCGTCCCTGCCACAGAGCTCCCTGAGCTCCTCCCCTCAGCCGGTTGGAGGGGAGTGGGAGTGACTGTTGCTCCATGGCAGGAGGACATTTTCCACCTTCGTCCCTGCCACAGAGCCCCCTAAGCTCCTCCCCTCAGCCGGTTGGAGGGGAGTGGAAGTGGCTGTTACCCATGACAAGGGCCTTAAGTTTTATGTAATTTACCATCTTTGTCTGTAAACCGCTTTGGGTCACCAATAGGTGAAAAAAGCGGTATAAAAATATACTAAATAAATAAATAAATAAATGGAAAACAGTTGAACAACACACATGCATTTAGACCAGGGGGTTTCAACCTACAGCCTACAGACCAGATCTGCCCTGTGGTGCCATATAATCCGCCCCCCCCCCCCGACCTCACTACAGCTGCAGCAGCCACCACCACAGAAATCGACTGTGGACTCATTTACAGCCATTGTAAACACATTTATGATAGCCATAAATGAGTTTGCAGCTATCATAAATGCATTTATGACAGCCGCCGACTCATTTACGGCAACCATAAATGGCAGGGGGGGACAACCAGTCTTGCCCCCTCAACTGTTTGAAGGAGTGTGACCTGGCCCCAGAATTGAAAAGGTTGAGAACCCGATTTAGATGACTGTGAAGATGAACAACAGTAGCTGAACTCTGAGCACAAACTGTTTAAGAGGAAGCATTGCTAGGGAAGAATGGGAATTTGCTTGCATTCTTCTCAAACTCAATACTTGTGCAGGATGGAGAGGGGAGAAAAAGTCAACATCCCATTGAGGCTTTCTAATCACATTCTGTTCAGGCATCCCCAAGAATTGCAGACTGTGCAAGTCAGGCTGACACCGGATGCAGAATTATTTAAAGTTATAGAACACATACATAAAAATACTAACAATGGTATTGTGGAGGCAAGCATGGGATAGTGTTGGATAATTAGCATTTAATCCTTTTCACTATTCCCTGACCATTTCCATGCTAAATCAACTGGTGCTATCTACTTGAGGAGCGATAAATACCTACCACACCTGCTAACCTTCCAAGTATGTTAGGCTGCTGGTTCCATCATTTTTCAGCAGCATAGTCACTGACTCGCTGAACAGGGATAGCATTAGCAATAGTAATTAAACATATACACCGCCCAATAGCATTTAGTGCTCTCTCTGGGTGGTTCACAGAGGAACTAGCATCTTGCCCCCAAACATACTGGGTATTCATTTTACTGACATCAGAAAGATGGAAGGCTGAATCAATCTTGAGTCCTGGTCAGTATCAAACTCACAACATTTTGGCATAACCACTGCACCACCAGAGCTCTCTGAGATGATGAGAATGGAATCCCAACATTTTTTTAAAGCCATAAGATTCAGAAATGCTTATAGACAGACATGCTAGAGCAGTAATGGCTAACCTTGGCACTCCATGTGTTCCTGAACTTCAATTCCCAGAAGCCCTGATCAGCAGGAGTGCTGACTTGGGCTTCTGGGAATTGAAGTACAAGAATACTTGAGTGCCAAGGTTTGTCATCTCTTTGGATTCAGATTTTGTCTGAAGCTGTTTCATTCAGTTGAGGAAATATATAGTGTCAAAAAAAATATCTACAGTCCAAATCAGGAAATAGCTAGGCTTATTTCTAAGCCAACAATGAGGAGGAGAAACGGCCAGATGGTAAAGGCACAGGATATAAAAAAGCCATCTGAGGCAAAATCAGTGTTCTTCTGTTACTAATTGTTTCAAAATAAAGAGGATAATTCTCCCAAAAAATGGTTTCAAATATTTAATAAGTCCATAAAGTTGTTTCAAGAATAAAGTAAATTAAGTTGGTTATTTCTTCAACAGAATAAAGTACAGTCTCAACTGTATCCAGTCATTCAAGCTTGTTCAAAACTGGTGGATTGCCGCAAAATATAATTGTAAATTCTAAAGATATTACAAGTATTTAACTGAATAAATCAAAATGGATGAGATATTTTCTCTCAAGATTTTTCAAAGCTGTTTCCTGGATATATACAGAAAAGAAGGGAGACATGGTTCTATATTTTGCCCTTCTCTGCAGCTAGAACAGTGAGTGCTTCCAGTACAAACCCAATGTGAACTACCAGGGGACAGGGAATCCTTTCCTGTCAGAAAAGGAAGCGTAGTATTTTAGGAAGTAAAATAAATATGTAACATCAATTGTGATTTATGATGACTCCAGGAGTTTCAGTGTGTAGAGTACTCAGAAGCATTTACCATTCCCTTATTTTGGGGGTTCTGGGGTTGTGCAATTTGCCCATGGCTACACAATCCAGTTCTTCTAGAGGAGACATAGTGGGAAACTGAATGGGTCACCACACAAGATTCCTAACTCACTGAGCTATCCAGTCAGTATAATTTGGAAAGTAGAGAGTTAGAATAGTAAAAGCTGTACTTGTGTGAGAGAGAAAAGGGAATGGGAAACCACAAACAGTTAAGCGTAAGTGAAACTATTTACACAATATCTTTACTCACGTCCTTAAAGGTGAGAACGTCTAAGACAGACAGTAATAAGAAAAAGAACTGTGTTTACTTGAGCTTTGTTTACTGAGAAATGAGTAACCATTATATATATATATATATATATATATATATATATATATATATATATATATATATATATATATATATATATATATATATATATATATATATATATATATATATATATATATGTGTGTGTGTGTGTGTGTGTGTGTGTGTGTGTGTGTGTGTGTGTGTGTGTGTATATGTATATATATATATATATATATATATATATATATATATATATATATATATATATATATATATATATATATATATATATATATTGTGTGTGTGTGTATGTAGAGGAGAATTAATCAGAAAGAATGTTTCTAACATACATTTTAAAAAAGATGCATTTGGAAATGATTAAAAAAACAAATTCAGGATGATTGACAGAATACAAATAATAAAACTTTGAGGGGGAAACAAATTCTAAAGGATTACTAACAGAAGGGTTACTAGCATGATATTAGAATGTCTAAAGCAGTGGTTCCCAAAGTGGCGCACATGCCCCACAGGGGTACTTCAATTCCCAGAAGCCTAAGTCATTACATTGGCTGGTAAGTGCTTTGGAGAACTGACTTAGGCTTCTGGGAATTGAAGTCCAGAAAAACCAAAGGTTGGAAAACACTGGTCTAAAGATTCTACAAAATCTATTAAATGGGATGCATCATCTTACATAATCTTACATAATTTTCTTGGGGGGGAGGGATCACCATTGTAACACTGGCTTCCCTTGTGTTTCTGTGGAAGCAGGTTTAAGGAGTCTGACAGTATATGGACTACTGTATATTGTTTTTGCACTGAGGGTTTTCAACAGCATAATCAATATACACCGAAAAACTAATAAACCTATTTGAAATTGAGCGCTATAGTGTATTTATATTTAAAAAGGTGGAGGAGAAAAACAGTAAGAACACAAAAAAGGAAAGAGTGAAAGATATAAACTACAAAAGGATCTCATATACAGTGGTACCTCATACAACGATTTTAATCTGTTCCACGGGCCTTGCTGTTGTATGAAACAATTGCTATACGATACATGCATCATATAGCGATTTCCCCTATGGGATGCATCGTACAACGATTTTTTTTGCTAAGTGGTTTTTCCCATTGAAACATTTTTGTATGATTTTTTCCATAGGAAAAATTGTTTTGCGGGACACCATTTCCCCTCCAAACCTAATTGTTGTGATTTCATTGCTATATGGGGCAATTGTTGTATGAGGTTCCACTGTATCTGCTCTTATGTGTTAGAAAATGTACAAGCTTGTCTACAAGCTTGTAATGTATACTGTATATTGGGGGAGAGGGGGGAACAGAAAGGGAAACTATAGGAGGATCAACTGAAGTATAATAGTCTGACAGTAAATATTAATTTGGGAATGTTTTTAAAAACCTGAAGAATACTGTACTTGCAATCTTTATTATCTGAGTCATGAGGTCCAGCCTTTGAAAAGACAAAAGAGTTGCATGCACTGATAGTGTTGCTCAAATGTCTGTGTAATGGCTTGACCATTCCATTGCTTTGTACAGAATGCCTGTTTGTGTCCTGAGGCTGCTTATGTATATAGTGGCATGGCAACTAGAAAAGGCCATGTTTACTCTTCACCCTGCTGTTGATGAAAAGAGGTTCTCAGTATGTAAAAAAAATCACTGCCAATCCTCTCAAGAATAGATTTGAAAGCTGATATTTATCTTAGGAACAAAGCATTATACTTAAACATTTGAATGATAGACTAAAATAATCAACTCAGTTAGGCTATTGTAACAGGGGGGGAAACCACTGGCTTGTCAAAAAGATAATGGAGGTATGTCATTCCCAGGAAAAATTATATTCAACTATAGTTAAAAGAAAGTAATGAATTAAACAGGACTGGAATTGATTGTATAAAACGAACAGTACAAAACATAAAATATGAATGTGCGGGGGGAGGAGATACCTTAGTTCTTATTTCTACTCCCACTCAAATACCACGTAAGAGATTCAGCCATCAATGGCATATTCAGACACACAATCAATTAGGTTCAAAAGTATAATGCAAATTGATATCTGCAGCTGCCTAAACGAAGAAAAACAACCCCTCCCATGTTCACCCTCCCTACTGAAAATTAAGTTGATGCAAATGCTACACACTTTTCTCTTGACTTGCCAATATGCAAAATGGTCACTGATCATGTGGACTGCAACATTTTCCTGCTCAATCTGAGTTGGGGTTTCCAGGAGAGCTTAAACTTTTCATGGGCACTTCTGCTTTGGGCTTTTTCATCCAGCTACTGCATTCCTTTCATTTTTTTCCAGCAAGACTCTCCAGTGTCAACTGTTGTCCTCCACTCCCCAATATTCAGCTTCTAAACCTCTGAGTCACTGAAGAAAAAATGGCACTTCAGAAGGCTCCCAATCTAATTCAAGTGCCAGTATAGGCTTTCTCAATTCGCTACTGATGGTTTCAGAAATGGACTAATAGCCCAGCCACACTTTGTTCTCTAACTAAATTCCAGATCCGAAGGATACTCCTAATTTGCAATTACCTCTTGATCAAAAACAATGGGCCAAGAGGCACTGCAAGCATGGGCCAAGAGGCACTGCAAGCATGGGCCAAGAGGCACTGCAAGTAGGGGGGACCTTACCCCGAAAATTTGACTTGGACTATAGGCTTCTGCTTCCAAGAAACTGGAAGCTGTCAGCAGAACTGAGGAAAATGAAGAGAGAAAGTTCACAGCATTTTAAGGAAAATCAGTTTTAAGAATGAGATCTACAAAGAAGTGAGACAGAGACAAGAATATGTGGCTTTTTGAAAATTAAAAAAAAACCCACATAGTAACATTTCAAATCACTTTAACCTACCAGGATACTCGGCACAGGACTTGTAGATTGCCAATCTAGAGCAGAGGAATTACAAAACTTCCAGAAAGAGACAGCAGAGATTAAGTACAGCACATGCTTATGTTGGAGACCCATCTCGGGGTTTCAAATATTAGTCAAGGGTTTCTGGGACATTATCAAATTTGATTCACCACAACTAGCAGGGCGTTACATGCTGCAATTTTGCCTGGGTCACAAAAAACCATTATCAATAAATGCTAACTCAGTGACAAATGTGTAATGCCACAGTGCTTGTTTTGCACGCATTTCGCTCTTCTTTCTTTTAAGGACCTAAGCTGAAAGATAAAGTGGAACCTCACACAACAATCGCCCCGTATAGCAATGAAATCACATAACAATTAGGTTTTGGAGGGAAATGGCATCACGCATAACAATTTTCCCTATGGAAAAAATTGTACAATAAATTTTTCAATGGGAAAAACCACTTAGCAAAATAATAATAATCGTAAGATGCATCCCATAGAGAAAATCGCTATACGATGCATGTATCGTATAGCAATTGTTTCATACAACAACGAGCCCCATGGAACAGATTAAAATCGTTGTATGAGGTACCACTGTATATTGATTCAGGCAGCAGTGTCACAACCTCTCTACCTGAAGATTGCTGAGGAAGGGCAAGAGTGCAGTTTGTCCAAGTTTTCTTTAAATCTGACAGGACCTGGTTTTGCTGTTCATGATAATATGGTTGTTTAGGAAAGAGGAGTGCCAAGACTATGAGAAAACATAATTTAACAAACTTAATAGAGACCCAAAAGCGGTTGGGGGAATACATAGACCCTACTCTTAAAAGCCTTGACACTTCATAACATCCTCAACAAAGAGAGTAAAGACTATTACAATTTTATTTTCTCCAGCAACTTGGGAGGAGCAGGCGGGGGCGGTACAGGCTAATTATATAGTGAACTACTGACAAGTAGAAACACAGCTATCACCATCAGTACTAATAAAAAGAAAAAGGAGGTGAAGATTTACAGAACTCTATAATCAATGCATTAGGAACAAAGCTAGAACAGAAATAGTAACCTCGAGAAAAAACAGAGCAAGAAAAAAAACCTTGATAATATTAACATTCTCATGAAATATGCATGCCCTTCATAGTTGAAATTTTTGAAATGCTGGCCATGTTAGTCTATGTTTCAAGCATATCAGAAAGTAAACAAACAAACAAAAACAAAAAAGACATTGTGGCACTTTAAACTGTGGCATGTGGTAGTCTTTAAAGTGCCCCAACGTTTTTTTGTTTTGTTTACTCTCTGATATGCATGAAATATACAAATACTGTACTTTAAAGAAATCACAAAATAAAACTAGCATTTGCATACTCATCAAAATACAGTGGAACCTCATACAACAATCGTCCCGTATAGCAATGAAATTGAAAAACAATTAGGTTTTGGGGGGAAGTGGCATCCCACATAACAATTTTCCCTATGGAAAAAATCGTTCAACAATTTTTCAATGGGAAAAACCACTTAGCAAATAAAATATTGCTGTACGATGAATCCCATAGGGAAAATTGCTATACGATGCATGCATCATATAGCAATTGTTTCATACAACAACGAGCCCCATGGAACGGATTCAAATCGTTGTATGAGGTACCACTGTATATTTCAAATGCAGTAGATTAAATGAATATAAGCATTAAAAGAAGCCAACTGTGCTAGAAAAATCCTAAGTGATTCTTCTTCAGTCCTTTCTAATCATATAGCAACTTATTAGGAATCTTGAGCCTTGTTTAATAGTCCCTTATGTGCAGGATTGCATTAGCATTTTATGCTTGCCACTTCTGTGCAAATAAATATTTGCTCAGACATCAATAGCCATGCCAAGCCTTAAGCAGCATATGACCTCTGGAGATTTTCTTAGGTCAAGAGGAATACACACTGTCTGAATAAAATAATCAAAGACATAGAGGACTATTATCATAACTGTCAACCTTCCTGATTTGGCCGGGATTACCCTGTAAATTGACGTCGATTGACGTCATAACCCGGCCCCCGCTGCCAAAATCCCGTAATTTGGCAGCGGGGGAAACGCTTTCTGCGCATGCACGGAAGGGTTTTACCCCTTTCACGCATGCGCGGAAGCGCTACGTCGCTTGCGTAAGGGCTGCGCAAGTGGCGTAGCGCTTCCGCGCATGCGTGGAAGGAGTAAAACCTTTCCACGCATGCGTGGAACGCAACCTGGGCACAAGCGATGTGCGCAGGTCCCGTTTTTCCGGAGCCACGGGTTGACAGGTATGCTATTATATAAAATTTATACTACAACCTATACCTTTAAGAAGTGGGTTAGGCTATGTGTGTCCTGCATGCGTGGCCACACCCATCCCTAATATCCCGTCAACACTTACCTTTGACCCTGCGAGCATCGCCGCAAGGGTCCGGAAGCCAAGTAGACTTACACACCTGTTTACCCAGAAAGTCCCAATGCTACTTTAGCATTGGATTTAGTTTAAGAAGGGAATGTTAAGGTACTTCTGAGTACACTGTACAGTACCTAGAAAACCCGGGATAGTGTCACCATAAATCCAGCACTGTACATCTCTGGAGCTGCTGACATCATGCCTAACGTGACAGTAAGTGAAAGAAGCCTGGTAGTAATATTATTCAGATTTTTTAGAGTAGTAGCAAAAAAAGGGAGAATCATTACAGGTACCATTAAGTTACCACTAGTTCGGCAAAAATATTTTTAGATTTTTTGTTGCTTGGATCAGTGCAATAGTATATGTATAGTATATCCAACTATCTAAGTAATTTTGGAATTACCACTCTTTCTACTTATCAGGCAGTATTCAAGAAAGTTATCTCCTTCACAAGTAAAGCAAAAGTTTGTTACCATGAAATATTGCAATAACACAATGGCAAATTAGTTTTACTTTTAGCCCGTAATAACTTCAAAAATGGAAAACATTTGTAAAGCTTTGTAACCATGTTTTGCATACAAAAATAAATCTGAAACCTGAATTGGAATTCAACTCTGTCATTGGGGGGGGGGGAGGTAGAAATCTATTGCTAGGTTAGTGAACCTAAAAAGTGTATCCATACCTGTAAGAAGGGGGTTGGGTCATGCGTGTCTGGCATGTGTGGCCACACCCATCCCTACTATCCTGTAATGAACTATCCACACTTACCTTTTGACCCTGCAAGCATCGCCGCAAGGTCTGGACGCAGAGAGTGGGGCAAATGCCCCACGAACACGAACAAACAAACCCTATGCTTCCCAGCATCCTCCGTGTCGCACCACCCCTCAGCCAATCAGGCTGAAGGGCACGAGTGTGGAAGGAGGTGGGGCAGCTGGCGCATGTGTAAAAAAAATGGCCGATGCATGATCAGGGGTTTGCTTCTCTCTTGGTTGGCGGGGGCCAAAGCTTTCGACACCCGCCAACCAAGAGAGAAGCAAACCACTTCCCTCTGGGAGACGAAGACCAAGAACAGTGCTCCGTTTCGCCTTCGCCTACCGGAGGGAAGCCATCGCCTTCCACATTTGGCCCTTGCCTGTTGGAGAAGGGGTTTGCTTTCTCCGACAGACAACGGCCGAATGTGGCAACGTTGCGGGGAGGAGGAGGAGCCCCTCTTCTTGCAGCCCCAGAGATGAAGGCCGGCACCAGCTTCGCCGTGGCTTTGGCGGGGAGGAGGGGGAGCCCCTCTTCTCCCCATGTGGCTTTGGCGGGGTAGAGGGGAGAGCCCATCTTCTCCTCACGGCCCCAGGGACAAAGGCTGGCGCCGGCATCACCACGATGTCGGCAGGGTTGCGGGGAGGAGGGGGGCCCTTCTCCCCACATGGATTCAGTGGGGTAGCGGGGAAAGCCCATCTTTTCCCCATGGCCCCGGGGACGAAGGCCGCCACCAGCCTCACCGCAGCTTTGGCAGGGTTGTGGGGAGGAGGGGGAGCCCCTCTTCTCCCTGTGGCCCCAGTGACGAAGCCCAGCGGCGGCCTCGCCATGGCTCCTCCCATTCCTGTCGGAGAAATCCACCCCCTTCTCTGACAGGCAAGGGCCGAATGCGGCGCTCCACCCCCCTCTCTCTGTGTTAGTGGGTGTACCCGCAAAAAACAACCCCAACCACCAACACACAAAATATACCTGCCCCGCAAGGCCAGGCAAAAAATGCTAGTAGAATATAATGTTTTAAAAAAAAACTTTCCAAGTTGGCTTCCAAGAAATATACACACAAAAACAGAATTAAGAACCAAAACTATAACACAATTTATAATTTTCCATCCCAGAAAAACATAAAACCAGCAAGCAACAGTCCAATAAAACTTCTCAAAAGAGCTGTGGAACTATTTAAAGCCTTTCTGAAAGCCTACGGCAATGGCTACTGTAAAATCCAGCACTGTACATCTCTGGAGCTATTGATGCTGTTCTTTCTTTGAATCTTTAAGAGTAGACAGATATGATTTGAACTTCAAGTAAGAAAGATCCTTTACATCAGGCTTGGAAACCAATTGGCAAACAAATCTAACTTGGTATATGATAGGAAGGCCCACCTTCTGTTCATCGTCTACATTTAAGTACAGTTAGCCTTAAGTTATCAAATATAGTTAACAAAGGAATTATGTGGTTTTTCACAGACTTTAGAATTAAGCCTCAGTCTCATATGTTCCCTGATTCAGACAGCTTGTGATATATAACTGGGAAATCTATCAGATTTCTTTAGGGCATTTAGCATTATTATTTTTTGGCATTTTCACATGCCTTTATGTATACAATTTGCTGGTCTGTTATGCTTTCACAAATACTGACTCTGCAGTGAAATCATTCTTTCCCCAAGTTATCCCAGGTCAGGCGTCTGCTTGTTTCTCCTGGTTCATATTTTTCAAAACAGTCACAGATTTGTAAGGCCTTTAAATTAATCTTCAATCATCTAGTCTTTCATTGAGAAAAGTTAGCAGAAGCAAGCTTTGGACATTTTCCAGACAAGGTTCTATTTTGATCAAAATCAGTCGTATTTCTGAATGAGTTTGCTTACTAATCTCAAAATGAAAGAAAAAAAGGAATCCAAAAAGGTAAACTAATGACAACTCCTTTCCTTCAGCTAGTGCAGGAGTTCTCAACCTTTTAAAGCCAGGAGCCGGTTCACGCTCCCTCAGACAGCTTCAGGGGCTGGACAGCATTATTGCCCTTCCACCACCATGTGGTACTTCCTGCTATGGTGGAGGCAGCAGGGGGCCACATGAAATGGTGCCGCATGTTGAGAATCTCTGAGCTAGTGTGTTCCTGATGGTTGGGAAAGGAAAAGAAATACTATTTTTTTAAAAACAACAACAACTGGTTAACGATGTCTCTGAGCCAAACTATTCTGTCTAGACCAGGGATTTTCAACCTTTTAAAGCCGGTCATGCTCTCTGTCAGCTTTGAGGGCTGGATAGCCATTTTGCCCTGCCAGCACGATGGGGGATGGGCATTTTCCTGTATCTTGCCCTTGACAGTCTCCCTCCATTGTTTTGAGGGCTGTTTTCGAAACAGTGGAAGGAGAATGGCAAGGGTGAGAAGCAGGAATCCGTCAGGGGAGGAGCCTACCCTGGCAGATCCCTGCCTGGCGCCTTCTCCTGGTGGGAAGTGGTTCGCTTTCCTTGGTTGGTGGGGGCCACTGCTTATGGGGTACATGAGATTGGGGGGTTGGGGTTTTCATAAGCTGTAAGCCATAAGCATCAATATTATAGCAAAGTAAGGCTTGAACTACCACGCTTTGCATGCAATGAGTCTATCTCATATATTTGTTTCACCTTTTAAGTTGCATTACTGAACTGAATGAGCATTTGCACGATATTCTAATTTTCCGAGTTTCACCTCTCCATAACTACACATATGCACTTCACTTACTTACTCCACATACATGGACATTTTGAATTGTTTTTCTCCATGACAATATATTAGTGAGACAATTAGCTCAGAAAAGTGTATGTCAACTAATCCTTGAAAGAAATACAAATGTTGGCCATAATCTCCCCATTCCTTTTCAACAGTTCTAACAGTTGCTGAAGAAAACTTGGTGGTGAGGGCGAGAGAAGCCTTCTTCATACAACACCTTGGTTATTAGACTACTGACTACTATTCAGTCATGTATTCTGTGTCATCTGTCACAATATTGTTAGTGTAATATATGGGACAGATTTTGATGTTTTTTATTTTTAAATAGCACAACTAAGTAAGTATTACAAGAAAAATTACAGTATGTGTTAAAGCAAGAAAAAATACCAAAGATTTCAAAGGAAGAGTAATTCATTCTACACAATTAAACAATCTGGTCAACTAACATAAAAAAAATCTGATTGTATGGCATAGTGTAATACTACACACTGAGCTAAAGCTAAAGACTAATTGTCCTAGAGTCAACATGGTACTGTATGCACAAAAAAGGCATGGTAATGGGAAAGACAATAATCTTATCCATTCCATCAGCAGGTATAGCCTACATACTAAAACACTAATATCTGCCACTTTCATATTAGAAACAATCCCTAGTCTTTAAAGGTCAGCCAGAGTCTGAGCAAGTATACAGAGAGAAATGTAGTGGAAGTTAACTGTTATTTTTCAGCTGCCATACTTAGAAAAGGCTGTTACAAATTAGAACTTTAGTTAGTCAGAATCCTGAATTACACATTCCACAAATAATATAGTTCACTTCAATGTGGCTACACAAAAGTGAATTCTGAGTAATATTCCGATATAGTCTTACAGTAATGTACAGTATATAAATGAGCCACATAGATGTTAACTTTTCCTATAAAATACTGCCGAGGTAAGATGAGAAGGTAAATAACAATAATGTAGAAAATGTTCAAAGAGAAAATCATTAAGGACCAACTGATTATAAGTTGCTAAAAACTCTGAAGAAAAAACTAACATTTAAAAAAATTCTGTAGTAGCAAAGCAGCATGGGATATATCCTAGTCACTGAAACAAAATTACTGGTCTCATAAGCATACATTAATCTAGGAATTACATTATTAAGTCATGGCAGTTTGTCAACTTGTAACCTGCTTTAACACCAATTAACAGTGTTACACTGACAATGCTGAATACTATAATTAGCAAGGAAATGTTTAAACACCGCAGATGATGCATTATATAGTCAAATAGTACCCAGAGCCCAGAATTAACTGATAATCCTCACCTCTTTGGGGAGCAAGGAAATAAAGTCTCGTTGAAACTGGGGCTCTATCACTTGCATCATATGTTTCACTTGTGTTGGTTCACAACTATCAATCAATTCATCTAAGGCAAGTAACTTCTCTGGTCCACTCCAGCTCTATGGAAGATAAAATTATGCTTAGTTTCTGTAATATTATTTAAGCATGCAATTCACAACTTTATAATATTTGAAAGTTGCTATCAGAATACACTGTGATGAAAGCAGATTGCAATAACATGTAATTGGAAAGAAATGTAAGTGAAAAGCAGGTGATCATAGTCATACAAATGTTTCTTAAGCTACTTCAAATAAAATAAGAAATAAAGACGGCAGAAGTTTATAACAGTAACTTCATTTAAGATTAATTTTGTCTTGTTTATTGCTACAAAAATGTTATATTTACATATACACTAGCATAGGTTGCTCGCCGTTGCCGGGCTGTTATAAACTGTGCTTAGATGTGTGTGGTTTGTTGTTGTTGTTTTCGGGGGAGGGGGTAGTTAAAAATCATCAGAGGATGATATAAAACTTTTTATTTTATTTATTTAACATATGTTTGTTATTTGTGTAAACTTTTGATTAATTGTTTTTTTTTACTTGTTTTTACTCTTGTGGCCTCTAGGTGGGGTTGTTTTGTTTCTGACTTGTTTTTAATATTCCGGCCTGCAGGTGGGGCTGTTAGTAATAGTGTTGGTTTTGTTTTTTGTTTCACTTGTTTTTTTCTCTCCTGGCCTCTAGGTGGGGCATCTTCCGGTAAGTAGTCTTTGTTTCTTCATTTCTGTTCCGGTCTCGTGGAGGGAGGACATGCTGGTGAGTTCTCTGGTTTTATTTATTCTTGGATTTTTCTTTGTTTTGATTTTGTGGTGGTGGGCTGGGAGGTGTTTCTGTTTGTTCTTTTGTGGTTTTGTTGGGCTTTACATGTGTGTAATTGGTTTGTTTATTTCTGGTTTTGTTTATTTTTGTGATTTTGTTGGTGTTTATTTATTATTTGTGGTAGTTGTGTTGTTAGAGTTAGGTATTTTCGTGTAGAAGTTAGGTGTTTTTTCTGTGCTTTTCTGGTATTGTGGATGTTTTTGTTTGTGGATTTTCTTGTTTTCTTTTTTGTTTATTAATGGGGTTTTTAATTATGTATTTATTTGTGTTTTATTATTTTTTTTAATTTTGGTGTTTGTTGTTGGTGCCTGTCGGTTCCTCTTTTCCCCATTGCTGCTTCGAATTTTGGTTTCGATGCAGCAATGGGGAAAAGGAGGAGCCAGCAGTCAGCCTGTTCTCCCCCTGGTAAGGTTCGTTAGGTAGGTTGGGGAAGAAGGAGGCAGAAAAGAGCTATCTGCCTGACAATGGTTCTCTCCTCTCTGTCTCCTTTTTCTCCTGGCTTACCTAACTGGAGATCGGCAGGCAGCGATCCATAAGGGGTGGTGCTCTTCCTTGCGGATTGCTGGCTGCTGCTTTTGTATTACCTCCACCGCTGTTTCGTGTTAGTTCTCGAAACAGTGGCGTCGGAAGTACAAAAGCAGCAGCCAGTCATTCGCCAGGGACGAATGAACTTCCCCTAATGAGCTGCTGCCTGCTATTGGGTTTTTTTCCACCCCAGCTCAAGGTAACTTGAGGCCGGCAGTGGTCTCGCCATCTTTGGTGGGGTAGCGTGGAGGAGAGGGAGTCCCTCTTCTTCCCATTGCTCCGGGAAAGAAGGCCGATGGTGGTCTCGCCGTGGTTTTTTTTTGTGGGTGTTTGTTTTGTGAGGCTGTGAGGTGCTGCATCCGCCTGCGGTGAACTTGCGCTCCCATTGCGGGATGCCACCGTTTTTAATTTTATTTTTCACGTGCCAGCTTTAGCAGCGTTCTGCGTGCTCATGGCGCGTAGGACGCTGGGACTTGGAGTTTTGTGTTTTTTGTTTGCATTCATGCACCGTTTTTTTCCTGCGGCTCAATTTCAATTGGCCGTGTCGCGTTTCCCAACGTTCTTTTTGCTCGCGCCTCTCAGCCTGATTGGTTGAGGCTTGGCGCAGTGCAGAGGACATCGGGAATTGAAGTTGTTTTCCTTTGTTCATGTTCGTGGGGCTCTTGCCCCACTGGCGGCTTCGGCAACCCTGCAGTACTCTGTGGGCTGGGTTCGGGCGAGTGCAGGAGGCTTGGTACGGGATAGTAGGTACGGGTGCAGAAACGTATAGCAAGTTCCAACGGTTTAACCCTTGGATTCATAGGTTTAGATCTGTCACAATATAACCTCTTAGATTCCCTGTTCTAAACCAGTATTTTGTAAACATTAATTTATATTAAGAAGGAAGGAGTTTTTAATCTGCAGTACAAATGCCATTTATGAAGAAAAACAATGGTTGAAACACAACAGAATAAGAGAGAACCTATTGTGAAACTCCATGTAAAGCGCCTCCAGGTTAAGATGGAAAACTGTAATATTTCCTAAGCAAACTATTGTTTTGCCAACTAACATCCTTTGTTCAAAATGTATGGAATTGTCTTGAATGTACACAAACCAAAAAATAATGGTATGCATGTCCTATGTGGATTTACTCGGCTAAATCCAATTTTCACTTCCAACTAGAGCAAATTTTCTGAATCAGCAAGACTTGCATTACTGTTGATTTAATAAGTCTTGTTTATTCAACAGTCTCACTTTTTTTTTACTAATTAGATTTAGCTTATCATCTTTCACCACACACCTGGAAGAATGTAATATTTAAAAAAACACAGGATTCCTATGAGATGCTAAACTATGGTTTAATGTATATGCACAAACAAAAATATTCTCACATGAAAGCTCAGTTTTTTACTTCCTCCTCCATGCCCAGGAGAGGCAAGAATTCAGAATTCAGTTTCATTTTAAAAGATTTCTAGCTTCTCATATAGTAAAGGTAAAGGTTTCCCTTGCTGAAAGCCAGTCGTATCTCACTCTAGGGTTCTGACTCTTTGAAATCTCTGTTTCAAAGCCGAAGAGCCCAGAAATCATGACTTAGAAGGGAAATTATTTAACCACCAAAGCCAACAGCAAACCTTGTGTTTTTGTATATTGACTGAACTGGAGGCTTTTATTAAACAAACAAAGAGAGAAATTAATGTGGGCATTATTTAAATCCCATGTAGCAGTAATATGATCAGAAGAGGTAACAGACAAAATGTTGTTTGCAATTAATTTAGTAGTTAAACTTCTGAAAACAGCCTTTAAGGCATAAATGAAAATTCTACCTGTATCTCAGAATTACAATGCCATCATTTTCTGACCCAATGGTTTCTCTAATCTCCTGTTGTATATTTATATGATACCATTTATACACTGCCGTGAGAATGACACTATGTACATGTATTGAAGTAGTCAGTGAAGAATGATATGACTATGTTGGATAATTCAGACACAAAACTAGATAGCGGTAAGTGAATATGTGTGGGGATATATTTTGATTAACATAAGTTTTCAAACAAATCTAGATTCATAGTCTGAAAATGACAAACTTGAATGTGCAAGTTGTGCATAATGCAGGCTAGTAAAGCACTATAATATTTCCCATGGAGCTACAAAAACTAAGAAGCTTTACTAATGCCTAGCACAGTGGTCTGAATGCTAGAGACAATAAAGCATTCAGACCTATTACATAAGGAGTACAGTACTTGGTATCCAATCGTTTCTGAGTCTAATTTAAAGTAATGGTATAAAACTCTTAATGGTACTGTCTGGGACCATGTTAATCAAAAGACAACCTAGACCTATGTGCACCCGCCAAGATGAGATACAGAAATGCCCTGCTTATTTGCTCTCTACAAGAATTAAGCAATTTAAGGGATACAAGACTCTGTTCCTTTTTAGTGATCACTGCACATTTATGGTATTGGGCAGGGGTCGCCAAACTTTGTAAGTCGGTGCCTGGGTCACGCTCCCTCAGACAGTTGAGGTATCCAGAATGGTGGTCCCCCTGCCATTTACAGCTATCATAAACGGCCATGGCCTATTCTGGTGGTGGTTGGAGCGAGGGTGCGGGCCAGATGATTTGGCACTGTGGGTGTTGCTGACTCCCTGGTCTTGGGTGTTGGGGGAGATGAAGGGATAAGTCACCACAAAGCTATATTTATTTATTATTTTAATGAATAGATACAATCACATTGCACCATGGAGCATGTTATCTATGGAAATTAAGCTCACAACCACTATGCAGCTTCTGCTAACTTGAAAAAAATAATCCTGCAGATGCCTTTACTTATAGCAATTCCTTATTGGGAGAAACACATTTAGAATCTTCATTATCTCTTCTAGGTGAAACTTAGAGACATTTTCATTTTAAATGGAAGAGTGTAGGTCAGGAGGTTCTCAACCTTTTTAAGACGGGGGCAAGGTTACACTCCCTCAGACAGCTTTGATGGCCGGACGGCCATTTTGCCCTTTCTCCACCACATGGCACTTCCACATGAAATGGTGCTGTGGGCTGCAGGTTGAGAAAACCTGGTGTAGGTTAAAGTCTCTTTTTCTGCTTGTTATTTATAATCCAATATATGTAATAAGTTTTAGAACGAAGAATGGGATGGTTGGCCTATAATGTTGTATTTTGGTCTCATCCTTTCCTGATGTTTGTTTTAATATGATTTTACTGCATCCATCTTGAGAAATACTATCAACTAGATACAGAAAAACAATCTGAAAGTCTTTGAAATGAATCATAATCACAATACTACACAGCATAATAGTTAATCTATTTTCTGTACGTGCAAAGCACAAGTAAATTAAGGATAATTTGTATAAGAACTTCAAAATACTGTCTACAAAGTTTTACACCTGTGAGTTTGACCCTTTTGTCTTTCATTTTAAGAAAATAAAATTGATAATTAATAAGGAGCTAAAGAACAAAAATGTTTTGCTACTGAATAGTTACTTCTGTTGCAAAAAAACAATTTTGCTATAAGCACTACAAATAATATGACAATTAACTTCATGTTTATGATGGTTTGGTATCTTTGTGCTACTCTGGGTGACATTATATCCCTCAAATTGCTGAAGTTACATCAGATACAGAAGGAATAAGTGAAAAACAAAATGTATGTGCCATAAATAAAGTAGGGAGAAGAGGGACTCCCTCTCCTCCACGCTACCCCACCGAAGACACGGCGGGACCACCGCCAGCCTCAAGGTACATTGAGCCGGGGTGGGAAAAAAAGAAGCAGGCAGCAATTCATCAGGGGAAGCACACTCCCTGGATATTATATTCTCTGCATGTTCTGATGTTTTGATTGTATTAATTGTGTATTGCCTTTTGTAGTTTATTGTATATTTTGCTCTGTTTATTGTATTTATATATGTTGTAAGCCGCTTTGAGTGGCACTTGTGTCAGGAAAGCGGGATAGAAATTAAACTTTTTATTATTATTATTATTATTATTATTATTATTATTATTATTATTATTATTATTATTACTACTACTACTACTACTACTACTACTACCATAGAGTGCCCGGCCTTGCCGGGCAGTTTTTAATGTGTTTTTATGGTTAGGGGTGGTTTGGGTGGTGGTGTTTTGAATTTGTGGTTTTTGTATTTATTGTATTTTATTTATTTATTTATTATTTTGATTTTTTTAAATTATTTTTTGACTTTTTTTACTCTTCCGGCCTCTAGGTGGGGCTGTGATTAAGAGTACTGCAATTTCCTTTCTTTGTTCAGTTCAGTCCCGGAGGCATGGAGGGAGGACGTGTTTGGTGGGTGCTCTTGATTGTTTAATCTGTTTTTATTTTGTTTTGATTTTGGGGTGTTGGACTGGGGGGTTTAAGTAGAGTTTCTACTTAACCCCCCCCCAAAAAAAAGTGTTTCTGCTTGTTCTTTTGTTTTTATTTTGGGTTTGCGATGTGTTTAATTGTTTTGATTATTTCTCGTTATTTATTTTTCTGATTTCTTCCGTATTTGTTTAAATCGTGATATTATTGTTTGTTGAGTTAGGTATTTTCGTGTTGTAGATAGGTGTTTTTAGTGAGTTTTTATTGTTTTTTGGTAGCCTTTGGTATTTCGAGTGTTTTTTGTTGAGTTTGTGGTTTATTGTTGTGTTGTTTATTGGTTTTATTTTAATTATTTGTTTATTTATTTGTGTTTTATTATTTTTGATGCTTGGCATTTTGGTTAACTGTTTAGTTTTGGTTGTGTTTGTGTTTTGTGGGGTGAAGAACGGCCTGTCCGTCGTTTTCTCTTTTCCCCATTGCTGTTTTGAAATTAATTTCGATGTAGCGATGGGGAAAAGGAAGAGCCGGCAGTCAGCTCGCTCTTCGTCTGGTAAGGTTCGTTAGGTCGGTCATGGGAGAAGGAGGCAGAGAAGAGCTATTTGCCTATCAATGGTTCTTTCCTCTTGGCCTTCTTTTTCCCAGGCTTACCTAATGGGAGATCGGCAGGCAACGATCCATAAGGGGTGGTGTTCTTCCTTGCGGATTGCTGGCTGCTGCTTTTCTATTACCTCCACCGCTGTTTCGTGCTAGTTCTCGAAATAACGGTGTGGGTAGTAGAAAGGCAGAATCCAGTCATTCGCCAGGGAGTGTGCTTCCCCTGATGAATTGCTGCCTGCTTTTTTTTCCACCCCGGCTCAACCTGTTGCTCCGGGAAAGAAGGCTGGCAGTTGTCTTGCCATGCTTTTTTGCGGGTTAGGGTTAGCAAGGCTCCATTTCTATTGGGCACGCCACCTTTCCCAAAGTTCTGCTTGCTCTCACCTGTCAGCCTGATTGGCTGAGGGGCGGCACTGAGGACGTTGGGAATTGAAGTTGTTTTGTTTTGTTTGTGTTCGTGGGGCTGTTGCCCCACTGATGACTGTGGGACCCTTGCGGCGCTCTGTGGGCCTGGTAAAGGCAAGTGCAGGCAGCTCGGTACAGGACAGTATGGACGGGTGCGGGCATGTATGCCGGAGTCCAACGGTTAATGTCCCTCCTTATAGGTAAAGATGCAAAATGCCTACTATACATGCACATAACAATTTTCAAAACCACTGTATTAATTATATTTGCAACATATTTTACATACATAAAGAAAGGATGGCCAGTCATCTCTAGATTAATGGGGAACAGGAAAGTCTGTGACTAATTTTTATAACATTTTTATCTTTTTTAAGTAATTCAACATCCTGTAACTAGGCCTTCAACATGGCACCCAAGCCAAGAGTGTCAGTTGATAGGGATTACGTGAGCTGTAGTTCAAATATTTGAAAATAACAAAGCTGTGTAATCCTGACCAAGGCAGATCTTACTGAATGTATATTCCAATTTGCTTTTTTAAAAGCACCTTTTAATTTATTAGCCCATATGACTGAGACACTCTATTACTTGGTTGGAGTACAATTGTATTCTTTCTGAGCTTGATTGATCACTGGACTATGTCACCTACAAAGAGCAGGATAGTTCGGTTTCACTTACCAGTGATAACTTTCGTTCTTCGAGTATATAGTTTGTGAATATACACTATTGGGGGGGGGGGTTATGCGCCTGCGCAGAACGCTGATCGGAGTCTTAAAAAGCTATTGGTTAAAAGTTTTGGCGGTAAGACCGCCCACCGTACCGCCCACCCTGAGGCGCCAGTCCGCCATTTTACCTCAGTTCCATGCTTAAGCCAAGCACAGGATAAACCAATTGATCTCATCCGTGCAGCTCAAGAGGGGAGGCAGGGTGGGTAGTGTGTATTCACAAACTATATACTCGAAGAACGAAAGTTATCACTAGTAAGTGAAACCGAACTTTCTCCTTCGTATAGTTTGTGAATCCCCACTATTGGGAGATTAGCAAGCTCACACTCACTTGGTCGGTGGGCAGTCGGATGAGATGATCCCACGATGAAGATGATGGTCAGGTAGGGTGAACTGTCAAGGGCGATGAGCCCGGATCCCCCTAGTGAGGACGACACGGCCAAGTCTGGCGTCCGCAGTGGCTCTGGTGTCCACCCTGTAATGTTGGACAAATGTAGAAGGTCTGGACCAGGTGGCAGCCTTACAGATGTCCTCAAGGGGTGTGCCCTCCAAAAAGGCAGTGGACGTGGCAACCGCCCTCGTAGAATGCACCCTGACATGCGGCGGAGGTGGCAGCGAGGCCGACTCGTAGGCCAGGTAGATGGTAGACATGATCCATTTGGAGAACCTCTGGGCAGAGATGGGTTCACCCTTGGACTTTCCACCATAAGCCACAAAGAGGCGTTGTGACTTCCTGAACTCCCTTGTCCTGCTGGTGTAAAACAATAAAGCTCGTTTCACATCCAGCGTGTGCCAAGTCCTTTCTTGGGCATTGGTGGGGTTCTGGAAGAAGGTGGGCAACGAGATAGTCTGTGCCATATGAAACTCGGAGACTACCTTAGGAAGGAAGGTGATATCCGTGTGAAGCACCACGCGGTCATTGAAAAACTGGAGAAACGGTGCGTCTGCCCGCAGAGCAACCAGTTCACCAGCTCGTCGAGCAGACGTGATAGCTACCAGAAATGCCGTCTTCCATGTGAGGAGACGAACATCCGCGGTAGCCATAGGCTCGAAGGGAGTCCTGGTGAGCGCGTTGAGAACTGCAGACAAGGACCATTGTGCTGTTGGAGCCCTGACCGGCGGGAAGGCGTTCCGCAGACCCTTGAGGAAACGCTTTACCGTATGGTCGCGAAAAGCACCAGAGGCAGGGGAACCAGCCGGAGAGTGAGCTACCACCGCTGCGAGATGGACCCGGATGGAGGTGATACTAAGGCCAGACTCCGCCAAATGGAGGAGGTAGGCCATGATGTCCTGTAGTCCCACCTGTGGGGGGGACGTCTGCTGGGATGCCAGGAAAGCACAAAAGCGTCTGTATTTGGATGCGTAAGACTTCCTTGTGGAAGGGCGCCGTGCTAACTCCAGGATCCTGGACAGTCTGGGGTTATCCTCCACGCGGTGAGGTGGAGGCTGGGTAGGTCCGAATGGTGGAGCCGGCCATGTTCCATCTGGAGAAGTGTTGGCGATTTCGGCAGTGTGCGATACTGCGACGACATGCGTAACAGTAGCGGAAACCAGGGCTGGCGAGGCCATGCTGGAGCCACGAGGATCGCGTTGGCTCGGTGTTGATGCATCCTGATGAGGACCTTCTGGACCAGAGGAAACGGGGGAAAGGCATAGAGGTAGTCCTGATCCCACCGTTTCATGAAGGCATCGCCCTCGGAGTTCAGTCCGATGCCTGCCCTGGAACAGTACCTGTGGCATTTCCTGTTGGACTCCGACGCAAAGAGGTTGATGCTCAGAGTCCCCCAGGCCCTGCAAAGGGACCGAAATACCTTGTCGTCCAGTTCCCATTCGTGGGTCGTCGAGGTGAGACGGCTGAGGTGGTCGGCCAAGACATTCAGCTTGCCCTGAATGTGCACTCCAATCGGAAAGATGTGTCTTTCCAGGCACCACTCCCAGAGTTGCACTGCAAGGTAAAGTAGGATGGTGGACCGCGTTCCTCCCTGTTTGTTCAGGTACGCCACTGCCGTGGTATTGTCCGAGGCCACTTGGACCACATTGCCGGTGAGTAGGGCCTCGAAGGAACGTAGGGCCTTCCAAACGGCCAACAGCTCCAAATAGTTGATATGGTGCACCATCTCGTGAGGCGACCAAACATTGTTGACCGTTAGAGTCCCGCAGGCAGCCCCCCAGCCGAGGTTGCTTGCGTCGGTCAACACCTGCAACGAAGGTTGCGGGGGGTAAAAACTCTTCCCCATGGCCACATTGGGTGGCATGGTCCACCACAGTAACTGGTCCATCAGCTCTGGAGACGGAGTCAGCCGTTTGGACTGGCTCTCCCTGAGCGAGTCGAATTCGTGGAGGAGCCACGACTGCAGGGACTGGAACTTCAACTTGGCGTGAGGAATTACCACCGTCGTTGAGGCCATGAGGCCTAGAAGTCTCTGTGCCTTTTTTGCTCGGATGAACGGTTTGGTCCGGAAGCCGCTCACCCCATGTGCAATGTCCTGCAAGCGTTTCTGGGGGACGAAGGCTCTGGTAACAAGCGAGTCGAGTACTGCTCCAATGTACTCGACGCGCTGAGAGGGAATCAACTTCGATTTGGCGAAGTTGATCCTGAGGCCAAGACTCTCCATGAGGTGGACCGTGAATTGTGTGTCCCGAATGGATGACAAGCTGGTGGGGGAGACAATCAGCCAGTCGTCGATGTACGGGAAGACCCTGATCCCCCGCTGACGGAGGAAGGCAGCCACCGGAGCCATGCACTTGGTGAAGACCCTCGGCGCCGTGGCCAGACCGAATGGTAGACACCGGTACTGGTACACAGAATTGCCGATGCGGAAGCGGAGGAACCGCCTGTGATCCTCGAGGATGGAGACATGGAAGTAAGCGTCCTTGAGGTCTATGACTGTGAACCAGTCCCCTTTGTTGATGAGGGGGAGGACGGTCTGCAGGGTCACCATCCGGAACTTCCTGGTGTGGATGCACTTGTTCAGGCGGCGCAGGTCCAGAATTGGGCGAAGTCCTCCGTCCTTCTTCTGAACCACAAAGTACCTCGAGTAGAAGCCGTTGTCCCAGTCGGACGGTGTTACCCGCTCGATGGCTCCCTTGGACAGAAGAGTTGATATTTCTTCCTCCAAATGGGGGGACGAAGTGGTGAAACAATGTCTTCCTACCCGAGGCACTCGTACGAACTCGATGGCGTAACCAGCGGACAAGATCTTTAAGACCCACCGGTCGTCCGTGATGCCTGACCACACCTGGAGGAAGTTCCGGAGGGGAAGGTATGGGATGTGGAGCGAGAGAGACTTGGCCATCGCAGTTTCAAACCCGGGACTTGGATTTCGCGTCGGAACGCTTTCCCTGTCCGTAAGGCTGGTAGCGAGGCTTGTGTTGGCGCCGCTGCTTGTAGAACCCGGGCCTGGGCTGGTCAGTCGAGCCACCCTATTGCTGTGGGTTCCCCCGATACCGGTGCGTAAAGGGTTGGAACCGTGGCTTGGCAGGCTGAGTCGGCGTGGTGAGCCCCAAGAACTTCGCCGTCGAATTCGTCTGTCGCAGTTCGTTCAGTACCTTATCGGTATCCTGTCCGAACAGGCCCTGCCCATCAAACGGAAACTCCTCGATGAGCTTTTTCATGGCATCATCGAGAGAGGTGCCCCTGAGCCAGGCATGACGCCGCAGTAAAATGGCAGAAGACATGTCCTTGGCCGCGTAATCATTAATGTGCCTGGCCGTCCTCATCTGCTGCTCTGCCAGAAAGTCTCCTTCTGCTGCTAGCGCGTCGAATCCTTTCTGTGCATCGGCAGGCAGTTTAGCAGCAAGGACCTTCACTTGCTCCCAGAGGTGGGACTGATAGAGGCCCATGGCAGCCGAGTAATTAGTGGCCCGTAGGAAGAGGGAACCGGTGGCGTAAAACTTACGGCCCACTGTGTCCAGCTTCTTCCCTTCCGGAGTCGAAGGTACCAGAAAACTGCTGACGGCCGTTTTATGCTGGAAGGCCTTGACCACCAGCGAGTTCGGCAAAGGGTGCGCCTGGAGAAACTCGACGTTGTCGTCCAAGACTCTATACATTGCGTCGAGCCTGGACGAAACGGAGTGCGACGACACCGGCTTCTTCCATGTTGCCTTCGCTGACGTCAACATGGATGGAAGCATGGTGATGTGGACCGGTCGAATCGCCTTTTTGTCCAACTTGGCGGTCATTTGGTCCTCGCCCTCCAGTGGCGGCTGGTCCACCTTCAGGTTAAGAGCGGTCCCTAAACGAGTCAGCATTGCCGTGAGGGAGCGTTGATCCTCACCACGCGGTGGGTCAATCGCGCCGATAGCCTGGTCCGGCATCTTGTCGGCGTCCCCCTCGTCCTCCTCCGAAGACGCGCTGGAATCATCGGAGGACGAGGGAGGAATCCTGGTATCCACGTCGGGACTGCGCCAGTACGGCCTGGGTGGGTCGACGGTTTGGGAGCTCACCGCATCAACGTCTGGACTACACCAAGACGATATGGGTGGGCCAGCGGAGCGAACGCTCGACCCTCGAGAGGTCGGCGGAGCCACAGCAGGACCAACATCCCTGGGGCTTGCGGTGGTCGGCACCGCAGAGGCTGCAGGCATGGAGGCCTTGAACTGTTGGGCAAACGATTTTGCCATAGCCTCAAACATCCCCTTAAAGAAGTCTACCTGGGATGCATCCACCGCCGATGGTTGGGACGAAATGGTGGCCGGCGAAACGGTGGTCGGAATGATCGGAGACGAAACGGTGGCCGGAATGGTGGTTGCCGGTTCGTCTATTGTCGGAGTCCTAGGCCTCGGGGAGACAGAAGCCTGCCTCATGGGTGGACGGCCCCTCTCACGAGGCGGAGAAGAGACTACCTGCAATGGGCGAGCTGGAGCCCCAGCCCTGCGACCTTTAGCAGGAGATCCCGAAGAGGACCGTCCGCCCCACATCGAAGATCCGGGTGAAGGACATCTCGCAACCGAAAAAGGAGGCGAGGGCCCCGGAGAGACAGGAGGACGAGGCGTAGGCGGGAGAGACCGTCGTTTCTCCGACCCATGTTTCTTCTTCTTCTCCCCATTTTTATCCTTCTTCTTCTTCTTCCTGATGGGGAGAGTGGAAGAAGAAGGAGGAAGCGGCAGAGACCGAGAGGGCTGAGAGACACCAGTGGAGGTGGAGGCAGCCGCGGCGGGAGCCAAAGCGAGCTCCATAAGGTGCGCTTTCAACCGGTTGCTCCGGTTCTGAATGGCAAGTCGTGTAAAGTTCTTACAGTGAGTGCAGGATTGGCTCTGATGAGATTCTCCCAGGCAAAACAGACAGAGGCTATGCCCGTCGGAGGCAGGGAACTTCTTGAGGCAAGCAGAACACTGCTTGAAGGCTGCAGCCATCAAAAAATTCTTCTGACGGAAGGTTTGAGAAGGCGAGCACCCCGAAGGGCAGGCCAGCCGCCACCCCCTTGAGTGGGGAAACGGTGACCGAAGCGAGTAGGTAACTGAGTCCACCAGAAGGAAGAAACAGCACCGGGGTGGCAATCCTGCCCAAAGGACAAGATCGCCGAAAAAATTGTTAAAGTTCGTCAAAGACTTTCCCTCAGAAAAGACGAAAAAATTGAGGAAGCTCTCAACGATCGTCCTGCTGCTAAGGCGGAAAGAAGAGAACTGAGATAAAATGGCGGACTGGCGCCTCAGGGTGGGCGGTACGGTGGGCGGTCTTACCACCAAAACTTTTAACCAATAGCTTTTTAAGCCTCCGATCAGTGTTCTGCGCAGGCGCATAACCCCCCCCCCCAATAGTGGGGATTCACAAACTATACGAAGGAGAACTTTGAGTTTCAGAAAATACAATTTAATGATTTGTATAGGATCAGCACTTTCGAAGTTTGGGCCATCCATCCCAAAATCATTCCATTTTTAAGACCAAACAGATTGAGCTTTAAATCTCTCATAACGTTCAGTTGTGAAGGCTATATGGTGGCAGTGCAAACTTTAAGAGCCCAGCGAGATCAATGGGAGGAAGCTTACCTCAGCATAGAATAAGTCTTGCTAGTAAGTAACTTTCATCCTAATCTATCTCACAAATTTCTTTAGATTAAAACGTCTTCTGCATGTAAGGCAAATTTATGACAATAAGTTAAAAAACGCAAAGAAACCGGAAAGCATCTTTAAATAGTTCTGAAGGGCTCAACAACCTACAAAGTATGTTCTTAAAGAATCAAGTAGATTGTGCCAGATCCAAATATGACCTTCTGTTAGACAAAAGCTAAATCCAAATGAAACCAATTGCAGATATGTTTTCCCCTCTGAAAATAAGTAAAGATGGTAAGCAATACTCACTTTATTTAGTATATCATTGTTATTGTTATCGGGGGAGGGTTGGTTTTAATTAAACGGGCTTTTATTCTCTGTTGGGAATTGTTATGTGTTTTTTAATACTACCCTATACTTAGATGGGTGTTACTCAGTGGTGGGCATCAATAGGTTCGCACCAGTTCGCCAGAACTGGTAGCAGAAATTCCGACTGGCCCCACCCATCCAAGTTTTGAAATAAAGTAGTCCTAATTTGGATGCAACACAGGGCTTCCCCTGGCCACGCCCACCATACCACGCTCACAGTGGGGTAGTAAATTTTTTTGGAGCCCACCACTGGTGTTACTCCATAAAGGCTTGACATTTTCTCCTTCTGTCCATGGATCTAGGCGACTGAATCTAAAAGTTCCCAAAGCATATGTTCTGATTTATAATTCCTATTTGTAAAAGTCCATTTGCACAGGGAAATTTCTTTGATTCTTCTCCCCTAAAATGGCTTCTAAGGATCTGGCATGAAGATTTACAATGACAGACGGATCTTCTCAAAACCAGGCAGAAGCAGATGGTATGAGTGGGAAGCTGCTCTTATGTCTTCTGCTTGATTTTGGGTTGTGGTTCCCCTCCAATCTTAGTTCCACACACTACATTTGAGATCAACTTGAAGGTTTCCAGGATTTACAGAATGCACATGGAACTTTAATTAGGTAAGAAACTCTTTTGAACAAGAAGACTTCTGAATTATGTCAATGATCATAAACAGTAAAAACCCAGGTTACAACCTCCTTGGTTTAAGTTTGCTCCAGTTTACAATGGCAAATCCTATGGAAATATCATCCCGGCTTACAAATTTTTAATGTATTTGTTTCGGTTTACAATGATCAGTTCGAAAGCAAGAAATTGCAAGTAGATAAATAGGGACCACTTCGGTGGGAAGGTAACAGCGTTCCGTGCGCTCCGGTGTCTAGTCATGCCTGCCACATGACCACGGAAACGTCTGCAGAAGCAGACAGCGCTGGCTCTTCGGCTTAGAAACAGAGATGAGCACTGCACCCTAGAGTCGGATACGACTGGCTTTCGAGCAAGGGAAACCTTTACCTTTACCTTCGGTTTACAATGATCAATTCAGGATCATTTTTTTTTTCAATGCATCCCTATGGATGTTTGGGTTACAATTTTTTTAGGTTACAACAGAAGCTGTTGGAATGGACCTCCGGCGTAACCCAGGGTTTTACTGTATATCATTAGACAAAGCCCACTGTATTTATTTTTGTTGATTTTAATCATATCAGCTCTTAAGAATATGAAAGACATACTATATGCAAAATTAGTAAAAAAACAGAAAAGGATTTTGACTTTTTTTAAGCAGCCAAGAACTGACAGTTCATTTTGACTAGTTCATTGATCAGTGTTGACTATGATGGGTTCTATTAAAGAACAGTTTCAATAAAAAATGTAAGAAAGTTTACTACTAGAGATGCCGTATTTACATTAAATCTAAAACACTGATTACTAACCATAATGGGAGTGATCTCTAACAGTATTTCATTTCTCCTATTTATAATGGTTTAAAGCATTTTTCAGTTTATATATCTCAATAAACACACTATATTCCTGGTTATTTAATTTAGCTCTTCTGAGATTATTAAATTTGGCTATAACTAGGAAACAGTACTAAAAACCTCAAACAATAGGTTAATTTACTACACTTATACTCATTAATTTCTGCTGAATACCATTTCATGTTACATAATTTTTAACCTGTACTGCTTGCTTCTGTATGGAAGAATCTATTTTTTCTTTTTAATCCTTTATGCCTTTCAAACAGAGAATGAATAATTACTTACCATTTTATTCATAATTAAGAGCTCTAATACACTATAAGGGGGCCTACCACAAAGACATTTGCAATATTTTGTCTAACGGAAGAAGACGAAGGATTATCCTTATAAAACCAGGCAATACCTAGATTCATACAGCCCACGTAATGGCCTTTCTGTTAACATTTTAATGAGCAAAATAAAGAAAGCATATTGCATAAGAGTACAACTCATTATCACAGGAAGAGGAGACAAAAATGAGAGTGGAATGGCCTTATTATTGACTATATTTATTCTACAAAGAACAACTTTCTCATAGTTTGCAATAAGTTTCTAGTCCAGAAGAACTGGAACTATTCCAGCTGACAAACTTTAAGCTGTTTACCTGAAACATCTTCAGCCATTCCTGAAGGCCTGTGGGTGGCTGGATAGATGTAATTCGGCGCCTTTGCTGTCCTTGACCATTGGCTGCTCTCAGGTCTCCAAAAGTAGTTGGTGTTGCTGAGCAAGGCACAAGCCCAGTGGTACTGAAGCAGGAACAAAAAGCCAATGTGGTTGTAACAACTATTTAATTATGGTAAACATAATGCACTAGCAGCATAATTCACTGGCCTTTACTCAAGCAACTCTCATAACTATTTCCTTATTCATTACACTGCACAGCAACGATTTTGCTATTGGGAATAACACATGTGACTTACATGATATCAAGTGCTGATTCCAAATCTCAACTCAGAATTTGCCTATCACGTACGGAATTTAAGGCATGCTATAGCTGTTGAAATGGTCAGTAATTGAGTAATGTATTTTTAAATGGGAACATTATAAAAGTTACAGTTACCACTATGCCTGCTGCCATCTCAGCTGAATCATGTCCCCTGGTGGCATGCATGTTCCAGCAGCAGCTGGGCATGTCAGCGAGCTGACGTCAGAAATAGGTAAATAAGGCGATAAGGACCAAGGGCTTATCTCTAGTGCGAAACCATCTTATTGGATAGTACAGCTAGGCCATAGTGAGTCTGTTTTGAGCTAAAGATGAGTAGACGCAGCTGTATTAATAAACCGGACAATTTTTGCTACATTTGTGATAAATATACCCCACGTAATCAACGCAAGAACCAAACCAAATGGGTGAGATTTGCTAACTTAAGATCCTGACATCCTAGACAGAATCAAACTTGAGATTTGGATTCAACGCACTTGATTTAGTATAGGATACATGGTTTAGACCAGGGGTTCTCAACCTATAGCCTGGGGACCGGATGCGGCCCACAACACCATTTCATGTGCTCCCCCCCCCAACAGCCTCTGCCACACCCAGAAGTAGCATGTGTGGCAGGCAGGGCAAATTGGCCATCTGGCCCCCAAAGCTGTCTGAGGGAGTGGGACCCATCCCTCAGCTGGAAAAGGTTGAGAACCCCTGGCTTAGACCAAGTAGCAGGACAACTTTTTTGTGATGCAGTGTAATTAGTGCAATGTCCCCCACTCCTTTCTTGATGTTTTATGTTTATATGTGGTAGCTGACTAGGTTAAAATGAATTAAGGAATACATAATTGCAAGACTCAATAACATCAGTGATATTTTTTTACTTTTAAAATTACTTCTGACCACCATATCACAGGATAAATCATTCTGAGCTTCCACCCTATATAATTTGAAGTAATTTGCTGAGACATAGCATGTTTAAGGGGAGAAAGACAAAGGAATATTTCAGAAAAATAAGGCAATGCACTAGAGTAGACCCATTGAATCAATGGGGACGAAGAGAGCCACCTCCTCAATAAGATCCAATGACTCAAATGGGCCAACTCTATGCTAAAAAAAAAGTAGGAACCCATGGTGTTCTGTGCCAGGTTCAAGGTTCTGGTCCTGATTTATTTAGCCATTTAGGACCATGCTATCTATGGAAGCATCTCTTCCTTGGATGTTCTAGCTAGAACACATAGTCAATGAAATTGCATCTGCCTATGCCTATAGAAATAAAAAAACAATATTCACAAAGCAGAGCTTTTTCGGCGATGGCGCCCATATTATGGAACTGTTTGCCATCTTAAATTAGGACTGCCTAATTTGGCTTTCTGAAAAATGTTGAAAACCTATTTGTTCACAGAATTAAGCTATGATACTGCTGGCATTAGTACTGATGTTGTGGAGATTGGTTGGGTTGTCATATTGCTTTGTGTTTTGGTATGATTTTATTCATTGTTCTGTATTATTTTATCTATTTTTGCATTCTCTGATGCCTTTTGATTGTTGTAAACCATCTAGAGTAGTGTTCGGCACAAATTGTGGCCAGGATACAAATTGAATGAATGAATAAAGTAATTTGCAATTAGAGTAGGTCTATTTGTTTCAATAGAACTTACAGAAGATATGATTCCCTACTGATTCAATGAGTCTGCTCTAGTGCTATTTATTATGCTAAACAACAGGATTTTGGCTACTAGATATACTGATGAGACAGGCAGTTGTTTGCATCATGGTCAAAGTATAGCTCCACATTAAAATGTGCATACACTTGACACACAAGCAAGTGATATACTCTGCACCCATGTTCCCACCATACCTGTCAACTATCCTGTTTTCCCTGGGGAAAACCTCTTATTTTTACCCCTCTCCCGTTTTATTAATTTCCCCGTATTTTCCCTTATTTTTAAAAAAAATATCCTGACCAGAGCCCTCATAGGCGAAGCTGCAGTATTTTTTCCAGCCACCAGTGGTCGCTGTGTGGCATGCTTTTCGCTTGTGGAAGGGGAGAGAGAGAAGGTGTGTGTGTGTGGGGGGGGGGGGTTGTTCTGTAGTTTCTATTTCATTTTCCTCCTGCCACATGGCCAATATGGAGGCTGCTTCGTTTTGGCTGCTGGGAGCAGGGGTCTACTCTAGGTGAGCGATATATTTCATATATGCAGGGGCAAATTAGTGGGAGGGGGGTGCTTATTCACTATATATGAGAGAGGGGGGGAATTAATCCCTTGCTCCTCCACACTAATTGGGGGGGGGGTGCCTGATCACTATATATGAGAGAGGGGGGATTAATCCCTTGCTCCTCCACACTAATTGGGGGTGTGTGTGTTGCCTGATCACTATATGAGAGAGGGGGGGGAATTAATCCCTTGGTCCTCCACACTAATTGGGGGGGTTGCCTGATCACTATATGAGAGAGAGAGGGGTGGGATTAATCCCTTGCTCCTCCACACTAATGGGGGGGGTGTTGCCTGATCACTATATGAGGGGGGGATTAATCCATTGCTCCTCCACACTAATTTTTTTTGGGGGGATGTTGCCTGATCACTATGAGAGAGAGGGGGGGATTAATCCCTTGCTCCCAGTCAGCATTTTAGTCACTTAAGCCACTGAGTAAACAAAAAAGAAAACAAAAGTCCCCCAAGAAGATGGGGAACGGGTTCTTTGGCCCACACAGCTTTGTACCCATTGCATCTACAATACCATCTAGCCATCTTATTTTTGGCCACCCCCTTCTTTTGTCCTCCACCTTCTCAGCATCAAGGCCTTCTCAAGTGAATCCTCTCTTCTCATTTAATGTCCAAAGTACTTTAGTGTCATCTTTACTATTTGACCTTTAATGAGCAGTCATGGTTGATTTCTTCTAGGATTGACCTATTTCTAACACCACATTTCAAAGGCATCTATTTTTCTGCGCTCAGCTTTCCTAATGGTCCAGCTCTCACACCCATACATTACCACCGGGAATACCATTGCTTTGACTATGCAATTTTTTGTTTGCAAGGTGATGCCTCTACTTTTAACTATGTTCCCCAGGTTTCTCATAGCTTGTTTCCCAAGCATCAGTCGCCTTTTTATTTCATGGCTGCAATCACCATCTGCAGCGATCTTTGATCCTAAGAAAGTAAAATCTGGCAGTCGTATCCAACTCTAGGGTGCAGTGTTCATCTCCATTTACAGCCAAAGAGCCAGTGCTGTCTGTGTTTGCAGACATTTTCATGGCCATGTGGCAAGCATGACTAGAGCTCAGCAAGTCACATGGCTATATTTGGCCACGCCCACAGAAGGGTGTGGCCAAAATTTCCCATATTTTCAAATCCAAAACTTGACAGGTATGGTTCCCACGTCTAAAAGCAACATATCTATGGGTGCTCTATTCATATAAAAAGTGTCCAACAATTTTTGGGGTGAGGCCACTGGTACAAATGTTCTTCAACAGCTTGCAACTGCCATTCATTAGAGTCAGAGAACACCCCACAATACAATAAGTGTACATTTTGTTTTACACTTATTTCACCTTCTATTTTCAGTACATTGGCTGATTGGTGATTTGGGGAATTGATGTAGGCTTCTGGGAATTGAAGTCCCAAAGCCAAAGGTTGGGAAACACTGATCTCGACTATGACAGTGGAAAAAAAATGTAGGGTCAAATAAATCCTTCCAAATGGTTTAATGGGAACTGAACATGTTCAGTGGTTACAGAATGTTAAGTGTCAATTGGAAAAGATAACAGGATAGAGAGATGAATACAATAAAAAATATTGTCCTGCTACGTGGTCTAATCCAGGGGCTCTCAACCTTTTCAAGCCGAGGGTCGGGTCCCACTCCCTGAAGTCTCTAATGAAACATAAGTTTCCATCAATTTGTATTTCAGAATATTTTTTTAAATTACAAGCTAAAGATACAAAGATAAGTTTTGAAATAATTACTCTAACATTTGTGGTTGACTGCAGAATACCAAGAAACCAATAGTTTTTTACCTTGTCATTAATTTTTGTACCTGTCATTTTACATTATCTAGGAGTGCTGAAGTCCACAAAATCTGTCAACAGTATGACTTTGGTTTATATATTTGCTACTTCATTTACAGCATGACTATGCAAGGTTTAGCCAGCAAACACATAAAAGAAGGGATCTGAATATCTTGAAGCTGAATAATACTTGCTTTTATTGTGCATTTCACTGAACAATCAAGATTACTAAGGCACTATTAGAGTAGGCTCAATAAATCACTGGAGACTTGATGAGCCAACTCCTCTTGATTCAATAGGCCCAGTTTAGCTGTGACTTACTACTGGACTTCGGCCTATGTCTCTAATTTGTCAGTATAACAACTCAGTTAAGTGATTATAAATTAACCTTTGATATTTGTCCTGGCTTTGGTCATGCAGTTCCTAACACTGCAAATTTGCAAAATGTTTGAAGCATAGTAAAGAATAACATGGATAAACCTTAAGGTCACAGACTCACTCCCTAACATACATACTCAGAATAACTACAAAAGCTGGGATAAGAAAAGCCTATACTTGAGAAAGCATAGAATGTCATAGTGAAAAGAAAACTTGTCTAGATAGACTAATAGACTGGCTCAGAACAGGATAGATTTTCATATTCAAAAGCACTTTTTTACAGTTTTCTTTTGTATATCTGGTTCATGAAAAAACTGTAACACAAAGTCCATATCCTCTAAAAATTGGGATAGCATTAAAGAGGGTAAGTTAACATTTTAAATGATAAAACATAATTTAATAAATTTCTTTTTAATTTAATATAATAACACAGAACTAATCATTATCTAAGGGAAATACTGTACCTCTGTTTCCTTTCATTTGTTTTAAGTGAAGCTATATCACTGAAGATATTATTGGGATGTACAGATTTTAGATGCTTTCATCAAATGTATGTCAAACATTATTACTTCATATTCAAATGCAAGGAGGATACATATTGGGTAAAAGGGGTCATTAAAAATACAGTGACTGTAATCCAGTTGGTAAAATACCACTATGTAAATTGTGATGATGTCATCACAACGCAATGTTAACTTTAACTTAAAATGAATATAACTTCCAGAAAAGGGGAGATAGGAAGTTTTAAATTAAAATAAAATAAGGATTAACACTGCCAGTGATGACAACACCATTACTCACATCCTATTGAGTTCTTCAACAGGATTTCCTAAAAGCAGATTGTAAAAATCATGTGTTTTTATAAGAGAAATATTTAGTCAATGGACAATAGTCAATATTAGGTCAATAGTTGATAGAAGTATTTTATACTTGAAATGCAAGCACAAGCATACACAACTCTTCATTAATCAGCTGTCTATAGTGTTTTTTTATAATTATACCATGCTGAATTTATAAATCTAAGAATAATTTAAACATGGATGTATTTCAATTCCTAACAAGGAATTTAAAAAGATAAATCTGAATCATAGCTAATAGTCATGGATAATAATTTGTTGCTATAAAGTTTTCTAGTGAAGCAAATTTGTATATGACAAATTGTAGCAGAACTGTACTTAGTTGTTATGGTAACTATCGAGTACTGAAGTTGAACTGTATGCAACACTCATATTGAAATACCCAGCCAAAAGAAATTAAAGAGATGCTAAGTAGACAAGCCTGTCTCATGATAAATGTTTGTCTCTTTACAAATCGAATTCCACATTGTGGAGAAGTTTTTGCTTAGTATGAATTAAGCACTATTACATTATTATGTGCAAAAATGTTTTGATTAACATCAGATATGCTGTGGTTCCTACAGCTACAGTAAACAGACAAATATCTTAGTGTACATGTTTCTTTTTATGTAGGCATTGTTATTAAGATCGAGAAACAGTAATTGTATTTCCAATTGAGACGTGAAAAGCTTTTAAACTTATTCACATTTCAGTCCTTTGAAACGAGGTACTGTATATGTTAACTGGAGTACAAATACAAGAGGTGCTCTGCACAGAAAGTATGAGATGCACTGATGTATGTTTATACAGATGGGCTGCTATTAAATTAAATTAATATACCTTGTATATTCAGAGACTTTGCAGGGCTTCTTTCCCAATGAGAATGAACGGACCTCAGAGCCATGGTCCAACTTTCTCTTCATCTGTAAAATGGAAGAAGAAAGAGTTGTTAGCCTCCCAATGTAAGTTAGGCCAATACTGAACAAGGAAATAATATTCTGCCTGTATGTGAATATACTGTTCAGAAAAGTGACTTGTTTCAATACAATAATTTACTTTGCATTTTAAATGAACAAAACAGAAATCATTCCAATAAACTTAGTAGTCTTTTGTGAAAACCTTTGTAGCATAACTGGCTGGCAGCTAGAAATTTCCTGCTGTATTATGATTTATTTTTATACTTTCATCCATTTGAATTAGATATTCAGTACAGTAATTTGGTTTGATAGGTTTTACCAAAAGGAACTTTGTATATTCTCTAGAATGAGAGGTATGAACAGCAAAATTATCAAACTTGGTTTGATAATTTGATAATTGTTACATGTCTGTCACATGACCACGGAAATGTCTGCAGAAGCAGACAGCGCTGGCCCTTCTTTGGCTTTGATACAGAGATGAGCACCGAACCCTAGAGTCGGATACGACTGGCTTTCGAGCAAGGGAAACCTTTACCTTTTATTTTACCCCTTGATAACTTCTTCACATTATTTTAGGGTATTTTTTGTACACAGCAACAAATTACAAAACCTACTTTTCTATGGCAATTCCTCATGTTTCTAATACCAAAATAAATTAACATGGCTTTAAGATGAGAAACAGCTTATCATACTTCATAACATGGAAGTAATACAAAGTTATGCTATAGAGTAGGAACATTGTCAATCACAGCTTTTTAAAAAACCTATCACAGTATTGCCTGGTTTTCAATAAAAACAAGAATTATAAACCTGCCAAAAGAGAATGGGACCCAGAAAGGAATGTTAATATTAATACAAACGTGTTAAGAGTTAATAAAGCTTCTAGAACGAGGTAGCTTCAAACAGAGCTCTTAGACTACAAAATGAAAGATGTCTAGACCTAACCAAAATCTGTAAACATCAAAACATGGACTGCAGCTGTTTAGGTTCAAAAAGGTGCAGTACTAGCAGTTTAAGAGCAATCCTGCTAATGTGTTTGACTAAGTGGGTTGTAACTCACAAACACTCTTAGTCTTAAAGGTGCCACAAATACTTTGCATATTGTTTTATTTTCATTTCAGTTATTGAAAAAGATTAACACAACTATTGCTTTTGAAAAGATGGTGAAATGGTATGATACATACATGGACTTCCACAAAGATTTAAATATGCAGTTGATAGCAGTATTATTACTGCTGCTAGGTTTATTGTTTCCAAAACTATTGTATTTGAAATTATTAGTTCCATTTCAAAAGCTGGGAATTAACATCAAGGGTATACAGCCCTTCAAAACCAGATACTTGTTTTCATATAGTTTCATATTGGATATTTCCCATTTTTGTGGCCCTGAATTTACATCAAAGAGGGACTAGGTCTCACAAGACTTTAAAGTGTATTTATATGCATGGAGTAAGCATTTTCTTGACTCTGCACTTACTTATTGTTGTTCATGTTTTACATCTTATTTGTACAATGCTCTGTTTAAATTGGTATGCTTATTCATTCCATCTTCGACTCAATGAAAAACCATGTCTTGCAGACACCCTTATTGGCGTGGCTCACATGGGACAACACAAAGCCGGCTACCACACAGTTCGCAAAAGCTCAAAGCAAGAAACCAACCTTCTTCGCTAGCAAGCTGTCTAAACCAAGGTTGAGAATAAGGGAAACCATCTTTTTTATCCATGCAATGGGAACATTAGGAAAAACCATGTGGGAGGTATGCTTCATATTTAGAAATAAACCTATTAATTTATTGCAGGGCACCGCATTGCTATAATCCACATGCCTCTTTTGGGAGGATTCACATGCTTGAAGCTTTTAACCTCTATTAAAAATTAAACTGTTTTCCTCCAGAGGTTATCGTGATAGTTTGTAGTTCTGCTTCTGCCGTGAAAAGGTTTTCTCTCTCTCAATAAATTAATATTGGGACTCAAAATCGTAATACTAACATATGTTCTAAAGACAACTTTATTTTCTCAGCAGCAGAGGAAACATTCAAAACAACGGACAGTCCCTGCACTTGTCTAAGGATGTAACCAAACTCTGTTTTCAAAATATTTGTAAGAAACTTTTTCCATCCCTTTTAAGTCTAGGTTGTGAAACATGCAGCTTAGCCCTCAAATAGCACCAAATACCATAATAAACTGAAATTTAGTGCCTTATCATGTTAAACAGACATTTGTTCTCATGAGAATGATCTACTGAAGTGATTTTGTGAAATTAAAAAAAACAAAACATGTTCCACAAATTACCGAGGAAACAGCAGAATGCTCTAGGAAAATGTTAACTGCTTTGAAATGAACAGATCCTGCAGCCTGTATTCTCCACTACTATTGGGAATAGACCATAACACTGAAAGATTTCATTCCCTCTTCTAAATGCCTCTCTGATATAAAGCATTGCATGTAAACATCAATACTTTCGCATCCAAGACCATCTGCACTACCGAAATGAAAATTAAATACCCAGGGCGGTACTATAAACATACAGAACGAAGCTCTTCTTTTTAAAACAAGCCTAAAGTGCTGAGCTGAATGTGAGGAACCGGTTCAGTCAAAAGCTAATTTATTCTTATCATCCTTTTGAGTTCTCATGCAGATTTCTAAAATAAAAGGATTTTGCATCTCACTGAACCTTTACATTTTCGGTCTTTATTCAGCCTATAGCATGTTAAGCATCCAGTCGCCAACTGGGGGGAAGGGGGGGGAGATACCGCAGCCATCTCTGATGATACAGATTTTCCCTTCTTCATACAACATGCACACTCACTCACTCACTCACTCACTCTCACACACTCTCTCTCTTATTTGCACATAGGGGAAAAAACATACTGGTTACTTACTTTGTAAAAAATCATTTTTAAAGTGCCGTAGAAACCCATGTTTTCGGTATTTTTCCCCTTCACAGAATCTGTGCCCCTGTGCGTCCAGCTGCTGGGTAGTCTCTGACAATATAAACCCTTTTCAGGTAGATATGTCACAGACTCTAATGTGGACATGCTCGGGCACGTCAGAAAAGGAAGATTAGGCAGCAGAACCAGCAACCAAAACTCCACTGTGAACCACAACGCAGCTCAGGATCAAACGGCTTCTCCCGGCACACATACATACGTAGAGCTTGTCAGAGAAGAACTTATGGGAATAATGAAAGGGAGGGGGGAGATTAATGGAAAAGACTTTGCCCTGTCAAAGCTTTGAATGAACAGATTCCTCCCTTCGTAGCACAGAGATCAGATTACATCTTCCCTCACGCAGAGAATGGTGCAGTCCAAGCTTCAGCAATGCAGGCTGCACATCAATTATATGGTGCTCAGCTCCAAGGAGCCTGTGAGCACACAGCATGGGAAGGACTTCGGCAGGAAATTAAACCAGCCCCACGCCATCCTCACACTGGCCACCGGGTTGGTGGAAAACACTGAATATCTCTTCGAGCCGGAGTAATTTATTCCTCCACCCCCTTTTAAGCAAATAGGACAGCACTGGATAATTCAAAATTATTAGCTGAAGCAAGTATAATCATTTTCACTAATTATAGCCATAGCTGGCCCTATGGCAAGCTGACTGGACCTTTCTATGTCAGTAAATCCAAATAGACACAAGATCTGCTGCATAAAAATGCTGTTAATTTTAAAATAACAGGAGACAACCATTTCCTTTGGCAAACAGCCAATGTTTCTCCTTTAGAATAATAACAGCAAATTGCAGTAGAATCTTTTAACAGTCAATTCAAAATGATATAATATGTAATATCTAGTAGTAGAATTTAAATATGAATTGGATGTAGACTGACTGTTTCTAAAGTTTCATTTCCTTAGTTACATGAGAGGGAACTCAGAAGGGCATCTATACCACCCCAACAGAACAGAAGTAAATAAATCCTTCCCTCAGTTATTTAGAAATCTCCATGGTATTTTCACCTTACTGATTTTCCTCTCCAAAGTGTTTCTTCTTCTAAATCTATATTATTATGATTATAATACAAATCTACCATTCAATTCAGTCGAGAAGTGTTATATAATTAACAGTTCAAGCCCTAACCAAGGATCTAAGAACTGTTAAGGTACCGTCTGAGGATATCTGCAGTTCCTAGTAATTTTTGTTTTTTTAGAGAGAAAGAGAGAGGATATTCATGTCCAAAAGATCCAAAATTTTCAAATATCTAAGGAGTCCTTTAGTTATTTGTCCAAGGGCTCCAATTACTATGGGTACAACAACAGATTTCTTCCTCCATAGACACAACTTCCATAGACACTTGACTCCATAGACGCTTGTTTGTCTTCAATTCATGCATCTCCTGGTATAACATCAATAAACCAGACCTTCTTTTCAACAACAGTTATATCAGTTATATGTGTTGTGAGTCAGATGCTTATCTGTTTATCCCATAGGATCTTGACTCTTTCATTTTGTAAAACGTTCTCTACCTGATGTTTCCAATGATTTTTACTGCATTCAAATCCAAACTTCTGGCAAAATTCCAATGAATAATTTCTGCAACCCTCTCATGCCACTATTGTGATTATGATTATGATTATGATTATTATCACCACCACCACACCATACCTTAATTTACACTTTTCTCAGAACAATAGCACATGACCACTCTTCTACCATTAGGTGATTTCCCCCCTATCCTCAATTCTTGGAGAGACTCCAATACAATCTTAGGAAAGGTTCCATTTGCAATCAGCCATGAGATTTACCAAACCATGAACAACCAAGTATGACCTGAACACTTTCACAAGATCCAGATCCACCTGAGTGAAAACAATTTTTTATCTACCGGTATATTATAATGGCAGGGACTTCAGTTGCTTAAGTGGTTAAGATGCTGAATGGAAGTTGACAGGTCAGCAGTTTGATACCTGAGTACTGCACGATGGAATGAGCTCCCGTCTCAGTCCCAGCTCCTGCCAACCTAGCAGTTCGAAAGCAAGAAATTGCAAATAAATATGGACCACTTTGGTGGGAAGGTAAACAGCGTTCTGTGCACTCTGGTGTCTAGACATGCCTGCCATATTTCCACGGAAACGTCTGCAGATGCAGATAGCACTAGCTCTTGGGCTATAAACAGAGATGAGCACTGAACCCTAGAGTCGGATACGACTGGCTTGCGAGCAAGGGTGACCTTTACCTTTATGTTATAATGGCAGATAAGCAATACAACATTAAAGTACAATTTTCTAATTGCACAAACATAAATGTCAACTGAGCCTGTTAGGTCTACTGGAAATATCGTATCTTGAACATGATACTTCTGCAACCATTAATACACTGCAGTATGGCATTTGTGTGGAAATATGCTCATAATTTCCCCAGATGGCATTCTTGCCATTAACACAGTGTTCCTTTTCCTCTCTGTATTAAAATATGAAGCATTAGGGGAAGTCTCCAAATTGTCAAAATTTCTGAACGCACGTAAAAGATATGTAGAATGCTCATAGTCAGTAGAGCTGCTGTGAGCAATACAATAATTGTGAGGTGTAAAGCTTCCCACCACCAGCAAAACTTTCATAAGACTTGAAAACTAGCCTGCTGGTAGGTGATAGCAACTTTCAGACAAGTGTTCTTCGTGTATATTCCCAGGCAGACAAAAGGCAGATTTCACAGTCTCTACTCAAATATCATTTGCTCATAAAATAATAGCTGTGCAAAATGGGGGAGGATATGATCTCCTTTGCTAGACGTGTCTGCTCTGTTATGGGTCTGTCACAGTCCACCTACCTTCATGTGTTGGAGAATGAATGTCTGCAACAGGTGACCTGAGATTCCTGCATAGTCTTCCTGACTTATTCCCATAATGAAAAATCCACCTCTTCTTCTAATCTAAATATAAAATCAGCAGGAAGGAAGCAAGCCTAGGCTCACATCATGACTATTTTAATCTACCAAAACTGGTAGAATAGGCGGTGAAACATGTGCTTCGACTGTAGGAAATAATTGTTAGGCTCACAGTTTCATGTAGCATCTTCCCTCATTAAGGGGATTTTAAAAAAATAACCAGAGAAATCTAGCACACCAAGGGCAAGCCTTGTTTGCAATGTCTCATTTCGCCCTCAAAGAGGAACCAAACCAGCTGCTTCCAAAAAAAAAAAAAAAATGGCAATCCTTTCCTTGTTATTTTTGTTTAAAGAAGGCCTTTGTTTAATGAAAAAGTCTTCTCCTGCCCTCTAGTGGCCCATTTTTTCAAACAAAAAAAATTGGGACATATGAGGCAGGAGGATTGGGCTGGCCCAAAACACAACTATATTGCCTCTCCCACCCCCGCAGGCAGAAGAATACGGTGCAAATCAATTTTAAAAGATCTTGAAAAGGTATTGGATTGTACTGGACAGGCAGGTGTGCTGGGAAGCTGCATTTGGAAATCTAGGAAGCCACGTATAACCTGCAGACCAAATTTTGCCCTTCAATATATAATAAGTACTGTACGTGCTGTCCATTCAATGGCTACAGCCCAAGAAGCAATGCTGTCTGCATCTGCAGATGTTTCCATGCTCATGTAGCAGATGTTGTAGATGCTGGAGAGCAGAGAATGCTGTCACCTGTCCCGTGAAAGCGGGACCTATTTATCTACCTGCAATTTCTTGCTTTTGAACTGCTGGTTGGCAGAAGCCTTCCGGTCATCAAGTTCTTAACCACCAAGCCACTGCATAACCATGTAGTAAAAATGTAGTTACAGATGGCCCAGCCTCTTTAAGAGGAAGAATGTGTTATGCAACCCAAGCAGAAAACTGTCTTTAGGAATAAATATTGCTATATACTTTTGGCTCTACTACACCATGGGTTGGCAACCTTTTTTTATGTCGGGGGCCAGGTCATGCTCTCTCAGACAGTTGCTGGGGCCATACTGGTGGTCCCTCTGCTGTAAACACATTCATAAACACATCCGTGGCTGCCGTAAATGAATTTACAACTGCCATAAACACATCCCCAGTGGGATGTGCTAGATTTCCAGTGGTGGCAGCTGTGGTTGGAGCAAGGGTGGGGGCTGGATGATTTGGCGCCATGGGCCAGATTTGACCCACAGGCTGTAGGTTGCTGACCCCTGTACTACATAGTGGAGAATCCTGGACTTTAACATAGGTAGCTCAGTGGTTTAGGCATCTGGAAGCAAAGCCAGAGATTGAGAGTTCAATTTTACACTGTGCACCCCAGTAGACCTAAAATGCCTCAAGAACAGGGGTATGCAGAGCACCATGGGAAGGCACTGGACAGGGAGTGGTGGGGGTGCCTATTTGAGGGTTGGGGTTGGAGGGGAATCCCATACATTGCTATTGGTGCCTCAGGGTGCCAGAGGCAAGGGGCAGGGTGAGACAAAGCCTGATTGCCCGATATACCAGCATGTGCCTGCTCAAGAAGAAGGGGTAGTAAACTACTTGAGTACTCTGTCCTTAGAAACCCTTTAAAAGGGTCACCTTAAGTCAGAAACAAATTGATGGCATACTATTTTAACAATAATTAAATAGAAAAAACAGAAACGTTTGAAATGTGGGTTCATTGTAGAGTGTTAAGAGTTTCTTGGATTTAGGGAGTAAACAAAAAAATAAAACTAAAATAAATGAATCAAAAACAAGAAATCATAACACCCGTAAAAAGAAAGCAGCTAAAATATTTCAGTCACATAGTAGCAAAGGAAAAGTACAAATCATTCCAGGTAAATACAAGGGAAAAGCAGCACAGAAAGTTGTAATTTAATGCACACTAAATTAAATTACCAAAAAGATTCGGGCCGATATCATTGTTTAGTGCAGCGTTTCCCAAACTATGTCCTATGGGATACTGGTGTTCCATAGAAGGTCAGTAAGTGTTCCATGAACAATATGAAATTCTGATAAAACTTATCGTCAAATGTGTAATGCCATAAAGTTTGTTTTGCATCCATCCTTTTAATGTGATGCATCAGCTTGCAAGAGAAGTTTGTTTTGCAGTCATTTGCAAATCAGTAGGAGCTGGCTTCATAGCAACGTTATTTGTTATTTAAACTGAAAAATCAAAACCTATCTTTATATTACAAAAAACAAAGTGTTCCATTAAATTTTTAGGATCTGTGAAGTGTTCCAGTGATAGAATAAGTTTGGGAAACGCTGGTTTAGAGATTTTGCATCCAAGTTTAAAATAGTGAAGGAAAGGAAAAAGAACTACAGTAATACCCCGGATAGCGTTAAAACTTGGTTCCACAAGTCTTAATGTTATGCGGTTTTTAATGTTGTGCTATACATTTATCGCACAATGTTAAAAAAAGAAGAGGAAAGAGAACCGGGGATCGATCCGCCTGCCTGTTTGGGAAGGGCAGCAGGCATTGGACACTCCAGTGCCCGCTGCCCTTTCCAAACAGGCAGGCGATCCAGGCGTGAGGGGATAGTTCTGAAGAGAGGCTGGGGAAGAATTTCACTAAGCCCCTTAGTGATCCAGGAGGGGTGTATGTTTTTCTGAAGAGGCGGGGGGAAAAGTCAGAAACCCCTGCCTGGATCGCTAAGCCCCTTAGCGATCAGGGCAGCCGGGGGTGGTGTGTTTCTGAAGAGACTGGAGACCCTTTTCCCAGTCTCTCATCAGAACCCCCCCCCCTAGATCGTTAAGCCCCTTAGCGATCCAGGTGGTGGTGGTGGGTGTTTCTGAGGAGAGGCTGGGAAAACTTTTTCCCAGTCTCTCTTCAGAAACCCCTGCCTGGATCACTAAGGGGCTTAGCGATCCAGGCAAGGTGTGTGTGTTTCTGAAGAGAGGCTGGAGAAACTTAGCCTCTCTTCAGAAACATGCCCCCCCCCCAACCTGGATCGCCTGCCTGTTTTGAAAGGGGGAGACCAGCCCTGCTGGCTTTGGGAAATTTGAGGGAAACTTTTGCATCTCACAACATTAACTTAAAGTTGTCCGGTGCAATAGTTTTCCCCAAATTTCCCAACGTTATCTGATTTTAATGTTGTGTGGTACACACGTTAACCGGGGTATTACTGTATTGCCTTTTCACAGGATAGTGTCGTTTTAGGGAGTGTTTTTATCTTTTTAACCAACGAATTTGTCCTACTTTCTGCCACTTGTGTGTGCTCAGCTTCACAAAGGAAAAAGATGCCAGTTGAACACAGGGATTTTTGTTTTTGAAACTGCAGAAAATAAACACGACTTTACATGGTGTTTGGAGAACCCTTGAGTAGTTGAGTTGCCATTTTGAGATGATCTGTTGCAACCTGACACCATCTGTTGTTCACTTCCTAACATCCAGGGACAGGTTTACTTATCTGTTGTCTGGAAAAAGTAATCCCGGGAGAGTCAAATCTTAGGAATGAACTAAACATAGTTATCAGCATTAAGATAAACATAAAACATCTCATGAACTTAGCACAAGATGGTGTACCCACCCTCAAATTTTAAAGTGAAAGTCTTTCTGCATGGCTGATGAGCTATGCTAATATGGGATGGCATTTAATTTTTTAGGTATAGAAATATTATCAAAATCAGCAGCCCTACATTATTATTTCATACTCAACTCCCCATTGTATTAATTTTTTTATTTAGTTCTGTCCCACAATTTTGGTAGATGCTAGACCCATACCAACATGGAGATGGTAATATGCTAGTATAGGGGTGCAATTTTTTGTGTGCAGTATGCATAGATCTCATCTTGCATACAGATAAAATGAATCTATACTTGATTATTTATTAAGGCTGTTTATATAAAATACTATTAAGCAAGTTTCTCTATCTCACTGTTTTCCACAATCCATTCTTAAAATGCCCAATGCCCACTATCTTATTGCTACTCCTGAGTAAGAGTAAAATTAAATACTGCACTTACAACTTAATTATTTCTCCAATAATGGTCATAATATGAGCTCTAATAAGTTAGACCAAGGATTCTCAACCTGCGGCCCATGGGCCAGATGTAGCACGTGACACTATTTCATCTCCCCCCCCCACCCGCCTCCACCACACCAGGAAGTGACATGTGGTGTAAGAAAGGCAAAATGGCCGTCCGGACCCTGAAACTATCTGAGGGAGCATGACCTTGCCCCCGGCTTTAAAAGGTTGAGAACTCCTCAGTTAGACGGTTCCTTAGGATCAATGTTAAAATAGATGTTTGCTTCTACTCAATGGTGAAGCTTCAAATCTATTCTATTCTCCTTTCCTCTTCTATCCTCTACCATCTTACTCTTTTGATTCTCTCTTTTCCCATTCTTCTTCTACTGTCTTGCTTGTTTATTTCTGTACTCCTTCCCCATTTGTCCTACCTGTTCCTTCTTCCTCCCTTTGTTACCTATGCCCTCCTCAATGTCCTCTACTTTCACACTTCTTGATGCCAGGTGCGAGATGCTTAGATCATAAAACTGAGTTCTTGTAATACTGGAATGGTCCTAAAGCAAGCTGTCAGAAGTTAAGAGTCTATTGTACACTCAGTGTATCAAATGCTGAATTTTAAATCAACCCATATGTAAACCCTAGTGAACCAATAGGACTACTAAGAGCAGGATACTGACCAGTATGTAAAGAAATATTGAGGATTTCTATGTATGGGGGAAGGGGAGAAGGCACGCATGCTAAATAATCAATTATGAAATTAATCTGCTACTTCCAACTTTGTTGTAAAGAGAGGGAATTATTATCCCCATTTTACCAGGGATAGTCAAGGCGATGAGATTACCTGTACAAAACTGATTTTAAAGAACCCTAACATCACAAAACAGTAAATAAAGTATGAATAGGAATCAAAGGGGGAGACAGTTAAACAGTAATGGCTGTGAATTGTTAAGGGAAGACAATAAGCTCCCTCAAGCTGCAGCCTGAGTAATTGCAGATGATTTATGTCTATACCAATCTATCCTGTTAGTCATTGCAAACAGTTTATTAAACTTCAACAATAAATCACAAAGGCTAAATGACTAGGATTTAAACTTTACATTCTCTAAGCCAAGTTGATTCTTACAATCTGAAGCATTTGTAGCTGTCAGCAAGACAAATCATTTTTGAGGAAAGTATACATCCACAGGTCCAACACCATAACTAAGTGATTGGTTCTAACCTTGAGTCTCTGTATATTATTTCTTTATCTTTATCTCTGGTATTCTATAGTAAAAGTAACTGCTGCCCCTAGTATTGAGCAAATGAAGAAATCCAAAAGCTTACATGCAGTTGCCTTGTGGGTTTCTTGAACTTGTATTGAAATTAAGCAGGTTTCCTTTTGAGAAGTCCCTGTGGTTGTTAACTATTGGACATACAGCAATGAAGACTATCATATACGTACCGTTGCCATCTTGTGCACTGTTTTAATACCAAAAAAAGAAAGATCGGCTAAAAACATAAATCTCAATTTCAGCTTCTTTCTTATCTTTCATTAATAGATGAAACATCTGGGTGGGGGCATATCTCAGGCTCCTACAACAACAACAGCAGCAGCAGCAGCAGCAGCAGCAGCAGCAGCAGCAACAACAACAACAACAACAACAACAACAACAACAACAACAACAACAACAACTGTGTGCTGTAAATTCAATTCTGACTTTTGGCAACCCTTTCCAGAGTTTTGGGAAGAGAATACTCAAAAGTGGTTTTTCATTCCTATTTTCTGGAGTCTTCCTGGTACTATGCAGCTTGCCCATGGATATATATAAGCTGGCTCTTCCTAGAGACACAGTAAGGAATTGAACTCCTAACCCCTGGCTCCATAGCAAGATAGCTAAACTACTGAGCTAGCCAGTCAGCTAAGGCTCTTGTACATTAAACCTAAAATGTGTACTCAATACTTTCATGTGCTTTCATTTAACAGCATAGATATTCAAGTTGTATTGCTGCAGCTGGGTCTGTGTCCCAATAAATGTTAGGAACTAAATCCCCCCTCCCCTAGTCAAAATTACAAGTTTTGTTCAGTTCAGCACTGGTTTGTTCAGCTGTTTCTTTACCTATAAGGAGGGACTAGGCTGGTACATGTCCAGCAAAAGCGGCCACACCCAGCCCAACCATCCCGTACAAAGCTGCCCGCACTTACCTTACCATGCTGTAAGGGTCGCCGCAAGGGTCCGGTCTTTGAGAGTGGGGCAACCACCCCACAAACCAGACCACAAAAACAAACTACAGTTCCCAGCGTCCTCTGCACCGCGCCACCCCTCAGGCAATTAGGCTGAAGGGCGCGCATGCGTAGAACACTGGGAAAGTCGGCGTGCGTGTTAAAAAAAAGCTGACGTGCATGCCGTTCCAAGATAACTTCTCTCAGTGAGGCAAAGAAGGCGGAGCACCATTCCACCTTCTTCACCTCATGGAGGGAAGCTATAGCTTTCATCGGTTGGGGTGGGGGAGAAAGAATTCGCCCCCCCCCCAACGGAGGAAAGCAAGCCACTTCACTCCGTGAGGCAAAAAAGGCGGAACGGTGCTTCGCCTTCTTCGCCTCACTGAGGGAAGATATCGCTACCATCAGTGGGGGGGGGGGGTGTTTCGCGCCCCCCCCATCAAGGAAAGCGAGCCACTTCACTCCGTGAGGTGAAGGAATTGCCTTCCACAGAGGGGGTTATCTTCTCTCTTTGTTGTCTGGGGACGAAGCTTCCATCCCCAGACAACAAAGAGAGAAGCGAATCCCCTCTCTCCGGAAGACCCACACCTCCAGCGTGTGTGTGTCTCTGTGTGTGTGGCCTTGCCAAGGCTATGGGGGAGGAGGAAGAGCCCCTCCTCTCCCCCCCCCGCACCTCTCACGTGTGTTTATGTCTGTGTGTGTGCACCCCAAAATCACCCCTACTACCAACATTCATAAAAAAAGCTGCCCGGCTTGCCGGGGAAAAAATGCTAGTATTATATAAGATCACTTCTAATTGTATCACAGTCAAAAATTTCTTAACTGTATTTACACTTATCTAAAACTTCAGCCCTCACACAAAAAGCAGATGAGAGAACAGCTAGTGACAAGGGGCCATTTAACAATTATGTGATCCGTTTTTGGGGGGAAATTGACCCCCTCTCCCTATGCAATTCGACCGTAATTTTAGCTTCGATCCCCCTCCCCCCTTTAAAATTACGTAATCCAGAGTTTTTGTATCAAAACTCTAATTTTTAGAGCTTTTCACTATTGGTGCCTAATGCACAACAGCTCCAAATGGATTATGTAATCTAATCTTTGACCTGACACACACAACCCCCCAGTAATTTTTCCATAATTCAGATGGCAGACCCCCTTCCCCCCTTCAAGGGTCACGTAATTGTTGAATGGCCCCCAAGCTATGTTTCCTATTATTATCCTTCCTTTACTGCAATCTATTTTGGAGTAAAGGAAAGGGTAACGCATACAGGGTTTAAATAACAGTTTATAACATCTATAGTAAAATAACAATCAGATATAGAAAGTGATTTGTCATCTGGACTATCAGGTTTAAGACAAGGAAAGGAAACTGTTGCGCCACTAATAAAGCAATGAATACATAAAAGCTGTGGGCATGTGCTAAAGCTTTATAAAACTGAAAACTCAATCCATTATGTGGCTCTTAAGCCATTACAAATCGCATACAGTAAAACCTAGCATAATGAGTGCTTTGCTTAGAGACTAACTCGTTTAAAGAGCAGAATTTTCTCCAAATGGTGACCTTGTAGAACAACTAAAAACTTGCTCAACAACTAAATAGGGGTTTGCAATCCCCCACCAGAACTCACGATCAGTCACTTTCCATGGCGGCAGTGGCGCTTTTTCCAAGTGTTTCGCTTAAAGAGCAACTCGCTTAAAAAGCAATCCCATGGAGCGCATTATGCTTTTTAAGTGAGGTACCACTGTATATAACTTCTCGGTGAAGGTCTCCCTGCATGACTGATGAGCTACATTAATATGGGATTGCATTTAATTTTATGATAAGTACAAAAATGCTATCAAAATCAGCAGCCTTAAATTATTAGTTCATACTCAACTCCCCACCTCTTCTGTTTCATGTTTTGAACCTCTCTAAAAATAACTTTCCATAACCACTGATGAAAGTGCTGGAAAAATCAAATGACAGATCGAAGGGAATGTTTATAGCAAGACAGATACAGTCATATGACCAGGAAATCATAAGCATGTTTTCAAGCTAGCTTCGACCCTACACCACTACTGTTCTACAACAAAGCACTTTTACAATTCTGAAAAGTCTCCCATCCCGTCCACCCACTCATCAAGGGACTGTTTAGTATGCTGGTACATCCCAAAAGATAAAATAAAACCTAGAAAAATGTGAAGGTGCTGTACATTAAACAGATTTCACTTGTACATGAAAGTTCTGGCTAGGAATTTCAATTCCACGGAAACGTCTACAAAAATAGCTCCCTGGTATAGCAGGCTGCACTTGTAATCAACTGTTGATGCGGATCTGACAGGTTATACATAGAGAAAGCAGGAGAGCAATTATATCATAAAACCAGGAAGTTTCCCAGAAAATAATTCTCATATTTACTTATAAGTTTTATTGCAATACCACCATCTTTGCCAAATACATTTCTACATGAGAAAAAAACTTAAATGTACTATAACATATTCTACTAGTTGCATAATGGATTGCACAATTCTCTACAACCATTTCTTAATTGAAAATCTGTTAGATAACTTATCATTAAAGGGCCCTCATGGCGCAGTGATTAAAATGCTGTGCTGCAGCGAAAACTGCTGACATTGTGAGTTCAATCCTGATGGGGGTCAAAGCTGACTCAGAGGTTGGTAAAAGAAGTGTCCAGAATGTGGGGGTGGGGAAAATGCTTATTACCTTGTGCACCTAAGTGTTAGTAAAGGTCACTCTTGCTCGAAAGCAAGTCATATCCGACTCTAGGGTTCAGTGCTCATCTCTGTTTATAGCCAAAGAGCCAGCACTGTCTGCATCTGCAAGCATTTCCATGGACACGTGGCAGGTATGCCTCAATACCGGAGCACACTGAACACTGTTTACGTTCCCACTAATGTGGTCCCTATTTATCTACAGTACTTGCAATTTCTCACTTTCGACAAGATCTTGATAAACTGAAGAGGTATAACTGTTCAAACAGATTATAGCAGGAGTTAAATGTTCACACAAAATGATAAGCTAGGATTCCAAAGAATCATAGCTTACCTTTCATGAGTTTAGAACAAGTCATTTAGAGTAAGACAGGATTTTTTTAAAAATTCTCTGGAATCCTGCATTTCTGTTTGATTGCATCAACTGTTTCTATATTTTGAAAAGATTTGTGAATTATATGAAAGATAGCATTATGGACTTTTCTGGAAGAAAAACTGAACATCAGTTTAGCTTAGCACTATATGAGTGAGTCTCCTCCTCTTCCTCTGGTGCAGCCATAAGGAGATTTTAAAATAGAAGCAGGTGTTTAAATATAACTTCAGTTTTCCATTATGTTAGAAGAGGGTTAGTCCAAACAAATCAGAATCATAAACATGATCTTATCCTGGCTTGATTAAACTAACTAGAATTCATGAGTTCAGACAGAATGGAAAACTCTGGTTAATTTTAAACAAGAAATAGATGTCTCTGACATCCTCACATTTGTGTTAGAAAGGATGAAGAGTCAATGCTTTTTTCTTTCTTTCGTGTACAGATCAAACTTTGATCTGCCAAAATGAAGCCACTTTCTTGGCTTTGTCATTGGCCAAACCTAAATCCTCATTGGTACATGTTTCTATTAGTGAATGGCAGACCAGCAAATGAGACGGATTCTGTATCTCCACATTCACATAGCATGTTGCTGTCTGTCAGCAGCCTCTACTTGAGCAAGTTGGTCTTGCATTTAGGCACTCCAACCATCAGACTATTCTGGGCCCTCCAAGTTCCTCGGCTATATCCTTCTTTAATGTTATTTCATGTCCAGAGAGCGCTTTCCTCCATCTTCTGATTTGGTTTTGCTCTTGCGTACCCTCAAAAGTGTTTGTTCTTGCCATAAAGCTCTTCCTGGATCTGAGGCAGTGGACTTGAGGCACATATCTATTAAGAGGATGTCGAGGATCATTATTTTGTTTAGTTCTCTTGTCATCCGCTGCTACTTCTCTCCTTATGGAGCGATACCAACAAGTGGATATATTTTCTCAACTGGTCTAGGTTTGAGGCTTCCTGTCATTTTGCGCATTGTTTCATTAACAGCGATTTCAACTTGTTTTGTGTGTGTGGATGCACTCCATACTGGAGCAGCCTACAGTACTCTGCTGTAGAGACCCTCATGGGCAAAGCTGATGTACGTAGCATGGATGGTTGAGTTGCCCATTTATAGTTTAGCAGTTTCCTGATGATATTATTCCTCCAACTAACTAATGCCCATGAATATAATGCAAAACCACAATTTTGTGTTATTTCTAAACCAGCCCATGAGATGATGAAATCTGATTATGAAGCAGCAATTCCTGTAAGATACTGGCATTCAAACAGTATTGGTAATTAAAGAAGCTTTCTATTTATATAGTGTGCTGTTCCCTCCTCAGGAAATGAAGGAGTCAATTATGTTTTCTTTCATGTGTCCATAAATTCATTCCCATGACAACGTTTTCTTCTATATCAATGAAAAAGCAATTTACCTTGAAATTTATTTATTTATTGCTGCTCAAACTAGAGTCTCTGGGAGACAACTCCTGGTCTGCATACATCAGAATGGAATCTCTAGTTTATTCAAGTTTTCCTAGCCCATTGCCATTCAATGTCTGCTACATAATTTTAGATGGACAGAGGCTACAATTGGAGCTGGCAAAAAAAGTAAATTTTCCCAGCCTAAAAGAAAAGCTTTTCTATACAAATACAGTATGCAGTACGCTGACTAGGAGGCGGAAGGTCAGCAGTTCAATTCCTGAGTACTGCAGGACGTAATGAGCTCCAGTCTTTGTCCCAGTTCCTGCCAACCTAGCAGTTCGAAAGCAAGAAATTGCAAGTAGATGAATAGGGACCGCTTTGGTGGGAAGGTAACAGCGTTCCATGCGCTCCGGTGTCTAGTCATGCCTGCCACATGACCACGGAAACATCTGCAAAACCAGACAGCGCTGGCTCTTCGACTTTGAAACAGAGATGAGCACTGAACCCTAGAGTCAGATACGACTGGCCTTCAAGCAAGGGAAACCTTTACCTTTACCTTTACTAAAACCAATCTTATACATATTTTTTCAATACTCAATATATATTCCAGTCCCAAGGAAAGGAAAGGCCAAAGATTACGGTAACTGTAAAACCAGTGATTTTAATCTCCCATCCAAGCAAGATGATTTAATTTTAATTTAATTTAATCGTCATATTTATATATGCCGCCCACTCAGGCAGAACCTGACTCAGGGCAGCAGATACTTAAGGTGCTGCAACAAAAGCTTTGTTGAGTATGACAAAGACAATTCTTGTAGTAAAAAGAAAAGAAACACCTAGACTGATGACAGAAGAAATGCTTAAAATTATGAAGGATAGGTGAGAAGCAAAAGTAAAAGACAACAGAAGTAGGATCCAAATCCTGAATACAGCTTTTAAATAACTGTTGCATAGAGACAAATAGAACTCTTATAATAGACAAATAGAACTCTTATAATGGCCAATACAACAAAAGACAAAAGATTTCCTCCAGAAGATCCTAAGGCTTTTACCTTATATGGAGTGAGAAATGCCTGGTGTTCAAGCTGGATTCTGAAAGGGAAGAGGTACTAGAGATTGTATTGAAAACATCTGATTGATAATGGAATATACCAAAGAATTTATGAAAAAGATCAGTCTTTTTGAGCAGTGGCTCAAGTGGCTAAGATGCTGTCTGGAAGGCAGGAGGTCAGCAGTTCGATTCCCGAGTACTACAGGACGGAATGACCTCCCGTCTTTGTCCCAGCTCCTGCCAACCTAGCAGTTTGAAAGCAAGAAATTGCAAGTAGATAAATAAGGACCACTTTGGTCAGAAGGTAAACAGCATTACATGTGCTCCGGTGTCTAGTCATGTCTGCCACATGACCACGGAAACGTCTTCAGAAGCAGACAGAGCTGGTTCTTCGGTTTTGAAACAGAGATGAGCACTGAACCCTAGAGTCAGAGATGACTGGCTTTCGAGCAAGGGAAACCCTTACCTTTACTATGCTTTATAGACTATAGTCTATAAAGCCTCTGACTGTGTGGATCATGAGAAACCATGGTTTATTCTGAAACTAATAGAAACGCCTCAACACGAGATTGTTCTGATGCTTAACCTTTATTGTGGACAAGAAGCTGTTGTTTAGAACAGAATATGGAGAGAATGAATGGTTTTCCACAAGCAAAATGTCAGACAATGGTGCATTTTATCCCCCTATCAGTTCAATCTGTATGTTGCATATATCATTCAGAAAGCAGGACTAGATTCAGATGAAGGAGTAATGAAAATGGGCAAAAGAAAGATCAATAATTTAAGATAAGCAGTTGACACCATCTTATTAGCAGAAAACAGCAATGACTTGAAATTACTGTTAGTGAAAGAAGAAAGTGCCAAAATAGGAGTGCAGTTGAATATTAATAAGCCAAAAATGACAGAACTCCTCAGAAGAACTACAAAACTTTAAAGCTGATAATGAAGGAAGGCTGCTGGAGTGACTAGAAGGGATAAAATCAGGAATGAGATTATAAGTGAAATAATTGTAAGGCTGTGGCGGCTCAGTGGTTAAGAAGCTCGCCTTGTTAGTTGGAAGGCTGGCAAGTTGAGACCCGGGTACTGCATGACAGATTGGGCACCTGTCTCTGTCCCAGCTCCTGCCAAGCTAGCAGACTGAAAGCAAGAAATTGCAAGTAGATAAATAGGGACCACTTCGGTGGGAAAATATCTTGGGGACATGAAAGGAGCCTCATTCAGGTGTCCCTCAGTGGAGTTTCTCCTTTCAACCCAGAATAATTTCTGACACAAAATTATTATTATTAGTGAAAGAATTGGAACAGAACCAATCTTGCACTACATACAGACAACAAACAAAGTGGTTTCCCCATTTGGAGAGAATATCTTGGAATTCCATACCTTACAAGGTTATGTGGAAAGAGAAGGGCAAAGACCACGAGACAGACCCAGAGGAAGGTGGAGAGTTAACATGAAAGGAATATTACAAAACACCAAATAACACTGTTGGAAGCTGCTAGAAGTGCCAGGACTAGAACCTTGCCTCTCCCTCAACACCTGATAGAAGAATGAAGAAATTGAGATAGTGAAAGATTTTGTATACTTAGGTTCAATCATTAGTCCAAATGGAGACTGCAGTCAAAAAATCAGAAGACTGAGACTCAAAAGGGTAGCAATGAAAGAATAAGGGGGGGGGGAATCCTGAAGTATGATAAATCATTGGAGACCCAGAACAAGGTCATTCACACTATTGTAGTCCCAGTGATATCCATGGATGTGAATGCTGGACAGTAAAAAAGCTGGCAGGGGGGAAATGATTCATTTGAAATATGATACTTCAAGAGACCTTTGTGGTACCCTGGACTGTCAAAAAGACAAACAATTGGGTTCTAGAGCCTGAATTGAGAGAGATGCCAAACTTGAGTTGGATAGATTCCCTAAAGAGTTGAGCAGGGCTGCTGAGTACACGACATTTTGGAGATCTCCCATTCATAGGGTTGACATCAGTCACAGACAACTTGATGGCACTTAAAAAGAACAAATTGAAACACAGTTAGCAGGACTCCTTCCTTGCCTTGCGTGTGACATAAAACAAAGTGACACAAACACATCCAGCAAGGTATTTAAATACAACTGTTATGATATCATATTGGATCCAGTTGGTAGGTGCAATGTTTCTTGCAAAAAAGCAACAACACAGGGAGTACCAACTGAAATGCTGACCTTTTAGTTAGCTCATTAACTACCATAATTACATCATTCAAGTCAAATGACTACGCAAGTGTGTTGCGTGTGGCGATGAAACAAACAAATAATGGGTTGGTGGTGATAACATGCTACTTTTGAAACTATCTGAACATAGACTAATCCTCACAATAGCTTATAAATGTAGTTTATGCAAATAAATATATGGTATTGTACAGTGGTGGGCTAAAAAAAAAATTACTACCACACTGTGGGTGTGGTATGGTTGGCGTGACCAGGGGGAAAGGCTTGCGTTGCTCCCGAATTAGGACTACTTTATTTCAAAACTTGGATGGGCGAGGCCAGCCAGAATTTCTGCTACCGGTTCTGGCGAACTGGTGCGAACCTGCTGATGCCCTCCACTGGTATTGTATATATTGAGTTATGGGACTGCGGTGGCTCAAGTGATTAAGACGTTGAACTTGAAGACTGGAAGTCGGAGTTCACTACCCAAGTACTGGATGGCGGAGTGAGCTCACATCTGTGTCCCAGCTCCTGCCAACCTATCAGTTCGAAAGCAAGAAATTCTTAGTAGATAAATAGGTATCACATTGGTGGGAAGGTAAACAGCATTCCATGCACTCTGATGTCTAGGCATGCCTGCTACATGTCCAGCGCTGGTTCTTTGGCTATAAACAGACATGAGCACTGAACCCTAGAGTTGGATACGTCTGGCTTTCAAGCAAGGGTGACCTTGACCTTTACTATATATTGAGTTAAGTTAAAATCGGTCTTCAAAAAAAATAAATGTCCAAATCATTTACCTTGGTGGATTACTATGGTGACATAAAGAGAGATATGTTAACTTAATTTGACATCATCATCTGATGTTCTTGATAAGTATGTTATTTTGAAGAAATGTACTTTTTATGGTTTGTGTGTGTGTGTGTGTGTGTGTGTGTGTGTGTGTTCTTTCAATTGTAACATATGTATAAAAAATTAATAAAGCAGGAGCAAGAAAACTATCTTAACTGCTATGTAACAGTTCATTTGTCACATTGGGTTAATTAATATTCTAAAAAGGATTTCTAAAAGCTGAATACCTCTCAAGCTCTGAATTCATACAGCTGACCTTAGACTTTGTCAGAATGATTTTTAATGCAACTTGTTATAAGCAAAACCCGTTTGAAACATATGCCCCATCTGCCAGCACCCCAGTTGCAAAAGAACTTCTTATACATGCAGACAGTGGAGCTTCTGCCTGTTTCCCTTCTCTCCTCTAAATACCAGCTGTATGATAATGAGCACAAAACAGCTGAAAAATACTGCACAGTAACAAAGCTGGTACAAAATCGGCAGAACAACGCTTCCACTCAAAGAAGCAGTTGCAGCATGAACTTTGCACATGAACCATTGAACAGAGGTGGGGGAGGTTGGGAGAAATAAGAAAAGAAGGGCCTTGGTACAGATAAGAGAGAACATGAAGGGGGTGGCGGGAGGGGGAGAGTGTCAAGAAGGAGCACAAGCATCTAATGAAAAGCCCAAATTTACTAAAGTTTTTTTTTGTCATTTGAACCAATTCTGCACATTTTCTACAGTTTATTCCTAACATTCAAATGATATGCTAAGTGCCAGACTGATCAATCCAAACTTCAGGCTGTTCCCAGACAGAAAGCAACATGTTAATGAAAGTTTTTTCTATTCGTTAACAAGCCTTTTCCAGGAGCTATGGGGCTATGCAAAAGGCTATAGTGTACATAGATGAACAGGCTTTATTTCTATATATTTTTTAAATGACGCTTTTGCTAGGAACTGAACAACAATTAAAGGCTTCTGAGTTAACTTTTTCACAGGTTGAAGAGGGCTTTGTAACACAAAATGCTCAACAAAACTTTACTAATGCAAACCAAATTGTTATGCTAACTTTAAATGGCTGTAGGATCTTGATTGGCAAAAGATGCTTAGCATTTGCTAGTCATTACTTTATGAAACATAATAATCTCTGTCTAATCAATGTCAAGAAGATGTATATTTTTTCTCTTCCCCCCCCCCCCCGCCCAATTGTACAGGAAATAGCAAAATAACTGATACAACATGTATTAGGAATGTTTATGTTTACCACCCATCACAACTTTATGTTTAAGAAGTACATTTGTAAGAGGCAAATATAATGATATACAGTACATGTCTGTAGAAATCACATGTATAAAAAGCATAAAGTAAACTTATTAGCATATGCCATACGCATCATCATAATCTGGAACAGATGAGTATACAGTTCTCAGCCAATTAATAGCCAGCATTCTTAACATCTAAATAATTAGAATCACACTGCATATTAGCCGCTTTTGAAAGCAGGAATACTTCTTCCTCATCAATATGTTAATTAAAGATATCATGTTTCATTCAATTAACATTAACAGATAATAGGATAGGTTTCCAACCTAACCATATAAAAATGCAAAGCACAATCCAAAGATCACCAAAATTTACAAAGCAGCACACCTTGTTTTTCAGCAACAAAAATTCTTCACTACAATAGGCATAAGTCCTACATTATTTCCAGAGTAATACCAAATTATCACCTATTAATTAAGCAGAAAATTTGTGCAACACTCTGTTACAAAGAAAGAAGGAAGAAGGAAATGTTGGGAATTCAAAAACATTGCCACAGTGCCCCTACATGCTCACTTATGGAAGAGCATTGCAGCATACTTTTCTCACACTGTTCTGTAAAAGCAGCTACATAGAAACACTGAAAGTGAAAATGTGGCAATATTTTCTTTACATAAATATAAAATTGGAAACATTTATATTTGGAAATCTGTTCTAGGGCTCCTATAAACAGATTTCCAGAGAATGGTAATTTGGCAGCATCCAAAGTAAAAGCTGCTTAGGAAATCCAGGTGTGCTGTAATGTGTATTTCAAGGAAGGTAGCCATGCTTGTTGTTTCTGCTATAACACAGATGTAAGAGACTTTGGGGCACAAGAAAGGTAAAGAAATATATAATGGTATTAAGTTTTGTGGAGTGTAATTTAATAAAAAAATTCTCTTACTCTCAAAGGATGCTGCTGGAAAATGTTTGCAAATATTTACCGTGCCACAAAACTTTTCTATTAGTTTTGATATCAAATATGGTTATTGTTATCTCCCAGACTAAACAGGCTACCAAACTGCTATATCACTGAATGTTTGCAAGTACTGTATCATGATTTTTCAAACAGAAATAGGCAGTAGTAGTATTCATAAACATTTTATTTTATTTTTTATTTTATTTTTCTAATTTGTATTACTGCCCAACTCCGAAGACTATGGTTTCCCCATGCCCATCGGGCATGGAAACGGCTCTTGCAGAGGCCGCTTCGGGAGGACGCTCCTTGAGCCGCGGGCTCTGCGGGCAGACAAATTAAGGGGGGTGAATAAAATATAGGGTTTGATTCACCTAATTACATGACCTGACCGACGATTCTGCAAGGTAGGCTAATCACTAACTCCAGTGACTGATCAGGTAAACACTCATCTCCTGGCCAAGGAAAATCCCCGGTGCAAACAGGGCAGATGTTTACCCCTGTCTAAGCCCTAAAACAATGGTCTCCCTCGTCCCGTGTTTGCCCGAAATAATTAACTTCCCCTTTGAGAGGTTTCCCAATTAACCTGAGTAAGCAAGGTGATGTGATTGACTTTCGGGTGATGGTTTTTTCTACCTGCCTTCTGATCTATATAAGGTGTATGTATTTTCCCAATAAAGCACTGATCTGATCTCGCTCCTGTTGCCTCGTGTTGTCATTGATCAGTCTCCTCCGGGATCCAACGCCGCCCTAGCGGCCAGACATCGCTACAGCTGGTGACCCCGACGTGATTTACTCGTGAGTAAGGGACCCCGGAGAGGTCTACTCGTGAGTAGCGATCCCCGCGGTCCGGTTCCACGCTTGAACCGCGACCCGCCAGCCCGGAGGATAGCGCGGCGCTCTGGTCGGCAGCCAGCCGGACAGAGAACGGCCCGCCGCGAGGCATTCCCGAGACACATTCCTACCGCTTCCTCCCCGCTTTCGAGAGGTTTGCCATAGAGGGAAACGCGTTCCGCTCAGGGCAGGCTGTGAGCCCCTGACATCGCAGAGGCCGATAGAAGGGCCCGTGGCAGAAGGTCCACGCTCCGAGGTCTACCCCAGACACCTGACGCCCGAACCTGTTGCCTGCAAAGACGCGTCGACTCGTCCCGAGGAGGATTCTTCCGGAGACCCAATCGCAGGTAATATGGGGACTTGTTCTCATAGACCAAGTCCGTCCGCTAGCCAAAGAACTCGGGAAGAGGAGTTCAGAATCCTGGCCAGGGTTTTTAAGTTACGCTTTCACAGCAGGGAACTAGCGAGACTTTTGGCGTACCTCAGGGAACACTGCCTACTTTACCCAGAAGTAGGTACGTTAACCCTGAGGCTCTGGGATCAGATAGGAGACTGCATTCAGCAAACCCCGAAAGCTCCAGGAGGGATAGTCCGCACATGGAGGAAGTGTAGGAGACTCTTAGAGCACATCGAGCCAGTCCGGGTAGAGGCCAAAGAACCCCCGTTAGTTGAGCCATCAGGCAAGCCAGTCGAGCCAACTGCGCCCACGGCGCTCTATCCGTCAATTAGCTATCGGCAGAGTAGCGCAGGGAGCCTTCCCGCGGTGACAGCTGCAGACATCACCGAGGGAACGCAAGGAATGAGAGGCGCTGGCGCTTCTCTGACAGCCCCAGGTTCCCTAGTCGTGAAGAGTGCCCTTCAGCGCACAGCTGAGATAGAACTTAAGAAGGGGGAATTGTCAGTTGAACAGCTAGCTGAACTCAGACAGATTTGCCCCATCCGCTTGGAGATGGACGCGCTCAAGGGCGCACAGCAGGTAGTACACTCCCCAGTCCCGTACAAGCTTCTCATGGCTTTACGGAAAGCAATTTCAGAGACAGGGCTCCAAAGTCGTTTTACGAGGGGCACGCTTCAGCAAGTGTGCGAAACCACCATGTGGATTCCTCACGATTGGAAAGCCGTCATGAGGATGATGCTTACCCCCAGCCAGTACATGATTTGGGACAGCGAGTTCCGCCTAGAGGCGCAAGCTCGGGCTGCCAGGATGGGAGGCGCGGTAATCCCTGACCAGTTGTATGGTTCAGGTGCCTTTGAGCCCATCAACGCTCAAATCAACTTGCCTCTCGCCACCCTAGAAATGTCAGCCGAAGCTGCCTATAGGGCATACTTCAAGGTCCCAGCGTCTGGCAAAACGGCCAAGAACTACACCGCTATTAAGCAGGGAGCCCAAGAGCCCTACATGGACTTCATCAATCGCCTGGAAGAAGCAAATAGCAGGCAGATTGACAATGAGCAGGCCCAACAAGAGCTCATGATTAAGTTAGCCAAGGACAACGCCAACTTGGACTGCCGTAAAGTCTTGCAGTCCCTGGGCAATCGCCCTGACTTGGCCTTAACGGACATGATCCGAGCATGCTCCGACGTTGGCACAGACTCCTACAAGATGGGTCTGCTAGCGGCAGCGGTGCAGGGAGGAAGAAGACCTAATGGCAAGAGCAAAGGGGCATGTCACACTTGTGGCAAGGTCGGTCACTTCGCTAGGGAGTGCCGATCCAAGGGGGGCGGACAAAAGTCCGGCCGTCCCAAGGCTCCGAACACCCCCTGCCCGAAGTGCAAGAAAGGCTACCATTGGGCCAGGTATTGCCCGAGTTCGGGAAACCGGAATCCGGGCACGTCTCTGGCCCCAGTCCAAACAGAGGCTTCCTTCACCCAGATCCAGAACTCCCCAGATTTAGACTAGATTCCAGGCACATTCCAGGCACTGCGAGGGCACAGACCAGCCCCAAGGGCAGCACAGGGCTAGAATTGACTTGCCAGGCGGACGTTACATGCGATCTGCCAGGCACAGTCTATCTAGTCGACACCCAATACATGGGACCCCTGCCCAGAGGCTTCATAGGTTTAGTTTTGCCCCGTAGTGTAGCTGGAGCACGCGGAATTTTTATAATTCCAGGAGTCATTGACTCGAATTTTTCAGGCATTCTCCAGGTCCAGCTTTGGACACACCTGCCCCAAACTATCCACAAGGGAGACACGTTAGCGCAACTGATCATGGTTCCTTGTCACTCGCCAGCAGGCAGCCAGGGAAGGCTCAGGGACAGCTCAGAGTCCGGTTCAGCAGACCGCTCGAGCGCGAGTGAGGCAGTGCAAGGATACCAGGTCTTAGCGACAGTGGAGACCAACATTGAGTGGAAGCAGCGCCCCGTTATCGAGGTATTTTTGAACAAAAGGGTGTTCTCAGGGTTACTCGATACCGGAGCGGATGTGACAGTGATAAGCAGGAGCCAGTGGCCAAAAGAGTGGGCCATTGAGCCGGTCTCCGATGTGTGGGGGGTAGGCGGCGTCCAGGAAGCGTTTAGAAGCCGAGAGTGGGTAGAAGTCACAATCCCAAGGGCTGACGGCACGGCGGTAATTCGGCCGCACATTCTTGACGTGCACGTCAATCTTTGGGGGCGAGACATTCTGCAGCAGTACGGTGCTACGCTTACCTTTGGGTAATGGCGTTGCCACTTAAATGGCTCACCGACACTCCGGTCTGGGTAGAACAATGGCCGGTAGTGGGAGAGAAATTAGTTGCCCTCAAGCAGCTAGTTAAGGAACAGCTAGACGCAGGACACATAGAAAGGTCCACTAGACCCTGGAATTCGCCAATTTTTGTTATTAAGAAGAAGTCGGGGAAGTGGCGACTCCTCCACGATCTCAGAGAGATCAATAAATGTATTCAGCCAATGGGTCCGCTTCAATGCGGCATCCCGAATCCGAACATGATTCCCGAGGGGTGGGAGATTCTAGTCGTAGATCTCAAGGATTGCTTTTATACAATCCCCTTAGACCCCAGGGACCGGGAAAGGTTCGCCTTTACGGTGCCGGTCGTGAACCACGGTGAGCCCACGCAGCGTTACGCGTGGAAATTTTTGCCACAGGGCATGCTCAATTCGCCCACCCTGTGCCAAATTTATGTTCACGACGCACTGGCAAAGTTCCGAAGCCTTTACCCTAAAGCTATAGTTTGTCACTTCATGGACGACATTTTAGTAGCGTTGCCGCAGCTTGGCAGCGAAATGTTTTCTGACCTCCAGGCCAGCCTGGGGGACAAAGGCTTACTCATCGCCCCGGAAAAGGTGCAGAGAACCGAGCCCTTCTCATACCTGGGCCACCGGCTTCTCCGCTCTTTTGCGGCGCCAGTTCTGCCTCAGATAAATTTACGAGACTCAGTCACCCTTGTAGAGTTGCAGCAAGTTTTGGGAAACATCAATTGGGCCAGACCGTATTTTCGTCTAGATACGGATCTTCTAAAACCGCTCTTCTTGCTGCTAACCTTAGGTAAGCAGCCGGCAGACCGGATAAAAATCTCTCGAGACGCGCGCTTGGCGCTCGAGAAGGTGAACCAAGTTCTCAGCCAGAGGTGGGTGGATAGGATCGCCCAGGGGCCATATGCCCCGATCCTGAATTTGTACGTCGTGCGGTCAGGATCCATGTTCACTGGGGCGCTAGGAGTAGACTCAGAGAAGGGAGCGAAAATTGTGGAGTGGGTATACTTGCCTAACACCTCTTCTCGGAACATTGTTCCGCCCCAAGAACTGGTCTCCGCGGTGATCTACCGCGGCAGGCTGAGAGCAAGGGACATTTCTGGGCACGATTTAGCTAAGATCATAGTCCCGTTCACCAAGGAACAAATTCATCAGTTGATGCAGCTAGGTGACTCGCTTCCGATAGCTTTGGAAGGATTCACTGGAAGCTTGGCATACCATTTGCCCAAAGACCCCAGACTTGTCTCACTCCAGACAGGAACAGTCAGTTTGTTCGAATTGCTTTCGCTGGTCCCGCTTCAGGGGGCCAAAACAGTTTTTACCGATGGGGGAGGCACATATGGTGTCCTGACTTGGCAGGAGGGCGAGGCTTGGCACACGCTGCTAACTCTCCCACAGAAGTCTGCGCAGCGGGCGGAGTTAGCGGCCGTGAACCTTGCCTTGCGCACCTTCGCCAAGGAATGTTTAAACATCATTACTGACAGTCTATACGTTAGGAATTTACTCCACAGTCTACCGGGAGCTTACATCACTCCCGCGATAGACAAAAACTTGCTTAGCCTGTTTCTCACTGCTCAATTTCACTTGCAGAACCGCACGGAGCCGCTCTATATTGCCCACATCCGAAGTCACCAAGACCTACCGGGTCCGATTTCCGCGGGCAATAGCAGAGCGGACGCGGCGGCAAAGGACATTCAGCAACGCTCGGTTTTGGGAGTTTTTACTACTCCAATTCAAAGTCATGCCTTTTTTCACCAAAATGCCAAGGCACTCGCCAGACAGTTCAATCTGCCGCTCTCTCAAGCCCAAGGCATAGTCCGCTCTTGCCAGCATTGTGCAGGAGCACCGGGGGGGCCCTCGTGGGGGGTCAACCCACGAGGGACCGAGGCTAATCAGGTATGGCAGATGGACGTCACGCATGTGCCGCAGTTCGGCAGATGGCAATACATGCATGTCTGCATTGACACTTTTTCTCAGTTCGTTTGGGCGACGGTGCAGAAAGGGGAGGCTGCTTCCCACGTGGAGCAGCACCTCCTTTCCTGCATTGCGGTGATGGGCAAGCCGCGGCACGTGAAGACGGACAACGCCCCGGCCTACAGTTCCAGGCAGTTGGCCGCCTTCATGGCTACTTGGGACATCAAGCACATATTTGGAATTCCCTACAATCCGCAAGGGCAAGCGATTGTAGAGCAGGTCAATCGGACGCTAAAGTCCTATATTGACAAACAAACAGAAAGGGGGGAGCCACCAGCCCTCCCCAAATCACAGGGAGAAGCACAGTTCTGCCTGAATAAGGTATTGTTCACATACAATCACCTTAATGTTTTTTCGGACTGTACGCCGCAGGAGAAGCATTTCCGCCGTTCGGAAGCTCTCCCGCGACCTATGGTCCGGTACCGAGTGCCACCAGACCCTTCTTGGAGGGGCCCGGTGCCGCTCATAACCTGGGGAAGAGGGTATGCTGCAGTTATGTCTCCTACAGGTGTCGTTTGGATTCCAGCTCGGTGCGTCAAGCCTCATTTGGAACCACATGGCGTGGACCCAGACCGACCCGAGTCCGATCCCGGAGATGGAGGACCTCACGCTGACCGACAGGACCCGCCGGAGGAGACGGCCACCGACGGCGCCGAAGATCACCTGGGGGATGGTCAAGGCGCTTTGCAGTAAGGCTGAGGACGCCCTCCAGCGCGAGGAGAGGGAGCCGACACCGGAGAACCTCGTAGCAGCAGTCCTTGCCCAGATTCACGCCAACTCCGTGGCGATCACCGTCATCCTGGCCCTCACCCTGCTTTTGGGGGGAGGCGTCCAGGCCGCCTCACTGGAGGCCAGCGATCTCATGCCAGGCGGAGACCTCTCTGCCCGGATGCAGTACAACATTTGGGAAAGGTTGGCTACCCTTGTCAACCAGTCCGATTTTTGCCTCAGGCAGGACGTTGGCTCTGCCTCAATCCTCAGCACCTGCCTTGTCCCGGTGTGCCATTCTCCAGGCGCACACCCCCGGGACGGGGACTGGCTAGTGAGGAGACTCTTCAGCCCATACATCCCATCAGCTTCCTCGGAATATGCTCGTTGGGAGATGCGGCTAACCATGACCTTGCCGGCTGATGCAGCCACTCTCCACACTCCTCGAGTGGCGGTCAGCCCGAACTCTACCTGCGGCCGGATACACGGTTGCTCCGGACCCGGCCGAGCCCGGCGCCGTTGCCTCGATGTGGGCAGCGGCAATTGGACTTGCAACAACCCAGTGTCACTTGGTTCAAAGTATGCACACATCACCCTACCATCCGGATGGTTCTTCACTTGTAACCAGTACACGTTTAACTATATTCCTGCCAATATTACAGACTCTATATGTTGTATCAGTCGCTTAACTCTGTTGCTTCCTACTAAGGACATGATTGCCCCTAGCACTGACGTTCCCAATGTTTCTAATGTATCCCATGTTCCCTCACTCATAAGGCACACTCGCACCACCATGTTAGACAGCTCCTGTGAAAGCAGCTTTAGAGTAATGAGACCTGCCGAATACCTCTCCTTGGCAGTCAGCATCTTTGGCGTGCCCGGCTTAGCCGTCGGCAACGCAAAGAGGATCGGTCGCTTGGCTTGCGGCTTGGCAAAGGCCATCAACCATACCTCCTCAGCGATAGCGCTCCTCAATCAGGAGCAGGCGGAACTTCGCCATGCCATTCTCGATAATCGGGCGGCTATCGACTACCTCTTATTGTTGCACCACTTGGGCTGCGAGTCTTTTCATGGCATGTGCTGCTTTAATCTTACGGACAACTCTCGTAAGATTCAAAGCCAGATCACAGATCTCCACACCATAGTAGCAGGCATCACAGAAGGCTCTGCATGGGGGGCTTGGTGGAGCTCTCTGTGGAAATGGATGTGGTCGTGGATCCCCTGGGGGTGGCTTCAGACGGTGATCAAGGTGGTGGTGGGGGTAGTCATACTAGGCATTGCGGTTTGCTGTTTTGCTCAATGTATTCCCCCGCTGATCTCGAAGTGTCACCGCAGAAGGAGACCCCGTGACGTCATTCCCGACCAACAGCTGATGCCGCTCAAACGCAAGATCGCCGGTCAGGTTCTTAAATAAAACAGAAAGGGGAAATATGGTTTCCCCATGCCCATCGGGCATGGAAACGGCTCTTGCAGAGGCCGCTTCGGGAGGACGCTCCTTGAGCCGCGGGCTCTGCGGGCAGACAAATTAAGGGGGGTGAATAAAATATAGGGTTTGATTCACCTAATTACATGACCTGACCGACGATTCTGCAAGGTAGGCTAATCACTAACTCCAGTGACTGATCAGGTAAACACTCATCTCCTGGCCAAGGAAAATCCCCGGTGCAAACAGGGCAGATGTTTACCCCTGTCTAAGCCCTAAAACAATGGTCTCCCTCGTCCCGTGTTTGCCCGAAATAATTAACTTCCCCTTTGAGAGGTTTCCCAATTAACCTGAGTAAACAAGGTGATGTGATTGACTTTCGGGTGATGGTTTTTTCTACCTGCCTTCTGATCTATATAAGGTGTATGTATTTTCCCAATAAAGCACTGATCTGATCTCGCTCCTGTTGCCTCGTGTTGTCATTGATCAGTCTCCTCCGGGATCCAACGCCGCCCTAGCGGCCAGACATCGCTACAGAAGACTCTGAGTGGCTCACAGAAAATAAAACCAATGGCAGTTTTAAAAAAGCTATAAAAACCCATTAAAAACTGCTGACAAAAAAATTAAAAAGATAAAAAGCTTTTAAAAGTGAATGTTCTACTAAATTAGCCAGCAGGTCGGGATTACCATGTCGCTGGTGCCCCACACCTGCCCTGCCAGACACGTTTTTAACCCTTTCCTGAAGGGCAGCAACTCTGTCTGGAGACGCAGCTCAATTGGCAGGAGCTTCCAAAGGGCCAGAGCAGACACTGAGAAGGCCCTCCTTCTGGTGCTAGAGAGACGCACCTCTCTAGCAGATGGAACAATTAGAGAGCCTTTCCAGTCTGCTCTGGTGAGATGGACAGATGTTCTTGGGGTGACACGGTCTCTTAAGTATCCTGGCACACTACCATGTAGGTCTTTAAAGATAATTACCAGCACCTTGAATTGCACAGGGAGGCACATTGGCAACCAGTGCAGCTCCCAAAGCAGTGGCGAGGCACGGGCATAACGCCTGCACCCCATCACCACCTGAGCAGCTGCATTCTGGACCAGTTGCAGCCTCTGAATGGTCATCAAGGGCAGCCCCATGTAGAGCGCATTACAATAGTTAAGTCTGAAGGTGACCAGAGCATGCGTGACCAGGAGTAAGGAGTCCTGGTCCAGGAGCGGGCATAATTGGCAAATGACACCAAGTTGTGCAAAAGCTCTCCTAGCCACGACTGCCACCTGCTCATCAAGCAGGAGTCGTGAGTCCAGGAGGATCCCCAGATTACACACCGAGTCTGTCTGAGGCAAAAAAGCCCCATCCAGCTCCAAAGATGGTAGCTCCCAGGATAACGCAGGGCTCCTGACCCACAGCCACTCAGTCTTGCCCAAGGCATCTCCTTGGGAATACCCTGAAGGAAATGGTGAGCCACTGTGTGAGACAGAATGCTGGACTGGATGGGCTGTGGCCTGTTCCAGCAAGGCTGTTCTTATGTTCTTATGTTCTTATGTTCTTATGATTCAGTTGTAGCCCGTTGTCCCCCATCCAGATCCTTACAACCTCCAGACACCTGGAGGACTTCAATTCAACTTAAGGTAATTTTTGAAATATTAAGAAAAACATTCTAACCTCTAACAGGGAGAAATAAAACACAACAAGCTGTACTGTCAGCTTTGAACGGTACAGGTGAAACTCGGAAAATTAGAATATTGGCCGGCCGGAGACGAACGAGCAGCACATGAGGGCCATCCTATTGCCCTCAAAAGCCGCTCCCATCACCGCCGAGGCCAGTGGCATTTCGACCAGCGGCCGGCCAGAGACAAATGAATGGCACCTGAGGGCCATCCCATCACTGTCAAAAGCCGCTCCCATCACCGCTGAGGCCAGGGGTGTTTCAACCGGCAGCTGGCTGGAGAGGAACGAGTGGCACCTGAGGGCCATCCCATCGCCCTGAAAAGCCGCTCCTGTAACCGCCGAGGCCAGCGGCATTTCGACTGGTGGGCAGCCAGAGACGAACGAGCGGCACCTGGGGACCATTACATCGCCCTCAAAAGCCACCCACGCCACTGTCAAAGCAAGCAGCGTTTCGACCAGCGGCCGGCCAGAGACGAATGAGCGGCACCTGAGGGCCATCCCATCACAGTCAAAAGCCACTCCCGTCACCACTGAGGCCAGCGGCATTTCGACCAGCAGCTGGGGGCCATTACATCTGTGGGAGCCGCCAACGTTGCCTCCGCCTCTCAGGTTCGGCCCGCCCGAAGAGCAGAAAAGGAGCCGACGCCACTGGCTCCCGGGATTGTGAGCAGGTGAGAGCCACCGACGCTGCCTCCACCCCTCAGGCTCGGCCTGCCCGAAGAGCAGAAAAAGAGCCGGTGCCACCGGCTCCTGGGATTGCGAGCAGGTGAGAGCCACCGACGCTGCCTCTGCCCCTCAGGCTCAACCTGCCCGAGGGGCAGAAAAGGAGCTGACGCTGACGCCATTCGCCAGCGCTCCCTGCTCTCCCGGAGCCCACACCACCAGCTCCCGGGATTGTGAGCAGATGGGAGCCGCCGACGCTTGATGTATATTGATTGTATTGTTTATATTTTATTGTATTGTGCTTTTGTATTAATTCATGTTGGGAACCGCTCTGAGTCGCCCATTGGGCTGAGATAGAGCGGTATATAAATTATAAATTGATTGATTGATTGATTTAATTGTTTTTAATGTAATAATTTATTGTGTTTTAGTTGATTAGTTTTTTTAAATAATCTGACAGTGTCTTGAATTCCTTAACCGGAAGACAGGTGGTAATAACAAATAATTAAATAATTTATTGTTCAGCCTGTGGATTTAACCAAAGCAATGCCTGGTCAGGATACACTGGATGGTTTTCTATGGATACATTATGTGACCACACTATGTTTGACAGAGGCAAGAAAGGCCACTTTGAGAAAACAGATGTTACGAGCTTTTAAAAGAAGCTGCAATCCAGTTGCTTTCAAAGAAATAACTTCAAAACAAAAAAGCTATACATTTTCTATGATAGTTGTCAGGAGATTCACTGGAAAGATTGATACAATTCTTTCCTTATGTTCTATGCTGATGTGTATAGAACATACCAGCGTGCTTAACACTTACACTCAGTATTTGAAGTATTTATTCTTCCTCAAAAGAATGCATACTTTTTAAAAATTATTGATAGAAAAATAAAACCAATGAGTTTTTATGTGCTTCAAGCTCTGCAGAAGCCTTGTAAAATAATCATGAATAACAAAAACTCTGATCTTCTTGTTAGTAAATTGTAACTGATTGTTGTATTTTCTTTCTCAAACTAATGCTTATTTTCATGGTTATTAGTTTCACATAACATTTTTCATGACTGATGTCCTTATTTCCCAACTACTTTGAAGTTTTGTGTTCTGACAAGATCATACCTGTCAACCGCGGCTCCGGCGAATCCGGGACCTGCGGGGACCGGGTTTGCGCAGGTCGCGTTGTATGCATGCGCATGGAGGGCTACGCCGCTTGCATAGCCTTCTGCGCATGCGTGGAAGGGAGCTACGGAAGTGTAGAGCCCTTCCACGCATGCGTGCAACGCGACCTGCGCAGATGGGCTGCGCAGTGCCTCCTTTCCCCCGCTGCCGAAAACCGGGGTTTCGGCAGCGCGGAGCAGGAAAGGGCAAAAATCGACGCTGAAAACCGGGAAATCCCGGCCAATCCGGGAAGGTTGACAGGTATGGACAAGATATGCTACATACTGTATATTTAGGCATTTTCCCACTGGAGCTTTGCATATTATGTGATCATTCTATTTTCCAACAATCAAAATGAGATTACCAGAGCTCAGATTATCCTGCCCTTAATCCACCATTTCATGTGCACTCCAGTTTACATGCACAGAGGGAATATATTTGCTTCTATATCAGAATCTGTGGAAAGAGGCCTGGAAGCTTAGATGTGTACTTAACTATGAATAATGCAGTGTATCAGTACAACAAATATATTTTTTAAAGTAAAGTGGTGGGGAATCTTTGTTCCCTCATGTTCTTTAGCTCCTTCTTTCCCTTTACCTCAGAATTCTTCTTATATCTGTACCACATGGCAGTACTACCTCCTTCATCTTGAACTTCTCAGTAACTATTTGTAAATGCTACAAGCAGGTGGGTTGGCTGATCGGTCATTTTAAGTCTTCGGCTGCAAGCTCCTTCTCATCCTGCCCACAACACAATGAGTTCTCTTTGATCTTGTATAGGGTGCTCAGTTTTCTAAAATTACTTCTGCATATCTGAAGGTTCACTGTAGCTTGCCAGGTTTATCTTTGTTTACAGGTGCCTGTGTTGCAATTCCAATTAAAATGTAATGCTAAAGGGAGTGATAGTCACCCCCACATAAAAATGTGTAATACAGGATTCCTCTTCTTGAAAACATTAGAGCAATTAAACAGAATTGAATCAGCAAATGCATTTTTCAAATAAATGCAATGTGACTTTAAATATAGAAATGTGCAGATTTTTAAACCAATATAAAAATAAAACCTCATAGTAGATAGGGGTGAGAGTGGGTGAGTGAATTTTACAGTGAGTGACAGACAAACATTTAATAGCTTTTTTCCCTTGGATCCCAAGGTCAGAGTGCTATGACATAATGTGTGCCACATTTCTCAAATGTGGTCCCATAAGTAGAAAAACTCTGCTTTGGACTTTTCACTTTGCATTAATAAAACTTCAGGGCTAGAGAGAACAGACTTCTGTGCCTGAAACTTTGATTACCTCTCCACTTGTTTAACATCCTTCTCTTTGAGGCTTAACATCAGCTTTCTCCTAACCTTTCCGTCTTCACTTCAATTTTCTAGTAGCCATGGTTATTTCTGCCATGTCAACTCCTATGGCTGGCTGTCTCTTCAACATCACTAGTGTCTCTCTAGTGAACAGAGTCACTTTTAGGTATTTTATTTTCATTAGACCCCAATTACTACAGAAGTAAGGAAAGTGCTGGTCCCACAAGCAACAGGTAGCATCTTGGGGGGACACAGCACCCTTTTAGGAATATAATTGATGACTAGGTCACCAGCACTCATTCAGGGACATAATTAGCCACATAAGACTAATTTCAGGAAACACCATATGCTACTGAAAACTTACCACCAAACTCTGCATTTTAATAGAAAGGCTCTACAAGACTAAACAGATGAGAGGTACACCAATGTCTTTAACTGGCCAACTGAGTCTCTATGGGGTGTAGCTGACTACTTCATTCTCATCAATTAAAAATTAGGTTAGATACATCCCTCTAAGGTTCAAGGTGCTAGATTAAGCCTTTGGACATTACCCTCTCTTTGACAATCTCAACTTCTTAAAACATTTGTTATTTGTATCAAGGGGCTGCGGTGTCTCAGTGGTTAAGAAGCTTGCCTTGTTAGCTGGAAGGCTGGCAAGTCGGTAGTTTGAGACCCAGGCACTGTATGATGGATTGAGCGCCTGTCTCTGTCCCAGCTCTTGGGGAGATGAAAGGAGCCTCATTTGAGCGTTCTCTGAGTGGAGTTTCTTCTGCAAAAATCCTTTCAACCCAGAATAATTTCTGACACAAAATTAGTATTAGTATTTGGTGTTATTATTATTGTTGTTCGATTTGTATGCCACACCACTTGCAAAGCGACTCTGGGGGCTAACAAAGATACAAAATATATAGTTACAATTACAAGTAACCACATTATCATAATACAAAAACATTTAAAACATTTCAAAAAAATCCCAATTACAATTACAAAACAATGAATTATGATACAAAAACACTTCAAATATATATATATATGGAAAAACATAATAAACTCAACCCCACCAATTATGTCCAAGGGAGAGTCCGGTGCTGGCGTCGGCATCGGCATTTTTATGGCCAGCTGGCTGGGCCACACAGCTGCGTCTCCTTCCTTCAGCCAGGCTGGGCTCAAGGAGAGTCTGGTGGTGATGATGGTGGCAGTGTTTTCATGGCCGGCTGGCCAGGCCATGCAGCTGCATCTCCTTCCCTCAGCCAGGCTAGCTGAGGGAGAGTCCGGTGGTGATGGCGGCGCTTTTATGGCCGGCCGGGCCGCACAACTGCGTCTCCTTACCTCAGCCGGGCTGGCTGAGGGAGTCTGGTGATGGCGACAACGTTTCCATGGCCGGGTGGGCGGCACAGCTGCGTCTCCTTCCCTTAGCCGGACTGGCTGAGGGAGAGTCCGGTGGCGGCAGCAGCGGTGTTTTTATGGCCTGCCGGGCTGCACAGCTGTGTCTCCTTTCCTCAGCCGGGCTGGCAGAGAGTCGTGGGGGTGGAGGGTGGCGGCAGTGTTTCCATGGCCAGTTGGCCGGGTCATGCAGCTGCGTCTCCTTCCCACAGCCAGGCTGGTTGAGGGAGAGTCCGATGGTGGTGGTGGTTGCTGCTGTTGTTGCAGTTGTATCAAACCTCATTCTGCACCTCTCTTTGGGTCCAAGATCTCTGTCTATTTTCAGCTGCCAGAAAACTCACCTATAACAAAATCAAGGCTATACAGATTTTGATTAGCCTTGAGATGCAGCCACTATCGCTTTGGCTACCAAGTCTTCCTCTCTGAAAGTATAGAATCATGGTATCAGGTGAATATTAGTACTCAAGAGCCTCCTAAGTACAGCACAGCCAAATAACAGACATCCTACTCCTCAAAGACCAGACAAAAGAACTTCTTTTATTACTTTTTACACCATGCAACTTGGATGACATCATCAGACACAGCCATAAACTGATGTCTGGTAAGGCAGCTGGATTTGATCCAATCCCCTCCCCCCAATTTAATTAAAAGAAATTTGGAATGGTGGGCTCTAGTTTTGCCCAATTTATTTACAATTATCGATAAAACTAGAAGAATTCCCAGGAGTTGGGAGGTGTCAATTATTGCCCCAATTCATAAAAAAGGGAGCATGAATAACCTAGTGAATTACAGATCAATAAGTTTACTGAGTGTTATAAGCAAACTGTATGTGTTACATCTCCTGGAGAAACTTCAGGACTGGCTAGAAGAGTGTAATTTTATTGCCGACGAACAGGGAGGGTTCAGGGAGGGGCACTCTACATTAGACCACTGCGCAAAACTGGAGCATCTCATAAGCAAATGCTCCTCCAATTCCACAACTTCTTTGTATGCAGCTTTTGTGGATTTAAAGTATGCTTTCGATTCAGTTTCCAGAAAACTGCTTTGGAGGAAATTAGGGAAATTTACTATTGATAGACGTCTTTTATTCTTAAAACAAGCACTCCATGATAACACTATTATTTGAGTAAAGTGTAGCGCTCCAGGTGCTCGCACCCACCCTGTTCAACATTTATATTAATGACATAGTCGAACATCTACGTCATAGAGATTTCCATTCACCTGAACTTGCTAGCAAGCATATATCTTTATTGCTATATGCTGACAATGTTGTATTGCTCTTAAGAACTCCCATCGGGATGTGCAGAGCCTTGTGTGCATTGTCCACTTATTGCCAACTAAACCAGTTGGAGGTCAACTTCCCTAAAACAAAAATGATGGTTTTTGCTAATAATCCCAAACTGCATGTCTGGCGCTTAAGCCATCAGTGCATTGAACAGGTTCAGCACTGCAAGTATATTGGTGTGATATTCCAATCTAATGGCCATAGAAATTTCCATACCGCACACCTAGCAACGAACGCCCAAAAAGTGCAGGAGCAATTCAGAAATTTTTCTGGAAAAAGGATGGGCGCAATATTGTGGCTGCCCTTAAACTTTTTACGGCTAAATCTCTTACACAGATGTCTTTCGGGGCTCCTTTTTGTATGGGCACGAACGTTACCACCTTAGAGAAAGTCCAATCAAAATTTCTGAGATCAATACTTCAGATTCCAGCTAGTATCTCTAATGCTGCAGTTAGGCTGGAAACGGGAATGTATACTTTTCAGTCCAGGTTCTTGATATTCTCATCATTTTATGAGCTAAAATTGTTATTTTCCCCTGGTGGATTATTGAATTTAATGTTGTCTGATTCTACAATGGCCCCATGGATATCCATTCTTGAAGGAAACTTGGCTTCTTATGGCCTGTCAAAGCAGCTCGTTATTTCCTTAGGTCCATCTCGAGTCAAACAGATAATTAAGGAAAGGATACTGGATATTCATCGCCAACAAGATTCAAACAAAATAATTAGTCTTCTTTTTGAAATACCTTTACCCAACAATACTAGGCTCTTAGCTTATCTATCTTCCCTAAGCAACCCTGACCACAGAAGATCTTACACTCTTCTCCGTTACAACATGTTACCTTCAGCTTTTAGAGAGCGGCTATTTAAGAAAGTCCCTGTCCAGGAGCGTCTTTGTCTCTGTCAGGCTGGGAGGATAGAGACGTCTGAGCACATGCTCTTAGAATGCTCATTCTATGACAGCCTCAGACATGATCTTTTTGCTGCATTCCCCCAGTTGGAGTTAAACAATAACACGTTCAGAGACATGCTTTCTGATAGATCTAACGACCTGACAGCTGCTGTAGCCAGATTTGCCTGGAGGACTACTAGGGTACGCGACACCAAGGTAAATCAGCTAAAGCAGCAGGCCAAAAACCAACAAAAATGATCTTATTTTATGCCAATAACTATTATGTATGCTCAACTATATTGCATACATGCCATTAGCACCTGTATAGATTGCTATTTTATCTGTATTTTAAAACTGTTTTTATAACTATCTACAACTTTTAAGTGTTTTATGTGCTGTTACACTTTTTAGATACTGCTGAGTTTCATATATTTGGATCCTATTTTATTCTGTTCTGATGCCAATGAATGTGCTGTAGCGGCTGTATTTTGTTTACACTCGTCTGACCCAAACCCTTTTGCTGTAACTGGACATGCTGCAATAAAGGATTGATTGATTGATTGATTGATTGATTGATTGATTGATTGATTGATTGATCGGCTGTTGTGGGTCCAGCATTGGTTTACAGGCTTTAAATCATTCCCTATCACATTCCACAATTCCCAAAGGCTTCCCAGGATGAATGGTTTCCCTAGGGATCCTCAAAACATTGAAGGAGAAGCTAGGAATTTTTTAAATTGCTTCAAAATGGCTGCAGTTATGAACATACATCTAATCTGAAGGAAGAAAGGAAGGCTTATAGTCATCATATTTAGCTTATAACAAAGAAAAGAGCGCCATTTACCATTGCCAACTACACAACACATATGTGACTGACTAATTCCTTGCACTGCAGACTTGTTCACTTTTCTGCCTTCTCTCAACCTCAAAGAAATAATGCAGCCATGCCTGCAGGTTTGAAGTCCTGCACCTTTCCAGGGCCATAGCCAGGATTCTAGATTTTTCTTTGGGGAGGGGTGTTTCAGGAGGGGCAACAATGTCACACTCACACACACACACACACACACACACACACACACACACACACACACACACACACACACACACACACACACACACACACACACACACACACACCATTGGCATCCCGGGTTGGGTTGGGGGGTTGTTAGCTCAGGAAGGTTTTTGCCCACCTGGGCCCGCTCTGGCTACAACCCTGCACCTTTCTGAGCTGCAAAGACCATGACATCTCTTCCTCCTTCACTCTCCCTGTTCGGAGGAGCTGTATAATGATGGCACACGCTATCTAATGTACAATATTCAGAATGGTTTTATCTTACATTAGCAGACTAGAATTGTTAACTTTACAGAACGCCTGCTCCTCATTTGTTGTTACTCAGCTGACTGTATTATTGGATTCTTCCTATGACAAGGGCTATTAGCTATTAGTATTGGCATGTCACTATACCAGTCTGCTAATGTCAAAGGTCCCACCAAAACACACTATAATATAGATTCTGATTTCAAAATGAAGGGGGGATGGGGTTTAAGTAAACTGTATACACAAATATGGCAACTTTTACAAAAATATAATGGCCATGTTATATATGTAAGCTGGCCATTCCCTCTGCAGCCTGTTACTATTAATGTTCTGCTATTATTTTATTATCATTGTTACTGTTAAATGTAATTGTTTATTATGCTTGTTTTGTTTATGTTTATTATTTGTTTGTTCTTTTTAATTATATAATTTGATGGGGTTGGGTTTGTTGTTGTTTTTTGCTTCATGCTTTATAAATTATTATGTCGTAAACTGCCCAAAGTAGTTTCATACTAGATGGGTGGTATATAAATGAAATAAATAAATAATAATTGAGCCGCTTATTTCTATTATAATTTCATGTCAGAAAGGATTTTCGCTGGAGAAACTCCTTTCAGGGTACACCCGAATGAGGCTCCTTTAATGTACCCAAGAGCTGGGACAAAGACAGGTGCTCAATCCGTCATGCAGTACCCAGATCCTCCACTAACAAGGCAAGCTTCTTAACCACTGAGCTACAGCAGCCGCAGTGCTTATCTCTACTGATCTCATCATATGAGACAATCATAAAGAAAGCACAATGTTACATAATTCCCTCATATGACTTTAATTCTATCTACAGAAAAACCAGGAGTCAATGCAATTGAATATAGCAAGGGATTTCCAAATACAGTATAAGGATTTTATATCTTTACACATTTTAATGCTAACATCTGTTCTGTCACTTATATTTGAGACTTCTAGTCACTTAACATTACTATACAGCACTTCTGCCTTCTGCAAACCATGTAATTTATGTTCTGATTTAATTTCTGGCATGGGAAAGAATACAATCGTGAGCGTGTTAATAACAAATTTGCACGTTTAAATAAATAAAACCTCAAAAATTATCACAATTTGGAATAAATCCCTTGCTTCCACGAAAGTGCAGTTTGACAGTAGTTGGCAGCTGTTATATATAGATGAAGAAAATCACACCAACGATGAAAGCTTTGCACTAACTTAAACAAGATAAGTACATAAGAACTATTCTGCTAAACACAAATTGAATTTAATAACAGAACAGAATTGGCAAAGCTGTTGCATTGGCACCAGTATTAGGTTTCACCAATGAACAAATATATTCAAGTCATGGAAGGAATTCTCTTAGTTTTAAAAAGATTCAATCAAGCTGAAGAAGGAAAAGAGTGGGATATAAGTAGTAAGTACTGTATTTACTTTAAGTAGTATTTGCTTTACACCGAAAAAATGTACACAGCTCCATTATTTGTCCTTCTTATGACAAGTCTATAAAGCAGAAGCTGAAAATCTGCCTCACTAATTTAATACAGAATGATCCAAGAAGCCAGTTGCAGTGGCCATCTCAAGGTCTTCTTTCCTTATTCTATATACGGTACATGAAAAAAAAGAAGGCATAAATTCTTGGGTAGTTTTGAATATTTAATATACTTATGGACGACACAGGACACAGAGCGCACAATGCAATATATTGTGGGAAACACAGCAAGATTACACGAGACCAGCCAGGATAAAATATGAATTGAAATCAATTGTAACCAAAGTACTGCAGGCATCACAGTGTTTGTGGGAATTAACTACAGTAAAACCCCTACTTACCGAGGGGGGTGGGGGTGTCGCATTCCGTAGGCTTTTGCTTCAATTGTTTTTTATGTAACTCGAAGCAAACCCATAGGGAAATTATTTTTTTACGTAACTTGAAGCAAACCCATAGGAAAAATGAATTTTTTTATCTAAATCAAAGCAAGCCCATAGGGAAATGAATTTTTACGTAACTCGAAGCAAACCCATAGGAAATCATGTTTTAGCACAAAACCATTATATAAGTCAAATTTTATGTAGCTCGAGGCATTTGTAAGTTGGGGTTATACTGTATGTCCTTCCTAGTACAGTACTCACTATGGCAGTGATGGCGAACCTATTAGAAATGGAGTACCCAAACAGAGGAGTGGGGCAAACTGTGCTGGGGGAAGGAAGAAGCGCTCCTAATTGGGCTGCTGGGTGAAGGGGTAGGACGAACTCTGTGCTGGAGGAGGGAGGAAGCACTCCCACTGGGCAGTGGGGCGGCGCAAACTCTGTGCTGGAGTGATGCCGTGTATGCCAACAGAAAGACTTGGGAGTGCCACATCTGGCATGCATGCCATAGGTTCACCACCACTGCACTATGGTGCAGCAGATAGCCTAGGAGACCTGAGTTTGACTCCTCACTTGGTCATGGAAATCTACTAGTGTGTATGAGGGTGTGTGGAACTGGCAAAATTACTGCTTAAATATCTCACTTACCTTGAAAAACCCTATTAGGGTTCTTAGAAATCAGTTCTGAAACTTTACCAAGATTATGACAGATGCTATGTATCTTGGAAATGGAAATATCTCAAAAGGGACTGTAGAAGAACAGCATGCAATGCAAGAAATGTATATGGAATGCAATTATGCTAGAGTAAATAGCCAAGATTATCTGCATTCTTGTCAGCTGTTGGCATTATTATAGGAAAATGTATAGCAGTGTTATTAATAGCAACCTGCCTTTGGGGAATGTCTGCTGTGGGTAGTCTAAGACTCCGAAATACATATTCATTTTAGGAAGACACATTACAGCCCATGACCAACATTTAATAATAATTGAATCTGAGAGTATTAATAGGTTTATACTGTAAAAGCATATTTCATGAGACATAGGAGGCAACCTAGTTCAGAATTCCAAACAACAATTACTTTAGCCATGGTAACATCCAATTAAATAAAGTATGATTTCTTCATTAACTTTTTTCTGTCTGCCACCTTAAACATCCTTCTCTTACTTGAGAACAACCAGGATGAGCATTACTCAATGGCACTCAAAGTAAACAATAACTATTTATTTCCCTGGCAATCAGTGAAGAGATTATTGTTTGTTTTTAGCATAAAGAATTCTTTGTGTTTGGAGACCTACATATTTATCTAGATTCTAGGTCAGGAGTTCTCAATCTTTTTAAGCTGGGGGCCTGGTCATGCTCCCTCAGACAGCTTCGGGGGCCGGACAGCCGTTTTGCCCTTCCTCCACCACATGGCACTTCCTGGTGTGGTGGAGGTGACACATGAAATGGTGCCACAGGCCGCATCTGGCCTGTGAGCCACAGGTTGAGAATTCCTGTTCTAGGTAATAGTCTAAAAAAATCCAATGTTAGTCCTATTTAGAGTAGATTTATCATAATGAATGGAAATGAGTAGAACAGTTCAGTAGGTTAGTTACTACTGACTACATACTATGGTTAAGTGGTTAAGAAGCTGACCTTGTTAGCTGGAAGGCTGGCAAGTCAGCAGTTCAAGATCTGGGTACTGCATGACGGACTGAGTGCCTGTCTCTGTCCCAGCTCTTGGGGACATGAAAGGAGCCTCAGTTGGGTGTTCCCTGAGTGGAATTTCTTCTGCAAAAATCCTTTCAACCCAAAAGAATTTCTGACACCAAATTATTATTACTACTGACTTATTAATTTCTGTGCATCTACTCTGGATTCATCTGCATGATTCTGCAAATTAGAAGTTGAGTGGCCACATAGAGTTCTTAGCTTTTATGTTGTCATATTTAATGTTGTAAAGCACTTTAGATCCTTTATAGGAGAAAGGTGGGGTGTTTATTTTCAGGCTGCAAATATCTTTTGATCTCTCTCCCCATCAGCAAGCACTGTACAGTAGACCCTAGCATAACGACGTTACTTGGCTCCCCAAGTAGCGTTGCTAAGTGATTTTTGTTGTTATGCGGGTTTCTATGGAGTTTCCCGCATAACGTTTTTGTCCGGATAATGACGGTTATTTCAGCATTGTTGTCCAGACAACGACACTAAAAACGTTGTTATGCGGTGGAACACATGGTGCATAATGACGCGTTGTTAAGCGAAAATGATGCTATCCGAACGCGTTGTTATGTGAGGGTTGACTATATGTGTGGAAAATGAAGAACTAGCAAACATGAAGCCAAATTTTTGTAAACAAAAACAGGATTTGCAATAAAACATAGGACAGAGTGCTTTTTTCCCCGTGTTCCAGACAACACCTTTGCTAGGATAATCCATTCTGGGTCTCTCCAGTATTTAGAAAGATCAAAGTGTTTATTGAACAAATTGAACAAACTCTCTCTTCAATGGGCTCTTTAGGGTCTCCCCTTAGGAGTTTTCCTTTCCCTGAAAGGTTTTTGTACTCCTGCAAACTTGGAGACTCTCCTAGTATAATATCTCTCCCTTTGTGTGCGCTGTTAGGTGTACCTGTAGGTAGGAATCCACACTCAGACAGTGAGTTTGCTATAATCCAGTAAATGTTTGTATAGGTTAGACAAAAACACGCATATGTACAGTAATGAAAATATTTCTCATATTAGAAAACATCCAGTGGCCTGTGCAGTTTCCAGTCATGGAGACAAATGTGAGAAACACAAACCTACTGCTATTTACTCAGCTGCACCTCAAAATCAAACAAGAACCATTTTTAAAATCAAGAGAACCTTCTAAAAAAACAGCTGTTCAACTGAGTATAAACATAAAGCTGATATTCAAAATAAATAACTTGTTTTCTAATATATGAAATGTGCTAGCCCTTAAATTTGTTCAAACATTATTTTATATTTACTATATAAAAAACCTACAATTACTTCAAATAAACGTCACTAATACAATTGATTCTTAACTGGGTTAAATTCCTACTAAATGGCAGATATGTAGAGATTACTGTCTTTATGCAGAATCTATAAAGCGCACATGGAGCAGTCTGGTGGCTGGATTGTTCAAGTCTAGAGCCTAAGATTTTATCAATAAGAAACCAACATGATGAAATAAGGCAAGTCTATCTTGCATATGCTATGGTAATAAGGTCATTAAACCTCAGATAATTTCTTCTTGATCACAGATACAACAAATTAGTCCCTGCCTTGCATATGAATGTGTCCTTGCCTATAAGGTAAAGGTTGCCCTCAAAAGCCAGGTGTATCTGACTTTAGAGTTCAGTGCTCATCTCTGTTTGCAGCCAGAGCCAGCGCTGTCTGCATTTGCAGACATTTCCGAGGACATGTGGCAGACATGCCTCAACACCTTAGTGCCATGGAACACTGCACTAAGCCACTGCGGTGGCTCGAGTGGTTAAGATGCTGAACTCGATGAATGCAAGGTCGGAGCTTGATTCCCGAGTACTTTACTGCACGATGGAGTGAGCTCCCATCTCTGTCTCAGCTCCTGCCAACTAGCAGTTCGAAAGCAAGAAATGGCAAGTAGATAAATAGGTACCACTTCAGTGGGAAGGTAAACAGCGTTCCTTGCCTATAAAGGGACTCCCAAATGATACAATTCAATGCCAAACACTAACTATCTACCTACCTACTATTAGATTGCTAAATTGCTCAAAGAGAATTGGCGGCTTTCATATTATCCCATGAAGAAATTTTCTTTCAATTTTCAGGAAAATTCTGGCTGTATTTAAAAATCTAGTACTGCATAGAGAGAATCAATACAGTATTTTGTTTTGGAACATATGGCAATATGTTAGCAAACAGATCTTCACAGTTAAAATGAGATGGGTCAGAACCCATTGATACACAAACTACAGTTGCCTAAAAGATTTTGAATAGGCACATACAATCCTCATTGTGTGCTTAAGAAGGGCAGTGGTCAGATAGTTGTAAACTGAAGAAAATTCAAGTTACTAGTAATCTGAAAAGGTTGTATTTTCAAAAAAGCACTGGCTTATGTTCCTAACACTACAGACTTTAGAGAAAACATAGCAAATTATGAGTAGGTTTGGCACTGGAGCATCTCAAAGGAAGCATGAACTGAGATAAGTTGTTTTGGAATTTCAATACCTAGATGTCTGGGATATCTCTGTGTGGTATAGTAGACAGAGTAACAGTAATCCCAGTCAGCTCAATTTAGGTGTGGAATTGGTAAACTCACTCCTTAAATATTTCACTTATCTTGAAAGGCCCATTAGGGTTACTATAAGTTGGTCCCAACTTGATGGCATACAACAAGAACAATAGCCTAGATGTCTACGCCATGTCCGAGAAAAAGAATGCAATAAATAACTAGAGACAAAGTGGATTTTAAATAACTAATAATCCAATTTAATATTCATATGGAAGATAAACAGGTATTTACCGATGATAATGCTATAATAGCAGTTACACTTATAAACCAACCTATAGCCATTAGAGAACATTCTCTAGATGGTTCACAAAATAATTAGCATTTTGCCCCCAAAAAGTTGAGGTTTTTTTTTATCAGCCTCAGAAGGATGGAATGCTGAGTCAACCTTGAGCCATTCAGGATCAGACTCAGATCATGAGCAGAGTTTTGGCTGCAGTGTACCACAGGAGCTCTCCTAACATTATACAAAAATGCAACTGTACACAGTTAAAAGCTACTTTATAATCATTTTACAGACTACAAAATAGGTTTAATTTACCAAGAATAAGATGTAAAGAAGTTATTTGCTTCAGTTTAAAAGTGATGAGAAGTACTGTATCATCAAATCAAATTCAATACAATATAATATAATATAATTTCTATTAGAAATTATGCATTTTTAGTGTTACGGAAGCTTGTGTCTAACACGGAACTCAACCTTGCATCTTGAGAAATGTAATAAAATTACAGATAGCAAACTGTAGTGTTCTGTGACCATTTATAGTAATCTGCTCAACAGAAGCTGAATATAACTAATGCTAGACACATGTAAGACTTGAACCATCGTATCTCATAACAAAAGTATTTTTAATCATATGGATTAATATATACAATTGATTCCTACATAATAATTGTAAAAACAAGGAGAAAGTTGATTTCAATCAACTAAAGATGTAAATGTTTAGAAAAACAGTCATTTCTGAAATCTAAGCATGTTTTTTTAAACTGTTCAGTAGGGAGCCTTTACTGAAGAAGAAGAAGAAATCTTAACATGATTTTTAATGTCAGAACTAGAACTTAAGTGTTTAAAAGGTTTATTGGGCATGACTTTAAATTTTGTTTTAAACAAACTAGTAGATGCAGAAATGGCTTGATCCAATCAGATTTAAATCAAAGTAGGAGTGGAAATCTCATTCTAACCCATGTTACAGAATTTAATTTTAAAAATCCATTTCATTCAAACTTAATGTAATCAAATAATTTGACTATGTAAACTCCATGGAAAAGTGTACTGTACATCCTTTTTCCTGATTTGGTATCTAATGAAGACATAGGATATTAAAAAGTATTGTAAAGAAAACATAGCATTTAAGAAATACTTTATTTCCTCCCTTACCAATACAAACCAACTTACTATTTACTAAACAGATACTATTAAATAATTTTCATTGAGATTTTAAAAATTCTTACCCAGTGCACACTTCATGGGAAAAGCTACTGAATAGGACAGAGTTTTTGATCAGCAGGATCAATATAATATGCTATAATGCTAAACCTCAAGGATGTCTAAAGACAGACATGAAAACATAATTAGGAGGAATGAAAGTAGACACATTTGAATTTATTTTTGTATAGTTAAGTACTGATTCCATACCATGAGCCCTATTCTATTGATTATTTATTACAAGAGAGCACTGACCTCTCCAACTGTCAAGATGTGCTCATTCTCTGAACAATATTATTTTTAACATTTAAGCAATATAAAAGTTAAACATTACCAGAAAAATACAGCTTTTGTATATTCTTCAACAGCATTAGAATTTTTTTTTTTGATGGATATCAACAAATATGCATGTTTGGCAAGAGCCAAACATTATTACAGCATACTTATATACTTGGCATTCATATTTAAAAATACATGAATTCGATAATATACAATTCTTTGTGAACCAAAATCATGGCAACTAATTGATGGTACTTATAGATGCAATAGGTAATGCAGGCCTTCATGTACAAGGACTCAAAAAGATTACCACTTACCCGTCTACGGCAGAAAGGAATCCCTTGGGCAATGATACTGATGCTAAATATCTTCATCATGGTTTGGTGAGGCAAAGGCTCTTTTGTACTTGGAAGTTCAACAGGAACCAAACCATTATTTAAGGACACTTTCCCTGGCTTTGACATTGTACAATTCTTACTAAATCCAAAATTATTTGCAAGAAAAGGACATCACCAAAAACTCTAATATAAAATTAGTGTCTCGCTTAATGAAGTACTTTAAAATAGAGAGTCAGCTTCCCAAGGCCTGCTTTGCCTTTGTCCCAATCTTCTCAATCACTCCTACAAGTGTCTTCATCCGTCTGCTGCTTACTGAAGTGCAAGCTATGCTAGCATAGACTGGAATTATAAATGACTATGCCGACAGACTGTCCCTGCCAATCAAACAGCTACCGACCCACCCATGCAGTATCACTAACATATACACTGTTGAAATAGGTGGCATTAAAAAAATTTGCTAAGAACTAAAATAGTCAAGTTTCAAAGCCCAAGTCAAAACTTAAGTGTTGGTCTTCACTGAATTGTTTTAAGTGGGAAATAGATATCTAATAAATTCAGTTGCAACTGTTTATGATTATTCATGGAAAGTATGGGGGAAATTTAAACTACTAACATTTGAAACAGGGTATATGAAATATTTTATATAGTTGCAGATATATAAAGCCTTTAGTGTCTTGCTTATGTTCTCTATGACCAAGATACTGTACAGTCAGAATTATGTAGAATTTGACCTCCCCTCCTAACTACAAAACAGTAACAGTGGCAGCTATTTGGATAAACAAGTACTGAGTGAAGAAATGACTCCTGTGTTGGGGAGACACCGAATAACTAAAAACCTAATTATTTCAATAGAATTACTCAAACTACAACTAAATCCAGACTCATCCCTTATGTTGTACACAATGACATTCAGAGATGAGAGCATAAAGAGTTTTTTCCTTGAGTGCTGAAATAATTGTACTTGAATGATTCATAATATGACACAATTAGATTAGACCTCATGAATCCCTCACCACCCCCATGGCTAGGTGAAATGGCTCTAGGTTTATGGTAAGTATTTTACTCCTCCATGTTATCATGATGAAATTAGTTGCATGCCGCCTTACGTTCAGTTATGCTTAAATTGTTATGGCAAAACAATGCCAAAGGGAAAATTGGGTTCTATCATGTATTAGATTTATAGCAATATATGGTTCTTGCAATACATAGGGTTTTTAAAAACTTGAATAAAATAGTATGCATTATATATAGGGGAGATGAGCTAGTTGGAACTCTCACCGCCACCGCCACCGCCACCGCCACCGCCACCGCCACCGCCACCGCCACCGCCACCCATGATTACTAAAAGAAAGCTGTAGCCACATGGGAAGGCCAGATGGAATGAGAAATCTGCCAACCATGGGACTTGAGAAGACAGTATTCATGAGCAAGGCTTTAAGACATCATAGAATTAAAAGTGAGAGAGAACTGTCTGAAGAATATAGCTTGCTGGTCCTCTTTCCGTCTGCTCTTGTATACTGGTAGAGAGCCGGAGGTACAGGCATCATACTGTTGACCTTACAGGCATGATTAAAGCCTTCTCTAAACCAAATAATTATTAACATCTTTAAACAGGCATACAATGACACTAATCTCAGTTTTTGCTTGCTAATGAAGGTTTGGCTCAAAATGCACTGACAGACAACAGTTTGGAAAGAAGGTTTAAAAAGATACAGAAAAATAATGGCATATGTAATTTCTCCATTAAACAGATTGCCAACCATTTATCTGAACTGTATATTAATTGTGTTGATACAGGACTGAAGACTCGTTGCTGAAATCTCTCTATCAATTCAAATAGTTTGCTGCTTGCTTCCTGTGGAGATTTTCAATGGTATTTACTATGAAAAAGTTCCTAGGATTTAAAAAACGTTAGCAAAGTTTTTTAAAGGATTTACCATCTCTGTTTCAATTTATCTTTGTAATACAGTAATGCTAGAAAATTACTTCTCAAAATATAAGACAAGCTTCTTAATACTGCATTTTTATAAGGTGCATTTCACTCTCTGCCACCTACTAAACCAAATTTACAAAATAGCTCACAACCATTCCATCAAACACCTATAAAACGGTTAAACTCCTGCGCAGGTCATTTCTTAGGGAGGGATTTAAACCCTTTGCTCCATTCACAGCTATAGGCTGAACCTAGCACAGACTTGTTATATGTACTGAGACTGAAGAATTCAGTGGCAATCTGTCCCCAAAAAAGGTAGAGGAAGGGTCTAATTTCAAAATTTTTATCCCATTTCTTTGATAAGTTTACTGATGAGCTTCCACTTTTCATTTTACAAGTACAGTAGAACCCCGTATAACAAATGCATCATGCAGTGAAAAAAATCTTACAAAAAAGGAATTTTTTTTTTGGGGGGGGGGGAGAACGGTGCATCGTACAACGAAAATCGTATAACAAAACTTTTCATTGTACGATGCACCCCATAGAGATTTTTGTTGTACAAATTTTCCCATAGGGATTTTCATTGTACGATGCATGCATCGTATAATGAAGAAATCGTATAACGAAGTGCCTAGTGGAACCAATTATTTTCATTATATGGGGTTCTACTGTATAGCAACCCACGAGATAATTTACTTTGGGGAGAATAATGGGGTTTTTTACTTTTAAAAACATTTCTCCTTAATTTATTTACTCCCTTTTCTGCCATTTTAGTTTACTGTGATACCAAGGAAAAGAAGCCATGAAATACCAAAGATTCTAGATGTCCATGTACTGAGGAGTATCAAGAACTCATGCAACTCCCACATCATTGCCCATACTTGGGAACAGAAAAATTAAAGTAACAAAGAAATGTTACTTTTTAGAATAAATCTATCATGTACCTTCTACTATACATATATGTGGATAAATACAGACATCCATGCATGCAAAGAACAGGTACCATTATGCTCCAAAAATTAACAAGATACTGAGTGAATAAATTCCATACACAAGAAGTCAGTAGATATATTCCCTCCAAATCGTAATTTCTAGTTTATTTCTTACTTGTTTTTAAAATTCACATTTTAAAAACATATGCATACATTCCTACATTAAATATTTAATAAAGTATTTCAGATATGTACCACACACAGCTGCATCATCTTGCTATCCTCAAAATATTCTAGAAATGTCAGCCCAATCCTTACAGACTATAACATGATTTATCTGATGATTAAATTTAACTCATTGTTAATATCATGATAGTACCAGCTGTTAAAACAACTATTACAGCTGCTCTTAAAGAATTTGGTTTGTGACTGCATATTTTAGTATAATTTCTCCCCCAAAGGTATACTAGGGATGACATAGAAAACACGATCTTTTTATCATCTTCACATGAAGGAAAAAAAAAAGTTATTTGTGCGGTACTTTGATACAGCTTTGCAGCCTTATTTTCTCATCTTATCACATTGTTAACAAGCAGGGCTCAAGATACAGATGTCTAGGGCCACTTCCCTCATTAACCTATTGCTTTGCTGCAACATGGATTTGAATCCAAGGAAAATATTCCAAGCACAATGTCCATGGACCATAAGAATAAGTATTTCATATATTACCTATTAAAAATCTTATTTAAAATATTTATGCCATCTCTAAAATGTAACCCCTGTAAAGGTGCACCTTAAAATATCTGTACAAATTTGTAGGTAACATAGAAAGGCTAATAACATACAGGAACAAATATATAGTACAACTGATTGTATGTCTATGTTGTCCACTTGCCAAAAGGATTTTCTGGAATACTTTAAAAAGAAAGGACTGGACCCTCTTCAACCTGCCTACTCATTTTGTGAAAAACAGTACAGTGGAACCTTGGTTTGTGAATGGTTTGGTTAATGTAATACAGTATTCGGTCTGTGAAAGGAAATCCAGAGAAAATAGTGGCTTTGTTGACGGATTTCTTTTGCAGTATGAAGCTCATGTGGGGTTTTCAGACAGCTTCAAACACTCTTCCAACTTTTCCCACGGCGGCAGGAGGGTTTCCGGAACATTTCTGCTCCGTTTTTGGAATTTTTTGTCGCATTTTGGCACCAACAGAAGCTCTCCCCACCACCAGGAAGTGCTGAAAATCCCCCCTTCTCAGCAACAGCTGATAGTCGGGGAATAGTCCAGCAATGACCAGTGGTGGCCACTAGAGGGTACTGTCGGAAATGTGCCGAATATGCATTGAAAACCTTCCAGAGGTCAGAAAAAAAGTGTGTTTGTGTGGGGGGAGTCTTTTACCTTTTCAAATCTCTTTCTAAAGTCCACTTTGGAATTTTTTGCCATGTTTTTGCCACTTTTATATATATATATATATTTTCTGTTCTCTGGAATGGAGTACAGTGATACCTCATACAATGTCTAAACTTGGTTCCACAAGTTTGGACTTTATAAGAAATTGGACTTTGTATGAGGCATGCAAAATCCTAGCCGCGATGCCTCATACAACGTCCAAATCCTTGCTGCGATGCCTCGTACAACGTCGTTTCCATAGAGATACATTGTACTGTAACAGCACAGACTTCAGGGCAAAGTCAAGGAAACAGACAGGAAACTGACAGAACTTTAAGAAATCATTGTCTAAAGGCTGAATACATTACAAAAACATATCAAACAAGCCTGATTGTCCAAGAACCTGAAGAATGCTGCAAAAATCCCAGGAATGCTTCTAAAAATTCTGATGAAAAATTCAAAAAAATCCAAAATCACGCTCAAAACCACTCCTAAACACTCTTCGCCTCATGCAAAACCCACAAGAGCAATGCACACATGTGTCCTGCCTTTTATACTGCCCAGGCACAATACAACCTGGGAAAAACTGAATGCCTCATACAAAGTTGAGGGACTTTGTATGAGGTAACTTTTTTCAAGAAATTAGGCGATGTTGTATGAATTCGATGTTGTATGAAGCAGACTCTGTATGAGGTATTACTGTATTTGGTTGTCAATGTATTCCTATGGGAAACTGCACTTAGGTTAAAGGAATTTTTGTAGTACAAAGAATCCCGTGAAATGGATTAATTCCGTTAACCGAGGTACCACTGTATACTTAATGGATAACATGCTTGGTACTAATGCTTGCATGCATGAATGAATGTTAGCTGTGCCACAAATAAGAACATCATCACTATGCAATAAACAAACTTTAAAATTAGGTTCACCTATTTCATAGGAACAGCTTTCAAGTAATCATAAGAATACATATGGCATATTAGACATTTTTGATATATACACATACAATGTGGCAAATGGAAAACAATCCAATTGTTACCCGACACAGTAGTCACAGGCTAAGCTCAATAATCCTGTTCAGCTGGCAAGCAGCATGCTGAAAAGGAGTATGGATTTATTAATAAAGGTCAAGATATGTGAAGTAAAGAATGCTTGAGGTGCCGGCGACGGGAGGGCAGGTTGTCTGAGACAGTCTAAAACTCCTGAGCTATCTATTCTTACATACCAAAGTTATCTAGACAGGTCTAGGAAACATCGTTATGTAAATCGAACTACTCAAGATTTAACAGTTCATGCTAAAGGGATTCAACATATGGTACCACTTGGAAAAGCAGTTTCTGTATGATCCTGATCAAAGTGGCACTGAGTGTCCCAAAGCACCACATGTAGTCAAACTGGTATCTCAATTCATTAGGTTCATATAATGAGTAAAGTTTGTTTAGAAGATGCTAAAATAAAAAAATTAATGTTTAAATTTTATCAGGATCTTGGACAATTCAGGCCTCACCTCTCCTTAAGGCAAGAAAATCTGGAATTATTTTCCCAATCCTGCATCAAGGAGAAATGGGAACTACCTGTCCTACATAACTCACAGAAGATATCCCAAAGCAGGTTGAGAGTCAGCTCACTCTTAAGAGTCAGAAATCAGCTTTACTCAAAAATGCAGAAACATCCTTCCATATCCAATTTTTAAAAAGCACCACGCTGTCACTGCAAAAATTAAGAACTGTGTTGAAAGAGAGGCCCCCAACTCAGACCATTCTAATCAATACAACCACCAGTTTTTAGGGTCGGGTCTCCTTAGAGCAGGGGTGGCCAACCTTGGTGCTCCAGCTGTTCTTGGACTTCAATTACCAGAAGCCCAAGTCAAGGCTTCTGGGAAATGAAGTTCAACAACAGCTGGAGCACCAAGTTTGGCCATCCCTGTCTTAGAATATGCTGCTAGAGGTTTAAAGGAACAAATCATCAGTGTTAAGAGCCAGTTTAGGTCCAACAATGGGAAATTCATGGATGATTAAAAGAAAATGTAGAATTATTGTCCCTTTATAAGCCTGTATACATGGACAGCAGATACTACAACGTAAGTATAACATAGTGTAAAACTGCAATATACCTCTTCAGTTCACTGTTGCTCAACAATATATTAAGCTCAGCCTGCAAAAAAAAATCCTAAATGCCCTAAAATGCCCTTGTTTTTATGCCCATCTAGTGCACATTTTACACAAGCCCTTTGCTTGTCATAGTGTAGACTTGTTAATTAAATCTCTTCTTAAGCTCAACAGGACTGCTAAAAACTCTTGTGAACTCATTTGCCTTTGAGCAGGGATGAACTAAGTGTAGCCTTGATACCCAAACCCATTTTCTTTAGATACCCAAGTTCTGACCACAGAACACTGAGTTTAAAAAAGAAATCAACCCCGAAACCTGAATCTTCCGTGACTTCATGGTTATATGTTTGTAACCTTAATTTAAAAAATAAAATCCCACAGAAGTACATGCAATATAGTCATTTGGTAAAGCAAAGACCATTCCTATATAACTAAAGTGCCAACCTGTGTAATGGCACTGTCATTTTTAATCTTCACAAAGTCACATACAAAAAGCTGACTGTTTCTTGTCCCCAGAAATAAACAAAATGTATCCAAACATTTTTATTGCAATTAATAATTCAACTACTGAATTAATTTCAAGAAAATCAAGTATCCCTAGAAATTGTGTCCATTCATTAAAGATAGTTTTAGGGGAAATGTATTTAATTTTGAACTATTACTCAATTATTTTAATATATTTACATCATTGCTATCAAGCACAGAAAGGCATGGTCATACTTTACTGATAAAATACTGCTATATTTTATACTGCTATTCACTGCTGTGAAAGTGGCTTCACAAATATCTGCCAAGAAAACCAGAAACAGTATATAACTTTGTATTGAAGCATAACTGCACCCTCTAGTGATCAGATAGCTAAACACCAATTTTTATTAAAATGAGAAAATATTTATAGATAAGCAATACCGGTGGCTTAGTGGTTAAGATGCTGAACTTCACGAATGGAAGGTCAGCAGGTCGGCAGTTCGAGACCCGAGTACTGCATGACAGAGTGAGCTCCTGTTGTCTGTCCCAGCTCCTGCCAACCTAGCAGTTCGAAAGCAAGACATCAAGTAGATAAATAGGTACTACTTCAGTGGGAAGAAAAACAGCATTCCATGCAAAGAATTTCAATGTGTAAGAAAGGGGAATGTGACAGACCTGCCCCTCTCTTCTTCACCTGGAGATGAGAGTTTGAGGATGAAAGCTTCTGTAATCTATGCAGTTAGTTCACACATCTGAAGACACTAAAACAAAACTAAATTGGGTTTCTGATCACATGGACAACCTCCACATGTACCAGAAACTTTTCACTTATATTCTGCTGCTCCAGGAGAGTTTGGTTAACACATCCACACTCCTGACACATTCAGATGAACGCCTTTTTAAATGTCTTTACAAAATCTGCATAGCTTCTACATAATAAACACACTGTCTACATTATTTTGAACTTACTTGCAAGTGCTATTATGTTTATCAAACAATGTGTTTATACACATTAGCCAACTTATAACTTCTGAGTGTTTTACAGGAGACTGTTATTTTTCATCAACATTTTTAGATACCAATGGTACGGGTTTTCCCTCAAAAAATATTTGGTTAACTCAACTACTTCAAGCTAATTCTTTTTTTAAAAAAAATCCTCTGCATAAAATAAGGCTTTCATTTCACCTGCTCTAAAGAAAGAATTTAGCAAAAGATTCTGAATTATTTCCTAGCACAAATACAAGGTAAGAGCACACAAGAAATATAGCAGTACAGTACTGCTTTGTTTCATAATAGAGGTTATAATTATTCTTTCGCAGTAGTAAATTTTGTGTCAGAGATTACTCTGGGCTGAAAGGATTTTTGCTGGAGAGACTCCACTCAGGGGAGACCCAAATGAGGCTCCTTTCATGTCCCCAAGTGCAGCCCTTGGGTATCGAAACCCGACCTTCCAGTCCCCTGCTCAGCATCTTAACCACTAAGGAGGAGCTGCTTCTTTCACAATAAAGAAAGAAAGAAGGAAGAGATACAAAGACTTTAAATCAATAGATTCATTGTCATCCTTTAAATATGTATTCTCATTTATGTAAGGAATTTAAGTTACTATTCTATACCCCTTCAGAGCTTTGTTTTAAAATATCTTAATACTACTCACCTTTGACTTTATGTAGAATGGAGATGACTGCTGATGTCTCGCTAAATCCATGATACTATTTGTATTGGTGACACTATTACTATTAGCTTGTTCATCATCTCTACTGCTTTCATCAGACTGATCAAAATCATCGCTGTCCTGGTCCATTTCTTCCTCTTCCTCCATCTCTTCCTCCTCCTCGTGTTCACCAGCATAGTCATCTTCCTCCTCCTCTTCCTGGTTGCCAGAATATTCTTCGTCCGCTGCAATAAATCTGTTATTGTTTTCTTCTAATTGTTCTTGCTGAGATTCGTTCCTGTGACAAAGTCCAGGATCTCCTCCACCTACTTCTCCATTCCTTGCAACATGTACCTCCTCTTGTTGTCTTAATTGTTGTTGTTGCTGCTGCTCCTCCTCTACAACTCGATTCATCTGCTCTTCATCCCCTTGACTTGAGGAAGCATTACCTCGAAAAGACCCACCAGTTCGTCGTCTCTTACTGCCAGCAGACAGCAGTTCCTGATTCATTTCCAAAAGCCAGCTTGCTACTTCTTGGACCTTGGCTAAACTATCTGAAGATGCAAATATTTTCACATTCTGAGAAAAGAAAAGAAAGTAGAGAACTGTTACAAGGATTATAAACTTCCAAGTGTCTTTCTAAGTCAAAAGAACTCTATATCCAGCATAGAGTTTTTATTTTAAACTTGGAGCTGAAGTATGACTGTCCTAATATCAGTTTCGTTCCTCTGTGCATTTTAATGTGTAATTATTTTTATAACTATAAATCAAATCTGTAGGGTTAAAGTAGAAAGCAAAATACAAATACTAAATTCTAAGTGCAGCTCACTAACTTAATATGTTGTAGTCTATAAAATTTAACCTGGGCACTACTGGCCATCCCAACTGTCTCGGTCATGGTAGAAGTAATACAGAAAATGGAAGTGCTTATATCTGTACATTCACCACTGGTGAAAGAGATTGTGTACAGTTTGCACACCATTGTCATACCGGTACTAACAAATTCGCTCACCAATATGCACAAAAGCTTCACTTATGATGGTCTAAAAACTTGGGAAAGATCTTTAACAGTCAACAAAAGCTCATTGACTATGTTGGACACAAGTGGAACACAAAATAACTTTTAAAATTTCATTGACATGTTAGGGTTGTCTATAAGACTTGAAACTGTTAAAACAGTACATGTTATCACTCAATACAGAGAAACAAACTGTCTTGCATAAACAGGCTCTTCCTCTAACTTAGTAGTACAACAAAAAACTACTGTGGGACCAGAAGCAAAGTGTCTGTATCACTTTGTTTGAGAACAATTCTGTTACCCTGAGTATATGTCATTTAAAATATGTGCAGCAGTATCAGCTCCAAAATTGTAGCTTTGTTGAGTCTATGACCAAAAACACAGAGCTGAACTACATGAAGAAACATGCATCATTTTCATTTTCCAAAGCCTTGACTGCTGATCAGTTTTCCTTTCACACTACTGACATCAGAACAGTAGGTACACGGAAGTAGGATGAGAAATGCAACTCTGATTAGCACAACAAGACGGACCTGTACATACAGTTGCCCGCTCAGAGCCAATGTCTGTCAAGCAAGCAATACTTCAGACTACACTTTGTAACGGCCTTAGTAAAAATCCAAAATTCTTTACAAATACACTAAAAATCTCCTTTCAAAAGTCTGTATAATGGACAGTAGTTTTAAAGAAAGGGAAACTTACCAAATCTTTTCTTAAAACCATTATAAATCATAAAATTATTCTTCCACATAATGTACAACTATAATCTATTCTCTACAAATCTTTTTGGCCAAAATTGATGATAACAGAATTACATACAAACAAAAATCTCCCAGTTATTCAAAAAAAGGAAATTTAGACCACAGATCCTCTTCCCCCTTATTCAAAATATGAGCACACTGATGCAACCTTCTTGTACCTTAACTTCCATGCAACATGGGAACTCTACTCTTTCACCCCTTAAGGAGGGGAGAGCCCCTCTATTTATCTAGGAGTATTCAATGAGTAAAAAAAATCTTGCAGAGACAGTCATTTTCATCATAAGTGAAATGACATTTCCACAGTGGCGGACCACCACTATACAGATTCCTCATGCGACTCCTTGTTATATGCAAGTCAGCTGGCTGCATGCACAATCCAGAATGCAAGTGGAGATTAAACAGCCATCTGACTCATGCACAACAAAAAAGTGCATAAGGAATCACAGCAGGAACTCTATTTAATAACAATCTCTGCTACAGACATTAATTCTCAATGTCACCCTAAATAATACAAGAGGATTTAGGTCAATGAGACTTCCTTACCTTAAAGACAAATGTACTGATTGCATTGGACTAGTCTTTCCTTCTTTATTTGTATTACAGAGCTGCATACTTTAAAGTTATGGATGTACAGGTGAAACTCGGAAAATTAGAATATCATGCAAATGTCCATTCATTTCACTTAAAAGGTGAAATAAATATATGAGATAGACTCACTACATGCAAAGCGAGAGATGTCATGCCTTAATTTGATATGATTGTGACAATCGCATCCTACATGAGATTATGTGATGATTATGGGGTACATGAGATTGGGGGTTCGGGTTTTCATAAACTGTAAGCCATAAGCATCAATATTATAACAAAGTAAGGCTTGAACTATCTCACTTTGCATGTAATGAGTCTATCTCATATATTTGTTTCACCTTTTAAGTTGCATTACTGAACTGAATGAACATTTGAATGATATTCTAATTTTCCGAGTTTCACCTGTGCTGTATATGAAATTTATATATAACATTCAAAACAAATTAAAATTTTAATAAAGACTATTTTTTGCCAGAAGTGGGCTACTTTGATAGCTTAGCTTGCTGTTTACTAGATCTCCTTTTATGCATGTGGTAGGACATAAAAACTATATGGATTGATTGAATTTCTCCATATTTACTGGATAATTCTTTTATCATCCTGCTTTGTTTTGAAGTCTATTAAGTGACTTCCAGATTGCCCAGCCAGAATCTTGTCCTGGTGATAGACAAGTAAATGAAACTACTGTACTAAAGATTATACAGTTATAGACAGGGCTTTGCTGGAAAGCTGCTGTTTGTATGTTGACACCATCAAAGCCTGTGTTTCATGCCATCTCTTCTACACCACTAGTAATCTGCTACAGAAGGAACAGGGAAATTAATGAGACTACTTATATTAGATGTTAGGTTATGAGACAGATGCATCAATCTTTGCACATTTTGAGTGAGAGAAAATGATCTGTAATATAAATTCTTTTACTAGTTGGTTTACAGCAATTGTGGGAAGCATGCAGTTTTCAGAAGTAGTAGTTTGCCAAAGAAAGCACAGTTCTCCACTCTACATTTCCACAAGGACATGGAACTGTCTCATCACCCACATCAATTACAGCTATCGTATAATCCAGGAGATCTCAACCTTTTAAAGCTGGGGGCCGGGTCATGCTCCCTCAGATAGCTTCAGGGGCCAGATGGCCATTTTGCCCTTCCTCCAACACACGACACTTCCTGGTGTAGTGAAGGTGGTGGTGGGGCAACATGAAATTGTACCGCAGGCCACATCCGAACCCCGGGCCACAGGTTGAGAATCCCTGATATAATGCATGGGTATACTAATATTTTGAATATCATTTCAAACAAATTCATACAAGACCTCTGAACTTTGGCTAATCCGTTGTTTTTTTTTAACAAACATATCTTCTCACTGGGAAAACTACTTTCAACTACTTGAATTATTCCACTCAAAATTTAATAATTATACTTTAGTATAAAGAAATACAATCCTCCTTATAAAACTAAGGAGAGGCATTCATATTTTTCAGAAGTATGTTGTTTTAGTTTTGTTTATATCTTCATGGGTTTAATAATTAGCTACGTTTTTGCATTTCTATGTTCCTTCTCTCCATTTTTTAGTATTAGATTAATTAAGAGCAGCTGAAGCTTATGTATTTTATGAATTTAGGACTGATCCTAATAAAAGTACTGCCCCACCTGCACATTTTGGATATTATTCCTATGGATCAAGATAAATTACTTATATACCACCCCATAGCACTTAGTGCGCTTTTTGGCCTGTTGACACAGTATTTAGCATTCTTTCCTCAGTGATACAAAAGAACGTGTACTCTTCTTCTTGCAAATGTTGCACACAGTTACTGCTGTTCAGTTCAGGGATAATACCTACACTCTCATCACATACTAGTAAGCTGATTTTTCAGAAGTACAGTATTGTTATATATAGTTGAGCTAAAAGCAAAAGATGAGGAGTTTTGTGGATAACACTCCACCAGAGGGCAGCAGGCAAAAAGAGTTTAGCATTACCAAAAGTTTAACTAACAAGACAATATTTATCTATTGTATTTCTATACTGCCCATTTGGGTGGTATCCCACAATATCTATCAGCAGAAGAAAAAACATAATAGCCCCTGACTTTTTCATGCTTTAGAACAGATTTTTTTTAAATTATGACGGTATCAGCATACAAAACCCCTTCAAACACTACATTAATATAGGTTACTCAATTATTGCACTGCATCTTTTAATCTAGCCAATAAAATTAAAGGTAGCTGCAGATTAGCTTGTTATGGAATGGGAGAACAGGTATATGAAAACTAGTACAGTAGAACCCCGTATATCAAATGCATCATACAGCGAAAAAACCGTGCAACGAAGGAAATTTGGGTAGGGGAATGGTGCATCATACACTGAAAATGTTCATTGTATGATGCAATGCATCCCTATGGGAATTGTACAATGAAAAAGTTTTCATTGTACGATGCATCCCATAGAGATTTTCATTGTACGATTTTTCCCATAGGGATTTTCACTGTACGATACATGCATCGTATAACAAAAAAATCGTATAACAAAGTGCCTAATGGAATCAATTATTTTTCTTACATGGGGTTCTACTTTACTACAGTTCACTCTTACTAACCTGCTATGTTATTATCAAAAAGGTAAAAAGATGGTTTTGTTGTTGTTCCTGCATGCCATCAAGCTGTCTCTGACCTATAACGATCCTATTAATTAGATATCTTCAAAATATCCTGTCTATAAAAGCCCTATTTAGCTCTTACAAACTCAATCTCTGGCTTCCTTTAGGGAGTCTATCTGTATTTCTCATTTCTTGCTGCTTACCACCTTTCCCAGCATTACTGCCTCTTCCATGGAATCATGTCTTCCCATTATGTGCACAAAGTAGGAAGGACTATTATATCTTTTTACTAGCAGATTTTGCCCGGCGGTGCCGGGCATTTTAAAAATGTGTTGGATAGTTAAGGGTTTTGTTTGTTTTCCTGAACAAATGGTGCTAGGCTGTGTTTAATGGTTTTTAAAGGTTTTGTGATTTTTTGACTTCGAGGCGCTGCGTCCGCCTGTGGCGGACTTGCGCTCTCAGTGTGTTTTTAATTTTTTTTTTGTGCGCCGGCTTCCTCAGTGCCGGGCTCTTTAAATTTGGTTTTGGATAGTCAAGGGTTGTTCTTTTTTTCTTGAACAAATGGTGCTGGGCTGTGTTAAATGGTTTTGAAAAGTTTTGTGTTTTTGTGGCTTCAAGGCGCTGCGTCCGCCTGTGGCGGACTTGCGCTCCCAGTGTTTGTTTGTTTCTTGTTTTTTATTTGTTTTTTATTTTTGATCATGCAATTTTTATTTTTATTTATTTAATTTAGATTTTTTTTAATTTAAAATTTAATTTTGTTGTTTTATTTTTTGGTTTGGTGTTTTGGTTTTTTGGAGTGAAAAGTGATTTATTAAATTTTTTGGTATTTTTTGAGAGTATTGTGTATATTTTTGAATGTTGTGCTAACTTATTTTATGAATTTTTGAATTTTTAATTTATCTTTGCAGTGGCAAAGTTTTTGGATGTCTTTTTTCTTGTGGCCTCTGGGTGGGGGTGGTGAGCTTTGCTTCCTCTCTACCATTCTTCTCTTCTGTCCTCTGGGTGTCGCTTCCGGTGAGTGTTGCTTCCTTTTTTAGCTCACTCGAGTTCCTGTCGCCATGAAGTCAAGATGTCTTTCATGGTAAGCTCTCTGATTTATTTATTTATTTATTGGGGGGTTTGTTTGGGGGGGTTGATTTTTGTTGGGGGGGTCTGTTGTTTTTTCTTGTGTGTGTTTTGTTGATGTGTTTTGTTTATTTTTTAATTTTAGATTTTTGTTTTTGACTGGTTTTGATTGTTTTTGTGCATCCGTTTTTGAGGGGGGGCCTTTCGTTCCCACAGGCCATGCTGGGTGGCCCGTGGGAAGGAAGGGCACTGGCGGCAGGGGTGCCTTTCGTTCCCACGGGCCATGCTGGGTGGCCAGTGGGATGGATGGGCACTGAAGGCGGGGGCCTTTCGTTCCCACGGGCCATGCTGGGTGGCCCGTGGGATGGATGGGCACTGGCGGCGGGGGTGACTTTCGATCCCACGGGCCATGCTGGGTGGCCCGTGGGATGGATGGGCACTTGCGGCGGGGGTGCTTTTCGTTCCCACGGGCAATGTTGGGTGGCCCGTGGGAAGGAAGGGCACTGGCGGCGGGGTGCCTTTTGTTCCCATGGGCCATGCTGGATGGCCCTTGGGAAGGAAGCGCAGTTGCGGGGAGGGTGCCTTTTGTTCCCATGGGCCATGCTGGATGGCCCGTTGGAAGGAAGCGGAGCGGCGGCGGGTTTTTTTCTACTTTTCATTTTTAGCGCGCTGGCTGCCTCAGCGTTCTGCGTGCTAATGGCGCGCAGGACGCTGGGGCTTGTAGTTTTGCCTGCACGTGTTTGGGTACAGCAGCGGTTTTTTTCTTCGGCTTCCTTTTGATTGGCTGCGGCCGGTTTTCGAACGTTCCTTTTGTCCACGTCGCGCAGCCTGATTGGCTGTGGTGCGGTGTGGTGCAAGGAACGTTGGGGCTTGAAGTCCTTTTTTTGTTCGCGACTGGGGGGCCCTGCCCCCTGGTCGAAAATTTCAATCCGACAGTTACCTGCGAACCCAGTTCGGGCGAGTGCAGGAAGGCTCGGACGGGGCTCGTGGGGACCGGTGCAACATCCTTTGTCACATTCCAACGGTTAACGCACCATTTTATAGGTATAGATATTCCCTCCAGAGAAAGTTCAGGTTTGATTTGCTCTAGGAACCACTTGCTAAACCTTTTGGCAGTTAGGGCATCTGTAAAGCTCTCCTCCAGCACAGTGTTTTAAATAAGACAGATAACATCATTTAAATACCTTAGTTTTTTGAAAGTTGTCAAAATATCTTAATATAATCTACATAGGTTTTCCTTTTTCAGTTCCCAATTTTGTTTTTTCAATGAAAGCTTTCTCTGTTTGCATTTCAACCTATTTAGCGTTTCAGACGTGATATCTAACAGCACAAGTCAAGTCACTTCAAGAAACATTCAGCAGAATGGGGAGGCCCAGACAAGTTGCTTCAGTTTGAAATTTTGTTTGTCTGTAATTTTATTACATAAAATTTCATATACTGTAGCCATTTTATTACATAAAATTTCATATAGTCATTTTATTACATAACATTTCATATAGTCATTTTCCCCTGTACAATCATACAGCACTTCGTAGTATGGCAGAACATTTTCCCTGATTCCTCCCCCTTTCCCCACAGCAGCATATCCCATGATGTTCCAAAAGATCTTCTGATGCTCAAAAGCAGCAGCAATCAAATATAAGATGGATCAACTTCATCAAGGAAGTCACAGGCTTGTTTACAAGATATGAGTACGGCTATTGAAGACAGGACACTTTGGAAATTGAGCATTCATGGGGTTGCCATAAGTCAGAGGTGACTTGTCAACCATATAAAAATAACAGCAAATATAAAAATATTTGCTGTTGATGATGCCAATCACCAAATCCTAAATTGTCAAATATTCGAACCTTGCATTATAAGATGCATAAACAGCAACATTCCAAATGTTCAATTCCAAGCAGAATGATTGTTCCAGATAACGATCTTGAAGTATTAAATATTTTAAAATACAGTACAAAAATGCTTTGCCTTAACCAATTTTATTAAAACAAGCCACAGATCCTCAGTTTTGACTAAAATAGGGAACTGTGGTTAGTTCAAAGAGCAAAGTGGAAACAATGACTCTCCTTATGTTTGTACAACGGAAAAGGCCCTGAAATTTGTGCAAGTTTGATCAAATATAGACTTGGAAGGTACAGCTCAACTAGGATATACAGGTGAAACTTTGAAAATTAGAATATCATGCAAATGTCCATTCATTTCACTTAAAAGGTGAAACAAATACATGAGATAGACTCACTACATGCAAAGCGAGAGATGTCATGCCTCAAATTGTTATAATTGTGATGACCATGGTGTTCTGCGTTCATGAGGCTATGTGATGATTATGGGGTACATGAGATTCGGTGGTTGGGGTTTTCATAAGGTGTAAGCCATAGACATCAATATTATAACAAAGTAAGACTTGAACTATCTCGCTTTGCATGTAATGAGTCTATCTCATATATTTGTTTCACCTTTTAAGTTGCATTACTGAACAGAATGAACATTTGCACAATATTCTAATTTTCTGAGTTTCACCTGTAGTCTGAATCAGACATGAAAAATGACTCAGCGATCTTAGTTTGAAATAGATTTTTAAACATCTTTTGTGTAGTTATCCATTAATAAATCTATTTTTAAAGACCACTTCCAAGGAGGGAAAGAAATTACAAGTCCAGAACCTCCCTTGTTTTGATCCACTAGCTTCCCCAATCATTCAGAAAACTTAAACATCAAGAGGACCAAGACACTCAAAGTACACAAATTTTAGAGTTATACTCATATAATAGAGAGGCTGTGACACACTTACACTACATAGTTTCATTTCACTCAACTCTCATACATCTGATGAAGCAAGCAGATTAATCCATATAAAGGTTAGTCTTTTAGGTGTCACCCTGTTTTTGTAATTTGTTTCGTTTTATTTTGTTTTTGTTTGACTATACTGTAAACATAATGAATTTATTACTTCTGCTTCCATTACAGAAGGACTTGTTTCATCAAACCTCATTCCCAACACCCAATCTCAAGATGCCTATGACTGACTACTTCTGACTGAATGCTGCTGATCCATCAAAACTATTTTCCTAGTGTGGCATCAACCCTGATAAAATTCAATAGACACTTAACTGGTAGGTCCTAAGAGTAAACCTAGTGAGTTTTCTGAACCTTAGACCAATGTGGGGAAGAAAATCTAAGGAGTAAAGATCTTTCAGCCTTTTAGACTTATAGTAGGACAACCTTTCAGTGGGTCTTAATTCAGAGGAATACTGTCGTGTCCTCAGAAACCTCCAACTATCAGGGGAAATACTAAGGGAAATTTACTATGCAATCGTAAAGTAACCCTTTGAGCAATATCTTGACCCACCTGCCCATGATACAGATTCTCCATCCAAAGAAAATTCTCTTTAAATATCTGGAATCACAGGACATCTAAATGATGACAGTATTAAATCCCCATTAATGATCAAAGCTGTTAAAAGGATTTCAACACTAAAGGCTCCATGAGTGCAAAATAGAATTGGAAATCTTCAGATCCATCCTTAAAACAGCATCAACATTGACCATAGAGGTTAATGCAGGTTTCTACAATTCCTAGGAATTTAATCCTGCCTTCTTTCTGCCCATGTTTTGGCTTATCTTTGATTACTGTAGAGCTAACAAGTGTTATTCAGCACGCATAAAACGATGAACAGGGCAGTGCCTTATTCATTTTGTTTAAACTCTTCTCAAAGAATAAGAACAATTTGACTTAAGGTGTGATTGGTCCATTCTCAGATGCACTATTTTCAAGCAATCCCAAACCAGCTGAGGATTGGTAAAATTCTATTCTGATCTATTTATTTCTGTTACCTCTTAGTGAAGGAAGCCAGTTACTGTTTGTCCTATGTCAGTGCTTTTAGGGAAGAATATAATTTCAGAACACAAATTCCCTCCAGATGTTCTAGACCAGGGGTCAGCAAACTTGGCTCTCCAGTTGTTCTTGGATTTCAATTACCAGAAGTCCAAGTCAGTACACCTGTTGATCAGGGCTTCTAGGAACTGAAGTCCAAGAATATCTGAAGAGCCAAGTTTGCTAACCCCTGTTCTAGACTACATAAACTCCAGGTAACATATTCAATTGTTAGGCACTATGGGAGTTTACAGTTCAAATCCAGGTTGGGGAAAACTAAAGTAGACACTTATTTCCTTGCTCTAGATCACCCAGCTGCTTATGAACCTGGCATGCAAGCAAAAAGGAAAGAAATTATATTCTTCAGAAGACACCCAGAGGGACTTCAATTCCCAGAAATCTAAGTCCATTGGCACATAGCAGACTATGCATTAAGGCAAGGATGAGAGACTTATTGATTGACACATCTGATATTGAAATTGTTTATACTGAGATTCCTTGATGAAAGGGTATTATCCCTGAAAAGCTTATTGGCTACCGGAAAAGCTTTGGAAATTTATTCTCAGAATCGAATTGTTGTTCACAAATATATCACTTCATATACTCAAGCGTTGGACTTGATTTTTTATTTTTATTGTTGTCAGTTATGGATATATAACAGTATTAGCTTTGCCTATTGGCCACGAATGGATTTTCCCTTTCTCTATATTGTTTCCACAATGACATGACATTCTGACTTATGTATTGTTGTTATATGCTACTGTATTCTATTATATTTTGTACTCTATTATTTTACTCAAGTGGCAGAAGACGGTCCTGCCTTGAGGCTGAGGATGCCTGCCACCACCACCCGGACCTTGTTTTTGTGAATTTTTCGATGTGGTTGTGACCTTGTCATTATATTATTGTATTGTGTTGTATCATTGTATATTATTATGTGTTGTTTTTTTAGATTGAATTTTGTATATTGTATTTTTGTGTATTTACTTTTTATACTGTTAATTTATGATGTGATTTTTGTGAGCCGCCCTGAGTCGGTCGGCGTATGCTGAGACACAAATGAGAATACTGTAGTTTAAAGCTGTAAGGTCAATTGTTACTATAGGGTTACATAGGAAAATGTACCATTACATAAGAAAATGTACCAAAACTATACTGATTTTGTAGCATGATACTTATTTTTATTTATTTTATTTATTTGTAAGATTTCTATCCCACCTCCCTCAACACAACGTGTGACTCGAGGCGGCAATACAAATGAGTTCGAAGGTCGGAGCCCAAGGCTCAACGACCTTACTCCCCTGAATTGCCAGTAACAAGCATGCAGCAATCTGAACTTCTGACCCACCATGCATCATTCAACTAACATACAAGATAACAGGTTCTGAGATGAAAGAGCTTGCTTTCAACCCACCACATCCAGCCATTTGGTTCATGCATCAATTTACAAAACCAAACTGTTCCCTAGACAATATTTTCTATGAGAAGGGATTGCAATAAATAATACTGATTCTGGCTGAAATGCAATATAAAAAATTCTCCTTCCTTACTTCTCTACTGCAATACTCTATTCACTGAATAGGATGGAGGAAAAGAATTTCTGCAAGTTAAACAAATGGTGGACACAGTAAGATCAAACAGACTGACTTCAAAGGATGCTATAATTGTTGTTCAGTCGCACAGTCGATTCCGACCCTTTGCGACCCTATGGACCATCGTTCTCCAGGCACCTCTGTCCTCCACCATCCCCCTCAGTCCTCCCAGTTCTGTGCCCATTGTGTCTACAATACCATCTATCCATCTCATCCTTGGCCTCCCCCTTCTTCTTTTGCCCTCCACCTTTCCCAACATCACGGCCTTCTCAAGTGAATCCTCCCTTCTCATTTGATGCCCAAAGTACTTTAGCCTCATCTTTACTATTTGACCTTCCAATGAGCAGTCAGTGTTGATTTCTTCTAAGATTGACCTATTTGTTCTCCTCGCTGTCCAGGGTACCCTCAAAACTCTCCTCCAGCACCACATTTCAAAGGCATCTATTCTTCTGCGTTCAGCTTTCCTAATTGTCCAGCTCTCACATCCGTACATTACCACTGGGAATACCATTGCTTTGACTATTCTAATTTTTGTTTTCAAGGTGATGTCTCTGCTTTTCACCATGTTCCCCAGGTTTTTCATGGCTTGTCTCCCAAGAATCAGTCACCTTTTTATTTCATGGCTGCAATCTCCATCTGCAGTGATCTTAGATCCTAAGAATGTAAAATCTGTCACTGCTTCTACTTCTTCCCCATCTATTCTCCAGGAACTGATCGGGCCTGTTGCCATTATCTTGGTTTTCTTGATATTGAGTCTCAAGCCAGCTTTTGCACTCTCCTCCTTCAATCCGATCAAGAGATTCTTTAGGTCTTCCTCACTTTCTGCCATTAAGGTGGTGTCGTCTGCATATCTCAGATTGTTGATGTTTCTCCCAGCAATTTTAATCCCATATTGTGATTCCTCCATCCCTGCATTGCGCATTATGTGCTCTGTGTATAAGTTGAATAAGCAGGGTGACAAAATGCAGCCTTGTCTTACTCCTTTTCCTATTCCAAACCACTCTGTCATTCCGTGTTCTGTCCTAACTGTTGCTTCTTGGTTCCTGTACAGATTTCTCAGGAGGCATATGAGGTGCTCTGGTATTCCCATCTCTTTAATCACTTGCCACATCTTGTTGTGGTCCACACAATCAAAGGCCTTAGTGTAATCAATAAAGCAAAAGTAAACTTGTTTCTGGTATTCCTTTGTTTTCTCCATGATCCAGCGTATGTTGGCAATGTGGTCTCTAGTCCCCCTGCCTCTTCAGAAACCAGCCTGCACCTCTGGTAGTTCTCTTTCCACATGCTGCTGAAGTCTATCCTGTATTATCTTGAGCATCACCTTGCTGGCGTGTGGGATGAGCGCAATTGTTCGATAATTTGAGCATTCTTTGGCATTGCCCTTTTTTGGGATTGGAACATATACTGATCTTTTCCAGTCCTGTGGCCACTGTTTTGTTTTCCAAATCTGCTGGCATATTGAATGCAGTAATTTGATGCCATCATCTTTTAAAGCTTTGAAAAATTCAACTGGGATACCATCATCTCCACTAGCTTTGTTGTTTGCAGTGCTCTTTAGGGCCTTTCTGACTTCACTCTCCAGGATATCTGGCTCAGGTTCAAAATCTTCATCATTGTGACTATCAGGAGTGTTGAGTTCCTTTTTGTAGAGTTCCTCTGTGTACTCTTTCCATCTTTTCTTAATTTCTTCTGCATCAGCTAGCTCCTTTCCGTCTTTGTCCCTTATCATGTTCATTTTTGCTTTAAATGTTCCCTTGATTTCCTGGATTTTTTTGAAAAGGTCTCTGGTTCTGCCTCTTTTGTTGTTTTCCTCCATTTCTTTGCACTGTTCTTTTAGGTAGATGGAACACCATCTACTGGTGGCACCACAAACCTGAAAAGCTGGTTGATAACGAGGATAAAATGGTTATGATCTTATGGGACTTTAGGATTAAAACCTATGAGAAGCTCAAGCACAACATTCAAAACATTACAGTAGTTGAGAAAAAAATTGGTTAAGCTGATTAATGTAGTGATCCCAGGTGACGATTTGGCGAAAAAAAGAGGATTGAAAAGATCATGAGATATTAGGATCTGAGAAATGAAGTAAGCATCTCTTGGAGAAAAAAGCAACAGTTATACCAGCAGTGACAGGATCGTTGAATAAACATCTGGGTGTGATTGCCATTGATAAGATCATGATTAAGCAGAGAGTAGCATTACTGGGTGCCAGTTACATTAAAAAACAATATTTCACTGACTCTTAAGTCCAGGGCTAGGGTTAGGGTCCAAAACTCCAGTCTGGAGGAGGAGGAGGAGGAGGAGGAGGAGGAAGAGGAGCAGCAGAAGAGGAAGATGAGGGAAAAGATGCAGCATGGATGAGTACATACAATGGATTCTACATACAGCAGAAGTGATTTAAAAATGGAGGTGGAGATGATTCTAAGGACAGTTGACAGAGCAGGTGGCCTTTTTACCTCTGGCTGGGCCGTTCTCACATAGCATCATCAATTGCCTCGCATAGCAACCTCAATTAACTCATTAGCAGATGTGTAATGTCAGAACATTTATTTTGCAACCTAACAGGACCAAACTACACAACAATCAAACTAACCCCAATCAGAAATCTTCTGTTTTTACTGTTGTAAATAAGCACACAGATGCTATGTTAATACTGGTTTTAAATAGCACATTGATTTGCAAACTCATCTGTTACAGCAACCAGCTGTTGTGTATCTCTTTACCTGATATGTATAAATTGATACCATGAAAACTCACTCTTATATCTGACAAAATGGACTTGATACACAAAAACTAACATTAAAATACGAGAGTTAGTCTTTAAGGTACCACAATGTTTTTGTCTTTTGGTTTGTTTACTCTCAGGATTCTACATACCATACTTCTTCCAATCAATCAGTAAATTAACTCATCCAGACTCATAGCCACTGTTCGATTCAGTAAACCATTCTGCCTACACATATCCAAACTTCTGCAAATATACTTTCCCCAACTCCTTCAAATGAAAGTCACTATACCATATTGTCCAAGTCTTCATACTAAAAGTCCATTCCGTACTTCTCACTGAATCTCAAGCAAACTACTTTCCACATTCTATACAGCAAACCATGACTTTCAACCTTCATAAGTCAATCCAAGCTGTTAAATAAACCTGAAGCTCAAAGCAGAATGTTGACCAAGAGGAAATTGACCAGGAGAAGCCATGTCAGGGGACTGACCAAGGGAGCTATGACCCTTGGTCAGTCCCCTTCCTGAAACACCACAACACCTGTGCGTGTTCCAGAGCCAAGGCTTAAAGATCCAGAGACCCAATATGCCTTGCAACCCTGTTGGGAGCATTAGGCAAGTACAGTAGAACCTCGGATAGCGTCCAAACTCCATTCCACAATTTTGGACTTTATCCAATTTTGGACTTTTTCCGAATCAAATGGGCGATGCATCGGATAACGTCCAAAAATGTACGTTATCTGAAGTTCCTATATCAAATACCTAGGATAACGTCCATTTTTAGCAGTTTTGGACATTATGCAATGCGTTATGTGTGCATGAAAACTGCAACTTTATCCGAATCGGACTTTATCTGAGGTACCACTGTACTTATATCCCAACAGAGAAGATTGAGCACACCAGATGCCAGCCCCCAAATGGAGTAGGACAAGATATAGTAACCTCCACCACTCAAATGCTCCCAAAGCTTTCAGCAGTTCCCTGATGTGCAAGCATATTTTCAAACAGTTACCGATCTTTTCATAGGTGACACTGCTATATTATGATATTAGCAAGAAGTTACTTTTAACTCATCTTCCTATATTGAAGATACAACAGATTAGGACACAGAAAAGTAATGGACATTAGGTTCGAAGATCAGAAAGGAACAGATGAAATTAAAATAAGATGTCAAGGATCTGAGTTAGGATTTGCACCATTTACATGACAATCAAGAATGTCAATATAAGAAATAAGAGACTGATTAACGGATGTTTTTACAAACATAAACTGGAAAAGAGTAACTGATGTACATGGAACACATACCTGTCAAGTATCCCAGAATGTCCAGGAAATCAAGGAGAGATAAGGAAACCTATCTAAATGAACAATGCAAAGAAATAGAGGAAACCAACATAAGGGGCAGGACTAGAGATCTTTTTTTTTAAAAAAATGGGGAAATCAAGGGAATGTTTAAAGCAAAAATGGCCATGATAAGGGACAAAAACAGCAAGATTATGGCAAGAGTACACAGAGGAACTTTACAAAAAGGACCACAAACACCTGATAATCAGCTATGGATATGGAGAAGCAAAAGAAGCAGATTCCCCACTTTTCCACCCCACGTCACTCTTTGTTACACTAGAAAACACAGTGAATATCAGTTCACCAGTAGAGAATTGCCAGTTGGCTGGTTTGGCCATTACTAATTTTCTATATTTCAGATAACTAAAGCATTGTTTATTTTGCCTTAAAACACTGGATTATGTCAAAAATCCATTCTTAAATGAAATGTTTACTCTAGAAAATCAATTCCTCCTCCATTTTTCTTCATGTCTTAGCATGCCTTGTTGGATAAAACAATTATACTATGTGCCTGTGTATCCTAAGAATTGTTCTCCAATAAAATCTACACTTCCAAAGTCTGATTTAGGATAGCTAACCAAGACAAAATATCACAAGCTGGCTTAGAGAAGTAGTATAATATACCAAGACTCAATTGCCACTCATTTCAGCAGGATTTAAGAGCACCTTGCAAACAAAAGTCCACATAGTCAAAACAATGGTATTTCCGGTAGTAATGTATGGTTGTGAGAGCTGGACAACAAGGAAGGCTGAGTGCAGAAGAATAGATGCCTTTGAAATGTGGAGTTGGGAGGAGAATTTTGAGAATACCCTGGATAGCAAAGAGAACAAATAGGTCAATCTTAAAAGAAATCAACCCCAATTGCTCCCTGGAAAGTCAAATGTTGAAGATGAAGCTAAAGTACTTTGGACATCAAGTGAGAAGAGAGGATTCACTTGACAAAGCTTTGATGCTGGGAAAGGTCAGGGGCAAAAGAAGGGGACAGCAGAGAATGAGATGGATAGATGGCAATGTTGCTGCAATAGGCACAGAGCTGGGTGGGTTGAGGAGCATGGTAGAGGATAAGGGTGACTGGCGTGCGATGGTCCATGGGGTTGCAAAGAGTCAGACTCGACTATGCGACTGAAAAACAACAAGAAGTAACTAGGTGCTCTTAAATTCTGCTGAAATAGATGGCAATTGAGTTCAATTAACTTCACTTTGGATCCATTAATCGCATCCAAGGAATTCCAGAACAGAGGGACAACAGAACATCTATTGAAGAACAGGCTGCTTCCCTGTAACTGTAGTTCTTTGAGCAGCCTTCTGTATTCACACCAATTCTGTGCCTGCACAGCATCTTCTAGATCAGGGGTGGCCAACCCTGGTGTTCCAGGTGATCTTGGACTTCAATTCCCAGAAGCACAAGTCAACACGCCACCTGATCAGGGCTTCTGGGAATTGACGTTCAAGAACACCTGGAGCACCACGGTTGGCTACTCCTGTTCCAAAGCTGAATGCTTAGCATTCTAGCAGGTTCTACTCCTTGTCACATGCATGGTTGACTCTTTCCCTTCATTTTCTTCCAAAGGTAGACTGAGGACACGCCTGAAACTGATGGTAACATAGCCAGGGAAGACCCTGAGGGAAAGAACAATGCCAGGTAGATAACAGAGGAATCATGGATATGTGTTAGTTTCAGCCAAAAAGGAGTTTCCCCTGAAATCAAACCCTTAACCTAGTATCTCTGTTATTTCTCTTCTGAAGCAAAAAATAATAATCCAAAGAAATATGAATAGTGCAACTCAGATTCAGAAGGCACTGAAAATGACTGTTTGATAAAGGGATCTTGAAAAGGGTTCTTCAAGAGACTGAGGTTTGCTTCTTTCTTTCCTCTTTTATTGTGTAGAAACAATGCAGAAAATCTGAAGAGGTAGCTAATGAAAACCTGCCACATAGAAGAGATAGAGCACTAGCAGAAGAAATGATGCTGCTATTTTAATGGCAAAGAAAAAGAAGCTAAAGAAAATGGAGCTAAAGGGTCAGACATGCCTGCTATATTGGATAAAAGTAAAGGTCGCCCTTGGTCGAAAGCCAGTTGTATCCGACTCTAGGGTTCAGTGCTCATCTCCATTTACAGCCAAAGAGCCAGTGCTGTCTGTGTCTGCAGATATTTCTGTGGACATGAGGCAGGCATGCCTATACACCACAGTGCACAGTACACAGTTTGCCCACCGAAATGGTACCTAATTGTTGTTGTTCAGTCACACAGTCAAGTCCGACCATTTGTGACCCCATGGACAAATGCACGCCAGGCTCCTCTGACCTCTGCCATCCTCCACAGCCCAGCCAGATCTATGCCCATCGCATCAATGATTCCATCCATCCACCTCCTTCTCCTTTTGTCTTCGATCTTTCCCAGCATCAAGGCCTTCTCCAGTGAGTCTTCTCTTCTCATTTGGTGGCTGAAGTACTTGAGCTTCATCTTCAGTATTTGTCCTTCAAATGAGCAGTCAGGGTTGATCTCCTTGCAGTCCATGGGATTTTCAAAAGTCTCCTCCAGCACCACAGTTCAAAGGCATCTATTCTTCTGTGCTCAGACTTCCTTATGGTCCTGCTCTCACAGCCGTACAATGGGAAGGACATTGCTTTAACTATGCAGACTTTTGTTGGCAAGGTGATGTCTCTACTTTTTATTCTGCTGTCTAGGTTTCTCATAGCTTGCCTCTCAAGAAGCAAGTATCATTTCATGGCTCAGTCACCATCTGCAGTGATCTTAGATCCCAAGAAGGTAAAGTCTGTCACTGTTTCCATTTCCTTCCCTTCTAATTATTTATCTATTTATCAACTTGCAATTTCTTGCTTTCAAACTGCTAGATTGGCAGGAGCTGGGACAGAGATGGGAGCTCATTCTGTTGTGCAGTACTCAGGTCTCAAACTGCTGACCTGCCGACCTTCCAGTCAGCATCTTAACCACTTGAGTCACCATAGTCCCTGCTATATTGGATGGAGACTGCCAATACACTAAGTTTCAGCCTTGGAAGATCCAGAAGATCCTGAAAAGAAACGTCCAAGAAGAATCTCTTTTATCTACCTAATTTTCTCAGAAACATTTTCTAATCTCAGATTAGAACAGTGATTATGAATGTCTGGTCTGCAGCATCTAGTTTCCTGAGATTTCAGGGCCAAAGGATGAGACTAAGAGTTGTCCTTGTGAGATCACAGAATCAGAATATGTTTAGGCTGGAGGTATAGAGTAACTTGTTTCTGGGCCAGGTCATTGTGGAAACAAGTATAAGGATAAATGGACCTAGAATCAGAATAAAATCTAGTTACTACATCATATAGCAATGGAGGCGGAAGCGAGAAAGTCTTGCAGTCAAGTGGTACAACCAGAAAAATAAGCTCAGTAGCTGTAGTAATTGACACCATTGCTGGAACCACACACAGCCCTACTTATATCTTAGATAACATGTAAAGCATTTTCCCAGGCTCTGTGCCACTTCTGCCAGGGTTTGTTCAATAAGTAAACTGATGACTTGTAACTCCAGTCTTTGTTTTGCCTCAAACGGTAAATATGCAGCCACCAGTTCTATACCCTGTTCTTTTTCTTACTCCTGACTTTTTGGCAGGTTGACACCATACAAGTATAATAATCCTGCAGATATCTTCACAATGAGCAAGGCACCTCTGCCACCAACTGGAAATGAATGGAAATCGGTGACTGAACTTTACACCACCCACATACACAAATCATAATTCCTTTTTGTCCAGTGCTCTCTGCCTTAAGATTTACCTCATCAACTGGAGATGCATGGAAGTGTACCAATTTCCTGAAACTATACCTAAAAGGAACTCTAATGATAATATATTCTTCCTCAGGTGCCATATCTATTCTGTATATTGGCTATCATCATGGCGATAAGTCTTCCTGTTTATAACTCCTTGGAACAGTTTCTGAGGACATGCCACACCGGTCTTTCAGGTTCTTCAGCCACGATGTCTGTCCACATCCAGGGTCTGTCTTCCCAGGGATCTTTCCTTGCAGAACGAGTTGGAGGATTCCCTACTTTATGTTGTTCCTCATGATATGGCCAAGGTAATGGAGCTTTCTTTGCTAAATGGTCTTAAACAGTTCTTGTTCTTTATCCATCTGGCGCAACACTTCTACATTAATCACATGGTCAACCCATGATATCCTTAGCAGCATTCTGTAGATTCACATTTCAAAAGCTTCAATTCTCTTTTCAGATGCTTTCGTCAATGTCCAAGCTTCAACTCTATATAGCAATGATGGCGAACTTTTTAGAGACGAGTGCTCAAGGAAGGAGGAGGAGGAGGCACACTGGCAAGCACTGCGAGTGCCCATACACACATGTGACATCGCAAGCGCACCTCCAGCGAAGTCATGTGGGTGCGTGCACATGTGCACTGATTGAGGCATGCCAGTGACATCACTTGTGCACTTCTGTGGGAGTTCCCCACCCCCACCCCCCACGGGTGCTCCCTACCTTCCATGGATGCTCCCCACCCCTGCAGGTACTCCCCATCCCCCTATGGGTGTGCCTGACTCCTAGGAGAGGTTTGTGGGGGTGTCTGTTTGTCTCCCCTCACCCTGCCACTGCCTCCTGGTGGGATTTTAGCCTCCCCTCTCACCTCCCGTTTGGTGGGCAGGGTGGGATGGGGATTCCCTTTGAAGACACACATTCCAGCAGAAAGGCCTCTGAGTGCCATTTCTGGCACACGTGCCATAGGTTCACCACCACTGCTATATAGCAATACTGAGAATATGTAATGTCTCACAACTCGGATCTTTGTAGCAAGAGTTAGAGCTCTACTGCATAACAAACGCTCGTGCCTCGCCACTGCTTCGGGAGCTGCACTGGCTTCCAGTATGCCTCTGGGTGCAATTCAAGGTGCTGGTTTTGACCTTTAAAGCCCTCCATGGCATTGGACCAGGATACTTAAGAGACCGCGTCTCCCCAAGGTTTTCAGCCCGTCCTACAAGCACAGACAGGAGGGGCTCAGTGCTGGTCCGTTCCACAAAAGAAGTTCATCTAATTGGGGCCAGGAAGATAGCCTTCTCCGTGTCTGCCCCAGCCTTGTGGAACCTTATGCCACTAGAACTGCGACTCCAGTCGGATATTCTCCCATCAGAAAAATGCTGAAGACCTGGCTATGCTTGATTCTACCACGCAAGCCTGCTGGCTCGTTTAGCTTGTCTGAGGGATCCTGTTTGTTTTTTTCTCTGTTGCTATCTTATTGAGGGGGAGGGGGAGAGTAGTTTTTTTAACAATAATCTGTTTAGTTTTACATGTTTTTAAATCTTATTTTTAGTGGGGGGGGTTTAACTACTGTTTTTAGTTGTTGTTTTTAGCTGATTGTTATTTTAAATTGTTCGTAGTATTGTTTTTTGTTTTTATGGTTGTTGTTACCGCCCTGATTGATGTCCTACATCAGGAGGGTGGGATATAAATCCACAAATAAAATAAAATAAAAATAAATGATAATATACATGGCGTTATATAGAGATGGGTTATGTAATGTTTTATATTGACTTTGGATGAATGAATACTAGACTCAAGTTATTATGCAGTCATGAAGTTCAGTCAAGAAAGAGGGGCCACAATCCCTCAAATTCAGCTAACCTCAGGCTATAAAGAAAGAGACACATACAGTTAATGAGTGAAACAAATTTTGGAATCTTAATGCCCATTTCAGATGATGAATATCTTTCTATAAAAGGCAATACATATGTATTGCTTTTATATAACTGCCAGTGATAATTGTTTTCCAAATCCTGCTAATAACACTATTTATACTTTCCAGTTATCCCAATGTTAGACAAAGATAGCAAAAGAAATTTTCAGATCTTTTTGTCACAATACATATAACTAAATTAACCTCCATCTAAAAAATTACACAAAGCAAAAAAAAACAGCAATTTCTCAAAAACTAAATTTGCTAAAGACATCTGGGAAAAAAACAGGATTTTGAGTAGTAAGTGTAACATGGTTTCATCTCAAAAATTAATGTAGGCCTTATTGTCAGAGGGCGACAAATGTTAACAGCATGTTAACAGCAAAAATATAGATATATAATTAGATACCTTATGAAAATGAGCACTTTATAAACATAAACCAACAACTGATGAGGACTAAAGTCTCATTAGCTGAGAATGAATAATACTAGCATATTTGTGAAACTATCAGGCTTTCTTATTATTGCAACAACAAATGAAAATACCAATGAAGCCCTCTTAATACCAGTTATTAATTATTATTATTTAATTTCCCCCTTCAACTGAAATAAGCCTCTACATCATTACATTAATAATGCAGTCCTATGGATACCAATTCAGAAGCCTAACTATGTTTATTAATGAAATTCAATTCTTCAAAAAAACCTCTGTTTTATGACTGTGCAATGTTGAGCTTCTGTATTCATGATTCAAAACACCAGGAAATGGCCTGTTGTTGCTGCACACTATCTTGACCACACTGGCAGCAGGGAAAAGGATGCCAAGTTTTACATAGCAAAGGCCAGCCTAAATGCTGACCTTACCAATGGCAGCACTCAAGATGGTATGATGCCTTCTTGTGCTCACTACCATTCACGCTGAATGTCTGGCCGGACATCCCGCTATGGTAATGGAGTAGACCATACAGTCAGCAACTCAACACCGAGTGTTGGGCAGTGGTCAATAACCTGACTCCCTAAAGGGGCCAACAGCTACAGACGGATGAGCCTCTTTAGGTGGAGTGATGGTCCCCTCAGTGGAGGAAATGCCACTGGAAAACATCAGATTGGGCCCAACAGCAAAATAAACAGAGGAGGAACTCTGATTCCCAACGGTCATGGAGGCAGAGGAAGCCATGCCAGATGGACTGGCTGTGAAGGCGCACCTTGATAATATCCTCAAGGCTGCAGCAGTCCATTGCAGTCCCAGTGTTAAATCCTGAATGTCTCATTTCATATGTGCTGCAGGAGATGGCTCCATGATCATAGTATGTGGGTCACTTCACGGCAAGCTGGGATCCACCTTAAAGAAATTCACGCCAATGGCATTTTTCCTGCTTCAGGAAAAAAAATGCATTCTTGGATACGAGTTGTAGCCAATGATCATTCACACTATTGAAAAATAGTCATGACAATTACTTTGTGTTTGAATGAGGAGTGATTAACTGATTGGGGGGGGGGGGAGACCACAGAAGCTACCATACACATATAAATGAAAGTAAAGAGCTGACCAGAAAAGATAATATCGCTGGGAAAAGTGAGAGGGAGCATCAGGAAAAGTAGACGTTCTAGGATGAGATGGGCTGACTCAATAAAAGAAAACACAGCTGTTAATTTGCAAGAACTGATGGAAACTTACTGGAAAAGACAATATTGCTAGGAAGGGGAGCGAAAGAAGAAAGAATAATCTAACATGAGATGCTGTTGGTTGCCAATATCTATGCAGAGCTATTAATGATAAGACAGTGAGCTTCTGAATATTTCTTCTCTTAACTTCTAAAAATCTCTTTTAAAATATTTTTACAACCAGAAACAGAATTCTTTTTAATAACTGTTTGGCTAGGAAAGAGTTAAAAGATTTCCTCATGAGTATTAGATAATTAGGTACTAACTGGCAGGATCAAAAGTTCAGACTGCCCCAGAGCTCAGTCAGTTCGCAACAATGTGTAAATACTTTGGAATCTTCAGTGTAGGTCAACATACAGCCTGTGGCACCATTTCATATGCCCCCCCCGGGTTGCCTCCACCACACCTAAAAGTGCCATCTGGTGGAGGAAGGGCAAAATGTCCATCTGGCCCCCGAAGCTGTCTGAGGGAGTGTGACACGGCCCCCGGTTTAAAAAGGTTGAGAACTCCTGGTGTAGGTAAACCAATGCTATTCATTACAGTCACTGTTTTACTTTAAAATACCTTTTTTAAAATAAATACTTCAATCCTTGCAGTCAAGATTCCTTCTAAATTAAAAAAAAGCATATGGAACCAACCATTCTCCTTTGAAATAAGCAAGACTAGTCCTTTCAATTTATTTGATCTGTTCCAAGAAACACAAGAGGTTGCTTGTTGGGGGGGGTTGTAACTTTTTTTAAAAAATCAAATAAGAAACCCTTTGTCCAAATTTCCCTAAATTTGTACAGCGCAAGAGCAGGCTGTTTGCTACAACTGTGCCACGTTTTGTGCTGATTGGAAGTCTAGTTTCAATGTTACACTTCTTTTACTTGACGTGCTCCCATTTTTAGAACTGTCTTGTAGAACAGTGGTCCCCAACCTTTGGGTTTTGGACTTCAATTGCCAGAAGCCTAAGTCAATTCCCCTAAGCACTGATCAGCCAATATGCTGACTTTGGCTTCTGGGAATTTAAGTCCAAAACCCAAACTGTAGCAGAACATTGTTTTGCTCTGCTGCACAGTAACATAGCTGTACTCCCAGACAGCTATAATCTATTTCTAAGCATATGTGTACAGGACGTAGCCCATCAATCAAATTTTATGTATTAAAAGTCAGGTGAACAATCAACTAAACATTAGATCCAAAAACAACCACAGACATAAGCCAGCAATGATGTAATGTACATATAAGAAAAGCAATTCTGATTCTATCTTTAGAGAAAGTCCTAAGGTTGTCTAACAGTTGATCAAGTATATTACAACGATTGCAGTATTTCTCATGTGAGAAAGTTTGTCATCTTTACAACTAAACAAAAATTTCAAAAGAATAACCTCTACCACAATTGCAACACACACTACTTTCTTGGAAGAGTACCTACTGTATGTTTCAGAGTACAGAATTGTTACTGTATCATCAGAGGCTGATTAGAAGTATGAAAGGAAACTCCCTCTCTCCTGAACACCTCTCCATACGTCCTGAAAATCTGCTCTGGAGTCCCACCTGAAGGGCAGAGGTGCCTTGCCCATCAACACGTCAGTGTTACTCTACCTTAAGCTCAGGTTACCCTGAACCATACCACACCTGCTTGCCTCCTTGGGGCAAATAGGTTCTACCATATCTCAAGACCAAGCTCTGATCACCATTGGCTGCTATGCCTTGAAGCTTATGAACTGCAATGGACACATCACCACTGCTAAAGAAAGACACTAATGTCTCACTGAATTCAGGCCATTATTTTAAAAAAAAACACATACAACAGATTAGTTAGCTGGCTGACTATTTGAATTATATGTCACCCATCTAGCACCGATGCTACTATGGGAAGTTTATATCTTAACCTATAAAACCAAGTGTTCACCGTTGGTATTGGCTATAGGTTGCTATACGTCGCCCTACTTACCCGTTCCCTCCCTTCGTGAGCACGGGCGAATTGCCTACGCAGGTCAACGAATGGTTAAAAAATCGCGTTGGGGGCATCAGCCCCACAAACGGCAAGAAAGGGAAAGAACTTCACTTCCCAACATTCCTTGCGCCGCGCCGCGCCAGAGCCAATCAGGCTGAGAGGCTCTCGCACGGCGCAGCGTTCGGAATCGCGCCGCAGCCAATCAAAACAAAACAATTTTAAAAAAACGCAGCACAAACAGAAAGCACCAACCCATTACTACAAGCCCCAGCGTCCTGCGCGCCATGAGCACGCAGAACGCTGAGGAAAACGGCGCCCGAAAAATTAAAAAGAAAAACAACTCACCGCGTCACAGCAAAACACACACCAGCCGGCTTTCTTTCCCTCACCCACGGCGCCTGGAGTTTCCCCTTTAATATCAGTGGGTGGGGGCTGCAACCCCCCTCTCCGCTGGCTTTTCTAGGGTTGGGAGGTTTGTGGGGAGAAAAGCGGAATGTTTCCCAAACTCTTCTGGACTCTGGACAACAGGGAGAGGGGATCGATTCCCTCCCCCCCCCCATCCTTAAAAAAACTCCGTCTTTTCTACTCTTTAAAAACGGAGTTTTTTTAAGCAGGGGGGTGGGAATCGATCACCTCTCCCTGGTGTCCAGAGTCCAGAAGAGTTTGGGAAACATTCCCCTTCTCTCCCAACAAACCTCCCAACCCTAGAAAAGCCTGCGGAGAGGGGGGTCGCAAGCCCCACCCACTGATATTAAAGGGGAAACCCCGATCTACTTTCACAACTCCACACAAACAAAGCACCATAAAACAATACAGGCCCCCTCCCTACCACCTAGCCCACCCTTCCTAACCCCCAATGACTAGGCCCCCCTCCCCAACACGGGCCGGCAGCGTACATATTCCAAAACACAACACATGCTATTTCAATGGGCCACCCAGCCACCGAGGCCGGCCCACAGAAATAACCACACCAAAAACACAAAAAACAACAATCCAAACCAAAGAAGGACAAACACAACCCCCCACCCCCGACAAATCACAACAAAGGCACCCTGCGAAAATACCCCCAACCTACAACCCCCCACACCCCACAAAACCCAAAAAGAGCACACACCTTCAACCTCCAGCCTCCGCGAGACGCACATGTGCAATGGAAAAAGAACAGGAAGAAAACACCGCCCACAACTGAATTACCAATTCAAAATAGTGCAACAGCACCACCCAGTGGCTACAGCAAAAATAGCACTCAAAAACATTAAATTTAAAAAAAACATTACACATTTTTTAAAGAAATTCCATTACTTGAAAAAATATATATCAACCATTCCTCTTTTCAACATCCGATTTTATTATAACACTTTAAAACACTACCTACGTATACAAAACCATTATTTTAAAAAAAAACTCATTTAAATACACATACAAGAATAATCATCCAACAACCATTTTTCAAATTTTTTAAAAATAGCCCCCAAAAACGCCCGGCAACGCCGGGCAACCCTTGCTAGTTCAGTAAAAAAATTACATAGAAATATAAACACATAGAAAAGGTGGTAAGATTGATTTAAAAAAAAGACAAGTAATATAGACTAAGAACTATACATTCTAAAAGCAACAATTAGTATACTGTTACATGTGGTTTCGTTCCACCAATTTATAAATAAGTGGGATTTTCTCTTAAACATGTATCTCATCCCCCTTCATTAAGCTTCTCAGCGGCCTGAAGGGACTTAAAATAAACATCACAACCCAAAATGAAAGGCAGGTGTTCAGGTGTCTCATGTAAAATCACAAGATGCTTCCCTCTAAAATTCCCAAAAGAGATTTCAATCTCAGCCAACTCACGCAGGTTATGATTGCTCTATATGGCAGAGAATCCTAATACAGGTAAACGAGCATCTTTTAGAATTTGTTCAGGTTTCACTAGAGAGCGATGCAATGAACTGATCTCCGCCCCGCTGTCCCATAAAGCTTTCAGAGTCTGAGCTGTCCCATCCGAATGGTGAAGGGTCACCTCTTTTTCCCTGAAATCTTGCCTCCATTTGGCCTCCTTCAGAGAAGCCAGTTTCCCGGGGTTCAGGATGTTGAAGCTTGTGGTTCCTTCAGAAACTAGCTGGTTCAAAAGTACCTGAGATTCAAATTCTTTAGGAGGTATAGGATCAAAGCTTTCATTCCCCCAACAGGCCAGTTGGTTCAGAAGCATCTGTGCATCCAGTTCTCCTTCAGAATCGGGAGGCATCCCTTCCTGAATAGCCATTTGATTTAAACACACATGGGCTTCTCCGTGGTCCTTGTGGCCCTTGACTTCCTGCTTCCTCTCTGGGGAGACAAACTGCAGGTTGCTGGGAAGGGAGAGAGTTGCAGCTGCTTCTCTAGGCTCAGGGTCCTCCCAGTGCTCCGCTGCTCCTGAAAGGGGCAGATCCATTGGCTGGGAAAACATCTGAGTGGCTGGCCTCATTTTCTGCTCTTCCTTGTCTTTACATTGCCAGGGCCACATGGTCTTCAGCTCCACATTTCCAGCATGCTTGGGTATGCCCTCTGGGTGGGGGTAGACCTCCTCCTCTTTGGGTCTGCTGGCCTCCAGAAGGGAGGAGCCGGGAAGAGGTCGGTTGCACCGCATGGGGCTTTGGTCGGCCCCCCTCCCCTTCTCCCATACTGGAAAACATCATGCCCAGACGCAAGTTCCTAAGAGCTAGTTCATCGTCAGCAACCAAGCTAGCTTCGCGCAGGGAGGGTGGATTCCTATGCATGACCAACTTGGCAATGTCGGGAGGCAGGGCCTGGTAAAACTGCTCCTTTTCAATGAGCTCCCTATATAATGCGTGTGCAGGCATATTCTCATCTTCCAGCCATAGCCCTCCTGCAGCATGGACCCTGTGTCCCAACTCAAAAAATGACTTTCTGATTCCAGCAGACAGAGCGGAACTGCTGGCGTAGAATCACTGGGGTCAAGGCAAAAGGCTGTCTGATAATAGTCACTAGCTCCGCCCAGCTCATCAGAAGGTCCACAGACGACATAAGACTGGCCAATTCCCCCGTGGCTTGCATGACCAGAAGGGTGGCCCACATGTCCTGAGAGATGTTCAACTGGGTAGCCACTGATCTAAATCTACGGAGGAACAGTTCTGCATAATGGGCAGTTTCCTAAAGTCAATATTCCCAAGGTAGGGGTTCTGTTACTGTCTTACCCATTCGTGCAGCATACACAGAAATTGTATGAACATGGCCCGGAGTTCGGCGTTAGGGTCACCAGCCACGTGATCCTGTGGGGGAATGTCCCCACCCTGTCGCCTCAGACTCTATCGCTGCTCCTGCTGCAACTGTGATTACTGTCCCCTCTGCTTCAGTTCCCAGCGCCAAGGGAGGGGGGAGGATGGGGTTTCCTTGGCGTCATCACAGTTCTGGCCCCTGTCTGCTCCAGTTGGGTATTTGAAGTGTCTTTCCTTAGAGCATCTGCATTAGAAAGGTCTCTCCAACCGTCCTCATAGTTTGTATAGTCTCTCCACAAGGCCATGTTTGGCAGCCCTTCTTCCCACGGAGATAATTGCTCCCTGAAGGGCAAACGTCCTGCTGCCTTTCTCCACTCTCCCTCCAGAGAGTCCCATTCTGGGGTGCCTGCGCTGAGCCATGGGTCCGACAGACTATTCCAGCTAGATTGATTCTCCATCCTTCCTTACTTCACTATGTTCTCATGGCTACTAGCATTTCTGATTCCCAATGCTATATACCCATGGAAAAAACTGCTCAATTTTTCTAGAGAGCTCACTGGCAAATCATACCAACTGACACCATATGATGGGTCTTTACCCCCTCATTGGGGGTTTATTTGCCCACCCTTCCTGCCTTGCTTTGCCAGTTCCCTTTTCCAGGCTCCTACTGACAAGCATACAGGGAATAGGAAGTTGGGTAGCGTGATGTGGCCCTTTATATGCATGGTCCAGTCACTCTCAATTCCCAAATCAATAGACACAAAGGGCCTCAGAGTAATTATATTTATTAAAGTATGTTAAGAAAATGGGTATAGCATGAGAAATCAAACTTGCAATGCAGTCATTCAAAAGGAAATACAAAAGTAAGAAACGTAATTAATTCCCTAGGCCTCTGGCCTTACCTAGTTCCTTACCCACCTCTCGTGGGGCTCGGCTCAGGATCAGTCCATGACGAAAAGAAAGAACATCTTCAGAGAAAGAACCTCTTCAGAGCACCCAGTTTTATAGCTGAAGTAACAATGATGTAACCCAAAGGTCCAGGTGCCCCTGATTGGCTCAAAGGGGTCAGATGGCTATTTTATGAGCCCCCTGCTTCCATGTATCAAGTCACGTATTCAATGCAGGACCATCAAAGGCGTAGCCATAAATCATGCAATCAAACCTTCACATAGACTTCCCTGCAACCCGTGACTATGAGAACAGGGGAAAAACACAGACAAGAGTTTTTTCTCTGACAGGGGTTCCCAACCTAAGGCCCATGGGCCGGATCCAGCCTGCCGCACCATTTCATGTGGCCTACCACCTGTCCAAGGGCATTCAAGAAACAAAATGGCCTCCCCTTTGAAGCTGTTGGGACAAAATGGCCACCCCCATCGTGCAGGTAGGCAAAATGGCTGTCCAGCCATTGAAGCTAACTGACAGAGTGTGACCCAACCCCTGGCTTGAAAAGGTTGGGAACCCCTGGATTAAAGTTATATTTAATCTATATCAATTTAGAGAATCAGAAGAAAAACATTAAAAACGGGAAATCAATATATATGTTTCTTTGCATTCACCAATAATATTATTTAATTTCACTTAACAGCTGTACGATAAACCTCATCATAAGTCAAAGTTCAATAAAAGTATAACTGAAGTGGTACAATCAAAAAGGATTAACATCTTCCAAGTTTGGAAGCGGAATTTTCAAGGAGATTAAAGGTTTTAAAACTTCTCGCTGGCCAAAAGTCTGTGTGTGCATACTCAACATAGATGTAAGAAAGATAACATTTAACTCATTGAAAAGCAAACATATAATGGAACCTCAGTCAACGTAATTAATGCATTCTCTGGGATGTTTCTTACAGTGAAAATTACTTTAACCGAATTTCCCACAAAAATGCATTGAATGCAATTTCCCATAAGAATGCATTGAAAACCAAAATACTTTAACTGAAATGCGGTTTCCCATAGGAATGCATTAAAACCAATTAACCCATTCAAAAGAAAATTCCGTAAACTAAGCCACAATTTTCTATGGATTTCCTTTTGTTATGCGATTTTTATGTTAACCGAACCATTTGTTAAGTGAGGTTCCACTGTATAGGCATTATTTTAAAGCCAAAGGATGCCACTGAATTCCAGAAGAAGCATTACCATAATTAATTTGCAGATTTAGGAATACAAGAGTTGGAAGAAGTTAATCTTTTCTAATTCAAATAAGTAACTACATTTCTAAATGCCCAGTGCTTTCATAGCAACTCCAAGCTGCAGTCACAAACATCCATTAAAGTGCTCCACAATTCAGAGCAAGCAAGTGGTTGTCAGTGCAGCCAGTAAATCACCTGATCCTATTACAAAATCAATTACTGCAGCACATTTCTATTGCTACACAACCTGATGATGGCAAAATGATATTGAATAGCTACTGCAAGGTCAAAAACACCACACTTTATTTTTAGCTCCATGGAGCGTTTATTTTAAAGAAAAGATTTTGAATAAATCTGTATAGTTACCTTCTTTGGCTGACTGGGACATTCGATGGATAGTCTCTGTAACTGGTCTGATGTATGGCTGCAAGATAGGAGATCGGAACAGCAGGTCGAACCACCCAGCCTCTTCATTAAAGAAGAAATAATGCTGCAGCCACAGCCACACATTGACTTGCTCATCAGACGCGTTTATTCCTTAAGAAATCGGAACTGGTAGTGGCCCACAGACTTTCAAAACTAGTCAACTGCCTCATTCTGCAGCTGTCCGGCAAAAATTAATACTGATAAAAAGAAAATAAATGTGTTTCTCCAAAGCTGATGCTAGCCACTATCTTAACTGCCAAGCAAAGTTCAGCTCTGAAGTGCATCTTCATGTTTATTTCCCAAAATAGGAAGTTTTGATGATCTCCCTGGTTGTTTAAAGTATCATTTGTTTAAAGTATCATACATTACACACTAATTGCAGTCTGCTCTTCTGTACCACTTCACATCTTCTAAGATATCCTCTATCCAACCTGTTCCCACTCTGAAAGCCCAGCCTTCCAACAGCCAACAGAAAATAGCCACACCCCTCATGCACACTATTCAAGATCTGCTCAGTTTCTGCTAAAGTACCATTCCTACTTTGCTGAGAGTAACATCTCTCAGCAAATACAAATGTTGGAATTACCCTTTGAGGCTCTAATGTATAGGGTACCAATGATTAAACTTAGTTTGCATTTTTTTTAACTGCTAAAGGTTATAATTTTGCTTCTGCAATGAACATAACCCTACTTCAGCTAAGCAAGCTTAAAAGCAGAGGGGAATGCTTCTCTATTGATGTAAAATGATGCAGAGAAGAGGAACACCATTAACTAACACAGAGAAGCTGGCACAGTTGTAAAAAGTAACAATTATTACAACTCAAGATGAGCCAAAGCAACAAAAAACATTTGAGGAAAGCTAGCACAGAAATAAAAGTTTGCAAACTATTTCATACAAGTGAAAGTGAAGGAAAGGACAGGGAATAGTAGACAGAAAAGAACTAAAAAGAAATTATCTGCCTGTTACTTCTACTAAAGCAACTCTGTTGTTAATTTAAAATAAAAATAGGTTTCCTCAGCTAGCAACAATAAAAGGTTACAGCCGCTTCCAAAGCTGCATTAAGTGGGAGAGCTATATATCAGAAGCTGGCATGCTGGTTTTTCAGCTGTTAAAAACAGTGCGTTCATCTGTCTTACTGCAACATGCACTACAGCAGTTGAAAAGACAGACAGAAAAGAGAGGGCTCACACTAACACAGATGCTCAACCTGATTACAGGACACTCTGCCTTGAAATAATTGCCACTTACATTGACAGAGCTCTCTAGAATGGTTTCCGGAATCCCTTTTATCAGAGAGTCAGGAAAATGCAAGGAGCATGACAGCAGCTTAAATGCACATCCTTAAGCAAAACTTCTTGTTTTTATTCTGCATCAAAGGCTATTTGCTCTGTCTCCTCCCCAATCCTCCAGTGCTGCTTTAACAGCTACACTGAACCAGCCCTGCCTCCTTCCTTCAACCTTGCTTTACCCTTTGATATTCCATTTCTATTTAATCGTTTCCTGGTAATATTTAAATTCAAGTAAACAGTGCAAATGGAATAAAAAGCCTTTTTTGTAGACAAAGATTCTGCATGCAAACAAGCAAATAACGCAGTAACCTTTTACTCGCCTGCTGGAGGTACTGTCTGCTGCATAGAATTTTAAATCCTCATCTGCAGATGCAATTGAGCTGGTATTGCCAAGGACTTTGCTCTTCCTGTGCTGATTCTACACAGCTATTCATCAGATGGAGGGGGGGGGGGGAAACATTCCAGGCAAAAATGTAAAGTAATTTCAGATGGATTCACTCGGATGGCCTGAAATAAGCCAAGTTCTAAAAAATCAGCTGCTGTCTTGCCTAGTCACATTCGTGAGCTCATAAAGGAAGTTATTGCTGGTGTAGCTTTGCTACTGATACGCAGGATAGGAAATCACGGGAAGCTAATAAAAAAATTAATGTACAGAATTAAAGTGAACAGATCATCCTTACCGTGATAACTTCCCTATGCATAAAATTACATATCTGGATGAAACAGCTCGCAAAATGAAGATTTATTCTTCCCCCTTCGTCTGTAATTTTCTAAATACTGTACAAAGACCTTATAGACCTTACAGCCATGAGGTGGTGATGCCAGAGACTTATCGAATTTTTTTAAACGTTTTTGTATGTACTGGTAGTTTACAGAAATAGCTGATGTTTACCATAATAACCACTGCTATTTTTAAGGCTAGGTTGCATGTTGTTTTTAAATTAAAGACACTTAGTGCCATAACTCACTCTTGAAATGATTAAGGGCAGAAAAAAACCTGTTGGTATTTTATCAGAGAAGGCTAAAGTAGTTCTATGTTTTTGAAGCTCAGAGCTGTCATAGCGCTGCTGTTGCTTCGTGGACCTATACCAATTTAGGATGAGCATAGTCTGCTTTGTATGCCTACATGTTCAAACAGCTTATTGCTTCTTTCTCAGGAAAGCTGTCCTGAAACTAACTATTCGAAGAAGTGAGACCGGCACAGTAAATCTAATTTCTGGTTTTTGTGAAAAACAGGTCTAATTTAAGCTTGATTTTGTTTTTTCTTTAAAGAACTCCATGCTTGATCTTACAAAGAAAGCATTTTTCATGATAATTAGTATAATAATTCCAACTAAGGCTACAGAAGGAATTGCTGCCCTTTAGGAAAGAAATGAAAACCTGGCTGGCGGGGCAGGTGTGGGGCACTGACGGATTGACCCCCGCCTGCTGGTTGGTCTAACGTAACAGAATAATTTTCTCTCTTTTTAGTAAGTGAGGGTGGGTTTTTAAATGGGGTGTATTTGTATTTTAATGGGGGTTTTCTCTGTGTTGGGGGGGGGGTAGTACTGTATAAGCCGCCCAGAGTCCTTGTGAGCAGGGCGGCTATAGAAATATGAAAATTAAAATAAAATAAACTTCATTTTGATATGCAATACATACATAATTCCATAAAGTTTGCACTGCAAATAACAAAAATTAAGCATTAGAAGTAGAAGTTGTTATTCATTATTCATATGCCTCCCCCTCTTTCCTTATGTCAGTTTATTTAATGTACTATTGATTCACAGGATGCATAAGGATGGAGCCAGTGACAGACCACATATAGGGCAATCATCCAATAAAATAAATAGAGCAACCGTTTAGGAGATACCATAAGTGAAGAATTCCAATAAGCAGAAAGTCAGCAAACACATATTTGTAGATACATCCTATAAGAGACAGATCCCTCAAAGTAGGTTCACATTTTCCACAAAGTTTCAAAAATAATTTAATTTTCATAAAGCCATAGATATATTTGGCTATGATACTATTTTAAAAATAGAGTAATTCAATAATAATCCGAATATCACCTATAGAATTTGTGCTTGTGCCAGTTACCGTATTTGCTGGTGTATAAGATGCACTTTACCCCCTTAAAATACACTTGAAACGGGGTGTGTCTTATATGCCGGTAATCAAAATTATCATGCTATGGTGGTCAGCCGCAGCAGGTTCAGTCAGGGAAACAGTCTCCTTCGCCAGCCTGCTTCCTCCGCCGAGACCACCGCAGTTGAATGCTCGTAGCCTGGGAGCGGGGGGGGGGGGGGGCTGGCAAGTAAAGCAGGCTCCTTTGCCAGCCCGCTTCTTTCACTGAGACTGCAGTGGCTGACTGCCTATATCCAGGGAGGGCAGGGAAACTGGAAGGCAAAGGAGCCCATTTCACCCGCTGAACTCCCCCTCCCTGGCTATGGGTTTTCAGCCATGACGGTCTCGGAAAGAGAAGCAGGCTGGCAAAGGAGACTGCTCCCCCCATGCCAAGGAGGCTGACCGCCCATAGCCAGGGAGGGGGAGCTCGGCGGGTGAAGCAAGCTCCTTTGCCTACCTGTTTCCCCTGCCCTCCCTGGCTACAAGCTTTTAGCCACGGCAGTCTCGGAGAGGGAAGCAGGTTGGCAAAGGAGCCCGCTTCTCTGGCTGAGCCCACCCTCCATGGCTATAGGCAGTCAGCCACAGTGGGGGAGAGGGATCATTTTGAAGCCACTGTGGTTCTAGTCACCACTGATTCCCCCCCCCCCATTCCATTTTTTGTACAATAAATCGTTTTGAAAATTCATGGGGAAATGTAGAAAATTATTTTTTCCTTTAAATGCCTATAAAAACCGGAATGTATCTTATATGCCGATGCGTCTTATACTCCAGCAAATACGGTATATACACAAGACAAGAATCTGATGCTATAAAATTTAGAAATTATCCATTTTCCCCTTACTTAAGTTTCCATCCTATACCCACTTGCCATGGTCTATCATAAGCAGAGCATTCCATAATCACGTATAACAGCAAGTAGGTAAGTAAATCACAACTGGTTAAAATCCTCATGTCTATTAACAAACTGGACACAAACCATCTCAATTTGAACAAATCACAACATCTTTTTAACTGCAGAAGCCTACATTAAAAATATGGAATAACATTTTGTATTGAATAATCTAAGTCAAGCTTGATAGCCAATGTTATAATTCAAGTATGCAAGATTGTTGTTTTCTCAAAACCCCTTTCAAGTTCTATCTTGCTTCACAGCTAGAGGTTTTGTCAGGATATCTGTTGTCATCTCCGTAGTCAGATAGCAGATCATCTCAATGGACCCCTTTCTTAGTCAGGTCACACAATAGGGAGTGCCTCACACCAATGTGTTTGGTATGTGCATTCATATTTTCACTCTGTGATACAGTTTTGGTTGTCTCCCAACATCTGAATCACCATCTCATCTATTCCAAAGTGATTCAAGCAATGTCTCTAGCCATAACAGTTCTTTGAATGCTTCTGCTGCAGCAAAGAACTCCTCTTCTGTGGAAGACAAATCTACATCTTGTATATAACTAACCCGTCAACATTTATGAACAGGAACCCACTAAGGCAGGGGTCCCCAACTTTTGCACCATGGACAGGTGAGTGGGGGTGATGGGATTGGACGGTGTACACAGGTGGGGGCTGATCAATGTGGAGGGGGCCCAGCCCCCTGCCTATTTGCTGTGTCTGAAGCCCGTGTTCTTGCTCCATTCACCTGGCGGAGCACGTTGAGGACAGAAGGCTGCCATTGGGGCTCCCTGTGCCACCCACCGATACCAGTCCATGGCCCGGTGGATGGAGACCCCTGGACTATGGGACCTCTGGTTATACTATCCTCTGCCTGGTCTGCATATGTGTACCCTCAAATCTGTCTATGTAGAAATGCAGTCTTCATATCTAGGAGCTTCACTTATGTCTGTTTGGAGGCTACCACACTCAGGACCATTCTTTTTGTACTGGGCTTAGCAGATGCAAAGGTTTCATTGAAGTGTTCTCCATACTTCTGCAAGAATTCTTCAGCAACTACGGTTGGATCACTATCTGGTGACTTTGGACTTTCTGGGGGCTATGTTCCTCTGCAGGGAGGCAGGGCCAGTTAAGTTGGCCCGCCCCTGGCGACTGATGGATCCGGATGGATTCCAAAAGGAACTGGGGTGTTTTCCTCTGGATCAGCAACACGATTCGCCCGAGGCTCTTGTTGACCTCTAGAATGAGGAGGCGGCAATGGCCTTGGATGTAATCAAGCCACTATGGCCTCTCCGTGCTCGTGCACTCCGCTCAGCCCTGTGGTTCACGGAGGAATTGAAGGAGCTCAAACAGGCAAAGAGACGCCGAGAGTGCCACTGGGTGAAAACCTGGAATGAGTCCGACCGAAAACTTATTAGAGCCACTATTAAAGCCTATCTTGTGGCGATAGAGGTGGTGAAATGTCAATACTTCACCGTCCTTATTGCCTCTGCAGATAATCGCCCAGCAACCCTGTTCTGGGTGACTAGGTCCCTCTTTGGTAGAGGGGGGCCCAGGCCCTGGTTGGCAGGGGTCTGCTGAGGTTTTTGCTGATTATCTAATGGAGAAAATCTCTCAGATTCGCTCAAAGTTTAGTCCTAGCATGGAAAATATAGGGCTGGGGTTGACTGGATCGCAGTCTAGCCATGTTATCTGGGATCAGTTCCATCCAGTTGTCCCTGAGGAAGTCTGTTGGGGATGTTGGGGATGTAAGTCTTTGCCTGGTGCCCCAACTAGGTTACAAGGCTTATTGTGTCTCTGGCCCTTTAAGGCTTGGCTATGGAACAAGCACAGGTGTTGTAGTGTTTCTGGAGAGATCCATGGCCATTGTATTTATGACTAAGCAGAGCCACAGACCTTAGCTCTCGTGGTCACCTTGGCTTCAATGCTGACCATTGGCTTCAATGCTCAACCCAGGCTACTAGGCCTGTCGTGCCAGAAGCTTTGATGCCAAGCTTCTTCTTCACTGCTTCATTCTTCTACCAACAACCTGTGAACAGGAGCTCTGCAAACCCTAGATCACACTGTAGAAACTGAGTCATCAACCTGCTCCGAGGGAAAGCTTTGCTTGGAATGCCTGCCTGCTGCAGAGAAGGGTTACTCGGGGGTAAGCTGCAAGCTGTTTGACTTTGCCCTTAGTCACAGCTTATTTATGGACAGTTTTTCAAGCTGTGTAGAGACTGCAGAGACCATAGCTGTCAAGTATCCCTTATTGGCCGGGAAAACCCCTTATTTTACCCTCTTTCCCGCCGTCATCCCTTATTAATTAGATTGCAATGCCCTATTGCCACCATTGGAGGGCAGCACAGGATAAGAATAGCTGTCAAGTATCCCTTATTTGCCAGGAAATTTCCCTTATTTCTAAATCCAAAACTTGACAGGTATGATAGAGACTTGTATATATCTTTGCACAGTTATTGTTTCCCAGTGGAGCGAACTGAAAAATACAGAGGACTGTACTGTTTGTTCTGTTGCCGCACTGTATATATCTTGCACCACCTGCTTTTGAGTAAACCCACTTGAGTTCTTCACCAAGACCTATTTGTTTGTGTTAATCTCACAAGGAAGAAAGGCACCGGCCCAGGTGCAATCCTTCTGTTGCGACCGCTGTGCACCTCTTTACAGTCCGCGGCCCACCCCGCAAACTGTCAAAGTGGACAGGCTCCTTGGATCTGTTCATGCCACTGCTTGTGCATTAGATCCATGCCCCACCGGGTTAGTTAAAACTATCAGGGCGGTGACAGGCAGCTGGGCCAGAGCCATTGTGAACTCTTCTTTACGGGAGGGGGTCTACCCAGCAGCATTGAAACATGCCTTGGTACACCCCCTCCTGAAAAAGTCATCGCTCGACCCTACAGTACTCACCAACTATCAGCCTGTATCCAATCTGCACTTCTTGAGGAAGGTTTTGGAGAAGGCAGTGGCTCGACAGTTACAGGAGGTCCTGGATGAAGCAGATTATCTGGACCCTTTTCAGTCAGGATTCAGGCCCGGATATGGTACTGAGACTGCATTGGACACGCTGCTGGATGATCTCTGGCGAGAGCAGGACGGAGGTCATCCATCCGTCCTTGCTCTTCTTGACCCCTCAGCAGCCTTCGATACCGTCAACCACAGTATCCTTCTGGAACATACCTGTCAAGTTTTTGATTTGAAAATAAGGGAAATTTTGGGCACACCCCTCTGTGGGTGTGGCCAAATCTGTGGGCATGGCCAAATATAGCCATGTGACTTGGTGGGCTCTAGTCATGCCTGCCACATGGCCATGAAAATGTCTGCAAACACAGACAGCATTGGCTCTTTGGCTGTAAATGGAGATGAGCACTGCACCATAGAGTTGGATACGACTGGCAGATTTTACTTTCTTAGGATCAAAGATCTCTGCAGATGGTGATTGCAGCCGTGAAATAAAAAGGTGACTGATGCTTAGGAAACAAGCTATGAGAAACCTGGGGAACATAGTTAAAAGTAGAGGCATCACATTGCAAACAAACAATTGCATAGTCAAAGCAATGGTATTCCCGGTGGTAGTGTATGGGTGTGAGAGCTGGACCATTAGGAAAGCTGAGTGCAGAAAAATAGATGCCTTTGAAATGTGGTATTAGAAATAGGTCGATCCTAGAAGAAATAAACCATGACTGCTCATTAAAGGTCAAATAGTAAAGACAACTTCGTTTCATTCGCCAATCACGCCCCCTCCCAAGTTAAGTAATTTGGACATCAAATGAGAAGAGAGGATTCACTTGAGAAAGCCTTGATGCTGGGAAAGCCTTGATGCTGGGTGGCCAAAAATAAGATGGCTAGATGGTATTGTAGATGCAATGGGCACAAAGCTGTGTGGGCCAAAGAACCTTTTCCCTATCTTCTTGGGGGACTTTTGCTTTCTTTCTTGTTTACTCAGTGGCTTAAGTGACTAAGATGCTGACTGGGAGGGAGGAGGTCAGCAGTTCAATTCCCGAGTACTGCAGGACGGAATGAGCTCCCATCTTTGTCCCAGCTCCTGCCATCCTAGCAGTTGAAAACAAGAAATTGCAAGTAGATAAATAGGGACTACTTTGGTGGGAAGGCAACAGAGTTCCGTGCACTCTGGTGTCTAGTCATGCCTGCCACATGACCACGGAAATGTCTGCAGGTGCAGACAATGCTGGCTCTTTGGCTTTGAAACAGAGATGAGCACTGAACCCTAGAGCCGGATACGACTTGCTTTCGAGCAAGGGAAACCTTTACCTTTACCTTACTCATTAATTTTTTCCCCTGGGAAGCAAAGAAAGTGCATAATAGTAAACCAGCCCCCTAGGGTTACCAACTGCTTGTAAGCAGTTAACTCTAGAACAGAAACGAACCCCTCCCCCCTCCCCCCCCTTTCTCTCTCTCTCTCTCTCATATAGTGATCAAGCACCATCCCCCACCCCCCACCCCTCCCAAGTTAATTCTAGAACAGAAACTAAACACCCCCCTCTCTTTCTCATATAGTGGTCAAGCAACGTTTCCCCCCTCCCAAGTTAACTGTAGAACAGAAATGAAACCACCCCCTCTCTCTCATATAGTGATCAAGCAACGTTTCCCCCCTCCCGTTAATTCTAGAACAGAAACGAAAACCCCCCTCTCTCTCTCTCATATAGTGATCAAGCAACGTTTTCCCCCATCCCAAGTTAATTCTAGAACAGAAACGAAACCCCCCTCTCTCATATAGTGATCAAGCAACCTCCCCCTCCCAAGTTAACTCTAGAACAGAAATGAAACCACCCCCTCTCATATAGTGATCAAGCAACGTTTCCCCCTCCCAAGTTAATTCTAGAACAGAAATGAAACCACCCCCTCTCATATAGTGATCAAGCAACGTTTCCCCCTCCCAAGTTAATTCTAGAACAGAAACGAACCCCCCCCCTCTTTCTCATATAGTGACCAACCAATGAAATCCTCCAGCCAGGAGGCAGGGCAGAAACAGCTCAATAAACCATGAGAGCGAGAGACCAAGAGCTAATTTGCCCCTTCATATATGAAAGATCGCTCACCTAGAGTAGACTATCCGTGCGTCCCATGGTGTCTCCGACCAGCTCAGCAGCAAAAACGAAGCGAAGCCTCCATTGACCATGTGGCCGAGAAACTATAGAAGGCCCCTCCCACCACCTTATCTCTCTCCTTTCACAAGCGAAAAGCCTGCCACACAGCAGCCTCTGGTGGCAGAAAAACATACTGCAGCTTCGCCTGTGAGGGCTCCGGTCAGGATTTTTTAAAAAAATAAGGGATATTCCGGGAAAATTAATAAAACGGGAGGGGGCGGGAAGAGGGATAAAAATAAGGGTCTGGATGGCTACAACTGAACCTGGCAAGACTGAGTGGCTGTGGGTCAGGGGCCCCGTGTTATCCTGGGAGCTACCATCTTTGGAGCTGGATGGGGCTTTTTTGCTGAAGACAGACCCAGTGCATAATTTGGGGGTCCTCCTGGACTCATGACTCCTGCTCGATGAGCAGGTGGAAGCCATAGCTAGGACGGCTTTTGCACAACTTCGTTTCATTCGCCAATTACGCCCGCTCCTGCACCGAGACTCCTTGCTTACGGTCACACATGCTCTGGTCACCTCCAGACTGGATTATTGTAATGTGCTCTACATGGGGCAGCCCTTGATGACTATTCGGAGGCTGCAGCTAGTTCAGAATGCAGCTGCTCGGGTGGTGATGGGGTGCGGGCATTATGCTCATGCCTCGCCACTGCTTTAGGAGCATTAATTGCCAGTGTGCCTCCGGGTGCAAATCAAGGTGCTGATAATTACCTTCAAAGCCCTACATGGTAGTCGGCCAGGATACTTAAGAGACCACATCACCCCAAGGACATTTACCCATCCCACTAGAGCGGACCAGAGGGGCTCTTTAAAAATACCAACTGCTAGAGAGGCAAGCCTTTTCAGTGTCCACTCCAGCCCTGTGTCCACTCCAGCCCTGTGGAACCTCCTGCCAGTTGAACTGCGTCTCCAGACAGAGCTGCTGCCCTTCAAGAAAGAGCTGAAAACCTGGCGGACAGGGCAGGGCAGGGCAGGTGTGGGGAGGTGGAGAGGGAACACACACACCCTGGCTCATTTAGAGAAGGATCACTCACGCTTTTAAGTTTTTAACTAGATTTTTAATTGGTGGGGGTGGGAGGTAGTTTTTCAGTGTTTTTAGGAATGTTAAGGGTCTCTATAGTTTAAACACTAGGGATTTTATGTACGCCACCCAGAGTCATACATCGATTGGGGCGGCTGCACAAATTGAATGAATGAATGATTGAATGAATGAATGAACTATCCTTGCCTTTTAACATTCCATTCTACATCTGCACTGTGTTTTACCCTGAAAACTCATGTGGGCCTGATGGCTTTCTTGCCTATGGTAGCTTGATCAAAGTCCACGTCTCATTCTTGTGTAGAGTTTATATTTCTTCTTTTGCAATTTTTCTCCATCTGGCAGCTTCAGCTGCTGGCATTTATTCATTTTCTTCCCATGTTACTTGCTAACTCATATTGACGACCTTGCAAGGTATGTCAGGCAACGAGGCAATACACCTTTGTTGAGTTGTGATAAGAGTCTAATGGTTTGCTTTGGAGCATCTTCTGGCATACAATAAGTGCCTCTTGTAATTCAATAGCATCAACACCTCAATCTCCATCCCCATTTCTTTATGTACTGCTCTCATCCTGTGTATCCTCATCTTAATGCTTCATATTTAATTCATGTTAGGAAGGCATTGACTGTCTGCACCTAGCAAAGATCCAACATACTGATCTTCTTTTTCAGAGGTATTTGACACAGTCCCTCTTTTGTCAGCTCTCTTTTGTTCCACAAAAAGAGCCATGTCTTATACGAATTTTATCTGTTTTCCATTTACTTTCTAGTCTTTGCTGCCAGTGGCATGGCCAAGCAAAATAGTATGTTCCGTTCTAGAGTCTAGTTTGTGCCTTTTACTAGTTTGGTATGTAGACATATGCAAAGCTTCTAATGACTCTAATGTGTTCATCACTTGGTATTCTGTTATGCCACAATTCAAATGCCGTTTTTATGGTGCTTTTAGTTGGTAATCTGATCTGGAGGTATATTGCAATCATGACTGCATCATCCCAAAATTTGTTGGGCAGCTCTGCATCTGCTAACATGCATCCTGTCATATCTAAAATAGATCTTAGTATCTACAGCTGTTTTTCATGTCATCTTTCTTACAAAAAAATGTACCGTATTTATTCGAGTATAACGCGCACCCGTGTATAACGCGCACCCCTAATTTTCCATGAAATCTCGGTATAAAATTTTTTTCACACCACGCATTGAAATTGACATTAAAAAGTTGCTGAACACGTGCGGCCATGAAAAAAACATTTATTAACAACATAAACTGGTGTAAGCACAATGCCAAAAAGCATTAAAAATGCTTCAAACTCTTTTCCACTGACTATATTCTGAGTGCTGTTAGGATTGGCCGCAGCACATCACCTACGACCACTGAGAGAGAGCTCCACTCATTCCCCTTACTTTAAAATGCATCAAAGTCAGAATCATCATCAGATACACCAAAGAGTTGTTCCCATTCTTCTCGAGTTAATTTTTCATCAGTGTCCCAGTTGGCAGGAAAATCTGTTTCTCCAGTTTCTTCGCTTTCTTCTGAGTCTGAATCCCACAGTAAGTCGTCTTCTATGCCGTCCATTTTATTGCTGATGCCTGTCTTCAAAAAACTCTTGATGATCATTTCTTTTGGAATATCTTCCCATGATGTTTTAACCCAGGATGTCACAAGAGCTAGGTCAGGTTTCTTGAGGTTTCCTTTAGCAGTCAATTCTTTGTCGTCGGATTTCATCCAAGTAATCCACTTTTCCCTGACTCTGTCTTTGAAGGGTTTGTTTACAACGACATCTAGTGGCTGAAGAATAGAGGTTAGTCCACCTGGAATCACAGCTTGCAATGTTTTTAGACTTTTTAGTTTGTCTTTCACAGTGTCTGTCAGGTGTGAGCGGAACTGGTCCCATACAAGCATGGATTTCTTCAGTAGTGCGCCTGGTCTAGTATTCCAAACTCTATTTAACCATAAAATGATGCCCTTCTCATCCATCCATCCTTTAGGATGACAATGGACCACAACACCTGGTGGAAATTTAACTCCTTTTGGAATAGTCTTTCTTTTAAAAATCACCATTGGTTTAAGTTTAAATCCGTCTGCCATACAGGATAACACAACGGTGAAATGAGTTTTCTCATGGCCTGTGGTTCTAATCTGGATTGTGTGCTTCCCTTTGCTGTCAATTGTCCTGCTGCCTGGTATGTCAAAACACATGGGGGTCTCATCCATATTGCCTATCTGTGATAGTTCAAAATCAATCTTCTTGCGTTGGTTTATTATAAAGGTATGGAATGAAGCGATCTTATCTTCTAATTCTTTAGGCAGCTTCTGTGCTATCTTTGTTCTCTGGCGTATAGCAAGAGCATGCCTTTTCATAAATTTTTGTGCCCATCCATTAGAGGCTTTGAAGTTTGCATCTTTGCAAAACTTTTGGGCTTGAAGTCTTATGTGGAGTGATGTGACGATGTACCCACTACTTCTTTGGTCAATGATCCATTCATAAAGTTCCTTCTCCATGTCTGGGTACATGGCTTGTCTCCCTCGTTGTGCTTTTTTTGTTTTATTCATATTTTTCAGGATGACTTTCTGTTTTCTCCACTCTCTAACATTCGTCTCTGGTACAGTGAATTCTCGGCTAGCTGCTCGGTTTCCATGCATTTCAGCATGATCAACAACTTTGAGCTTGAACGCAGCGTCATATGCACAACGTTTACGCTTGATACCCTGAGATGCCATCTAAAGGGGAACCAGTTACCGGTATATCAGTGAAAATGAGCACGCCTTAAAATATTGAGGGAGGGGGGGATAATCAGGCCCACCTGTTGCAGAAAATGCAATCCGAAACGACCCCCAGGAGCCTCGCTCGAACTGTGAGCTACCGTGCCTCCGGGCCACGCCTCGTCTCCCGCGCCACCCAATCAGATCTCAGCAGTGCCTACTGTACCCGGCGCCGGCTTCTTGAGTCGCGCGGCCCGGGTAGTGCGTGGAGGTGAGCGGCGGCGGCAGCGGGACCTGGGCGCCTGGGAGGAGGGCCGCGGCGTGCTCCGTGCCTACCCGGCGCCGGCTTCTTGAGTCGCGCGGCCCGGGTAGCGCGGAGCACGCCGCGGCACTCCCCCGGAGGGTTCCCTTCTCGACCCGGCGGGTGTGTGGAGGTGAGCGGCGGCGGCAGCGGGACCTGGGCGCCTGCCGCCGCCTGGGAGGAGGGCCGCGGCGTGCTCCGTGCCTACCCGGCGCCGGCTTCTTGAGTCGCGCGGCCCGGGTAGTGCGTGGAGGTGAGCGGCGGCAGCGGGACCTGGGCGCCTGGGAGGAGGGCCGCGGCGTGCTCCGTGCCTACCCGGCGCCGGCTTCTTGAGTCGCGCGGCCCGGGTAGTGCGTGGAGGTGAGCGGCGGCGGCAGCGGGACCTGGGCGCCTGGGAGGAGGGCCGCGGCGTGCTCCGTGCCTACCCGGCGCTGGCTTCTTGAGTCGCGCGGCCCGGGTAGTGCGGAGCACGCCGCGGCACTCCCCCGGAGGGTTCCCTTCTCGACCCGGCGGGTGCGTGGAGGTGAGCGGCGGCGGCAGCGGGACCTGGGCGCCTGCCGCCGCCTGGGAGGAGGGCCGCGGCGTGCTCTTGAGGCTCGTTTAAAAGAGGCTCGTGTATAACGCGCACCCAGTCCTCGTGTATAACGCGCACCCAAACTTTGAGTCTTTTTTTGGGTATAAAATTTTGCGCGTTATACTCGAATAAATACGGTAACAGCAAATTTGTTTCTTCTGGTCTACATGGTTCCTTCTGTCAGTCTCTTCTTTGTTTTATTCTACATATAGCATTTTGGATAGCCAGCAGAACTCTGGTACCCATAACATTAACATTTCTTCATTGACCTCTGAATGTTTACACTTGATCTAAATCAGTAGGTTAATAATTTCATTACATTTTGATTTATGATATAGCCTTCTTTAGGTACCGGGTACTCTAATGCAACCCCCATGTTCCATAAGGTTGAAGACCTCTGATCTAGGGCTGATGCACTCAACACAGGTAAAGGTTTGCCTTGCTCAAAAGTCAGTCATATCCAACTCTAGGGTTCAGTGCTCATCTCTGTTTCAAAGCTGAAGAGCCAGCGCTGTCTGCTTCTGTAGATGTTTCTGTGGTCATGCGGTAGGCATGACTAGACACCAGAGCGCACAGAACGCTGTTTACCTTCCCACTGAAGTGGTCCCTATTTATCTACTTGCAATTTCTTGCTTTTATACTGCTAGGTTGGCAGGAGCTGGGACAAAGACGGGAGCTCGTTCCATCCTGCAGTACTCGGGAATTGAACTGCTGACCTCCTACTCAACATATTGCACTCCAAAAAGGACCATACAGATAATCAATTATGCTATTCTGAATATTTTCAAAAGGAAGGTTATACCATAAAATGTCAGTTACTTTTTCCTCTATATTCATGGTTTCCAACGTGGGGTACACACCCCACAGGGGGACAATTTGATTTTTAAGGAAGGCAATTCAACAACAGTGAATGGCCTTTTAGGCTTCCTCCACGTGAATGGGAGTTTACTTTTTGAACAAGAATTATATGTCACAGGAGAGGACATCAGATTTTTAGAGATGCTTAGGTGGGGCATGGCCAAAAATTTTTTTGGGAACAACTGCTCTATACTTATATAGTCACCATTAGCTATTTGACTGAAGAGCAGATGACCAGATCATTGATTTGGGATGCATCAGTCATTCTACACACACAAAAAGAATTATTTCATCTAAAATTATTAAGAATTCAACTGAGAGAAATTGGCAGCAGTGTTTTAGATGTTTTCCAGAAAAACCTTTACTATAACTTTTACTGTCCAGAATCTGGAGGAGTGCATGGAGATACTGTAGTCATGAAGGACAATAGGCTGAAATTGAATCCGTACAAGATGGAGATCGTGTTGATTGGGGGCAACCAGCAAATTCCCCTTAATCTGAAGGACATTGTTCTCCCATTGAGGGAGGATGTTCATAATCTGGGCATGTAGCTTGACCAGTCATTGACAATGGAACAAGCATCACTGACAGTCAAGTCCACATTTTCCCATCTGTGGCACATTGTCCAGCTCTGCTCTCTGCTGGACTGGAGGTCCCTGTTGTTTTTTCCCTTTCATTTGCTGATCAGACCCTGGACTGATAAAACAAAGCCACTTTCTTCACTTTGTCATTGCCAAAACCCAAGTCCTCATTGGTGCATGTCTCTGTGTCTTTCCACATTCACACTGTGAGTTGTTGTCCACCAGCAGTCCCCACTTGAGTATGTTGGTCTTGCATTTAGGGACTCCAACCCTCAGCCTACTCAGGGTCCTCCGGGTGACGTAGGAGAGATTGTGATCTTCAGCTATACCCACCTTTAATGATGTTCCTTTCCCAGTGTGCTCCTTCCTCCATCCTCTAATTTGGTTTTGCTCTTGTGTATCCTGGTGGATATGAGCTGGTGGACTTGAGGCTCATATCCATTTAGAGGGTGTCATGGGTCATTCTCTTACTTAGTTCTCTCAGCATCTGTGGCTAACATCTCTCCTGATCTTAGGTGGAGCAATACCAACAAGGGGGTATATCTTCTAGACTGGTGTAGGTTTAAGGCATCCTGTCACTATCCGCATGGCTTCATTAACAGCAATGTCAACTTCTTTTGCATGTGTGGATGCATTCCATACTGGAACTGCTGCAGAGATGCTCAGAGCCAAAGCTGATGTGCGCAGTGTGGGTGGTTGAGTTTCCCATTTATAGTTTGTGAGTTTCCTGATGATGTTGTTCCTTGTACTGGCTTTGGTATTCTGGCCGTGCTACTTAAAAGAGAGTGTCCAGTCAAGCATCACACTAAGGTATTTTGGTGTTGAACAGTGCTGTAATCGATTCCCTTCTACTTAACCCTTGCCTCTCAGGTTCGAAGGTGGAAAGCATATACAATACTTGAGTCTTGCTTGGATTAGGCTTCAAATGGTTGATGTTGCAATACTGTCCTAATTCTTCAAGTGCTCCAGTAAGTTTTCCAGCTACTTCATCAAAGCTTGAGCCTTGAACGGCCATTGCTGTGTCGTCCGCATAGATGAACAGTTTTGTATTGTCAGGAACTGGCTGATCATTTGTATACATATAATACAGTGTTGGAGACAATATACTTCCTTGGGGCACTCCATTTTTCTGTAACCTCCATCTGCTGTTCTTTCCATTCATCGTCACATAGAATCTCCAGTTCTGGAGAAAGCTACCAATGACCCTAGTAAGCTTATTATCTTTGGTAAACTTATTTATTTTATGGAGCAGAATCTTGATTGACAGTATTGTATGCTGCAGTTAGGTCAATGAAAGCCACTCCCATAATTTGCCTTCTTTTGAAGCCATCCTCAATGTGTTGTGTAAGGTTAAGGATTTGACCACAACATGATACACAGGGGTACACAGAAGGAGCCTCCACGAAGATTGTGAATACAGTCAGGCGTATCCTGAGTGACAAACTTGTCGGCTAATCCTTCTAATGGATCAGACCAAAGGTCCCTGTTGACACTGACATATGCACCGGTAATCTCCAGAATCAACTATTGCAATGCTCTCTACGTGGAGCTACCCTTGAGACTGGGATGGAAATTTCAGTGGTAGCAAAAATTTCTCAACATTCACAGAAAATCACCCCCACCCCTTACTTGATTGTCCCTTAATTTTATTACTTTACTTCAAAGTTTATCAAGTGACTTCCAGGTGGTCCACCCAGAATCTTGTCCTGGTGGGAAACACTCTTTGGTCTTCATCCATTCAGCAAGGTGTGTCGTTTTTGTTCTCTATAAATTTATCCTAGTTTCTTCTGATTTAATATTTAGAGCTTGAGAGGTGCACAGGAAGCTTTCCCTTGATTTCAGCTGTTTTCTAGGGAGGTAGTGTTGTATTATTATATTTCATTCATTATTTGCTAACACCTCTCAATGTACTCCCAGAGAGCCGTGACAGCCAAATCATAGACTCTTTTACTGTGGGTAGATTTCAGACAGCCAGAAATAATCCTACATGATTCATTAAGAGCTACATCCACTTGTTTGGTACATGCTGATTTATACAATACAGCACTAGCATAGTTTGCCGATGAGTAGCACAGATACAAAGCTTTTGTTCTTATTGTTTGTGGGTGTGCATCCCAATCTGAACCACCCAGTTTCCGAAGTATATCTGATGGCAACTTTCTGTTTTGTGTTTAAATAAAGTTTTTTGTAGGTCAGGGTTTGATCCAGAGTGATGCCCAAATACTTGGTTATGTTCCAATAGCATTGCCTTCCCAGGTAACTAGGAGATTCCTCTCTGCTTCTTTAAATGGAAGGCAGAGATCTGTGTTTTTCAAGGGTTTGGTACAGCTGTTCTTCTTTAAAATACAAGGAAAGATCTAAGGCAGCAGTTAGCTGGTGCTTGACTGACTCAAAGGTTTCATTCAAGGCAAGATCAACAGCATAGATGAAACTCCTGGAGTACAGAAATATCAGTTGATCATTTGTGTAAATGTTAAAAAGTAATGGTGTCAAGAAGCCATCCTGTGGGAGACCATTCCTTTAATTTTTTTCAAGCAGCTGTATCTTCCTTGAATTGATTTAATATACTGTAATTAATTCAAACACTTTGTATAAGTGGCTTATTAAGGAGATTGGCCTCTAGCTTTTGGGATCTGATGGTTCTTTACTTGAGTTCAATATAGAGATTACTTTTTGTCTTCCACCATATTTTTAAACTTTGTTCATTCAGCAGTTATTAAACAGTTGGAGAAGTTTTGTTTTGCTCAAACTATTTAATTTGTTCAGTTCAGATATCATCAAATCCTGTCACTATGTCATTCCTACATCTATCTACATATGGCCTCTGCCAATAAGAAGTAGGTTCATAGGATTCATTCTGAACATCCTTTTGATGTTTAATTTTTCAATCGGTTGGTTGGTCTTCCAAGCCAAGAGCAGTTGTTATGCTATTTAGTGAGAAGTTAATTCTCAATACAGTGCCTTTTTGTTTGGATAGTTGTCCTCTTTTTTCTGTAATCTCCAAGCTTATTGACTGCTTCTTTGCTGTATCAAATTCTATTCTAGTGCCTATCCAGCAATGTTTTGTTTGGTTTTAATTTTTGTTTCTGCAAGAATCAAGATCAAGTTTATCCCCATTTTTATTTTATGTTCACTAAAAAGGATTTCTTCAAAGTGTGGAATCTAAATACTGGGTAGTTGGTCTGGCATTTTATTGGAAGAGGCACAAGAACATTCCAAAATGGAAGGTACAAATTGATCACAGTTTTCTAGGTGTCGGGCAATTGGAAGCACAGCTGAATCTGGCACTGTTGTAAACTTTTCTCAATTGGCCCTTTTGAAATTATACCTTCTAGGGCAGTGGTAGCAAATCTATGGCACGCATGTCAGAAGGGACACGCAGACCCCTTTCTGTCGGCACACAGAAAGTCACACCAGCACTGTTTACCCTGCCCCTCAGCTCAATGGGAGCGCTTCTTCCCTCCCCCAGCACAGAGTTCGCTCAACCCCACTACCCAGAAGCCCAATGATGGCGCTTCCTCCTTCCAGGGCACAGAGTTCACCCCACCCCTCTGCCCAGCAGCCTAATGGGATTGCTTCCTCCCTTCCCCCACCACTCTGTTTGGGCACTCGGTCTCTAAAAGGTTCGTCATCACTGTTCCAGGGAAATGTACAGATTGAGGCTGGATGGCTGAGTTGATCTGACATAGGATGGATCTTTGCTGGGTTTTTGTAACTGGATCACCTATATTCTTAATACACTGTTGAGCTAATAAGCTTGTTGGCAAAAAAAAAAATTGATCTGGATTGTAGCCTGTCTGCCACTGTTAAATGACTTGGCAGTTTAGGATCATGTATAAGGTAATTGAATGGGATTCTCTCCATTTGATAACAGCTTCACCATTTTCACCATTGTGCTCATTGCTCCAAATGTTGCTATAGCTCAGGGGTTTGCAACCTATTGCCAACAGCACCAAATAATCCGGCCCCCAACCTCGCTCCAGCCACATTTACTACAGCCGTAAATGAGTCCACGGTTGTCGTAAATGTGTTTTATAGGGATTGGGGGGGGCACCAGTCTGGCCTGCTCAGCTGTCTGAGGGGATGTGGTCCAGCCCACAGCTGAAAAATGTTGAGAACCCCTGCTATAGCTGTTTAAATCTCCAACAAGAAAATGAGTGTTTTGGTTTTCCATATTAGACAAGATCTTGAAACAACATGGTATAGTAAAAATTTATAAATCAATGTTATTAACATTGATTTATAAATCAATGTTATTATTATACTGACTTTACATACAGCTAGTTTGATCAGTTTGAGCATGAAGGTTTCTACACAGTTCTTTTCAGTAGTCTGTTAAGAGGACCCAGAATGGAATGGATTTAAAAACCTAAACAATAAATAAATAAATAAATAAATAAATTTAAATCATAGTTTTCTACATAAAGATTCATTCTTGCTGGCATAATTTTAACATTTCCTAACAGATAAAAATTTCATTTTTAGAATAACAATTTTTAAGATTAATTTTACAGTTATGTCCAAAGATTTGTTTATACTATTAGAAACATATCATAGAGAAGTTTTAAATTGATAATAATAATTTAAATAGCCAATCAGGCGTACTCTGATAATGGAAACCTTGTGTTGCTGGATAATCTTTCTCACACTAGGTCAGGTGAAATGATGGAAGAACTAAAACATTAACATTATAGGATAGTTGCTAAGATGCTGACTGGGAAGCGGAAGGTCAGCAGTTCGATTCCCGAGTACTGCAGGACGGAAATGAGCTCCCGTCTTCGTCCCAGCTCCTGCCAACCTAGCAGTTCGAAAGCAAGAAATTGCAAGTAGATAAATAGGGACCACTTCGGTGGGAAGGTAACAGCGTTCCGTGCGCTCCGGTGTCTAGTCATGCCTGCCACATGACCACAGAAACGTCTGCAGAAGCAGACAACGCTGGCTCTTCGGCTTAGAAACAGAGATGAGCACTGCACCTTAGAGTCGGATACGACTGGCTATATATACTGCTCAAAAAAATAAAGGGAACACAAAAATAAGGCATCCCATGATCTGAATGACTGAAATACTGTATTCCTATTGTTGTTCACATACTGGAGTCTAATGTGCTGACAACAAAATCACACAAAACTTAACAATGGGAATCAAATTCATCAACCCATGGAGGTCTGGATTTGGAGTTACATAAAGTGACAGTGGAAGAAAGCACCACTGGCTGATCCAACTGTGATGTAATGTCCTTAAATCAAGTCAAAATGAGGCTCAGTAGTGTGTGCTCCTGATGAGGTGACCGATGGTCTCCTGAGGGATCTCCTCCCACACCTGGACTAAAGCAACCCCCACCTCCTGGACAGTCTGTGGTGCAACGTGGTGTCGGTGAATGGAGCGAGACATGATGTCCCAGATGTGCTCAATCGGATTCAGGTCTGGGGAACGGGCGGGCCAGTCCATAGCATCAATGCCTTCATCTTGCAGGAACCACTGACACACTCCAGCCACATGAGGTCTAGCATTGTCATGCATTAGGAGAAACTCAGGGCCAACCACACCAGCATATTGTCTCACAAGGGGTCTGAGGTTCTCATCTCGGTACCTAATGGCAGTCAGGCTACCTCCAGCGAGCACATGGAGGGCTGTGCGGCCCTCTAGGGCAATGCCACCCCACACCTTTACTGACCCATCACCAAACCGGTCATGTTGGAGGATGTTGCAGGCAGCATAACGTTCTCCACAGCATCTCCAGTCCCTGACACGTCTGTCACATGTGCTTAGTGTGAACCTGCTTTCATCTGTGAACAGCACAGGGTGCCAATGGTGAACCTCCCAATCTTGGTGTTCTCTGGCAAATGCCAAATGTCTTGCACGGTGTTGGGCTGTGAGCACAGCCCCCACCTGTGGCTGTCGGGCCCTCATACCACCCTCATGGAGTCTGTTCCTGACTGTTTGAACAGACAAATGCACATTGGTGGCCTGCTGGAGGTCATTTTGCAGGTCTCTGGCAGTGCTCCACCTGTTCCTCCTTGTACAAAGGCGGAGGTAGCAGTCCTGCAGCTGGATTGTCACCCTCCTACGGCCTCCTCCACGTCTCCTGATGTCTCCTGGTAGCGCCTCCATGCTCTGGACACTACGCTGGCAGACACAGCAAACCTTCAAGCCACAGCTCACATTGATGTGCCATCCTGGATGAGCTGGACTACCTAAGCCACTTGTGTGGGTTGTAGGCTCTGTCTCATGCTACCACTAGAGTGAAGGCACCGCCAGCATTCAACAGTGACCAAACCATCAGCCAGAAAGCAAAGGAACTGAGAGGTGGTCTGTGGCCACCTCCTGCTGAACCACACCTTTATTGGGGATGCCTTGCTAATTGCCTCTGATGTCCAACTGTGGTCTCTTCCATTTGCACAACAGCGTGTGGAATTGATTGTCAATTGGTGTTGCTACCAGGGTGGACAGTTTGATTTCAAAGAGTGTGTGTGTGTGTGTGTGTGTGTGTGTGTGTGTGTGTGTGTGTGTGTGTGTGTGTGTGTGTGTGTGTGTGTGTGTGTGTGTGTGTGTGTGTGTGTGTGGCTAAAGAGGCATCTGGTGGGTTGTGAAGCGTGTGAGAAGCAGTTGGTTTTTGTGGCATGCGGACGTTGCCTCGGCTGTTTCGCGCGAGTGCCAGCCACTCGGATTGGCTGGCGCTTGGCAGATTGGTCACTGGGAATTGTAGTATTTCCTTTTTGGCCATTTTATGGGGCACTGGCCCCACCTTCGACCCCCAGATCTTTGCTCAAACCATTGATGTCAGGGAAGGAAGGTGTGTGCAAAGCAACATGGGATGATCTCCAGGGATGTGGCCATGACTAAGCGACACGTACGTCTATTTTCCTTCCTTATAGGTATAGATATTTAAAAACAAACTCAGACTAGTTCACATGTGAAAAACTTAAAATACTGTCCTCTCTCTAGCTTACTCCTCTTCATCTTCTTGTTTGTTCATAACATAGAAAAGAAAAACAAGCTTTCCTGCTTTATCAGGTCTCAAACTATTTCTCAATTTAGAATTACTGTAATGAGTCCAACAGAAGAGAATATTCTTTCTACGTCAGCAGAAGTTACTGCTGTTAAAAGGGAAATCATTACTTCAGCAGTTTCTAAACTTAAGTGACTTCCACCAATTCACTAGTGTGACTTTCTTTAAAACATCATCAGCAAACAAATTTATGGAATGGTTCCCCCTTAGCTCTGACATTTATTAGAGTTAGCATTAAAGATGGATGGTAGCAATAGTAATAACATTTATATGCTGTGCCATAGGACTTGGAGCACTCTCTGGGTGGTTTTACATGGTAAAGGGTCTGCAGTGGCTCAGTGGTTAAGAAGCTCATCTTGTTAGCTGGAAGGCCGGCAAGTTGGCAGTTCGAGACCCGGGTACTGCATGACAGAATGAGCACTCGTCTCTGTCCCAGCTCCTGCCAAACTAGCAGATTGAAAGCAAGAAATTTCAAGTACAGTGGAACCTTGTATAACGAATGCATCATACAACAACAACAAAACGTTAAATGTTTTTGTGATTTTATTGTTGTGGGGATGTTTTATATTTGAATGTTTTTATGATGATTGTAAGCTGCCCGGAGTCGCTTTGGCGAGGGGGTGGCAATAGAAATCTGATAAATAAATAAAATCTTGGGGACATGAAATGAGCCTCATTCCGACATCCCCTGAGCCGAGTTTCTCTACCAAAAATCCTTTCAACCCAGAATAATTTCTGACATGAAAATATATTATTATTATTATTATTATTATTATTATTATTATTATTATTATTATTATTATTATTATTATTATTATTATTATTATTATTATTATTATTCAGTAATACCTCATACAAAGTCCGCTTCAAACAACATCGAATTCATACAACATCGCCTAATTTCTTGGAAAAAGTTACCTCATACAAAGTCGCTCGACTTTGTATGAAGCATTCAGGTTTTCCCAGGTTGCATTGGGCCTGGGCAGTATAAAAGGCAGGACACATTCCTGCATTGCTCTTGTGGGTTTTGCTCAAGGCAGAGAGTGGTTAGGAGTGGTTTTAAGCGTGATTTTTGAATTTTTTGGATTTTTCATCATAATTTTTAGAAGCATTCCTGGGATTTTTGCAGCATTCTTCAGGTTCTTGGACAATCAGGGTTGTTTGACATGTTTTTTTAATGTATTTAGCCTTTAGACAATGATTTCTTAAAGTTCTGTCAGTTTCCTGTCTGTTTCCTTGACTTTGCCCTGAAGTCTGTGCTGTTACAGTACAATGTATCTCTATGGAAACGACGTTGTATGAGGCATCGCGGCAAGAATTTGGACGTTGTACGAGGCAGCGCGCCTCATACAAAGTCCAAATCCGTATAAAGTGCAAACTTGTTGAACCAAGTTTGTATGACGTTGTATGAGGTATCACTGTACCAGGTAATTAGCACTTTTGTCCCTAACATACTGGGCACTCATTTACTGACCTTGCTTGGATGGAAGGTTGAGTCAACTGGGAACCCATCAGGTTGGTTGTTAGCTAACCATGTCATAGCTAATTCCTCTCCCTCAGAACTTAACATTTGACCCTGGTACCAGATATTGAGAGTACCTGTATTTGAGAGATAATGAGCTGGAGACAGTGCTTGTCCCATTTGGTTTTTAATGCTTGCAGTTTAATCCTGTCAATGTGTCATCACCAGCTGCTACTCATATCCGAGTGTACTTTTTTTTCCTGAAAATCATTTTCAGGGAAAATGCCATTGACATGAATTTGTTTAAGGTGGATCCCAGCTTGCCATGAAGTGACCCACACACTGTGATCACGGAACCGTCTCCTGCTGCACGTATGAAATGAGACATGTAGGATTTAACACCAGGACTGCCATAGCCTTGAGTTTATTAATAAGGTGCACCTTCACAGCCAGTCCATCTGGCATGGCCTCTTCCACCTCCATGACTATTGGGAATCAGAATGGTTAGTGGTTCCTCCTCCACTCATTTTGCTTTTGGGCCCTATATGATGGGTTCAGTGGCATTTCCTCCACTGAGGGGCACCATCACCCCACCTAAAGGGCTCATCCGTCTGTAGCCATTGGTCCCTTTAGGGAGTCCAGTTATTTACTGCCGCTCAACACTCAGCGTTGAGTTGCTGGTTGTACGGTCTACTCCATTACCATAGTGCAATGTCCAGCCAGACATTTTGTCAATGTGGAGTTCTGTTTTTAAGTGCACATTCTATTCCTTTCAACAGCACCAGCAATAAACAGCTACTATCTGTTTTTCGGTTACAGCTTCAGAAATGGGTTTCATTTGTCTTAAATCCAATGTTAAGGATTTTGGCATTGACGGTGCTATCTAATTTCTCTTAATTTTGTTCACTAACTGTCATCCGAATAGGAAAATTCTTGATACACTACTCAAAGGTCCACCTGCAGCACCAAACCATCCAGCCCACGCCATCCTCGCTGCTCCTGGAAGCAGAAGTTAAACACGCCAACGCATGCGCAAAACACTGCCGTAAATGACCCGCGTCTATTGTAAACATGTTTACCATCCTCGCCAATCCTGGAAGCAGAAGTTAAACATACCCACGCATGCGCAAAACACTGCTGTAAATGACCCACGTCTATCGTAAACATGTTTATGACAGCCACGGGTCCATTTACGGCAGTGTTTTGCATGGACGCATTTACTTCTGCTTTTCAGTGGGAGGAACCATACGACCAGTCCAAGGCCTGAAAAGTTTGGGCACCCCTGGGCTAGAAGGTGCAGCAAATAAGCACTGCAATCATATGTTACTAGTTCTTCCTGCTCTTCTAAATTTCTTCTCATTTTGGATACAGTTGCAACATTGTTTGTGACCAAAGTACACACAGTAAAACCTCGCATAAAAGAGCGCCTTGCTTAGAAACTAACTTACTTAAAGAGCAGAATTTTCTCTGGTCGCCTCTCTTAACAACTAAAACCAACCAAAAATTCACTTAACAACTAAATCGGTGTTTGCAATCCCCACCACCACCAGAAGTCACAATTGGTCACTTACAATGGCGTTTCGCTTAAAGGGCAAACTCGCTTAAAGAGCAATCCTGTGGAATGCATTATGCTCTTTAAGCGAGGTGCCACTGTACTAGACCAAGGATTCTCAACCTGCAGCCCGTGGGCCAGATGCGGCCTGCAGCACCATTTCATGTGGCCCCCGACCACCTCCACCACACCAGGAAGTGCCATGTGGTGGAGGAAGGGTGAAATGGCCATCTAGCCCCCAAAGCTGCCTGAGGGAGTGTGACCTGGCCCCCAGCTTTAACAAGGTTGAGAATTCCAGTACTAGTCACTTGAATTTATGTTTACGTGTTTTTTTTCTGCCTCTTATAGTTTCTGCAAGGAAGACATTCCGTTCTTCTGTTGTTCTACAAGCACATACAACAGGATCATTGTGGATATTAGTCCACCCATCAAGACTTAGGTAACCAATTTTATCCTCTAGCTACTGCACATTGCTCCATTTCATTGTCATACACTTTGTCGAGCAAGTTTCCTTGCAACATAAGCTCTGCTGGGTGGACTGTATCCTGGTCTCAGCGACTGAACCGTATTAGTAAACTGTGGGTTTTTAATCAGATGGAAAGAAGAATTTGTTGCATAAACAAACTGGGCATTTATTTCATTAATTAACTGTAGGAATCGGGGCCGCTAGGACGGCCGTTAGGTCCCGGAGGAGACTGATCAAGGAACGATACGAGGCAGTATGGAGCGAGATCAGATCAGTGGTTTATTGAAGGAAAAGTATCTACATTTATAGATCAGAAGGCAAGGCAGGAAAAAACCGTCACCTGACAGAGAATCACATCACCTGTTTACTCAGGTTAATGAGGAATCCTTCTTGGGGAAGTTAATTAACATGGACAAACATTGACAGGGGAAACACCATTGTCTAGGGTTTAGACTGGGGTAAACATGGCAACTATTTGCACCAAGGATAAGGATAAACTCGGAGATGAGTGATTACCTTAATGGATAACAGAGTCTGGAGAAATGCTTCCTCAGCGGAACCGTCGGTCAGGTCATTAATTGGGTGAATCAAACCCTATTATTAATCCACCCCCCCCCCCTTAATTTCTCTGCCCGCAGAGCCCACGGGCCAGGGAGCGTTCTCCCGAAGTGGCCTCTGCGCGGGCCGTTCCATGCCATTGGGGCATGGGGAATCCACAATTAACTCTTTTTCTAATCTGCGGGTTCCTATCACAAATAGCTATGGTGGTTCCTGGGCGGTGAGCCTCTTTATTTATTTTAGGTGATATACTGTGGACTTGTGGTTGTGATGTACATGGTGTGACAGAAACATTGTTCTTGATAGATAAGTCTAAAACTGTAGGATAGTAGGTGATGATCTCAAAGGTGGATAGTTTCCAGAATTCTTTATGTTGATGATGAATTCTCCTAAACAAAGTAGCTTGCCATTTTTTATTATATATACCATTTCGTCCCAAGAGTGTCTGCCCGTCCAACCAGAGCGGACCGGAGGGGCTCTCTAATGGTGCCATCAGTTAGGGGTGCACATCTGTCCAGCACCCGAAGGAGGGCCTTCTCCGTGTCCACACCAACTCTCTGGAACCTCCTGCCAACAGATCTAAGACTTCAAAGAGAAGCCCTTCAGGAAAGGATTGAAGACCTGGCTGGCAGGGCAGGTGTGGGGCCCTAATGGGAACACGGTCCCCGCCTGCTGGCTTATGTAAACAATTAAGAACTCTCTCTTCTTTTTATAGTGGGTGGGATGGGTGGGTGGGATATGGGTTTTTTAAAGTGGGTGGGATATGGGGCTTTTAAAGTGTTTTTATGTGTTTTTAGAACTTGTTGTAATGCCGCCCTGAGTCGGGTTCTGCCTGAGTGGGCGGCATATATAAATATGACTATTAAATTAAAATTAAATTAAAATTTCTGTTTATTTAATATTACTCACTGTATTCACTGCTACTCAGTACTGCCAAAAATTGAATATATGCTTGTTTCAATTCTTTATTTCTTCATAACTGCATAAAAATGACAGTAACATGATGCAATAATAACAAATATATTTTTGCTCAAACATGACAGGTCCTCAAGGCAGTTTTTAAGAAATATGGTAAAATCATTGTCCTGCCCCGGTGGGGGCGAAGAGAGGGCCATTCCATCGGCCTCTCACCTGGCCGGCGTCCTCGGGCCCCGCCTTCCCCTCGCCCTTGGACTTAAAAGGCGAGGGGCGCCCGGGTGAACCTGCCGCCGCTGCGCGTCCTGCCCCGGTGGGGGCGAAGAGAGGGCCATTCCATCGGCCTCTCACCTGGCCGGCGTCCTCGGGCCCCGCCTTCCCCTCGCCCTTGGACTTAAAAGGCGAGGGGCGCCCGGGTGAACCTGTCGCCGCTGCGCGTCCTGCCCCGGTGGGGGCGAAGAGAGGGCCATTCCATCGGCCTCTCCACCTGGCCCCGCCCTCCTCTCCCGTCCCTTGCGCGGGGAGATAAAGGGCCGTGGGCCGCCGGGCCAGGCCCAGGACTGCCGCCGCCCCAGGACCATCGCCGTCTTTGGCTCCTTGCTGTGGCTGCCTTGGCTCATGTTGAGACTGAGACGTGGACCTCCTTCCCCAAGCTGTTGGGGGAGTGGTAGCTCCTACGACTGTTCTCCAGTGGACATGGGGGTCTTGCTATGTTGGGTTTGCTGTAGTATAATTATATTTATTGCATTTTTATGACCTAATTATGTAGTGTAGTTTTTGTATTATGATATTATGCTTATCTGGATTGTTTTCCATTTTGAACTTGTTGTTTCTCTGTATTATCTTTTTATTGTTACTTTGTTGGATTATGTTGTTAGCCGCCTCGAGTTGGTCTCGGCTGAGGAAGGCGGGATATAAATTAAACTGATTGATTGATTGATTGATTGATTTACCAACTTGAAGAGCCTGCCTGTTCAAACATGCCCTTTTGACTCTGCATGTGCTCTTAAGCAGAGCTGCTGCTGAGGAGAGCCAAACAAAGGAAGTGAGCACTGGTAAGTTTTGCAGTTGGAGTAGAGCTGCTTTAGAGGCCTCTACTAATTTAAATTGATAATTTAAACTGCTGAGAGCCACCTCTGTTCAAACAGAGGAAGCAGTTTGAAGCTTCCAGAAGCAGGGGGCAGAGCCACACCAGGCCCTTCCCTGAACTGTGACTCATAGGGGCGGAGCCACACTAGCCTTGAAAAGCTCTGAGCTCTTTCAGGGTCAGCCCTTTTGACTCTGCATGTGCTCTTAAGCAGAGCTGCTGCTGAGGAGAGCCAAACAAAGGAAGTGAGCACTGGTAAGTTTTGCAGTTGGAGTAGAGCTGCTTTAGAGGCTTTAGATTACAAACTAATAACAAAAGAAGAATATAATCTTACTAGGTAGAAAGGTAGTAAACGTGTACATTTTTGAGGCCCAGAATACTGCCCTTGTTAAAATGGATTCTGAGGGAACAGCTGTAGTTACCTGCAATTCTTGTGCCATGTTTGTGTTCTTGCCAAAGCATATGGAGAACTACACTTGCAGCAAGTGCAAGCTGGTTGCACTACTAGAAGAGAAGGTCCAGCAGCTAGAGGCCCGCATATCTAACCACCAACAAATTAAGGAGCTTGAGCTGTTCTTGGACAGAGCGGAGCAGACTATGCTGGACAAAAAAGAGACAGGGCACAGTTCTGAGGGAGAAGGCCCTTCACTAACTCAGGAGGGAGATGTTTGGAGGAATGTGACTCAAAGGAGGAGAAGAGTAGGGGATCACTCTGAGAGTCTGAAATTACAGAATAAATTTGAGGCTCTTTCCCTTATCACACCTGATGAGGAACACACAGAGGAACAACTGGTTCCACCTGATGATCTCTCCTTCATCACACTTGATGAGATCCAGGAAGATGAACAACAGGAACAAACTGAGGTGCTCTCCCTAAATATGGTTGATGAGGTGCATGTAGATGAACAGATTGCAGGAGAGAGGCTCCTTGTACTAGGCGATTCAATAATTAGAAATACAGAGAAATGGATTTGTGATGCACATGATAACCGTATGGTGACTTGCCTGCCAGGTGCAAAAGTTGCAGACATCACAAGAAATCTAGATAGATTGTTAGAGAGAACTGGGAACGAGCCAGTTGTCATGGTACACGTTGGTACCAATGATGTTGGGAAGGCCAAGCGGTCTGTCCTGGAAGCCAAATTTAGGTTGTTAGGAAGAAGATTGAAGTCCCGGACTTCCAAGGTAGCATTTTCAGAAGTGCTGCCTGTCCCTCGCGCAGGACCTACCAGGCAGGCCGAGCTCAGAAGCCTCAATGCGTGGATGAGGCGGTGGTGTCGAGAGGAGGGCTTCAGATTTGTCAGGAACTGGAGAACATTTTGGGACAAGCCAAATCTGTTCAGGAAGGATGGGTTGCATTTAAACCATGATGGGACCAGATTGCTGGCACTCAACATCAAAAGGGCTGCAGAGCAGCTTTTAAACTGATAACTGGGGGAAAGCCGACAGGAGCTGGGCAGCATCCGGTTCAGGAAAGTGTGTACTTGAGTAGTGAGGAGGATGCAAAAATTACTGATCAGAGCAAGGAGCTAGTCACCAGCACTCTAGCAGAAGGATGCAAGAGGCAGTCTAACAATGCAACTGGACTCAAAAGACTGTATCAGGAAAGCATATATAAATGCTTGTATACAAATGCCAGAAGCCTCCGGAACAAAATAGGGGAGCTGGAATACTTAGCAATAGATAAAAATATTGATATTATTGGTATCACTGAAACCTGGTGGACGGATGATAACCAATGGGATACAGTTATCCCAGGCTACAAACTGTACAGGAAGGATAGGAAGGGGCAAACAGGAGGTGGTGTAGCCTTGTATGTCAAAGAAGTGATAAAATCGTATGAATTGGAATATCTAGGTGATTTAGAGTCACCATTAGAAGCTCTGTGGGTAAGAGTACCAGGCCACAAGGATGGTCTAACAGTAGGCATATACTATCGGCCTCCGACCCAAACTCTTGAGGGAGACTGGCAGTTGGAGAATGTTGTAAAGGAGGCATCCAGGAAGGGAAGCCTGGTTATAATGGGGGACTTCAATTACCCTCACATAGACTGGGTGAACTGTTGTTCAGCACATGATAAAGAGATAAAGTTCCTAGATATGCTAAATGATTGTTCCCTGGGACAGATGGTTGAAGACCCAACTAGAGGTACAAAAATCCTTGACTTGATCCTGAGTAATACTCAGGATCTGGTGCAAGATGTTAATGTGACTGATCCAATAGGGAACAGTGACCACAACTCAATTATGTTTAACTTGATCATAGACCGCAAGTCACTGATAAAATCTAACACAGAGACCTTAAATTTTCAAAAAGGAAATTTCCCTAAGATGAGGAAACTAGTAAAAAAGAAACTGAAAGGGAAAATTGAGAGAGTCCAAACACTCCAAGAGGCATGGAGGTTGTTTATAAAAACAATAACAGAGGCCCAATTGGAATGCATACCCAAAAGGAAAAAGGGCACTGCCAGGTCCAAGAGGACTCCGATGTGGCTTACAGGAGCTGTTCGGGAAGTGATCAAGAGCAAGAAAAGCTCATTTAGAAGATGGAAGGCTTGTCCAAATGAGGACAGCAGGCAGAAACATAAATTCTGGCAGAACAAATGCAAGGCAACAATCAGGAAAGCAAAGCAAGACTTTGAGGAGCGTATAGCTAAAAATACTCAGAGAAATAACAAAGACTTCTTTAAGTACATTAGAAGTAAGAACCCAACTAGGAAGGCCATTGGACCATTAGATGACAATGGAAGGCAAGGGGTTATTAAAGAGGAAACAGAGATTGCAGAGAGACTCAATGAATTCTTTGCTTCAGTATTCACTGAAGAAGACAGAGACCACATGCCCAAAACAGAGCCTATCTTCGTAGGGAGGGAAACCGAAGAATTAAGTAAGATAGAAATAACCAGGGAGGAGGTCCTTGCATGTCTTGTTAAGCTAAACACTAAAAAATCACCAGGACCAGATGGCAGCCATCCACGAGTTCTCAGGGAACTTAAAGATGCAATTGCTGATCTCCTAGCCAAAATATATAATCTTTCCCTCAAATCAGGCTTTGTACCTGATGACTGGAAGGTAGCGAATGTAACACCAATCTTCAAAAAAGGATCCAGGGGTGATCCAGGAAATTACCGACCTGTCAGTTTGACATGTGTGCCAGGTAAAGTGATGGAAACCATACTAAAAGATAGAATTAATAGGTACATAGAAGAGAAGGCGCTGCTAAAGGAGAGCCAACATGGCTTTTACAAGGGCAAATCATGCCTCACTAATCTGTTGGAATTTTTTGAGAGTGTCAACAAGCATGTGGATAAGGGGGATCCAGTTGACATTGTTTATCTGGACTTTCAGAAGGCTTTTGACAAGGTCCCACACCAAAGGCTCTTGAATAAACTTACCAGTCATGGAATAAAGGGACAGGTCTTGTCCTGGATCAGCAACTGGCTAAGGGACAGGAAACAGAGGGTAGCACTAAATGGACACTTCTCCAAGTGGAGGGAAGTAAAGAGTGGGGTCCCCCAAGGTTCAGTACTGGGACCCCTGCTTTTCAACCTCTTCATAAATGATCTAGAGGTAGGAGTAAAAAGCAAGGTAGCCAAATTTGCTGACGACACTAAATTATACAGGGTAGTGAAAACTGTGAGAGATTGTGAGGAGCTCCAGAGGGATCTCTTGACACTGGGAGAGTGGGCAAAACAGTGGCAAATGAGCTTCAACACTAGTAAGTGCAGAGTGATGCATGTTGGGGCAAAAAACCCCAATTACATTTATAAACTGATGGGGTCTGAACTCTCTGTGACAAACCAGGAAAGGGACCTTGGTGTCCTGGTGGACAGCTCAATGAAGATGTCAACCCAGTGTGCCTCAGCAGTGAAAAAAGCAAACTCAATGTTAGGGATCATTAGGAAGGGTATAGAAAATAAGTCAGCAAGTGTCATTTTGCCTCTTTATAAATCTATGGTGAGGCCCCATCTGGAATATTGTGTACAGTTCTGGTCGCCATACCTCCAGAAGGATATTATGGAGTTGGAGAAAGTACAGAGGAGGGCAACCAGAATGATTAGGGGACTGGAACACCTTCCTTACCATCTGAGGCTGCAACGGTTGGGCCTTTTCACTCTTGAACGACGGCGTCTAAGAGGTGACCTGATTGAAGTTTATAAAATCATGCACGGTGTGGACAAAGTAGATAAGGAAAAACTGTTTTCCCTATCGCACAACACTAGAACTAGGGGACACTCCATGAAACTTTTGGGTACCAGTTCTCAAACAAATAAGAGAAAGTACTTTTTCACCCAGAGGATTACTGGTCTATGGAACTCCCTGCCAGAAGAAGTGGTGACAGCTGTCAGTCTTGACAGCTTTAAGAAAGGATTAGACAAGTTCATGGAGGACAAGTGTATCAATGGCTATAATTATGGCTACCTAAGGACAACCTCCGGATTGGAGAGATAGGCAGGATATCTCTCAATGCCATTTCCAGGGAATCCTAAGCAGGTGAAGGCATCTGCTTGGGAATACCCAGAAGGAAATGGTGAGCCACTGTGTGAGACAGAATGCTGGACTGGATGGGCTGTGGCCTGTTCCAGCAAGGCTGTTCTTATGTTCTTATGTTCTTATGTTCCTTTTGTTGGCTTCATCGCAGACTTTTCATGATGTTGTTTCATTTGGGCCACCAGGCTTTGCGTATCTTTGTAGCAGTTTTTGCATTTTGCATGCATGCATGCCTTACGAGGAACTTCATTAATATATTTCCACACTGAATCTCTTTTATGACCTGCTGCCATTAGGTTTTCTCTATCAGTGAAAGAATAATATGAGACACCTCAGGCTATACAAAATGAGCCAAAGACTTGTGGGGTATTCTGCTTAAAAGTTTACAATTTTATTTTATTTTTTACTCCTTGCCCCTCTCTCCTCACATTTAGGTTTTTGTGCAGATCTAAGCCACTTCCAATGTTCTTCTATCCATTAAATTTATTGTTCTTCTATCCATTAAATTTATTGAAACTTAGGATCCAAAATCACTGCAGATGGTGATTGCAGCCATGAAATAAAAAGGCGACTGATTATTGGGAGGCAAGCTATGAGAAACCTGGGGAACATAATTAAAAGACCTGGACCATAAGGAAAGCTGAGCACAGCCTTTGAAATGTTGGATGAGAATCTTGAGAGTATCCTGGTCAGCAAGGCGAACAAATAAGTCAATCTTAAAAGAAATCAACCCCAACTACTCCTTAGAAGGTAAAATATTAAAGATGAAGCTAAAGTACTGTAAGAACAAGAAAGCGGCTGGGGTGTATGGGGGTGTAAGCATTTATACTCCAGCCACGCTGGAGCTCAGTAACGCCCTAACCCAATAAGAATGAAACCATGAAAGGTTTGTGGCGCGCTATGAAATTTCTCTAGGCTCTTGACAAAGATGTGTGAAATGTCCATTTACCGGAGGGACATCGAGACTTGAGTCTTAGCACCCCACACTGTTCTTCTGCCTGCACGGATGTTTTCTCTTATTCTCCCTTAAGGTATAACGCTACGCCGATTACATCTGGATGTGGTTTTGCAGCTCATCCATCATTCCAAGACTGTTTATAGACCGAAAGTCTACAAAGAGCTTTGATACCATTGCACACAGGGGCTGCGTGGGATGTGGACATAGCTCACAGGGAGATTTTGGTGTTACTAGACTTCGTTATTATCGGACTTTGTGACTGTTTTACCTTAGTTGTATGCAGGGCTTTGAAGACGGGGGGTGTTACTTGTAATTTGTGAGTTTGACCGTTAGCAACTTGCTGCTTGTTGTTTCTGTGCAAATAGTTTATTCATTTTTATATGTGATATATTAAAGACACTTTTGCATGTTATTACACAGTCTATCATCTTTGCCATAACAATTTTTATTAGTTGAATCAATATCATTATTGTATTGCTTATTTTTGGGTGTGTCTCCTTTCCACGTTGCTAAAGTACTGTAGACATCAAATGAGAAGGGAGGATTCACTTGAGAAGGCCTTGATGCTGGGAAAGGTCAAAGGCAAAAGCAGACGGGGCAGCAGAATATGAGAGGCTAGATGGTATTGTTGATACATAGGGCTGGGTGGGTTGAGGAGGATGGTGGAGAATAGGGGTGCCTGGCATGCAATGGTCCATGGGGTCACAAAGGGTTGGACTCGACTATTAAACTGAACAACAACAAAAGCACTTAAGAGGTAAGTGGTTGATTCTGTGTACATAGATTTGCAAAAGAAAGAATGGGATTAAAGTACTCTTCTCAACTCTTTATGTTCATTTTATAACATTTCTTCTCTGAAGAAGAGGCATGTGATCTCTGCAGACATAAATTCACAATTTAAGAACTGTAAAACCAAGCATCTGTGATATCTTCTAGATACAAAAAAAAACCCTGTCCAAATATCTTACAGGAAACTCTGGAAGAGCAGGACATTGTGAAAAGATTAGTGGAATTCATTTACTAAAAAAAAAATATTACACGACTATACAGCCTACTTAATTAAAAACTTAAATTAAAAACTAATCCTTATTTATACCTTTGGACTTAAAACAAAAAAAAACACTTTTAGATAATTTATTTTTAAAAAAACATTGATTTTTTAACCACCCTGATCACTTGAGACTCAGGCCAAGAGTATCTACGTTATTATCATCCCAATTTCTGCGTACAGTGTAAAAGCTGGAAAATGAAGGAACTTGATAGGGGACAGAAATTTGAAAGGTAGAGTTCAAGAAAAGTGTTACAGATATCATGGTCTTTCAGAAAGAAAAATAAGCAGGTTCTAAATAAATCAAGTGGGAACTTTCTGTAGAAGCAAATATGACTAAAACTACAGTACTTTAAACAAATCACGAGAAGACAAGACTCATTGAAAAAAGGAAAACTGTTTGGAAAACTGTCCAAAATGCATAGCACTCTTGTACAGCAGGGTAAGAGGGGTTTAGAATAGAATAGAACAGAATTCTTTATTGGCCAGGTGTGCTAACACACCAGGAATTTGTCTTTGGTACATATGCTCTCTATACACATGAAAAATTAAATTACATTTACTAGATCATCTACTACACTTAATAATAGGTGCTAATCATAATACTAACAACATTTCTTTCCTTACTTATTAACCTTCCAGACTGCTGCCTTCCTCATCAACAATCTAAGTCTTCTTCTTCTTAGCTTCTTCTTTTACCCCTTCGGGTTCTTGCTTTGGAACTTTTAGCAGCCTCCACCAACGTTATTTGGTGTTCTTGTAATGTTTCTTTCGTGTTGTATCTCCACCTTCTGCTGGATCTGCCTCATGGTCTTTGTCCTTCTCCTCTTTCCACATATGCCTTGTAAGGTATGAAATTCCAAGACATTCTCTTCAAATGGGCAAACAACCTTGTTTGTTCTCTCTGTATGTAGTCTAAGATTGGTTCTATTCCAATTCTTTCCCTTATAACCTCATTCATGATTTTAACCCTTCTAGTCACTTCAGCAGCCTTCCTCAGACATCTCATTTTCGTGGTGACCAACTTTCGTTTATGTTTTGTTGTATCTATTCCCAGATGGAAATGAATATGTTTCGTATGAGGTGTTTTCTTGTACTGGCCGGTATTGCCTTATGTTTTAAGAGCAGATCTAACTGTCCCAATATTTGGTTTGCCTTACTGCACCATATGTTAATCTCCTCAGTCATTTTGCCATCTTAACTAAATGTTGTTCCTAGGTACATATTTGAACTCTGTCACTTGATTTATACCAGCTGGTAGGGTTGATGGGGGTATGGGAGAGACTCGTGTCTGGCTATTTTTTTATTTTTTTATTATTATTATTATTTGGGGGGGGGGGTTTGTATTTGTTTGATTATTTTTGATCCAGTCTGGACCAGCTTTTTATTTTTCAATGCATTCCTATGGGAAAACGTGCTTCGGTTTATTATTTTTCTGGTTTACGATGAGGTCTGTCGGAATGGACCAAAGTCGTAAACCAGGGTTTTACTGTACCTCAGTCTTCTCATTATTAATTCTCATATTATTTATATTGACAATCTAAGACAGTGATGGTGAACCTTTTAGAGACTGAGTGCCCAAACTGCAACGCAAAACCCACTTATTTATTGCAAAGTGCCAACTCAGCAACAGGGCAGAGGGGCAGGGTTAACTCTGTGCTGGGGGGGGAGCGCTCCCATTGGGCTGCTGGACAGAGAGGTGGTGCAAACTGTGTGCTGGGGTGAATGCACAGGTGCCCACAGAGAGGACTCTGAGTGCTACCTCTGGCATGCATGCCATAGGTTCGCCACCACTGATCTAAGACATAAAGATCTATTCGCTCATGTGCTGAACTCTTTACTAGGATGACCAACACATTTCAGCATGAATTCAAACAAGCTCTTTTTAAAACTAGGTAAAATTCTAATACCTTAGTGTTTGCACTCAAAATATCTGTTCATATACTTTAATTTTGAAGATAGGTTTCCCCAAGTACAACTGCGTCATATATCACACAATTTAAAAATATGCATTTTCGTGAAAAGGCACACTATATTAGTTTCTAAAGTATGTTCGGTATATTTGATGGTAGTTAACACTGCAACCTATCTCACACAAAAAAATAAAGTTTCAATGAAATTTTATTTTAATTTTCAAATTATACCTATAATTTGTTCCATCAAATTACTGTTCCACATAGTACTCAGCAAATTTTTATTAGTAACAGTTGATTTCAGTCATGTAAGCTAAGAGTTCCAAGTCTAAAAATACAATACTTATGAACAAGATGATAAAGGATTTATTGCCTTTCAAGTGGACCAACCGAAAGACAGTTTTTCAAGTGTTAGGTTTTTAGATATTACTACTAGGAGACAAACAAGAGCCCATCTGAAGATGCAACGAAGACATACCGTATTTTCCGGCGTATAAGACGACTTTTTAACCCCGAAAGATCTGTGCCAAAGTCAGGGGTCGTCTTATACATCGGGTACTACGGAGCCAGGGCCCGCCCGGCGGGGAAAGCCATCTGCCGCTGCCGCCGCGAGGCCTCCGGAGCAAGGGGCCGCCCGGATATCACCACCCTCAGCCTGGTGGTGGGGGCGGGTGTCTTTCCCCGCCGGTCAGGTGCTGCTGCTGCTGCTCCTCACCCCCCACCCAGGTGGTGAGGTGGAGGACCAGCTGACTGGCGGGGAAAGCCATCCGCCACCACTGCTGCGAGGCTAAGGGTGGTGATATCCGGGGCGGTCCTTTGCTCCGGAGACCTCGCGCCGGTGGTGGGGGCGGGTGGCTTTCCCCGCCGGTCAGCTGCTGCGAGGTCTCCGGAGCAAGGGGCCACCCGGATATCACCACCCTCAGCCTTGCGGCTGTAGCAGGTTTCCCCACCAGTCAGCTGCTGCTGCTGCTCCTCCTCACACACCCCAGGTGGTGAGGTGGAGGACCAGCTGACCGGCGGGGAAAGCCATCCGCCACCACTGCTGCGAGGCTGAGAGTGGTGATATCCGGCCGGCCCCTTGCTCCGGAGACCTTTCCGTCGCGCCTCCTCCTCCTCACCCTCCTCCTCCTCACTCCCCTGGCTAGGGTGCAGTGCTCATCTCTGTTTCAAAGCCGAAAGAGCCAGCGCTGTGTCTGCTTCTGCAGACATTTCCGTGGTCATGTGCACAGAACGCTGTTACCTTCCCACCGAAGTGGCCCCTATTTAGTAAAGGTAAAGGTTTTCCCTTGCTCGAAAGCTAGTCGTAGCTGACTGTAGCGTGCAGGGAGGGAGGGAAGCTGCGCCCTCGCCCAAGCTTTGCTGCTGCTTTCTCATCCACTTAAAGCGGCTGCTAATCGCAGCTCTGCTCTGAATCTGCCCTGAAGTCTCCGAGTTCCCCCGCTGAGGGGAGAAGAGGAGGAGGAGGACAGGGGGAAAAGGCGGGTCTCGTCATGCTCAGAGGGCAGGAGGGAGTCCAGACTCCCCCCCACCCCTCCACTGGCCCGAGTCGAGAGACATCTATCTGGTTTACTTACAGGTCAAACTCGGAAAATTAGAATATCGTGCAAATGTTCATTCATTTCACTTAAAAGGTGAAACAAATATATGAGATTGACTCATTGCACGCATAGTGAGATGGTTCAAGCCTTACTTTAATATTGATTCTCATGGCTTAAAGGTAAAGGTAAAGGGTTTCCCTTGCTTGAAAGCCAGTCGTATCCGACTCTAGGGTGCTGTGCTCATCTCTGTTTCAAAGCCAAAGAGCCAGCGCTGTCTGCTTCTGCAGACGTTTTCCATGGACATGTGGCAGGCATGAAATTTTGTGAGAGCTGATGTAAAAAGTGGCAGATAGCACCGTAGGACATGAAACGATCTGTTGCCTTCAGAACACAGGAGTGCACGGAATGCTGTTACCTTCCCACCAAAGTGGTCCCTGTTTATCTACTTGCAATTTCTTGCTTTCATGATAATAATAATAGGTAAAGGTAAAGGTTTCTCTTGCTCGAAAGCCAGTCGTATCCAACTCTAGGGTGCAGTGGTCATATCTGTTTCAAAGCTGAAGAGCCAGCACTGTCTGCTTCTGCAGACCTTTCCGTGGTCATGTGGCAGGCATGACTAGACACCGGAGTGCACGGAACGCTGTTACCTTCCCACCGAAGTGGTCCCTATTTAGTAAAGGTAAAGGTTTCCCTTGCTCGAAAGCCAGTTGTATCTGACTCTAGGGTGCTGTGCTCATTTCTGTTTCAAAGCCAAAAAGCCAGCGCTGTCTGCATCTGCAGACGTTTTCCATGGACATGTGGCAGGCATGAAATTTTGTGAGAGCTGATGTAAAAAGTGGCAGATAGCACCGTAGGATATGAAACGATCTGTTGCCTTCAGAACACAGGAGTGCACGGAATGCTGTTACCTTCCCACCAAAGTGGTCCCTGTTTATCTACTTGCAATTTCTTGCTTTCATGATAATAATAATAATAGGTAAAGGTAAAGGTTTCTCTTGCTCGAAAGCCAGTCGTATCCAACTCTATGGTGCCGTGGTCATCTCTGTTTCAAAGCTGAAGAGCCAGCACTGTCTGCTGCTGCAGACCTTTCCGTGGTCATGTGGCAGGCATGACTAGACACCAAAATGAACGGAACGCTGTTACCTTCCCTATTTATCTACTTGCAATTTCTTGCTTTCGAACTGCTAGGTTGGCAGGAGCTGGGACAAAGACGGGAGCTCATTCCATCCTGCAGTCCTCGGGAATCAAACTGCTGACCTTCCGCCTCCCAGTCAGCGTCTTAGCCACTTGATAATTACAGGTAGTTATTTCTAAGCTTTAGAATAAAAGCTTGTCCCCAGCGGCCCGCGGCCCTTTATCCCTCCTGGTAGGAGCAGGGAGGGAGAGGCAGGACCCCTTGCAGTTGTGGCGGCGCTCCTACCGGGAGGAATAAATGGCCGTGGGCCGCCTTAAAGGGGCAGTGTAGGCAGGCACTGGCTGTCTGCCGGCGTTGGAAGAGGGGTAGTCTTATAAGGTGAGTATATTCCAAACTCTATATTTTAACTTGAAAAGTTGGGGGTCGTCTTATACGCCCAGTCGTCTTATACGCCGGAAAATACAGTATTTTAAAACTGTTGAGCTAGAGTTCAAGAATTGTACTGTGGCTTTCCTTGTGCACTTTTCTTCTTCACAAAAACTTTTTATTGTGCTTAGTAGAAGGTCAATGGCTATCACTTCACTTCTTGAACACAATGATGAATTGAAACAAGAACTCATAGCTGTTTAGACCGACAAAGCTACCAGTATGTCTAAGCCAATAAAGCGATTTGTTCATTAAAGCTACTAATAAAGCAACCTTTTGTTAGTCTATGAAACATCAGAAGCCACTAAGAATGCATCTAATTGCAATATTTCTGGCTTTCCCATAAACTCTAGAAATGTCTCTTAAAACAAGTTCAGGCTCTAGTATTTTGATTTTTATACAAACTGAATACACTAGTTACACTTAATGATCCCATATTCTTCCTACGGAAAGCCAATTAATGCCTAGTTAAAATTAAAATCTTTTCAATACTATTACTACCACACTATAACAATATGCTGGACTTTCACTTTTAAAATTAGAATGCAGTGGCTCAAGTGGCTAAGACACTGAGTGGAAAGCGGGAGGTCAGCAGTTCGATTCCCGAGTACTGCAGAATGGAATGAGCTCCCATCTTTGTCCCAGCTCCTGCCAACCTAGCAGTTCGAAAGCAAGAAATTGCAAGTACTGTAGATAGAGACCACTTCGGTGAAAAGGTAAACAGCGTTCCATGCGCTCCGGTGTCTAGTCATGCCTGCCACATGACCACAGAAACATCTGCGAAAGCAGACAGAACTGGCTCTTCCGCATTGAAACAGAGATGAGCACTAAACCCTAGAGTCAGATACGACAGACTTTTGAGCAAGAGAAACCTTTACCTTTATCTTTAAACATTCAAGACTAGCATCCCAACAGAGACAGCTGTTTGGTAAGAGACAAATGCTAACAGCATCATAATACTTCTTGACCCTGATGTAAATATCCACTTTCTAGGCCAAGAGACACATTGCTTCACCTGAACATGTGTAATATTTTAAAAACACCTTTGCTCCCACATGACCACTACCCATCCTGCGTAAAGGTAAAGGTCACCCTTGCTCGGAAGCCAGTTGTATCCAACTCTAGGGGTTCAGTGATAATTTCTGTTTCATAGCCGAAGAGCCAGTGCTGTCTGCTTCTAGACTTATACACAAATATGCAATTTTTTAATATGCATTTTCTAACTTTATGACCAGGAATAGGGATGCACATCTTTTCCTATTCCATTCTTTCATACAAGGACAAATAATTCCTCTTTTTTCTCCTTGCCATGTAGGAAAATAAGATATTTTGGTGTTACTGGTTCAATAGTTTCACACAACTGTATGACTTGTGCAAACTGCCATGCTTGTGTAAATTGCACTAAACTGCAATAGATGCTTTCCCTCATAGACTTTCCAAAATATAAAGCAGCAAGTGAATTATTTGCACTATTTTTAGCAATCAACCAGTCCTTCTGGTTTTGTTCTGTGCAGGTGTATGTATGTGAATGTTTGGCTTCTTAAACAGAAAGGACACTAGTTCCCTGACTGTCCAAGAACATTCCACACAAACCCAAAAAACCTGGGGTGGGAAAACTCCTTGGCTAAACATTTCTGCATTTTTGGAAACGGTTATTTAACTATTTATTGGAAATTAGCTACTGGCCAGAGCAAATTAATTCTAGGGACGGGAGTTTTGGGTTTTGTGAATACAAAGCCCATAATTCACCATTCTGGGAATCACACCTGACAGACACCAAAATTAGCTTACTTGGGAGAAAAGCCAAAACTGGAAAGCTTTGGGATCTAGCTAGGCCTAGCTCTGCTCAAGTTTCCTGTTTCTGCATAGTGCTAGCTGAGAACTTTCTTACCAAGAAGTCAGACAGAGCTAGATAGAACTAAGTCTCAAAACTTCCCTATATTTACACCTTTCTCCCAGGTGATCGACTGGAAGTCTATAAGGTGCCAGTCTATCAGTTAGAACTCCCAGAATAGAGAATTATGGAATTTGTAGTTCAAAAATCAGAAAATCCAATTCCTAATGAAGTCCCTATTCTATTACTTTCATTATAAGACTTGATATTAGAAAACCATAGGCCCACCTATAATTCAATACATGAAAGATCCTACTTATTCTATCAACATAAGAAAGCAAGACACATAGACAATAAATTTGTATGGATATATTTTTAGATATTTGCAAACATTTCATAGGCAGTTATATGCATATAATTTTAAATAATTTCAAATAATGATCATATAATCTCTATTGATGCCCTCTTTAGCTCTTTTATTTTGTTTTGTTCCTTCTTCAGTTTTTAACCATAATAAAAGGTTTTTATAAAGTGACTCGCCGTGTAGGAACGTCCTGAATAAACAAAAATAAAGATTTTAGCAAGTTTTCTTTCCGTCTTTGGTACAGAATACACTTTTGTCAAATATTTTAATTCTTACTTGCAAAACCTCCGCATGGTGAATTAAGAGCACATGGAATAGATCATTATATCAAATAATAAGCTGAGGAGGAAAAATGTCCTCTTTGTATGAAGTTTATATTCTAACACAACAAGCAATTCTAACATAACAGTTGATGGGGGGAAATTTCCAAATGATGGATTCTAGGATTTCGGTGCAGAAAACTAACTTTCCATTAAACCTCACTTCTTCTTTGCTTCCTCTTTTACCCCATTGGGTGTCAAGGGAAAACCTCACTTAACTCTTCAAATATAACTCCTACCAGACTATATGCCTTCAAGCACTTGACCACAATTTAGTGTCAGTTTATCAACATAGAGAGCCTGTTTGTTTAGATATTTAGATAAGAAAAGCCGTGGTCATGTAATATACAGGTACAGTACCTGTTACGGCATAGGCTTCTGAAACCAATGTTCATCATTTTGGTTGCAATGTCACCCAAGTATTTTTGTGTACTCTAACAAAAAAGAGAGGGACAGTATATGAAAGTTCAAAAACCAATAGCTGTATGTTACAGCACTGTGAGGTACAAATATATAGTAATTCAAATCAGATGAATACCACAACTAATCAGTGTAACACGCATATGATGTGCATATACACCAAAGCACACACAGCTATTTTCAGTAATCCTGATTGTGTTGATATCAAAGGTTACAATGTAAATCAACCTGTAAACTTCAGGTTGCAGTCTGCCTGTTTTTGTTAGAACAGGGTAACCAGGGTCTGTTGCAAAATGTGTATCTAAAATAAAACCAAGGCCAGATTAGGGGATGATCTTTGGCTTAACTAATGGCCCAACAGCCCACATGCCTAATACGGTTGTAAACCTACCTCCAAAATAATCTGCATAATACAGTCTCAATACTCTTCTACTATACATCTCCCTGCCCCCAATGCAAAAAATGGCCGGCACTCCAGATACTTTTAATAAAATAATCCCTTTTCCCTAAAACTGTCTTTCTGGTTTATTAAAAGTTCTGAGCCATTTCCTGGTATGCATTTCAATGGAACTTCCTAGCTTTGCGTGTAGAGCTATAGAGATTACCAAATGAAGTCCTAGGAAGTAAACAAAATAAGAAAGCAAGTACCATGGGTGACATAAGCTTCTTCATGCATTAGAAATACGAAAGAGTCTTCAGAAGTTCAAGGTGCTGAAGGGCTGAACTGCTGGCCCAATTCCCAAAGCTCATCCCTATGTTGAGTGTAAATGTTCACATAATGTAAGTTTTCTGATGCATTCATTTAGAAGACCATAGATGCTTGGAGCAGGGCCAGGGAAGCCATGAAATGTTAGGGAAGGGGTCATGTGGAATGGCTTATTTCAGTGACAGCCAACCTTAGCACTCCAGGTGTTCTTGGACTTCAATTACCAGAAACCCAAGTCAGCACTCCTGCTGATCAAGGCTTCTGGGAATTAAAGTCCAAGAACATCTGGAGTGCTAAGATTGGCCATCACTGATTTATTTCAATTCATAGACACACCTCTCATAATTAATGTGCCAAGAGTGTTTTGGACTATTTTGTTTCCCAACAAGTACAGATTACAACCCACTATACTGTGTAGTCATGTTCACCATTAATGTTGCCCAAACTGTTTCTGCATATCTACACAGATGGTGTAAATTTTTGAGGTATACTCCTCCAAGTTAAGAAATCACCATAAATATTATCTTTTGGGATTTGCCTGCTGAGTCAAATAACTGAGTATGCAATTAATAAAACCTACAATGATTTCTTGTAATTCACCTCTAAGAAAGTATGCCATGTGTTATACTCGTATAACAAGGAAGAGGATTTGGGTCACTGTTTAAGACATAAAAAATGCATTAGTCCTAAAGACACCACAAGACTGTTTCTGCTGCAGCTGACAAACCCAGCAACTCCTATGAGTTTGCACTGCAAACATAATTCTGCTTATGAAAGACTTCAAAGAGGCAAAAGTTACAAAAGTTAGCCACATAATCAGAATCACAGGAATAGCTATACAACAAAGAAACTTCTGCAATGCTACAGAAGACTTTGGGTTTAAATGTTGACTCCAGGATGCGTCTTACACAGATAGTTCTATACGCATAAATGTTGTGTGTGTGTTTTTGCAACCCTAAACTGCCTCATAGGTAGAGGTTGCCCTTGCTCAAAAGCCAGCCATATCCAACTCTAGGATTTGGTGCTCATCTCCATTTATAGCTAAAGAGCCAGCGCTGTCTGTATCTGCAGATGTTACCATGGACATGTAGCACAGAATGCTGTAACCTTCCAACCAGTATTTATCTACTTGCAATTTCTTGCTTTCGAACTCCGTTGTACACCACTCAGGTCTCAAACTGCTGACCCTGCCGACCTTTCAGTCATCAAGTTCTGCATCTTAACTACATCACAGTCCCTAAGCCAGTGTTTCCCAATCTTTGGTTTTTGGACTTCAATTCCCAGAAGCCTACCGTATTTATTCGAGTATAACGCGCACTCGTGTATAACGCGCACCCCTAATTTTCCATGAAACCTCGGTATAAAATTTTTTTATGCGTGCAGGTGAGCGGCGGCGGCAGCGGGACCTGGGCGCCTGCCGCCGCCTGGGAGGAGGGCCGCGGCGTGCTCCGTGCCTACCCGGCACCGGCTTCAGTCGCGCGGCCCGGGAGCGCGGGTGGCTGGTGTTAGCGCCTCCCCCGGAGGGTTTCCTTCTCGACCCGGCGGGTGCGTGCAGGTGAGCGGTGGCGGCAGCGGGACCTGGGCGCCTGCCGCCGCCTGGGAGGAGGGCCGCGGCGTGCTCTGTGCCTACCCGGCGCCGGCTTCAGTCGCGCGGCCCGGGAGCGCGGGTGGCTGGCGTTAGCGCCTCCCCCGGAGGGTTCCCTTCTCGACCCGGCAGGTGCGTGCAGGTGAGCGGCGGCGGCAGCGGGACCTGGGCGCCTGCCGCCGCCTGGGAGGAGGGCCGCGGCGTGCTCCGTGCCTACCCGGCGCCGGCTTCAGTCACGCGGCCCGGGAGCGCGGGTGGCTGGCGTTAGCGCCTCCCCCGGAGGGTTCCCTTCTCGACCCGGCGGGTGCGTGCAGGTGAGCGGCGGCGGCAGCGGGACCTGGGCGCCTGCCGCCGCCTGGGAGGAGGGCCGCGGCGTGCTCCGTGCCTACCCTTGAGGCTCGTTTAAAAGAGGCGCGCACCCAGTCCTCGTGTATAACGCGCACCCAAACTTTGAGTCCTTTTTTGGGTATAAAATTTTGCGCGTTATACTCGAATAAATACGGTAAGTCAATTCCTCATACAAATTCTGCAATTAAGAGTCCTCTGAACTTTTTTTATAAAGAAGGCAAGGGTACAAATGTAAGGAAATGCATTCTTTCTAAAAAGAAAAAATGTTCAAGGAAATGCAACATGAACATAAACCAAAGTAAATTATATAGTGTTTCTCCTAGTTTAAGCAAGCCAGCTCTTGCCAAACTGTATCATAATAGTGATTAACCTCCAATGCCCTGGTTCCTATTTCAACAAAATGAAATAGCGAGGGGATGGCAGTAGAAATGTGAGTGATAAATAAATAAACAAACAAAAAGCCCAGCCTTCATCAAAACTCCACTCTCCAATCTAGACTCACTTTGAATGTTAATTGTTTGGGGCCTAAGGCCTGCTTTTTACCCTTGTAGGGTAAACCTTACTTGCAGGCCTAGCCCATTTCACTGGATATGCCGTTCTTGGAAAGCTTCTAGCTTTGGGCTGTCATCTTTCCTCCAGCAAACTAACTGAACAGCCCTAGATTTTTTTTTGTTTCCCTTTGAGAGAAAGGTGGCCTGCAAATCCTTAAAGATGAATTCTGAAACTTGAGTAAGAAGCTAGAGTAAGAAGCTAGAGAAAGAAAAATGAAAAATGTTCAATAAAATAAAATGGCTAAAAATACCTCCAGACTACCTCTAAAAGTACAAGCAGACTGCAAGACAAGTGTGTCATATTATGCTAAGTTGCTACAAGAACAAAAGAGAACTGTTAGGTCCATCACTAACATATGTAAGACAGAAATCTTATAAGTAAGAGGCCTATTCACACACTCAAAAAACAGCACAAAATAAAACTCACAGTAAGGAATGAATCATGTCTCCCCTATCCTGGGCCCCTCCAAATCTGACAGACTCTAAACAGCATGTATGGTCGTCTTTATGCATTACCGGGCATGGATGACTGCAATCTACACATTTATATACTGTTAGGCATTTTATCACATGTCTGGATGCTTTAAGCAAGGTAAAGATGTATCTTTCTCACAAACTGAGTATAAAGTGTCCTCAATCATGTATAAGGCTCAACATTTTAAAGGTTATGACTGCTAACTAGCAATTATCTTAACCTATAAGGAAGGGGTGTAGACGTACGTGTCCGGGAAAAGCTCCAACAACCCTGAAGCCTATCCCATAATGCTTCACACACACCTACCTTCCTTCACTGACATTGGCCCTGCAAGGGTCCGCAGGCCAAGCGTGGGGCCTACACCCCACAAATTGGTCAAAATGGGAAAACTACATTTCCCAATGACCAATGTGACAAGCGCCGGCCAATCCGAACGGCCGCACAACTCACCAGTCACGCGCCACACCAACCGCCACCATTGCCAGGACAACAGAAACTGCCTTCCCCTGGCCGGTGGCAGCATAGCAACAGGAAGCCCTCGCCATGGCCACCTGAAGCCAGGGGAGGGCTGCCTGGCCACCGTTGCTGGAACACCGCACGCCAGACTCGCCAGCGGCCTAGACAGGGACTGCTCTGCCCAGGGGGGGACAGCAGGAGATGAGCAGCACCCACATGCATGTTTACCCCTCTGCAATGGCCGCCCGTCCCCGACGCCTGCCCTCCACAACCCATGCCGACCCCCCACCGGCGCCCACACCGCAACAGACCACGGACCGGGCCAGGGAGCCCTCGCTGCACCCACGCCGTCTCAAAAAGGACTACCCACCACCGGCCCCAGAACAGCCACCACACAACTTTCCCCCACCTCACCAGGTAAGCCACACGCCGAGCAGAGTGCTGCGGCCTGGGGTAACGGTGAACCACTGACACTTGCTCCGCCCAACAACACATGTGCAGAAGCGTCCTCCCATGCCACCCCCGGACCCAACCTCCCCATGCCCTCCCCTGGGTCAAACACAAGCTATGGCACCCCACAAAAAATGCCCTCTTCCCCCCCAAGTCACCCCCCAACGCCTATCCCATGACCCCAAGAGGTATGCCAGGAGCCCCACAAATCCGACCGGCAAAGCCGGGTAGCCCAAGCTAGTTTACAAATATGTATGAAAAAGTCTTTGTGTTTATATTTTAATTTTCCAAACTACTACAGTATAAATAATTATGAATATATGTCGGATACCTATTATTTCAACAAATAATTTTTAAAAAGACATACAAAGACTTTAATATACATCATATATCTGCCTAGACAAGTAGCTCAGCACATACACTCAATGCTAGGTCTCCTTTGCTCAAAAGTCAGTCGCATCCATATCAAATTCTAGGGTGTGGTGTTCATTTCCATTTACAGCCAAAGAGCCAGTGCTGTTTGCATCTGCAGATGTTTCCGTGGTCATGTGTCAAACATGACTAGACACTAGAATGCTGCTACCTTTCCCGGCAAAGCAGTACCTATTTATCTACTTGCATTTTCTTGCTTTCGAGCTGATAGGTTGGCAGGAGCTTGAACAGAGACGGGAGCTCACTCCATCACACAGCACACAGGTCTTGAACTGCTGACCTTCTGACCTTGTGGTTGTCAAGATGAGCATTTTAACCACTAAGCCACCACAACCCTTACTCAATGCTAAGAACCTGTTAAAATCATTTTGAAGGGTAGATTTTCACATTAAATATATAGGCTAAAATCCTGTTCAGCAGTTATGTGTATGGAATGGAAATAGTATTACTCAAAGTGGCTAATTCCTACTAACAAGATCCTGTTCAACTTTCTTATTGCACACCAGCTGATGGTTTGATGCAGAACGAAGAATCTAAGTGGAGGACTTGTAAATTAGCAACAATTAGCTGTTGCGAGTTATATTATTTCTCTTTAGCAACATTACCAGGTTCCGTCAATGAAAAAAATTCTCCTCCAATCCTGCAAGTACCAAGCTTTTAGCTAATAAAAGATTATACTGGTGCCATGTGGGCTTCAGGACAGAAACAAAAATTATTTAATTTCTGGCAGTAAACTGCTTCTGCTGCTGAGATCATCATCTTTACAGAGGCACAGTTGCATGTCAGATTTAAGGTCCTAATGCTGCCATATTTTCACCTAAACCAGACAAATACAAAGAGGATTTTGTCTTCTAAAAAACAAACTTAACATGACCCATCAACTTAATGCTTAACAGTCTCTTACTGTAGAAATCAACATGACACTGATTAAAACCTCTACACTAATCACTTTTGAATTGAACAAGAGAAGTTGAATTGTATTCTTAATGAGCTTTCCACACCACCTCAAAACTGCTGACATCTTAAAATGTTAATTTCACATCTGAATATTAAAACTATTTTAAATGAGTTTTTCGTATAGTTATTAGAAATGACTACTATCACATTGCCATTCATCATGTTCAGTGAGCTGCAATTTCACTTTCTATTGACTTATTTATTAGCAATTTTTTACTACTTATCTTTTGTTACTGGAATAAATTCTAAGTTTACTAAATGTACATAGTAAATTTGAACGGGGTGTTAATTTTGCAAAGATACTGAGATGTACGCAGGCCAGCCTTTGCTATTTACTAAGATATTTCACTTAAAACACAAAAACATAATTTTGCTTTTCTCTAACATCTCAAATGAACCTATGCTGTATGACTGCTTTATAATGGACTCTGAATTCAGCTAAGGTTTCAAAATCTTCTACTTGCATTAAAATATGGCTGAAAGGACTCTAATTTCTGTTACCTCTACCAAGGTCAAAGAGCCACTGTACTATGACAAAACTGCAGTAAGATCCCCTTCTGATGTGGTCTGCCACAGAATAAATACTTGTTAAACAAGTAGAGAACAGAGATTTGCATGATAGAAATAGATATACAGTACTGTACATTACTTCTCAAGATTTTTTTTAAAGTTTTCCTCATTTCTGCCTTTGATTTGATAGTCTCAAATTATCATCCTTAAGTTTTTATAGCTCACTGGTTGCTGGGTGACTCTACTACTCAGACTTTCCCTGGACATGGCAACCTCCCACCGAGGAGAATTGGAACCCATAAGGTGGGTCCAACCCTTCAAACATCTGGATTCTTTTGGGTTTCCAAGAGGCTGTTGGAGAGTTTCTAGATGATATGGGTGGTGCTCCTGTTGAAGCAGGTTGCCAGGTAGAATACTGTGTTGGCCCAGAAAGTTGACAAGAAAGTTCCTAAGAATCCTCTCCACTGTAGAACTTGTTCCTCAACATGGTTTTTGGAGGAGTTATGAGTGATGAAGCAAAAAAAAAGGGGAAAGGCAGGAGAGTAGGTAGAGGGAAAACTCATCGGATATTAACCTGGCCGTGATTAGGGGATTTTCCTGTATATATAATGAGGCTATAAAATCTGTTAAACAAGCCTATACCGTTAGTTGCATTAATGAGGTCTCTAACCATCATGCATCAGACTTGATAAAATAAATAAATAAACCATCACAGAGTTATTTACGTGTATTCCACAGCCTCGCTGCAACAGGAAATGAGCAGTGGCCTCCCATTGATACTGATATTTGTAACCATTTTATGGCCCATTTTCATGCCAAAGTTGAGGCCCTCTGAGGGGGGCCCTAGACTCAAATTTTAATGGCGTGCCTCAGGTAAAGATATCCAAGGTATCATCTGGTCCGGTTTTATTGGATCAGCTTCAGCCTATGACACCTGATGATGTGGACAAGATGATTGCACACTGCAAAGCCATTACCTCTCCTTTTAATCCTTGCCCAGCCTGGCTTCTTAAATCAGCTAGTGAGCTGATGGCAGGTCTGGCCACTCAGATAATAAATTTATTTTTACTGGAAGGCTATGTGCCTTCTTGTCTTGAAGAAATGACTGTTCAGCCAAAAAAAAAATGTCCCTGGTGACATACGATTTGAACAACTTTAGGCCCATTGCCAGTGTACCATTTTGGGGCAAGGTGAAAGAGTTGTAGCCAACCAGCTGCAGATTCTCTAGACCAATGGTCTAGATCAGTGGTTCCCCACCTTCTTTTGGCCATGCCCCACCTAAGCATCTCTAAAATCTTGATGCCTCCCCCGTGATATAGAATTCTTATTATTCAAAAAGTGAACTCCTATTCATATGGTGGAAGCCTAAAAGGTCGTTAACTTGGTCTAATTCATTCTTGAATTGCCCCCTCTTAAAAATCAAGTCCCCCCGCCCGTGGGGCATGTACCCCACATTGGGAACCACAGATCTATATCCAGTTCAGTTTGGGTTCATGCCATAGCATGGAACTAGACAGTCCTGGTCCCCTTACTCAATAACTTGTGGACAAGGGATGATTCACCCTGTTAATTCTCTTGGATCTTTCAATAGCCTTTGACACTTTCCACCACACTATCCTTCCGAACAGGCTGGCTGAGTATGGGGATTTGCACTGGTTCCACTCCTTCCTCCATGATTTGCATTGGTTCCATTCCTAATTCACCAGCCAGTCCTAGATGGTGCAGTTTAAGGAGGCTCAGTTAGCCCAAGGGGTCCACCAATATGGGGTTCTATGGGGCTCAATCACCTCCCCAATACATTTCAATATCTACATGAAGCTGTTGGGAGAAGTAATCCAGGGATTTGGAGTGTGCTGTCATCAGTACGCTAAGGATAATGCAATTCCAAATCTCCTTTGCATCTCTGGCAAAGGAGGCTGTCCAGTCCTTAGACCAGTGTTTCCCAATCTTTGGTTTTGGGACTTCAATTCCCAGAAGCTTAAGTCAATTCCCCAACTTTAAAGTTAGGAAACTGAGAGGTCTTATAGCACACCAGCCAGCAAGACTGCTCTAGACTAAACATCTTCAGTAAGAAAGAAAAAGAGATATTTAAATAGCAGGGAACAACTTTCAATACATAGTCTTTCTCTAAAACAAACACAACACAACAGTTCAGACACAATACAATAAACACAGCAACACTTCTGTCTGCATGTTTTCCCTTCCGTCTTGAATCCTAGGGAAAGATGAAAAACGTCCACTCCAAGTTTTAAATAAACTATAAATTTTAATTATGGCCAAACCTAGACAACTAATTATCACATTTGGGGTTAATTAACAAACTAGGACTCAAACCATAATTTGGTTTATAAGCCCCCAGTGTGAATAAATATCTGTTTTTATAAATAAGACACAATTCACACATTATGGTTACCACATTATGAGTCAGTAGATGACTGTGTCCATAATACACAAATGTCCCAGGCATAGCAACTCACTATCTTGTACCACCAGTAATAACTCATGTTTATATTTTTAAAAAATATATCTGCAACATATACTGATAGCCACTAAAAGACATATACAGTAATACCCCTGTCCTTGTTGTTGTTGTTCAGTTGGACAGTCGATCCCCTGTCCTAAAATAAATGAATATGCCAAATACAGTAATACCCCGGTTAACGTGTGCACCGCACGTTAACAGACTTTTGCCTCGGCCGGCCCCGGCCTAGAGGAGAAAGAGGAGTAGCTGTGTGGTGTGGCTGGCCGGCCATAAAAACAGCACTGCCACCACCGCCGTCACTGGACTTTTACCTCAGCCAGCCCCGCCCTTGAGGGGGAGGAGGAGCTGTGCGGCGCGGCCGGCCGGCCATAAGAACGATGCCGATGCCCTTTTCCCTTGGCCGGCCCCAGCCTTGAGGGGAAGGAGGAGCAGCTGTGCGGCACAGTTGGCCAGCCATGAGAATGTCGCCGCCGCCACCAGACTTTTCCCTCAGCCGGCCCCAGCCTTGAGGGGAAGGAGGAACTGTTCCCAGACTTTTTCCTCGGCTGTTCGGCCTGGAGGGAAGTGGACAAGTCTGATTTTTTGCTATTTCCCCCCCTGTGTATTGTTTGAAATGTGTATTGCTTTTGAAATATGTATTGTTTTTGAAATGTTTTTATATTGTGTTGATGTGATAATTTGTAACTGTAATAATAATAATAATAATAATAATAATAATAATAATAATAATAATAATAATAATAATAATAATAATAATAATAATAATAATAATAATAATAATAATAATAATAATAATAATAATAATAATAATAATAATAATAATAATAATAATAATAATAATAATAATAATAATAATATTTTTTTAAAAAACCAGACAGCGTTGGGGAATTTGAGGGGAAGTTTTGCACCGCATGTTAGATAACGTTGTGCGATGCAATAGTTTTCCTCAAATTCTGCAACATTGATCTCTGCCCCAAAGTCCACAGGAATGGAATCGAGCCCTGCGGGCTTTGAGGCAGAGATCTCCAGAGGCCCCCTTACTGGGGAGGGCAAGGGTGCCTCCATAGACCCAAGCGTCGGTTCACCAGTTTCCTCTGGGTGAGAGAGTGTGTGTGCACGCTCTCACCCAAAGGAAACCGGTAGAGCATCGGTTTCGTTGGGGGTAGACCATGCGCATGCGCCCTCACTCCAAGCAAACCGGCGCTCAGATGCTCAGTCTGCCAGCTTCCTTGGGGGGAGACCAGGTGTGTGCTCCCTCCCCCCAAGGAAACCGGAGCTCAGACGTTCAGACCGCCAGAGAGCCAAGCCCCAAAGTTGGAGACCAGTACTGATGACATTGGGGCTTGGCTCAATCCACCTGCCTCTTTGGAAAGGACAGTGGGGTTTCCACGCAAGGAATCCCTGCTGCCCTTTCCAAAGAGTCAGGTGGATCAACCCACTGTTCCCTTTCCTCTTCGGAAAGGGAACTGGGCTTTTTTTTTAACATTGTGCAATCAATGAATCGCACACCGTTAAAAACTGGATAATTCTAAGACTTGTGGAACCAAGTTTTAGCGTTAACCGAGGTATTACTGTATGATTCTCATGATGCACACACTATGTTGTGAACAAGTAGCTGCTGTTAAAGAAAGAATATGGAAAAATAGAATTGCTTCCCTTTGGCAAATGATGTATTTTATCTCACCATCTGTTCAATCTATATGTAGAACATATGAAAAAACAGATCAGATTTTGATGAAGGAATGAAAACTGGTGGAAGAAACTTAAATAATTTAAGTTAACTAAAACCATATTACTGCCAGAAAGCAGCAGTGAATTGAAATGACTCCTGGTGAAGGTGAAAAGAAATATTGCAGTTGAAAATTTATAAGAAAAAATATCTTAGCTATAGAAGAACTATGTAACTTTAATGTTGATAAGAAAGGAGTAGAAATTGATTTTAAAAATCTTTATCTATCCAATCATCAATCGGAATGAGGACTATAGACAATAAATCAGAAGAAAGCTGAGATCAGAAAGGCAGCTATGAATTAGGAAAGATCTTTAAGAGCAAGGATGTATCACTGGAGACCAAGATATTATAGTACGTACTTGCCAATTGCTATACACAGTCAGAAAAGCTGGACAGTGAATATCCATTTGAAATACTACGTAGGTGGTATAGCAGTGGGGGCCCAGATGTCTTGGACTACACCACACACCCTGAAATCTGACCAACATAGCCAATGGTGAAGGCTTCTGGGAGTTTTAGTCAAAGAACACCTTGGTATGAAAGGTTGGGAACCCCTGGAGTAGAGCTTTACAGATACCAAAAAAATCATAACTGAGTCAAATAAGTGGGTTCTAGATCAAATAGGTCTGGCACAAATATCATTAAATTGAGGCTACAGTATATGGGTATATAAAGACTTGACTCATAGAAAAAAGATAACAATGCTGGAAAACATTAAAGACACAAACAATAGGGAGATAGATTGAGTTTACAAGACCTGAGTAGGAGTGTTAATATAGGTTCATCTGGCAATTACAAATTCACAGAGATACCGTAGAAGCAATATGGCGACACATTATAATGCACAGGAAAAACGGCTGGAATTTATTTAAAGCAGAGGCAGACAGAACACAGATCTGGATCTTCATTTATAGTTTTACATGGTTTCTGGAAGATTAGCAAAGAATTCTACTCAGCCAGGGGAAACAAAACAATTCCTCACCTCCAAAAAGTTGGTGTTTAACTGAAAAAAGCTTGGGGTAACCAGGCTTATATTTTTGGGCACAAGTCATGAATGCCTTTCAGTTCTCATCCTCACAACAATTCTTGGAATTATTTCATTCTAACTACGTGTCTTTTGCATCAGGCTATATATGTGATGGATCTCACAAATCTACTACAGAGAAATAGATCCTGCAAAGTTAATATCTATCCACTTCTGTTTTAAAGCATTTAATCTCATTCTAGTCTTCATGGAAATCATAATTTCTGAAAAATTAAATAACATTTTACCTATATGAACTACAATTGAGTCATTGTTCCAACTACATGCTGGTGCTTCTCTGGATCAAGCAAATTACACTCCCCAAAATATGGACTCACCTACCTCATAGATCAAAGATAGATCAATAACAATTTGGTTTCACATTTCAGATTAGTACACTAGCTAGATCTTACTCCCAAGTGTAATGAAGTCTTCCTGATTTCATTCCAAAGACTAGGACAGTGATGGTGAACCATTTACAGACCGAGTGCACAAACCCAACAGGCTGCTGTCCATGCTGCAGAGAGGCAGAGCGAACTGTGCTGGGAGGAGTGAGGAAGCACTCCCATTGGGCAGCTGGGCAGAGGGATTGGGCTAGGTCTGTGCTGGGGTGGTGGCGTGCATGCCCACAGAGAGAGATCTGAGTTCCCCTTTCTGGCACGTGTGCCATAGGTTCACCACCACTGGACTAGGACTTAAATCCAATTAAAGTTTACTTCGAAGCAAATCCCATCAAGTTCAATGAAACTGACTTCTAAGTGCACATGAGACTACAGTCTAACAGAACAATCTTACATTTATGTACTCAAAAGACCACTGCATCCCAGTGCCAGCGTAGATAGAATCAAATCATTAATTTCTTCTTTCTTCATGGTTATATTAAGGTAAAGGTAAAGGTTTCCCTTGCTCGAAAGCCAGTCGTATCCGACTCTAGGGTTCAGTGTTCATCTCCGTTTCAAAGCCAAAGAGCCAGCACTGTCTGCTTCTGCAGACGTTTCCATGGTCATGTGGCAGGCATGACTAGACACTGGAGCGGACGAAACACTGTTACCTTCCCACTGAAGTGGTCCCTATTTATCTACTTGCAATTTCTTGCTTTCGAACTGCTAGGTTGGCAGGAGCTGGGACAAAGACGGGAGCTCACTCCATCCTGCAGTACTCGAGAATCGAACTGCTGACCTTCCGCCTCCCAGTCAACATCTTAGCGACTTGAGCCACTGCAGTCCCTCTTATATTAATGAAGTATTTAATTATTGATGACATCAGGTACAGTATATACAACTACACAACTAAACATATGTTTCTATCAGAGAATAAACAAAACAATATGTTTTTATGTTGACTACAAAGAGTTTTTCTGGAACAATATTCACTACTGAAAAGTGAGGTTTAAAAGGGCAAGACTCCCCGTTTACAAAGTGAATCTAAATGTCTGAGCAGGTTTTTAAAGTCAAATTTTACTGAAGTTTGAAGAAAGCTTAAGACATACCTTAACTTTAAACTACAGTCAAACAGTATTCAGATACAGTAATTTCCTAGATAATTTCACCATGTAAGACCCTGCTGTAGCCACATATCGACAGGGAGAGGTATGGAGTGTATTCTTGTAACAGCTTTTTCAGACCCTGGAGACCCACTGTGACTAGTCTGAGAGCATCCACAAGCCATTGTAACTTCCCACAGCATAGTACTCAGTTCTCAAGTCAGTTTACGGTAGAGCTATTTAAACTACTTTATGTTGATGTGGGAAAATGGAGGGATCTGGGAGAAAAAGAAACTTTAAAAGCAAATAGGATGCTCAGCTCATTTATTGACTGGTGTTCCTGAACCCTTCTTTTTAATTCATGTAACAAGGCCTTTTAAAATCTTTTCAAAATACACCACGTGTTTTCCTCTGACCCAGAGACAAAGGGAGGGTGGAGGAGAGAGAGAGACTAGCCAGGGAGTGGCCAGGTTGGGCGTTGCCCACCAGGGTTGGGAGTTGCCCACCCTCAAACTCCTGGCTGCTTAGATATATATAACACTGTTGCCCATCCTGAAAAAATATTTGCCAACCCACATCTAGAATCCTGGCTAGGGCCCGGGTGTGCAAGCATATCAGAGAGTAAGCAAAACAACAAAGACAAAAAGCGTTGTGGCGCCTTAAAGGCTAATTCTGTATTTAAATATGAGCTTGTGTGGATCAAGCCCACTTCGTCAGACATGAGGGGGAGATATTGCCCTGATGGGGCAAAGACGGTCACTTAGCGCAGCAGACCGTGCAGGGCGTCCTGCAGCGTGAGACGCATATGAAACGATGAGCAGCGGGTAGCCCTTCACATCCCAGGAAGAACCACCAAGGCATCTCCTCCAGCATCTCTCCATCCCATCCCATCCCCACGCTTCTCCCGTTTCGGGAAGGGAAAGAAAAGGGGGCAGCGAAGTCCCGAGCCCACATGCAGCAGCACCAAAACAACTCCATGTTGCTGCAGAATGCAAGGACCAGAAACATGCACAGATGAGGACTTAGGTTTGGCCAAAAAAACAAAGCCAAGGAGGTGGCTTCGTTTTGGCACTCCAGGGTTTGACCGGGACATGAAAGAAGAACTCCAATGACTTATTACTTCAGGCGCGAGGGAGCACCAGAGGTGGGAGCATGACCGGGCGGAGCTGCCTGCTTTGGTGGCCACAGCGGACCTGGGACCGAGGCACGTGTGGCCGGAGCCAGTGGCGCTTCACCCAGAGACCCAAGAGACTGCAGTGGCTCAGGGGTTAAGAAGCTCACATTGTTAACTGGAAGGTCGGCAAGTCAGCAGTTCGAGAACCCGGGTACTACATGACGGATTGAGCGCCCGTCTCTGTCCCCAGCTCCTGCCAACCTAGCAGCTCGAAAGAAAGAAATTGAAAGTAGATAAATAGGGAACACTTCAGTGGGGATCTTGGGAAACATGAAAGGAACCTCACTCGGGAGTCGTGTGTGTGTGTGTGTGTGTGTGTGTGTGTGTGTGTGTGTGTGTGTGTGTGTGTGTGTGTGTGTGTGTGTGTGTGTGTGTGTGTGTGTGTGTGTGTGTGAGAGAGAGAGAGAGAGAGAGAGAGAGAGAGAGAGAGAGAGAGAGAGAGAGAGAGAGAGAGAGAGAGAGAGAGAGAGAGAGAGAGAGAGCAAACAACAAAACCAAGGACCCAAGACCCAGGCAGGAAAGAGAGGCGCCTCAGAAAACGGAGGAGGAAGGGAAGAAGGATTGGATTGAGGTCTCCCCCCGAGACTCACCGCTTTCCGGCTCCGGGTCTCCGAAGCTGCGAGGCTGCTGCTGCTGCTGCTGCTGCCTTGCGGCTCCCAGGGCGGTGGGCAGCAGCTGGCCTGGCCCTGGGGTCGCTTCACCTGGCGCCTTCTCCTCCTCCGCCGCCGCCGCCCCCTCCAAAAGAGCGCTGCCCGGCCTTGGAGGGGGAGGCGGCGAGTGGGTCGGCCCGCGGGCCCAGCCCGTCGCCAGCTCGCATACACCCTCCCCGCGTCGCGGCCGCCGTCGATGCTAGGGCCCCAGCCAGGCGGAGGCAGCGCGGAAGCGGAGCCGGAGGACGGCCAGGCTCAGCGCCGCTCCCGCCCCACTCCCAGGCATGTGGGTGATTCCGGTGGGGGGGGGGCTCCGCGCGGGGGCTCCGGGCGCTCCGCCGGGCACGGGCGGGCGGGAAGAGAGCCGGCGGGAAGGGAGCCGCTTGGGGGAGGCGTGGGGGGAGCTCAAACCCCGGCCGGGTCTCCGCGCTCGGGAGCCTCTTCTTTGCTGCCTGGACCTCACGCAGCACAGCCAGCGGTGGTGGGAGGGAAGAGGGAAAAGCAGCGACGGCGGCGCGCAGCGATGACGCGCACAGTAGCCTGGCAACAGGCCCCCCGCTCCCCCCGCCTCTTTCCTCTCGGCGCCGGGGGATGACGTAACCGGCGGCAACTCCCCGTTCGCCCGAAGAGGCGTTCCTGCTGCGAGGGTGAAGGAGAGCCGCGCGTGGACGGTCCCGCCCCGCACTTAGCTCTGCGCAGCCGCAGAAGATTTGCCCTTCCGACTAGGCAGGGAGGGGAGCGGAGTGGATGTTAACCCTTGCGAGGCTGCGCCGCCTTGAGTATTATAGCGGCGGCGGCGGCGGCTCGGGCTCGGCTCTAGGACAGGGCGGGGCAAGTGGTGGAACAGTTCCCACCGTCGCCCGTCGGTGGTTTTGGCTGAATAAGGGCTGCTCTTGGTGGCGCAGTACTTGCAGCCCAAACGTTGTGAGTTCGATCCTGACTGGTGGATCAAGGTTGACTCAGCCTTCCGAGGACGGTCAAATTAGGACCCAGAATGTTTCGGAGCAATAATACTAATTACTCTGTCAACCGCCCAGAAAGTATACTAAGCGCAACGGGACGGTATATAACTAAGTGTAATTGCTATTTGCAGCGGTTTCGGTTGCATCCCGAGAGAGCCACCTCCCTCCGTCCTGACTCACTGACAAAATATTGCGCTCCGATGTATTGGAATACAGTTCCCATCAGTCTTCGCCAGCGCAACTAAGTGCGTGAGGGGATCGTGGGAGTTGTAGTTGGTGACGTTTGGGTGAATTTGATTCTCCTTGGATTAGAGACGGGGAAATAATCCACCTTTAGGGTGTCAGGTGGGCTCTTTTGTTCCTAGATCCTGTGCAATGCCCTCCCGTCCTTCCACAAGGCAGTTTAAGAACCAGATTGCGGTGAATTGAACTTCAGAAAAGAAATGTAATTTATGTAATTTACCATCTTTGTTTGTCTGTAAACTGCTTTGAGGAAAGCGGTATATAAATAAATAAATAAAAATTAAAAAACTGTCTCTCAGTCAACCAGAAAAAGCAACCTTACAAAAGAGCCATCTATCTATAAATTAGCAGTGATAGCAATAGCAATCACACTTATATACCACCCCATAGCGTTTAGTGCGCTCTCTGGACAGTTCACAAGGTAATTAGCATTTTGCCCTCATCGTGCTGGGTACTCATTCTACCAACCTCAGAAGGATGGAAGGCTGAGCCAAATCTTGATCTATGGCCATGATCGAACCCACAACGTTTTGGCTGCAGTTCATCAATTTAACCACTGCGCCACCAGGGCTTTATACCACTCTACCCACATTGCTCAAGATAATACAGGATAGACTGCAGCAGCACGTGGAGAGAGAACTACCAGAAGTGCAGGCTGGGTTCAGAAGATGCAGGGGAACTAGAGACCACATTGCCAACGTATGTTGGATCATGGAGAAAACAAAGAAATATCAGAAGCAAGTCTACTTCTGTTTCATTGACTACATCAAGGCCTTTGACTGTGCGAACCACAACAAAATGTGGCAAGTAATTAAAGAGATGGGAATACCAGAACATCTTATATGCCTCACGAGAAATCTGTACATGAGTCAAGAAACAACAGGATGGAATACGGAAGGACGGAGTGGTTTGGAATAGGAAAAGGAGTAAGACAAGGCTGCATTTTATCACCCTGCTTATTCAACTTATACACAGAGCACATAATGCGCAATGCAGGGATGGAGGAATCACAATTTGGGATCAGAATCACTGGGACAAACATCAACAATTTGAGATACGCAGATGATACCACCCTAATGACAGAAAGTGAGGAAGACCTAAAGAAGCTCCTGATTAGGTTGAAAGAAGAGAGTGCAAAAGCTGGCTTGAGACTCAACATCAGGAAAACCAAGATAATGGCAACAGGCCATATCAGCCCCTGGAAAATAGATGGGGAAGAAATAGAAACAGTGACAGATTTTACTTTCTTAGGATCCAAGATCTCTGCAGATGGAGATTGCAGCCATGAAATAAAAAGGCGACTGATTCTTGAGAGACAAGCTATGAAAAACCTGGGGAACATAGTTAAAAGTAGAGACATCACTGCAAACAAAAATTTGTATAGTCAAAGCATTGGTATTCCCGATAATGTATGGTTGTGAGAGATGGACCATTTGGAAAGCTGAGCGCAGAAGAATAGATGCCTTTGAAATGTGGTGTTGGAGGAGAGTTTTGAGAGTCCCCTGGACCGCGAGGAGAACAAATAGGTCAATTTTAGGAAAAAAATCAACCCTGACTGCTCCTTAGAAGGCCAAATAGTAAAGATGAAGCTAAAGTACTTTGGACATCAAATGAGAAGAGAAGATTCACTTGAATAAGCCTTGATGCTGGGAAAGGTGGAGGACAAAAGAAGAAGGTGGCAGCCAAAAATGAGATGGCTAGATTGTATTGTAGACACAAATGGGCACACAGCTGGGTGGGTTGAGGAGGATGGTGGAGGACGGGGTGCCTGGAGGGCAATGGGTTGGAAAGGGTCAGAATCAACTGTGCGACTGAACAACAATAACCCACAGTACCCGTAGGAATAGTTAAGGTGACCATCGATGTCAGGAATATCTGTTGTCTTCAGCATCTTTATTGTGTATTGCCTCAGATGCTTTGTGGCTGGGTTAAGAATTCATCAGTGCAATCAATAAATTTATTATAAAATGTATAAAATATAGATTAGATATAGAATTTAAAATGATAGATTTGTTTTTGTTCAGTCACATAGATGGATAGATACATGGATAGCTAGAGGAGGTGATGTGGGACTAAGCTCTGTGGAAACTGCTACGGAATAGGGGTCTTGTTGTTTCCTGAGAGGTGCCCTGTATGCAGTATGATAAGCAGTTGATTTGGAAAAGTCAAGCCAGCCATGCTCAAAAGCCAATGGCTTAGTGGCTAAGACGCTGAACCTGACGACTGGAAGGTAGGCAGGGCGGTAGTTCGAGACCCGAGCTGCTCGATGGAGTGAACGGCAGTCATCTGACCCAGCTCCTGCCAACCTAGCAGCCCTAAAGCAAGAAATTGCAACTAAATTAATAGGTACTGCTTCAGCGGGAAAGGTAACAGTGGAACTCACTGCAGCGTCAAGTCATGTCTGCCACATGACCACAGAAACATCTGCAGATGCAGACAGTTCTGACTTTTTGGCTGTAAACAGACGAGCACCAGTCCCTAGAGTTGGAGACAACTGGCTTTCGAGCAAGGGAGACCTTTACCTAGAATCTTTAAGGATGCTGCTGCTGAAATTCTAAATTGTCACTATCGGAGTAGATTGTATTTACTGCTGTATGATGAGTCAGCTCTGATTAAGCTGATGTGCATTTAATATATTGGCGGCGGCTGTCAGATCATCAGCAACTGACCAAAGTCCTGTGTTTACAATTTTCTCCTTCCCAGTCAGTTGCATTCACTGGCAGAATAAGTTTTAAAGTTTACAGGGTTGGGCTGCAGACATACAGCCAACAAGAAGCTACAGTACATTGTGATAGACCACATGCTCTTTGAATGAATAGATGCTTGATTGTCTAGAACTTTGGAATCTTGTCTAGAACTTTGGAAAACATGTCCAGCTAATCCAAAGTGAAAATTTTTCTCTTAATAACATTTTAATAAAATTCAGAGATTCTATAACTCAAAATGTATATTTCTCCAAAGTCACTTCTTTAGTACCATCAACTTTTAGTGATAGGACACTAAGTTCAAGTACTGTGCAAATTAAATCTTTCCTCCCAACAGCACTCTTTGCTATCCATCTGCTCTTCTAAACCTGTTCAATCGGAACCGCCCAGGGCAGGTTTCCGTATTACACCACAAAAGTTACACTACCACACTGTAATGTAAGTTTGTCTATGTGTCTGTTGGAACATCCTGTTCAACTTGTATAAAGTGCATAATTAAACATTATTCCATACTTTCTGTTCATGAAGTACTTCACCTGTTAAGGCTGACGTTGATATTACTCAGAAAAGAGAAAAGCATGAAAGGCAACTCAGTAGCTGTGGCAAAACTAGTGAAAATGCAGACGCCACCCTTTTCCGTGGTAGCATCATGGTACAGTATTGGAACTCCTCATATAAAACTTAAACTTATGGCTTTTTAGAAAGACAACAAGTGCTTGGATTGGGGCCTGATTCTATTGGCGATACAGAAGTCTTACATTGTTTACTCTGTAATATTTTAAAACAGTTTTTAATTTTCTTGAAAATGTTTAAATTGATTTGACTAATATAATTGCCCTTTACCTCTTTGAGGTCTTTTGGGAGCTTGAAAGGCAACCTATGAAATTCTGTGACAGATATATATATATATATAAATGAAATAAAATAATTGAAGAGCTTCAGCTTCTTGTCTTTCTACTAGTTGTTATAAATATTGCAAAAACATAAATATACTACTTCCATACCTTAAAGATTATATTTTATAGTCTGCACCAGACAGATCAGGTTGGGGAACCTCTTCCGCCTATGGCTGTTTACTTGATAGCTGAAGGCAAGGCAAAACTCAGTACAGCTGGCTTTTCGGGGGAACGTGGAGAGTCCTGGTGGCACAGTGCTTAAACTGCTGTACTGGCAGCCAAAACGTGAGTCCGATCCTGGTCGGGTTCAAGGTTGACTCAGCCTTCCATCTTTCCAAGGTAGTAGAATGAGTACCCAGCACATTGGGGACGAAATGCTAATTACCTTTTGAACCACCCAGAGAGTGCACTAAGTGCTATGGGGCGGTATATAAGTGTTATTGCTATTCCTTTCCTTTCCTCTCTCTTCAAAGCTTGGTGGAATGGCTTCTGGATGGTAGCTCATTATGTTTGTGCATTATGTGCCACCCAGTTGATTGAAATATGTGAGATATTGAAGGAAGAGCTTTACCATTGCCAGGCCTGCCTCTGAGTTCCCATGGGAAACTTAATTTGAACTCAGGTCTAATTAGTTCGAAAGACTGATTAAGTAAAAAATAAAGGTTGCCCTTCAGTGCTGGCCCGAGGCAAGTTTTAGGATGGAGCGAGATCCAACTATGGCGCCCGCTTGGTCACCCCTAATATATGGGGTTAAATTAAGTTACTTGTCGAAACTTTTTTCCTTTACTACTGTGGCACCCCCTGGGAGTGGGCGACTGGAGCGGCCGCTCCATTCACCTTATGGTAGGGCCGGCCCTTGCTTGAAAGCCAGTTGGATCTGACTAGGATTCAGTGCTCATCTCTGTTTATAGCCAAAGAGCCAGTGCTGTCTGCATCTGCAGACATTTCATGACTAAACACCAGAGTGCATAGAACACTGTTTACCTTACCACCAAAGTGGTATCTATTTACCTACAATAATACCTCAGACAAAGTCCGCTTCATACAACATCGAATTCATACAACATCGCCTAATTCCTTGAAAAAAGTTGCCTCATACAAAGTCGCTGCAACTTTGTATGAAGCATTGAGGTTTTCCCAGGTTGCATTGTGCCTGGGCAGTATAAAAGGCAGGACACATGCGTGCATTGCTATTGTGAGTTTTGCATGAGGCGAAGAGTGTTGAGTAGTTTTGAGTGTGATTTTGGAATATTTTTTCATCAGAACTTTTGGAAGCACTCCTGGTTTTTTTGCAGCATTTTTCAGGTTTGTGGACCATTATTTGGCACAGTGGATGATGGGACATGTTGGAATCCATTTTGTCCTTGCTTCCATCCAGTAATTGTTTACAGTAGTTTCTACAAAATGGATGATTGGCCGCATGGCTGCAGATTAACACTGTGCTGCATGATGGGACATGTTAACTTTTAAACCTGCACTTCATAAAGTTTTCAAAAGTTAAAAACTTGTTGTATGGTTTATCCTCTAAAATCAGGGTTGTTTGACATGTATTTATAATGCATTTAGCCTTTAGACTGGTTTCTTAAAGTTCTGTCAGTTTCCTGTCTGTTTCCTTGACTTTGCCCTGAAGTCTGTGCTGTTACAGTACAATGTATCTCTATGGAAACGACGTTGTACGAGGCATTGCGGCAAGGATTTGGACGTTGTATGAGGCATCGCGGCTAGGATTTTGCATGCCTCATACAAAGTCCAAATCCGTATAAAGTCCAAACTTGTGGAAACAAGTTTGGACGTTGTATGAAGTATCACTGTACTTGTAATTTCTTGCTTTCAAACCGCTAGTTTGACAGGAGCTGGGGCACAGACGGGAGTTCACTCCGTTGTGCAGCTCTCAGGTCTCAAACTACTGATCTGTCGATCTTCCAGTTGTGAAGTTCAGTGTCTTAACCACTAAGCCACCACAGTCTCCTGAACAACTGACTCCACAGCCTGTTAAGCTTGTTTTGGATGCTGCAGGGATGGGCTGCTGCACTCTTAAAGTCTATGACCATACAATTTCTATGTACAACAACCCATCCCCCAAAACATTCCTATCTGCACCTTTCTGGCTCCTATAGAGGGGCTTCTACTTTTCTAATGTGGCTGAGATCACTCTGGTTTGTATTGATTGCTTCCAGCATGTGCAATTGCTTGAACTGATCCAAAGCAAGCTTTCCTGTTTGAATTTGCCAATATTGTGAAGTAGCTCATATGTCTGGCCAGTTATCCTGCTATGGTAATAGAATAGACCATACTGCCAGCAACTCAGTATGGGGTGTCGGGCGGCGGTTAACTAACCTGACAGCCCTGAGGACTAATGGCTTGGGTGCCAAAATCCACAGGGAAGGGTGATGGTCCCCAAGTGGATTAAATCCCACTTGCATCCATCTTGATGGAGGGCAGCAGCTTCATCAATACTGGCCTGGGGCTGAGGTGGATTTTGTGTGCCAAGGATCAGAAAGTGACTCGTGGAACTGGATCAGTGGTATGGGGGTCATCCTGCGATGCAGAAGGCAGATGAAAGGCCACTGCAGTATATTCTCAGGGCAGTCTTCATGGCTGATCACTACAAGGGTCACCAATATTTGGATTCAGATACAGTAGAACAAGAAGACAATGAAGTGGCTTAATAAATGGGCCACACAGATTATTGCTGGTGTACTACATCACTCATAAAAAGTTTGTTTTATTTGCCTCATTTAAATGGACAGTAGAAATAAACACCTGCAGGTACACAGAAAGAGCCTCCTTGAAGATTGTGGTATTTTTGAACCACAATCGGGTGCGCCCTGGTAACGGAAACCTTGTGTTGCCAGCTAATCTTTCTCACACTTAGTCAGGCAACAGGAAGTGCAGAATGAACTCACCAAAAGGTGGCTGCATTTTGGTAATTTCATGTCTTGCCCGGACACAGAAGAGAGAAAGAGAGCTTGATACAAGTGCCACAAGTGACCCTGCTAGGAGTCCAGGATTATAATGGAGTCTAGCTTCCAGACCACATTGATCTCAGCTTCACTGGCACACTCAAACCCCTTTGCCACATTCAAGTGCACATCCAAGAAGCGGACCTAGACGAACCATAAGAAGCGGATTAAAAAATGTAATCCACTAGAAAACACTTTGAGAAATTCCTGTTGGACCAAATGGGACTTTTTTTATTAAGTAATGTAGCACTACAATCATAGCTATTTAGTGATAAGGATACAAATAAATATGTAGGGCACAACAGGGGAGATTTTATTCTTCACACATATAGAGGCCAGTTTACAAGAAAAGTCATGGAAAAGCTATTGCTGGATGCTGTTTAAAATGAATTGTTTGACTTCATACCAAACAAGGTTTGTTTGTTTTTTCGTCAATATAATATTTTATATCCACAAAACAAAATAAGTTCTCTCGGACGGAAGGATCACAAACTTAGCAGCCTGCCCCATTCCATGCTAATTTTGCCAGATGTATTTATGCTGATGGCTTTTTAATCTTCCAGTTGTCTAATGAGTTTCAACCCATGAACTTTATCTTCATTTTGCAGACGGCCTGGCAATGCCTGAACTTGTTACCATTCAATTAGCATACTAAAAAGGGTTGCTCAAAAGGTGTTGCCTGATCTATTAACAATTCAACAGGGAAAATTACAGCGTACAGGAAGTTTATTTCCTAGGCTAACTAGCAGTGAAATGTTTATGACCATTTTGTTTGCAGAGGTGAAAGGGGAACATTGTAAGGGAAAGGAAGGAAATGAGAGTTTTTTATTTGCAGCATTCCTTGTGAAAGTGAAGTAAACATCCTTCAAGTAACCGATAGCACCTTCACATCAAAGAAGCAAGATAATGGAATATACAGTATAAGCCCAGAGTAATAACATCTGAAAAAAATCAGAATTTTTCTCCTAAAACCAGAGTATTGGTGTGCTTTAAAATTAATAACTATTTTATTAAATTCTTTTTGTGTACCATCTTATTTGAACAGATTAATAATAGTGCCACTAAAACACAGATAGACCTTTCTTTACAATCCTATGGCGAGTGCATAAGGATGCAAATTTTTATGGAAGAAGATGAATTAAGGAGAAAATCTAAAAGGAATCATATTAAATGGAAACGAGACATATTAGGAAGCTGATGAAAGTAACTATCATTCTAATGAGGAGCTCCACTTGCCCATTCCCACTATCCGACAGCAAGTTAGTACTGTATTTTGTTTTCATATAAACCTCTGTTCCCCATGGTTAAGATGCTGAACTCGGTGACTGGAAGGTCAGCAGGTCAGCAGTTCGAGACCTGGGTGCTTCATGATGGAGTGAGCTTCTGTCTCTGTCCTCAGCTCCTGCCAACCTAGCAGTTCTAAAGCACGAAATTGCAAGTAGATAAATAGGTACCACTTAGATGGGAAGGTAAACAGCGTTCCGTGCACTTTGGTGTAAAATAGGTGAATTTGGTGTGTGTGTGTGTGTGTGTGTGTGTTTCCCACTTGACACAAACACTGTGTCAAATTCGCCCTTATTGTTCACAAAGCAGCTTTTTTTTTCCTGCCACTGGGGGGGTGGGGGGTGGGCGGCTTCTCCTTTTTCAATCCAGAAAATATTTGCTCAGCCTTTTCCTCATGCAATCATTCTTGTAAAGTTGAGGGGCTTGTCTGTAGCTGGTTTTTCGGCACATAATTAGTTGGGGTGTGATGTTCAGGACCAAAAAAAACATGCCTCTTCATTCTTTCCTGTCCTATGACAATCCTCCTGCTTCTTTTTTATTTCTTACATATAGGATAATAGAACTAAGGCTCTCTGACATCTTATTGCTGGGTCATTATTATTAGTACCTTGGCAAAAGTTCAGGTGGAAAGATCATCTTACTCTGAGGGAGATCCAAAGTGCTCAGCCTGCAAACAAGAAGAAGGATGAGGCAAGTGGGCAGTTCGAGACCCGTCTCTGTCCCAGTTCTTGGGGACATGAAAGGAACCTCATTTGAGTGTTCCCTGAGCAGAGTTTCTTCTGCAAAAATCCTTTCAACCCAGAATAATTTCTGACATTAATTATATATTATATTGTCGTGTATTCTTTATAAATTATAAAAAAGCACAAGGTCATGAACATATCTTCAACGGTCTACAACTGAATCCCGGCAAGACTGAGTGGCTATGGGTCGAGGGCCCCGCGTTATCTCAGGAGGTAACATCTTTGGTTCTGGATGGGACTATTTTGTCCCAAACAGACCCAGTGCGTAATCTGGGGGTCCTCCTGGACTCACAACTCCTGCTCGATGAGCAGGTGGCAGTCGTGGCCAGGAGGGCTTTTGCACAACTTTGTGTTATATGCCAGTTATACCCACTCCTAGATCGGGACTCCTTGCACATGGTCGCGCACTCTCTGGTCACCTCCAGACTTTACTATTGCAATGTGATCTACATGGGGCTGCCCTTGATTACCATTCTGAGGCTTAAATTGGTCCAGAATGTGGCTGCCCGGGTGGTAATGGGGTGTGGGCATTATGCCCATTCCTCGCCACTGCTTCGGGAGCTGCACTGGTTATTGGTATGCCTCCGGGTGCAATTCAAGATGCTGGTAATTACCTTTTTTAGTGTAAGGGACCAAAGACAATGAAACAGCCGAAGGGTTGGCTTAACACAGGTTTATTGCATGATGATCCGGAGGAACATGTGGTAATGGCGGATGAGTAGCTCAATATATACAGCTGGCTATACATTTGAATGTGACTCGTCGACAGACTATTGGTTGCTGCCTGCGTGACGTCGTAGAAGGTCACACCCTTCTTGACCAGGTGAAGAGGTGGCGGGGAATCTTCCCGCGCTGCTGAACCAGGTGAATCTGAGCCATGAGAGCTGGACGCTCGCTATTGCCATCTGGTGGTCACTAGCTCGCATCCCCTTATCAGGTTTACATTGATACAGCTGATGGTTATAATGTTGCACACAGAAAGGTTACATTGTTTTTGTTGTTGTTCAGTCGCACAGTCGATTCCGACCCTTTGCGACCCTATGGACCATCGTTCTCCAGGCACCTCTGTCCTCCACCATCCCCCTCAGTCCTCCTAGTTCTGTGCCCATTGTGTCTACAATACCATCTATCCATCTCATCCTTGGCCTCCCCCTTCTTCTTTTGCCCTCCACCTTTCCCAACATCACGGCCTTCTCAAGTGAATCCTCCCTTCTCATTTGATGCCCAAAGTACTTTAGCCTCATCTTTACTATTTGACCTTCCAATGAGCAGTCAGGGTTAATTTCTTCTAAGATTGCCCTATTTGTTCTCCTCGCTGTCCAAGGTACCCTCAAAACTCTCCTCCAGCACCACATTTCAAAGGCATCTATTCTTCTGCGTTCAGCTTTCCTAATTGTCCAGCTCTCACATCCGTACATTACCACTGGGAATACCATTGCTTTGACTATTCTAATTTTTGTTTTCAAGGTGATGTCTCTGCTTTTCACCATGTTCCCCAGGTTTTTCATGGCTTGTCTCCCAAGAATCAGTCGCCTTTTTATTTCATGGCTGCAATCTCCATCTGCAGTGATCTTAGATCCCAAGAATGTAAAATCTGTCACTGCTTCTACTTCTTCCCCATCTATTCTCCAGGAACTGATCGGGCCTGTTGCCATTATCTTGGTTTTCTTGATATTGAGTCTCAAGCCAGCTTTTGCGCTCTCCTCCTTCAATCCGATCAAGAGATTCTTTAGGTCTTCCTCACTTTCTGCCATTAAGGTGGTGTCGTCTGCATATCTCAGATTGTTGATGTTTCTCCCAGCAATTTTAATCCCATATTGTGATTCCTTCATCCCTGCGTTGCGCATTATGTGCTCTGTGTATAAGTTGAATAAGCAGGGTGACAAAATGCAGCCTTGTCTTACTCCTTTTCCTATTCCAAACCACTCTGTCATTCCGTGTTCTGTCCTAACTGTTGCTTCTTGGTTCCTGTACAGATTTCTCAGGAGGCATATGAGATGCTCTGGTATTCCCATCTCTTTAATCACTTGACACATCTTGTTGTGGTCCACACAATCAAAGGCCTTAGTGTAATCAATAAAGCAAAAGTAAACTTGTTTCTGGTATTCCTTTGTTTTCTCCATGATCCAGCGTATGTTGGCAATGTGGTCTCTAGTCCCCCTGCCTCTTCTGAAACCAGCCTGCACCTCTGGTAGTTCTCTTTCCACATGCTGCTGAAGTCTATCCTGTATTATCTTGAGCATCACCTTGCTGGCGTGTGGGATGAGCGCAATTGTTCAATAATTTGAGCATTCTTTGGCATTGCCCTTTTTTGGGATTGGAACATATACTGATCTTTTCCAGTCCTGTGGCCACTGTTTTGTTTTCCAAATCTGCTGGCATATTGAATGCAGTAGTTTGATGCCATCAACTTTTAAGGCTTTGAAAAATTCAACTGGGATACCATCATCTCCACTAGCTTTGTTGTTTGCAGTGCTCTTTAGGGCCTTTCTGACTTCACTCTCCAGGATATCTGGCTCAGGTTCAAAATCTTCATCATTTTGACTATCAGGAGTGTTGAGTTCCTTTTTGTAGAGTTCCTCTGTGTACTCTTTCCAACTTTTCTTAATTTCTTCTGCATCAGCTAGCTCCTTTCCATCTTTGTCCCTTATCATGTTCATTTTTGCTTTAAATGTTCCCTTGATTTCCTGGATTTTTTTGAAAAGGTATCTGGTTCTGCCTCTTTTGTTGTTTTCCTCCATTTCTTTGCACTGTTCTTTTAGGTAGTTTTCCTTATCTCTCCTTGCTTTTCTTTGAAATTCTGTGTTCAAAAGATTGTATTTTTTCCTTTCTCCTTTGACTTTTGCATTCCTTCTTTCCTCTGCTATTTTGAGAGCCTCATCAGACAACCACTTTGCTTTCTTACTCTTCTTTTCTTTTGGTATGGTTTTCTTTGCTGCTTCCTGCATGATGTCCCTCATCTCTGTCCATAATTCTTCTGGCACTCTGTCTATTGAGTCTAAGCCATTGAATCTGTTCATCACCTCCACAGTGTATTCTTTAGGGATGCTATCTAGGTGATATCTGTCTGGTCTCTTTGTTTTCCCTATTTTCTTTAGTCTAAGCCTGAATTTTGCAATCAGTAGGTTGTGATCTGAGCCACAGTCTGCTCCAGGTCTTGTTTTTGCTGACTGTATGGAGGTTCTCCATCTTTGACTGCAGAGTATGTAATCAATCTGGTTTCGGTGTTGGCCATCTGGTGATGTCCATGTGTAAAGTCGCCTCTTGTGTTGCTGGAAGAGGGTGTTTGCTATGACCATTGCGTTCTCTTGGCAGAACTCTATCAGTTAAAGGCACAGCTTTACAGAACACAACATCCCTCCCCCTAGGATGAGACGAAGTCTCTCAGCCAAGATGGCTTGTTGCATGTGTGTTTGGGCCGTGAAGAGGGCTGACCCCCCCCCCCGGGGGCGCTACTGCTTCTTTGTTCCCTGGTCCCTTGTCCTGAAACGGGAGAGGGAGACTTGTTAGTGGCTTGCCGCTGTCTGGCGGCCTTAGGGGAAGGGAAAAACTCCATTGTGGGCAGACCGGGGGCAGTCGGGGCTAACGAAAAACCCCTCTTCTCGCTTGGACGGGTGGGAGACCACTCCGAAAACCCCCCCCCCCGGTTCTGAAAATCAAAATCTAACTTAGTAGGGGTATCCGCATTTGTGGGGACATTGGGGTCGGGTTCCTCCTCCTCCTCAGAAAGATCCCCTAGGATATCTACGAGAACATCCTCCTCCCCCCTTGGTGGGGGCCCGCGGTCCCCTTTTCCTCCCCCTTGGGCTGAACGGGTGGGGGAGAACCCTAACACAGATTTCTTCTCTGTTTGGTCTGTGCCCTGCTCATCGGAGACCCTGCGTCGGAGCTGGTCAGCGTGCCGCCTCCACAGGAGCCCTGTACTGGTTTCCACGCGGTACGACACGGGGCTGGTTTGCTCCACAACTACGCCCAGTACCCAGGCTGGGCCCGTGCTGGCGTAATTCCTGCAATGCACGGGGGCGCCTATACTGAAACTCTTTGTGGCCTCTAGCCCGATGTTCCTTCCTTTGTCCTCTACCCTCGTGGGGTCTAGCCTAGTAAGGATGGTGGTCAGTTTCCTACGCATTAAGAGTTCTGCGGGGGAGTACCCTGACGCCAACGGGGTCACCCTGTACCCTAGCAGAAACTGGCACACTTGCAGGTTCAGATCCCCGGGGCCCATGCGCCGCAATGCGTCCTTCATGGTGCGGACGAGGCGCTCTACTTGGCCATTGGTGGCCGGGTGAAATGGGGCGGAGGTGATGTGCCGAACGGCGTTGATCTCCATGAATGCCCTAAACTCGGAGGACGTGAAACAACTAGCGTTGTCGCTAATTAATGTGTCGGGTATGCCGAACGTGGAAAAGAGCCTCCGCAAATGCCTAATGGTCTGGGCCGAGGAGGTGCTCGTGACTGGGATAACCTCCAACCACTTGGAGAAGGCGTCCACTACGAGAAGGAACATGGTGCCTCTGAACGGGCCCGCGAAATCAACGTGCACCTGGGACCACGGCCCCTTAGCCGCGTCCCATTCCCTGTGGGGAAGGCGGGCCTCCTCTGGTCTGGAGCATTGGCAACTTTCACAAGTGCCGACCATGTGCTCGATGTCGGCGTCCAGCTGGGGCCACCAGAAGTAACTCCGGGCCAGCGCCTTGGATCGCACGATGCCGGGGTGGCTGACGTGCAGCAGTTTGAGCACCCGCGGCCGAAGGGAAGTGGGAATCACCACCCGCTGCCCCCACAAGAGGGACTGTCTAGGGACAGTTCTAGCTTTTTTCTGAAAAATGGAGCGAACTCCTCCGCTGGGGAGGACGCCGGCCACCCTTTCTGCACCCAGGAGCTAACTGCCGCTAACGTCTTGTCCTTCTCTGTCGCTTTGGCAATGTCGGCGGGCACTACGGGGGGCGAATCCAGGACCTCTATCATGAGAACCTGATGGTCCCGCTCCCCCTTGCTCACCTGGCTGGGCGTTAGGGGGAGGGGAGACCTAGATAGAGCGTCCGCATGGCTGATCTCTTTCCCGGGCCGGTAGACCAATGCGTGCTGATACGCGTTGAGAAAAATGGCCCACCTGAGCATCCTCGGGGACAGGATCTGTGGGGTGGGCTTATCTGCGGTAAAGATGCCTAGCAGGGGCTTGTGGTCCATTACAATGGTGAAGGGGCGGCCGTACAGAAAATCGTGAAATTTTTTCGTCCCCGCGATTATTGCTAGTGCCTCCCTGTCTGTCTGTGCGTAGTTTCTCTCCGCTTGGGACAGGGACCTGGAGTAAAATGCTATCGGGGCCTCCCTTCCGTTTTCCAACACGTGGCACAGCACCGCCCCCACCCCCACTGGAGATGCATCACAGGTCAGGACTACTGGGCGTTTGGGGTTGAAGTGGGTCAGTATGGCATCGGACGCTAGGAGGCTTTTTAGTTCACTAAATGCCCTTTCTTGGTCATCGCCCCACTTCCATGCCTGGTCTTTCTTTAGCAGTTTGTGTAGCGGTTCAGCCACCGCTGCCTTCCGGGGGAGGAAGGAGTGGTAGAAGTTGAGCAGCCCTAGGAACGACTGCAGCTCGGGCTTGGAGGTGGGGCGGTGGGCTTTCTTAATGGCTGCCACCTTGGACTTGGATGGTTTTATTCCCTCAGGAGTCACACAAAACCCTAGGAACTCAACCTCGGTTGCGAAGAAGACGCATTTGTCCTTTCGCAGTCTCAGCCCCGCTTTTTCGAATATTGTCAGGACCTTCCCCAACCTCTTGGCCAATTCAACCCGACTCCCCCCCGTTATTAACACGTCATCAAAATAAGGCAACACCCCCTCCAATCCCTTCAGGAGGCGTTCCACGAGTGACTGGAAAATTCCAGGCCGAATTCACGCCGAACTGGAGGCGCGTCACCTGGAACGCCCCCTTATGGGTGACTATGGTCTGCGCAGCAGCTGCGGCAGGGGACACCGTAAGCTGCTGGTAGGCCTGTGCTAAGTCGAGCTTAGCGAAACACTTTCCCCCGTGTAACCTGGCCAGCAGATGGCTGACTACTGGCACCGGATATGCATTCGGGCGGATCGCCTTGTTGATGGTGCACTTGTAGTCGGCGCATATGCAGACCTCCCCATTGGCCTTTAGTGCGGTTACAATTGGAGTTTCCCACTCCGCGGAATCAACAGGCACAAGGATTCCCTGGCCCACCAATTTGTCCAGTTCCGCCTCTATCTTGTCCTTAAGTGCGAACGGCACCCTGCGTGGTTTAAGACGAATTGGGCGGACCTCCGGGTCCAGGTCGAATGTCACTGGGGGCCCCTTGAATTTCCCCAGTCCTTTTTTGAAAACTTCGGGGTGCGCCTCGCACACCTCCAGAATTGGATCAGTCCCAACGGCGTGCATCCCAACGGCGTGCACCCCCCCAATAAACAAACCCAGGGGCTGGAACCATTGAGTCCCGAGGAGGCTGCAATCTCCCCCTTTGAGCACGACGAGGGGAAGGGACGCGGCGTGCTTCTTGAATTTAACCTGAAATTCTCCAACCCCCAACACTGGAATACTGTTCCCTTGCACGTCCCGTAGTGTGGACCTCAATGCTTTGAGCTTGGGTCGCTTGTGGGGGGCAATTCCCAAAAACTCCCTCTGGGAAATGATTGAATATGAGGACCCCGAGTCAATTTCCATCCTAATGGGAACCCCTTGGACTAGTACCTCAACAAAATAGCGGGGGTGTCCTGCAGACACGCTGAACACTGGGGCGTCGTCCTCGCTGCCGTCGGAGATGCGGCCCACGCCATCCTGCTTCCGCGTGGCCTGGGCACCGTCCTTGGTTCTCGTTGGGTGGTCTTGTCCCGCGGAACGGTCTGCGGAGCTCCTCCGGGTCTCGCGCTTCTTCCTGCACACCTTGGCGATGTGCCCGCGGCGGCCGCAGTTGTGGCACTCGGCCTTCCGGAACGGGCACTTTACGCGGTCGTGGGCCGCTCCACAGCCGTCGCATCGCCGGCTCTCCTTCCGGACCCTCCGGACGTACTCGTCGTCGCTGCTCTCTGTGGACGACCTCGAAGTTCGCCGGGCCGCCTGTACCGGAGCCTCTGCCTTGCTCGACTTCGGCCGCCAGTCCTGGAGTTCTTGGACCCCGGCCTTTGTAGCTTCTGCGGCCTGGGCCGCTCTGACGACCTCCTGCAACGTGGGAGGCGGCTCTTGGTTCATTAATGTGCGCTGGGTCTCGGCGTCGTTCAGGCCGCACAGCACACAGTCCCGGAGGGTGATTTCGGCATTCTCCCATTTGCACGGGGCGGCCGCCAGCCGCAGGGCCGCCACGAATGCGGCGACCGTCTCCCCGGGCGCTTGGACTCGCCTCCAGAACGCACTCCGAGCGGGAAACATCGCCGTGGCGGGCCGGACGTGCTCACGCAGCATCTGCATGAGTTTCTTGGCCTTGAATTCGCTCACCCTCCTCGGTGCAATCAGGTCCACCAAGGTCCTTTTGGTTTCTTGTCCGAGCATCCTGGTGAAGATGGCCCTTTTCTTTGCCTCTTCCGTGACTTCGGACTCGATCAGTGCTGCCTGGAAGTCCATCTCGAAGATCTCCCAGTCGCCCGGTTTCCTGATTTCGAAACCGGCGCATGTCTTGGTCCCGTGGGCTGCCATATCCCACCTTCGTCGCCAATTTAGTGTAAGGGACCAAAGACAATGAAACAGCCGAAGGGTTGGCTTAACACAGGTTTATTGCATGATGATCCGGAGGAACATGTGGTAATGGCGGATGAGTAGCTCAATATATACAGCTGGCTATACATTTGAATGTGACTCGTCGACAGACTATTGGTTGCTGCCTGCGTGACGTCGTAGAAGGTCACGCCCTTCTTGACCAGGTGAAGAGGTGGCGGGGAATCTTCCCGCGCTGCTGAACCAGGTGAATCTGAGCCATGAGAGCTGGACGCTCGCTACTGCCATCTGGTGGTCACTAGCTCGCGTCCCCTTATCAGGTTTACATTGATACAGCTGATGGTTATAATGTTGCACACAGAAAGGTTACATTGTTAACACATGGCAAAGGTACATTGTTAAAGGCACAGCTTTACAGAACACAACACCTTTAAAGCCCTACATGGTAGTGGGCCAGGATACTTAAGAGACCACGTCACCCCGAGAACATCTGTACGTCTCACCAGAGCAGAGCGGAGAGGCTCTCTCATTATGTCATCTGCTAGGGAGGCTCATCTCTCTAGCACCAGAAAGAGCAACTTCTCAGTGTCTGCTCTGGCACTTTGGAACCTCCTGCCAATTGAGCTGCGTCTCCAGATGGAGTTGCTGTCCTTCAGAAAATGGCTAAAAACCTGGCTGGCAAAGCAGGTGTGGGGCACCAGCAATGTGACGACCCCTGCCTGCTGGCTGATTTAGTAAGAACACTATCTCCCTCTTTTAATTTCTTTTAATCTGTAGGGGTTAGAGTAAATTTTGGTGGCAGTTTTAGTGGGGGTTTTTAAATTGTTTTTTAAAATGTGATTGGTTTTATTTTCTGTGAGCCGCACAGAGTCTTCGGAGTTGGGCAGCAATATAAATCAGAAAAACAAATAAATAAACAAATAAATATCTTCCCTGGCAGGTCACTTAGGACAGTTGAGTCAATATAACCAACGATCCTACAGTTACCTGGCGAAAACAACAGGAAGAATTCCATTCCAAGAAGCAGCAAGTTCTGAAATACAAAGAGCTCTCCTGTGCCTTGAGAAAACTAGATAGGACCCCGTTCTTTCTCACCACTTTCAGCAATGAATTGCACACAACACGGCTTTTTCTTTTTGCCCAAGGGAAGCTGGATGTTCTCTAAGAAATACTGAATAATTTAAGGATTTCATAAATATTGGGTGGCTGTGGTTGCTTCAGAGGTTTGCCTTGCATTTTTCCAGCTTGTTAAAAATTTAATCAGCAACAACAACACAAAAAGAGAAAGCATCAGGGTCCATGTCTTCTGCTACATGTTCACATTTCATGATTCCAAAAGGTGCTACTGGCAATTTATGGAAGTTACATCCCCTGGGACAATTAACAAGGACTGCAGTGGCTTAGTGGTTGACAACTGGAAGGTCAGCAGGTCAGCAGTTCGAGACCTGAGTACTGCATGATGGAATGAGCTTCCGTCTCTGTCCCAGCTTCGGCCAACCAAGTAGTTCAAAAGCAAGAAATAGCAAGTAGATAAATAGGGACCACTTTGGTGAGAAGGTAACAGCGTTCCATGTACTCTGGAGTAGAGACATGCCTGCCACATGTCCACGGAAATGCCAGCAGATGCAGACAGTGCTGGATCTTTTCTTATAAACAGAGATGAGCATTGAACCCTAGAGTTAGATACGACGGGCTTTCAAGCAAGGGCAACCTTGACCTTGACAAGTGGACATTATGTGCCTTTTCCAATTTTTTTAAATAACTATTTTTGGTGATAAAAACAACTGTTTGGTTCTCCAAAATCTCAGCAGCCCAAATCCTGGTATGCAGCTCCTCCCATGTAATAGTAATGATGTCATCAGCAATGACAAATCAGTGATTATTATTTTTTGAAGGCTTCCTTTGGCAATTCTGAGGTGCATACAACTGTATAAAGTCCAGTCTTAAGTTTGCAACTAGAATACAGTAAAACCCCGAGTTACCGGGGGAAGTGGGGGGATCAGTTCCATGGCCTCTTTTGTAACTCTTTTTTTTCCCGTAACTCGATGCATCCCCATAGGGATGCATAGGAAAAAATGAACCCAGGACAAAGCTGAACCACTCTTTGTCCTCAGCTCAATTCACCACCACCACCCGCACCTTCCCTGCCAGACCGGAGGACTGGGTAGGCACGGGGGGGGGGGGGGTGCGGTGAAGTGGAGCCCAGTCCGAAGAGCATAAAAGCCTTTCCGCTCTTTGTCCTGGGCTCGTTTCAACCCCGGTGCCTTCCCAGCCAGATCGGAGGGCTGGGAAGGCCCAGTGCCTTTGGGAGGAGAGAGCTGGTTCCTTCACTTCCCTCCCCACAAAGGCACTGGGCGAATGCAGGATCCGAACAGGGCTTTTGGGGCAGTCAGGCACAGCCTTCACCTGACTGCCCTGAAAGCCCTGCAGTGCCTCCCAGCCCTCCAGTGTGGCTGGGAAGGCACTGCAGGGTAAAACGAGCCCAGGACTGGGCTCCCCTTCGCACCTGGTGCCTTCTCAGCCCTCCGGGCTGGCTGGGAAGGCACGGGGGGTGCAGGGGTGAAACGAGCCAGTCCAAAGAGCGGAAAAGCCTTTCAGCTCTTTGGACTTCACTCCACATCACCCCCACCCCCCCACCCCCCCACCCCCCACCCCGTGCCTTCACAGCCTCCAGGCTGGCTGGGAAGGTGCCAGGGTGGCTGTGTGAAATGACCCCAGTCTGAAGAGTAGAAAGGCTTTTCTGCTCTTCGTCCTGGGCTCAACTTTAGACAAACCCCTTTCGTAAGTCAATTGTTTTTTTGTAAACCGGGATGCTAATTTACAAAAAACCCACAAAAAACACCTTTCGTAACTCGAGTTTTTCGTAACTAGAGTCATTCGTAACTCGGGGTTTTACTGTAGTCCCATTGAATCAGTGGAAGTTATGGAGAATTTGATTAATGAAATTCCCACTAATTCAATGGGTTTACTCTAATTGTGGTTTATTGCTAGATTTCAGCCATTATGTACAGCAGGAGTTCTCAACTTTTTAAAGCTGGGAGCCGGGTCACGTTCCCTCAGACAGCTTTGAGGGCCGGATGGCCATTTTGCTCTTCCTCCACCACATGGCACTTCATGATGTGGTAGAGGCAGTAGGGGACACATGAAATGGCACCATAGGCCGCAGGTTGAGAATCTCTGGGGTACATGTTATTTTCAACCCAAAACTGCCTCTAATCCACAAAATATTGCCTGTAAACAGTGGTACTTTGCTCCTGGTGGTGATATCATCACCACTGCACACCCAGGGCTACACAACAGGATTATAGCCCAAAACCAGCTACATCTTTTCATTTTGCTTGTCCATATTTATCATTTTCCCACAAGAAAACACCTAAATTCATTTAATTCTCTGTTTTGCTTGGGCACTCAGGCATGACACCAATGTGTAAGTGCTACCCTAATGTCACATTGTACATAAACATGATTTTCTGCTTATTTGCTTGAGCACCCCTACACTCATTGGAGCTCCAAAGTTGAGCTCAATAGGGCTTCTTCCTGAGTATAAATGTTTAGACTTGAATCTTACGCATAATCTCTACGAATCTCAGCAATACTTCAGAATTCTAAAATAATAAGTTAAAGTACTGTACCTAAAACATGCTGTAGTTAGTGCTTCCTCTATATGTGGGATATGGGGGCATTCTAAAGAGTGGGATAACACCCATATGGGCAGTATAAAAGGTAAAGGTTTCCCATGCTCGAATGCCAGTCATATCTGACTCTAGAGTTCAGTCCTCCTCTCTGTTTTAAAGCCAAAGAGCCAGCACTGTCTGTTTCTGCAGACATTTCCATGGTCATGTGGCAGGCATGACTAGACACCAGAGCACATAGAACACTGTTTACCTTCCCACCAAAGTGGTACCTATATATCTACTTGCAATTTCTTGCTTTTGAACTGCTAGGTTGGCAGGAGCTGGGACAAGGACAGGAGCTCATTCTGTCCTGCTAAATGAATAAATAAATAAAGAATGGTATGACCTGATTATTTGACAAAGTATTCACTGTATGCTTATATGTAGGCTCAGACAGCAACATATCACTATGGACATACTGAGATTTGATTTGCAGAGGAAAAGACGTTTCCTGCCAGATAAGACAGGATGCAAAAAGGGGATATAACAGCATTTGGCTACACTGAATTGTTAAATCCTTTGCAGTGATCTAGGGATTAAAATTTGCTATTCTGTGCTGCAAAAACTGGACTTGTAAACAGCATTCAAGTCCTGTTCAAATCTATTTTTATAGGGTTCTGGTTTCTGAGATTGGATATGGTATAAAGTAATGAAGAGCAAAGGAATAAAAGAGTCTTCCCAACGATTCCAAGAAGATCTTCATTTGTGGTTTAAAGGTAAGAAAACCCCATTTTGTTTTGGCATTCCTATGAGGAGGCGTGAACAGCAAAACCACACTACTGACTGCTATTTCTGTTTGGTAGATGCGAAAGGCTTTAATACAAAAAATAAAAAGATATCTTACCCAAACTTTAATTCAACTATTCGTCCAGTTCTTCATAGCTCTGACATACCAGTTCCACACCCACCTTCCAGTTTGGATAATATCCTGAGCAATTCGGAGGATGGTGACACATTGCCTTCCCAGGACGAATCTAGCTCAGATTTTTCTGTTGATGAAGTACCTCAACTTTTTTCTCAGAGCAAGCTCAATGACCTAGTTAGAGTTTTAGGCCTTTCCAAAGATTCAGCCGAATTGCTGTTAGTCAAGACTAACAAATAAAAACCTGCTGTCACCTGGAACATCATTTTCATGGTACAGACACTGAGAAAAAGAATTCACTCATTTTTTCTCCAAAGATGGAAATCTTGTTTATTGTAGTGATGTTCAAGGGCGAATGAAGTGCTTTGAAATAGATTATGATTCATCTGAGTGGCACCTATTCATTGATTCATCTAAAACAAGCCTCAAAACAGGCTTGCTGCATAATGGAAATACATTTACATCACTTCCTATAGGACACTTGGTGCATTTGGATGAAAACTATCATGATTTAACTGTGATTCTTGACAAAAATCAAATATCAAGAACAAGAACATCGCTGGATGTGGAGACTTTAAAATACTAACCGTATTGTTAGGCCAGAAGGCAGGTTATACAAAATATCCCTGCTACCTATGTTTGTGGGACAGTCGAGCCAGAGACCTCCATTGGACCTCTGTTGGACCTCCATTGGATAATAAGTGACTGGCCACTTCGGGACGCCTTAATCCCCGGCAAAAAAATGTCATTAATACAACCTTGGTTCCAATAGAAAAGGTTTTACTGGCACCTCTTCATATTAAATTAGAGCTTATGAAGCAGTTGTGAAGCAGCCAGAGACCTCCATTGGACAAAAAATTACTGGCCACTTCAAGATGCCTTAATCCTTGGCAAAAAAAAGTCATTAATACAACCTTGGTTCCAACAGAAAAGGTTTTATTGCCACCTCTTCATATTAAATTAGGGCTTATGAAGCAGTTTGCTAAATCACTGCCAAAATATGGGGAATGTTTCAGGTATCTGTGTTCCAAGTTCCCAAAACTGTTTGAAGCCAAGTTGAAAGAGGGAGTTTTTACTGGCCCACATACAAAAACTGTTATCTGAATCCCACCTTTTTTTAGAAACAATGGGAGAAAAAGAAAAGGAAGTGTGAGACTCTTTCAAAGACGTAGTTCACAAATTTTTAGGGAATACTAAAGACCCTCACTACAAAACCATTGTACAACGCACGCTGAATACATATAAAGCTCAAAAATGCAAGATGAGCTTAAAAGTTCATTTCTTAAACTCCCATGTCAACTATTTTCCTGGAAACTTGGGAGCCTACAGTGAAGAGCAGGGTGACAGATCTCACCAGGATGTCCGTGATATCGAGAGATGTTACCAAAGAAGATGGAACGTCAGTATGCTAGCTGACTACTGTTGGATGCTCAAACGGGATACAGAAAATGGAAAGCGAAAGCGTGTTCAGCGGAGCATAAAAGAGGAGAAAAAAGGTTTCACAGACAAAAAGAGTAAACACGGAATGTTAAGTATATATTATGAAGAAATTATTTGTTTAATTATAAGAAATAATATGTTTAGTTCATTGTAATAAAATAGTGATTTTCTCATCACTCTTATGCTTTTTTAATGCAAAACCTTCATATTTTGTGAAAAAACAGGGAAAATTGAAGTCATTTTTTATTCAGCACACTAGAAAACATAAAGTTTACCAAAAATATCCTATGTAACTGATTTATTTATTTATTTGCAGACCTGTGTTATTATTCTTTGCTTCCTCTTTTACCTCATCGGGTGTCAAGGGGATAGTAAGAGGCAGCATTTTTATTATTCTTTGGGAGATTTGCTCAATAAACAACACACTTTATGTCAGAATTCCCATTAGGTAGTCCAGCATTTCTCAAACAGACATACCAAGCTTTCTGCCATAATATTGGGCCTATATGTGTAGCCCTCAAGATGACATTGGGCTGATGCTTTCTTCAGCCCTAGCTAGTAGTAGTGAAGGGTGATGGAAGTCCAAAAAAGTCTGGAGAGTTGGATGTTCCACTTTCCAATTTTAGATAATTATGAAAAACTGTATCAAACAATTGCATTGAGGTTTATGCTGCAGCAAAAATAGCCAAATTAGTCCCAGATGGAAGGATGTCCTGCTTTCTCTGTGCAAGCTGGTTGTTAGTCTCCATTAAACTAATACCCAACCAAAGCTGCACCAAAAGAGAATTTGGAGAATGTGAAATTCCAACACAGTCCTATTTACCACCTTACATCTGTAGCAACTGCACAAGTTCCTTAGCAACTGCAGTACTCAGGCACCAATTAGCATCACCCTAGCATGCAATCATTCTTTAAGAGCATTTCTCACTCTGAGGCAGAGGCGTGAGAAGTCACTGCCATAACATATGGTCTTAAAACATCCTGCTTTTTTTTTTAAAAAAAAATGCAATTTGCAGCTGAATAAATGTAGGACAGAATCTTCAAACCTTCCTGTGATGCTGGCTTGCATCCTTACTAAAATCTGACATGCCAGGTTTTTTCAATGCATTCTCCAGTCATGCTTTAGACCCGGTGGGATTAATTCAAAAGAATAAGTGTGGTATCCATCTACCTCCTGTATAAAGGAAAGGGGGCGGGGAAAGCAATCTCATTTTAAGGGGTATAGAATTGTGACACTTGAGAGAAGAAAAGACAACCATACTGCTTATCTTCCTGCACTTTGGTTTTAGTGTAAGAAATGGACTTGGGAACCAATTAGGGAAGCCTAAGAGGGACAGATATGCACTGCCAACCTATCAAAGCATTTAAAAATTCTAGGGATATTGCTGAGGCATTTAATTGTCTCTAAATGTGAAAATACTTACAGAGTCACTCGAATCTTCACATTTTTAAAAGAACTAATATGCAATCAAAGTGTTTTGAAAAGCAGTAAAAACTCCTATAGCTGGTTGTTCATTTGTCTAGTAATAACCATGGACAAACATCTTCGGCAGTAGTTACCTCACAGAATTGCTTTAAGAATATCATTGCATTATTGTATACAGCCTATGCATCATGTTTTGCTTCTTCCGTGTCTAGGCCAGACGTGAAACTGCCAAAATGAAGCTACCTTTTGGTGAGTTCATTCTGCAGTTCCTTTTGCCAGAGCTAGTGTGAGAAAAATTAGCCCGCAACACAAAGTTACTGTTGCCTGGGGTACACGCAATTGTGGTTCAAAAATACCACAATCTTCGAGGAGCCTTTTCTGTGTACTCCTATGCAGTGATGCTCTGCAAAAAAATTTACTACCCCCACCATGGGCATGGTTAACTCTGTGGGCATGGCTAACTCTGTGGGCCATGCCCACTTGGCCTCCCTATGCCATGGTCTGGGCTAGGAAGGTGGATGTGGCTGGCCAAGTGGGCGTGGCCTGGGGGAATTTCCACTACCGGTGCCCGGGCACCTGTGGGCACCGGGAGCAGCTCAACGCTGCCCCTATGCAGCCTGTAGGAAAGGCATTCACCAGTGTATAAGACATACACCAAGTAATAATAATAATAATAGTTTTGTGTCAGAAACTATTCTGGGTTGAAAGGATTTTTGCAGACGTAACTCCGCTCAGGGAACGCCAAAATGAGGTTCCTTTGTAAATAAATACTTGGAAAGTGGGGAGAAGTAGGCATCCCCTCTCCCTTAACGGTCTGACTCCTTCCCAAAATCTGTGACAAAATTGGCTCCCAGTTGTTCCTCATTTCCTTATTACCTAGAAGTGCTTCATTCTAAAAGCATGAGAGAGAAAGATGTATATCCAGGTCTAACAGATTTGGAAGCATCCATACCAATAAGCCATCAAATCAATAAAACAGAGGACAACAACACACAGTGTGAATGTGGAGAGATACAGAATCGATTGGCTCATTTATTCAGCTTCCGAATACTGCCAGAGGCATGCACCAATGAGGACTTGGGTTTGGGCAACGACAAAGTGAAGAAAGTGGTATGATCCAGGGTATGATCGGGACATGAAAGAAGAAGAATAAAACAGAGTGTACTAGAACCTATGACCAAGATACAGAAATATTTCCTTTATGTTTATAGCTGTATTAAATGTAGACATTCCAACTGTAGAGTACAGAAAATTGTGCGTTAAGACAGAAGAGAAAATTGGTGGTTGAACATGTTTTAATCTAGCCATTAACAAATTATCTGACCGGGAATACAGCTCCCTGTTTACCCCTATGATTAGAGTTCTAAATATAGTTTGTGGTATAAATAACTTTATTTCAGAATATCAGAGAATAAACAAAACAAAAACACTGTAGCACTTTGAAAACTGTTTTATTTCTGAAGTGGTATGTAAATAGGAAAAAAATAGGAAAAAAATTAAATTACACGTGCCATAATTAATACTGTTGCTTAAACACCACCAGATGGTAGTCAAACAAGCTGTCTTTAGGCTGTAGTACATGGCACCCATTCATTCATTCATTCATTCATTCATTCATTGGAGTAAAGCATTTTTTTAAATTTATTTTTTTGAGTTTTAATAGACATACAGAAAAAGAAAAGAAAACATTAACAGTACATTAACAATACATTACACTAACAAGTCCATAATATCATACTAACAAACATTACTATATGCTAGCACATAACAATATCTATATTCATTAACTACTATTTAGCCACCAAATATTAAGAACCATTATTTCAAAGTCCAAAATAATAGAAAGAAACTTTCTGTACTACCACTAATCTTTTTAACCAATAAAAATCACCCTGTGAATATATACAATGCCCGGAGAGTTTATTTTCTACTCAGCTCCAGAAGCTTCTTTGAGATGGTACTGGTCCTGAACTATCACTTGCCATAATAGAGTGATCCACGAACGGTTTCCATATATTCCAAAATCTATTCTCTTTTAAATTATCTCTTTTAACTTTAATCTCCCATGTCAATTTATCGTTCAATGCTAAACTCCACATTTCTTTATTATATTTTATTATATTCTTTACTATATTTTGTTGTTGTTTTCCATAAGGTTTTACCTATATTAACATGTCCATTGTGTATACAAGCTGATTCTTATTACTATTGATGTGGCTCTATATTGCTATTTTGTATTTTGTGGTTACTGTAATGTAATTTGTGATTGATTTTTTGTATTGAACCTGCTTGTACATTTATTGTATTTACATGTTGTAAGCCGCTTTGAGTGGCACTTGTGTCAGGAAAGCGGGATAGAAATTAAACGTAATAATAATAATAATAATAATTCTCCAACCTGAATATCTACATCGTTTTTCCAATTTCTGGCTATACATTGTCTACCCGTTGTCAGTACAATTTCCAGTAATTCTTTTTCCTCCTTGTTTAAACCCAGATCTTCCACATTCGTTAAAAGAATAGTACCCGACACCAACTTAACACTTTTACCCAATATTTCACCAAATTCATTTTCTATTCTTCCCCAAAAATCCCTTATTTTTTTACAACTCCACCACATATGTTCATATGTTCCATCAAATTCTTTACATCTCCAACATAACTTATCTCTTTTATTATCCATCTGGTAAAGTCTTAATGGTGTCAGGTACCATTGCCACAACATCTTGAAATTATGTTCTTTAATCCTTACAGACATTGTTCTCATAATTCTCTTTTTCCATTTATTTTTCCATTCAATCTCCCCAATTTTTATATTCAAATTTTGTTCCCACTTCCGTTTCAAATCCTCCTGTGGATCTGCACCTCCCTTCAATATATTATAAAGCTTACTCACAAGACCCTTAATACTACTTTCCCCTTTTCTAATCTTCCTTACCAATTCCTCAAATTCCGTAAGTACTCTATCTGACCCTAGTTCTCTTTTATATTTTTTATTCCAATTGTCCACCTTTAACTTCTGAAACCAATTCAAATTTAGTAACTCAAACATTTTTTCCGCTCGGCATCAACATCACATGCTTTTAACCAGTCTTTCAGTAACAACGTCCCATTTTTATCCAATATTTCTATTTTTTCTTTGTCTAGTTTTATTGGGAAACACAACATATCAGTCAATTCCAAGATTGGGGAGAGATTCGGAACCATATCTTTTTTTACCTTCTTCCACACCTCCATGAGACCTTTCATCATAGTATTATTTGACCTTTTCACCTTATCCTTCATTCCCAGAAAATTCAAGTTTCCAATATTTCTGTATTCTTTCATTTCCAATTGTTCCCAAATTACCTTTTCTCTTGCCAAGATCTTCACGTGGCTAAGATGGCCGCTGTGTAACATCTAGTTTTGGACGCTCGCGCTCAACAAAGTGGTGAACAATGTGAAGGAGCGGAATAGAAAAACTTTAAAGTGGTAAAGCTTAAAGATAAGATCCTTGCCTGTCTCCCTGGAAAGTTTGCTGAGCTTATGAAGCTGGATGATCGAAGTTCGGGAGGTTTTCTGGGCGGTTGAGCTGTGACGGTAGTCGCGGCTTTTCCGCTGGAGAGCCGAGGAACGGGATCAGCGAGATCGTGGAGAAGGCTTTGGAACTGGTTTTGGAAGTGGCAAGAAGCGGCTGTGAGTGAAGGCAATTTGTGTATAAGTGCCTGAAGGGAGCTACATTCCTACATTCCTAGCTACAAGCCATAAAACCGGCTGAGTTTCTTAAAAGAAAAAAAAGGGGGGGAAGAGGTGGAGGCACTGTAATGGCGACGGTCAGGGAAAACGAAAGTGATCGTGTATAGACTGTGGATTTTTTTTCTACATACCAGAGGACCGCGCCACATTCTGAGATCAATAAGGTGGATTAATCTTCCTTTTTCTTTTTTCTCTCTCCTCTCTGGGCTGGAGAAGCTGTGGGAGTTTTTTTTCTCTCTTCTGCTTAAGTTGCCTGCTCATTCAGGGAGGAGGGGGAAGAGGGGGGCTTCTTCTCACTCCAAAGTTAAGGCACTCGCTGGAAAATGGTGCTTTGATTATCCACTTCAAAGGAAGGATTATGTGGCTTTGATTGTATGGCTCCTTCACCGTGTGGATTACAAATAGCTGCTCAACTTCCCACCTTAACCCCTTGGTGGCTGGATTTTTCCTTCCTTCTGAGCTCCCCCCCCCCTTCAGCAACTTGATTAATTGTTTCTTTGAAGCCTTTTTGCTGTGGTTGGAAGACGTCATTTGACTGCTGGCTTTGTGGGAAAGGATTATTTGTGGTTAACAATTTTCACTTTTAAACTGCCTGTTTGGAGAGCTGTTTTTTTTTTTTGTTTCATCGTTGTGGATTACAGTAAATTTTGGATCTTCTGCTGACATAAGAACTTTCCGGTTGTATTGGTGGAACCTATGGCTGCAGTGTAGCAAGCCTTACTGTATTGGCAATTTGCTACAGCGATCTGCAACATTGGGTGTGAAATATATTACATCACTATGGATAAAGGTACGAGAGCGAAAGCAAAAGAAGAAGAACAAGTTGTAAAGCCTAAGAAGATTGAAAAAGCACCAATGGATGAATCTGCTCAGTCAACATCCGAGCCCACAGTGCCATTGGATCAGACTCAAATTATGGTGGAAATTGGCAAGTTGTTGCAAAAAATGGAGAAAAATGAGGTTTCAAGGGTGAAAGATAAAAATGAAATGTTTAAAAGGCAAGAAAAGATGATGTCAACACTGACAGATTATACCAAAAAGGTGGACTTAAGTTTGAATAAATTTGAGGGAATGCTGAAAGTGGTTCAAATCGAGGTGGATGCTGTAAAGAAGGAAGTAAAAGGGACTCAGGAGGTGGTGCGGGACAGCAAGTTAAAACTGGAGGAACAAGAAATGAGGATAGATGCTGTTGAAGATATGATGAGAAAGCAGAACATTCTGATCCGTCAGGTGCCGGAACACACTCCGGATTTGTTAAGAGAGAGGGTGGTTCAGTGGTTAAATGGTTTAAAAATGGGGAAGGAATTTGTTCAGGAGGATTTAGGAAGTGTATTCCGGGTGGGTCCAAGAAGAGGGAGAGTGGTTCAAAGAAATGTGTTGGTTAAATTTGCAAATTGGGCAGATAAATTAAAAGTAATGGCTCATTTGAAAAGAGTTGGTTCAGACGCGTTGAAATTTGATGGTTCAGATGTAGAAGTCTACAATGATATTTCATTAAAAGAAAGAACATGGAGGTATAAGATGAGGCCTGTTACTAAATTATTGATGAGTAAAAACATAAGGTATAATTGGAGATTCCCACAACAATTGCGCTTTTTCTATGATAAAAGAATGCAAGTTATTGATGAAGGCACTAATCCATTGGAATATGTGAGTTTGTTGGGATTGGTACAAGTAGATTCGGAAGAATGGAAAAATCTTAAGAAGGAAATGACGGATTCTGGAGCTTTGGGGAGGGAATGTGGGAGGGAGGAGCCCGGTGGGGCAACAGGTGGAACGCCACAGCGAGGGGAGGAGGAGGAGGACCCGTCCTTGATTATGGTGGAGGAGGAGACAGGTAAGGAATAATGAGCATTAGATAGTAGTAATCTTAATTACCTAATAGAGGTAGAATGGGTAAATAGCGCATAGCGCCGGCAGTAGGGCGCATCTTGCAGGTCCCCCCTCTCCCCTCTTTGGTTGACAGAGGCGACTTTTCGTTGGAAGGTGGGGAGAGTGAAAATGTGTGTTTTATGTAGTGGGTATGGTGAAGGGTTTTTGGTGGCACGCCCGATGGAGAGTTTAAAGTTGGGAGAAGAATTTGGTTATGGGTAGTATTAAAATAATATCGTGGAATGTGAAAGGTACAGGTTCTGTTCTTAAGAGACGGAGGCTGGAATCGGCGTTGAAAAAAGATAGACCAGATATTTTATTTTTACAGGAAACACATCAGAAATCAAAAGATACGAATAAACTTTATCTGGGTTGGATGCAACACTATGAGATGGCGTTTGGAACATCTAAAGCAAGAGGGGTGGCAACTATGATTTCTAGAAAGTTAGGATTTGAAATCACAAAAAAGATTGCTGATCAAGAGGGTAGGTATCTGTTGTTAAGAGGAAAATTGGAGGATGAGGAAATATTGTTGGTAAATATTTATGCTCCGAATGACCACCAAGTAGTGTTTCTCGAAAAAATTCGGAAAATAGTGGAGTTGGAAAACGTTGCAAAAACTATTGTGGCTGGTGATTTTAATTTGATCAGGTCAGGAATAGATTGCACAAACATTGCTAGAAGTGGAATGGGTGTGAAAGGGAAGGCGATGGACAAATGGATGAAAGTTATGGGTTTGAAGGATTCGTGGAGAGAGTTTAAAGGCTTGGAGAGGGCATATTCCTTTTTTTCGCATGTACATGGGACCTACTCGAGAATAGATTATGTTTTTCTGTCGGAAAACTTAATTGGGGATATAGAAGGCACGGAAATTGGGATTATTAAGGAATCGGATCATGCTAAAGTATATTTGGAATTGAAAGCACCAAAAAATATTCAAAGAGTTAGAAATTGGAGGTACGATCCTAATTTGTTCAAAGATCAGAAAAGCAAAGAGGCAATTATGGAAAGCTGGAAAGAAAGTTGGCAATGGAACGATAATAATGAGGTTAATTTTAACATTGTATGGGATACCATGAAGTCAGTTTTTAGGGGGGAAAGCATAAAATTGGCAAGCCTCAAATATAAAAAGTATAAAGCAGAACACATAGAAAAAGAAAGGGAAATAAAACAATTACAGGAAGAACACGCAAAAAGTAAAGATAAAAAAATTCTCTTGAAACTACAAGGACTCAAGGCAGAAGTAATGGGTAAAGATATTGATAAAGTTAAACGAGATTTGATTTATTTAAATAGAGAATATTTTGAATTTAGTAATAAGAACTCAAAACTATTAGCAAGAGCAGCTAAGGTTAAAAGGGAAAAAAGAGAAATTGGGGTGTTAGTCGACAGGCAAGGTTCAAGGTGTAATAAGAATAGCGATAAATGTAAAATAGTTAGGGAATTCTACCAGGTGTTATATGCAAAAAAAGAAATAGATATGGAAAAGCTTAAAAGGATATTGGAGAGGCAGTTAGGGAATGGGATAAAACAAGAGCATAGGGAGAAAATGGAGGAAAAGATAACTGATAAAGAGGTTAAGGGGGTAATAAGCGGATTGAAGATAGGGAAAGCCCCGGGGGATGATGGTTTATCAACAGAGTTTTACAAAGAATTTAAAGAGGTGGTGGTCCCGAAATTGGTGAAGTTATATAATTATATACTAGATGGAGGATCAATCCCGACTTCATGGTATAACACTACAATTGTTCTTTTGCCAAAACTTGGTAAGAATTTGGAAAGAGTGGATTCGTACAGACCAATTTCGCTTATAAATCAAGATGCGAAGATCTTCACGGCAATATTGGCTAGCCGTTTAAATAGTTTTATGGGGGAATATATAAATGTTGATCAAGTTGGGTTTCTAAAAGGACGACACATAGCGGATTTGACCAGAAGGGTATTAGATTTAATAGACAATGTTAATCAAACAAAGGAAAAAGTGGGATTACTATCATTGGATATTTTTAAGGCATTTGATTCATTGCAGTGGTCTTCAATTAAGGAAATAGTTAGAAAATATGGGTTTGGAGATAAATTTAATAGGGTTATAGATTTACTATATCAAAAAGGAAATGCCAGGGTTAGGATAAACGAGGAGCTCACGGATGTGATAAAGTTAGAGGCAGGCACTAGGCAGGGTTGCCCATTATCTCCTATCTTGTTTATAATGGCAATGGAGATTTTAGCTAAAAGTATAAGGGAGGATTCAAATATAGAAGGGATCATGGGTAATAAAGTGAGCATGTACGCTGATGATACATTGCTTATGGTGAAGCACCCGGAACAGGTAATGGACAGGATTAAAGATCATCTACAAGTATTTCAAGCTATAACTGGATTAAAGATAAATTGGGATAAATCTGAATTGATGTTGTGTAATTTGAAATTGAGCGAGATGGGTAGGACGGTGTCGACACTTAATATACAAATCAAAGATAAGTTGAAGTATTTAGGGATAATTATTTCAAACAAATTAGAAGAACTTAAACGATTGAATTATGACAGCTTGAGAATTGAATTTAGGAATAAAATACGAGAACTTCAGAAGTTAAAGCTGTCATGGTTCGGAAGGATCGCCATGTGTAAAATGATACTGTTACCAAAGATTAACTTTTTATTTGATACGCTCGCGATTCATTTAAAAGAGAAAGAAATTAATGAGTTTCAAAAAATGTTTAATGATTTTTGTAATGGAGGAAAAAAACCTAGGCTTCCAAAGAAACTATGGTATTTGTCTCAGAAAAAAGGGGGGTTGGGTATGCCAAATCTGTTAGTATATTACCGAGCATTTCAAGTTAAGAATGTTGTGGAGTAAAGCATTTTAAAGTGTCATTGTATCTCTTAAATAATAGAGCACATTTCAGCAGCAGGCAGTTGGTCTGTATTTGCGCTTTTCCCTGTGAAGGCACCTCTGAATTCTCTCCACTCTTGAAGTATTTTTTTAACCACACTGGTATATCTTAACCTATAAAACCAAGGGTTAACCATTGGAACTTGCTATAGATTCCTAAGCCTCGCCCTAATGACCCGCACTCGCCATTCGTGCACACGGCCGAACTGGGTCCACAGGTCAACGAAGGATTGAGAAAACTGGCAGTGGGGCAACAGCCCCACAAACGCGAAAAAAGGGAAACAACTTAATTTCCCAACATTCTTTGCACCACGCTGCGCCACAGCCAATCAAGCTGAGAGGTGCAACCACAAAGAACATTGAGAAACGCGCCGCGGCCAATCAAAATCAAGCCACATTAAAAAAAACGCACCACAACCACAAATCACAAACCCATAACTACAAGCCCCAGAGTCCTGCGCGACATGAGCGCGCAGAATGCTGAGGAAGACGGCGCCTGAAAAATAAAATAAAAAACTCACTACCTCACAGCCACGCAAACACCAACCGCCCTTCTTTCCCTCACCAACGGCGCCTGAAGGTCCCGACTGGAGTTTCCCCTTTAATATCAGTAGGTGGGGGGTTGCGATTCCCCTCTCCGCTGGCTCCCCTAGGGTTGGGAGGTTTGTGGGGACAAAAGGGGTATGTCCCCCCAACCCTTCTGGACCCAGGAGACCAGGGAGAGGGGATCGAATCCACCACCACCACCCAAAAAAACCTCCATCTTTAAAGAGAAGAAACCAAGCGGTTTCTTCTCTTTAAAAATGGAGTTTTTTTAAGGAGGGGGTGGAATTGATTCCCCTCTCCCTGGTCTCCTGGGTCCAGAAGTGTTGGGTGGACATACCCCTTTTGTCCCTCCAAACCTCCCAACCCCAGAGGAGCCAGCGGAGAGGGGGGTCGCAACTCCCCACCCACTGATATTAAAGGGGAAACCCCATTCTACTTTCACGACTCCACACAATCAAAGCACCATAACACAATAAAGCCCCCCTCCCCACCACCTAGCCCACCCTTCCTAACCCCCACCGACCATGCCCCCTCCCCACCACCTAGCCCACCCTTCCTAACTCCCACCGACCACGCCCCCTCCCCACCACCTAGCCCACCCTTCCTAACCCCCAATGACCATGCCCCCTCCCCACCACCTAGCCCACCCTTCCTAACCACCAACAACCACGTCCCCCTCTCCACCACCAAATAAATAAATAATTGTAAAAAATTACTAAAAACACAGTCAAAAACATCCAAAAATACACAAAAACATACAAAAACAACAGGAAGTAAACAAAAACACAATAAAAAACAAAACAAACAAACAAAAATACAAATTCCAACCCCACCCCCACACACAAAAGAAAGAAAACAAGCAAACTTACCAAAAGATGTCCTACCTCCATGAGGATCGGAAAAGAAATGAATATAAGAAAGAGACTACTTACCAGAAGAAGCTCCACCCAGAGGCCAGGAGAGAAAAAACAGTCAAAATACAATAACCCCTACCAGCACCACCTGCTGGCCACAATAGTAAAAACAATTCCAAAACACAAAACAGCCCCAAACAAAAGGCCACAAGAGTAAAAACAAATAGAAAACATAACACAAATTCACAATTTTACACAAAAGGTCACACCAATAAAAACAAGTCAAAAAATTACACTAAAACACACTTAAACACAAATCACAAACATATGTCAATAAAATACAATAGAAACTTTTAAAAATCCTGTGCTGAGTTTTAACTCAAATTAAAACCCAAAACATCTAAACATATTTTAAAAACATTGAATGTAAAAAAAAATACTTTTACATTATTAAAATTATTACCTACGGTACAACTAATTAAAAAAATTCAAAAAACTAAAACATTATTCACTTACACAAAACAATTTGAAAAAATTATATCATACTTTGTTCTTTTATTAATCCTAAAAAAAAAAAACCAAAAAAAGCAGATCACAGTTAATAACAGGCAAGCCAAAAATTTTTTACATAAATAAACATTTTAAAAATTAAAATTACAGACTAAGCAATTTTTAAAAAACATTAACACAATTTAACCTTCCAACACAATTTAAAACAGCCCGGCAACGCCGGGCAACCTCTGCTAGTACTGGTATAAAATAAGATACTGTACTGGGTCACAGGCACTGCTAAATTGTTTCCTTGTGGGCTAACAGCATTTTGTGTTTGAATTACATTACTTAGAAAGCAGAAGAAAGGGCCCCTAAAAAAACACATAGACACACAATATTGCCCCAATATTGTCCCAATATTACTCCCTCATTGCTTTAGTAAGATAAATACAAAAGTGTAGAAATTAGATTTAAAAAATAGATTGTTATATTTCTTTTAAAAGAATTATTCAAGACATAAATCAACACACCCAACTAGCGGTATATCATAACTTTGTGCAAACCACCACCTTTGGGACCACTGGGAGTATCCATTCCTTTTCTTCTTTCATTTCTTCTTATTAGTTACCATAATCCATTTCTCTTCAAAAACATATTGTTTCACATGCTAGAGCCTGGCCTTTCCCTTTCAGTAGAATTAATTTTATAAAATCTTCATAGGTAAAGGTCACCCTTGCTCAAAAGCCAGTCGTATCCAACTCTAGGGTTCAGTGCTCATCTCTGATTTATAGCCAAAGAGCCAGCGCTGTCTGCTTTTGCAGACGTTTCCATGGTCATGTGGCAGGCATGACTATGGTACCTAAATTTCAGTCTCAGTGCCTCAGAGCTTCAAGCATCCAAGCCAAGGAGTGGGAAATTATTTTGTTTTAATATTTAAAGAACCGTTTCGGGCAGAAGCTTTGAAATGAGCCACAGACAAATTGTTTGATATAAATTAGAGAAGTTTACTTAGAAAACAAATAGGAAAATAAGAAAACAGTAAGCAATAGCAATACAGACATTTGCTCCCCACCCCACCCCCAAAAAGATGCCATTTCAAAAAGGCTAAGGACCTGCATTGGACCTAAAACTAGGCAGATGGGAAAAGCCAGAAATCAGGTGATGATGTACTGACTTCAGAGAGTTCAGTTTTTATAATGATCCATGTGGCAGCAAGGCCAAACAAAATAACTACTGCAGATTATTACAGGTGAATGTTACAGTTTAGGAAGACAAAGGGGGAGCTCATGGCCTATTCAAAGAAGATGATTACACAGATCAAAAGATAGGTATAGCAGATAAGTAACACAAAAACAACAAATGTTTCTTCTAGTATAAAACAACACAGTAACAAAACACTCTCTTTTAATTATGCACCACTGCCATTGCAATGAATGGCAAATCATATTAGAGAATGTAAAGATGAGCAGATCAGAGTTATAATTTTAAACGCCCAAGGCCGATCAGGTTGTTGGTACATCATAGATGGGGGGGGGGGGCAGTTCTCCAATGAAAACTGGCCTCATGACTTCTTGTAAACATATTGATATGTAAACTGGCAAATCCCCTCTGCCAGCAAGGCTGATGATCCTGGCTGGAAAGGCTGGTTTGATAAGCATTTCATGAGGGCACAAAGGTGTTTCTCTTTTAATATTGTTTTTCTTCACATAACTGCATTGATAGTTATAATTTTTCCATTTAACTGTTCCTTGGAATGAGAAGACATACAATCCAATATTAATATCATAATCAGACACAAACAGAAATAATTCCATAAAAGTTACCTATACATTCCTATCTTAAAGGAAATCAATTTCATCTTTAAACAAGGGCTGAGCTTCAAGTTAAACAATGGCTTTGGCCAGCAGGAGAGATAGGCATTTAGTTAATTTCCTGAGGTGAGATTAACAGATTAACATATGTCAAAGGTGACTCCAAATTCAAGCCACCTAATTCCTGAATGTATTCCATTAATTCCCAGGCTTCGTTTGAGTGTATTGCTATGCAATTTATTCCCAATTTTGTTGTGGTGATTGTGCAATGCATAAGTTTTCATGCGTACAAATGTAGACCATTGAAGAAGACCCAATGGTCAATGAAGGGGGCGCAAAAGAAATCTATATTGATGTTAGATTAAAAGATGATTAGCGGGGGGCGTGTCATGATGGAGGGCTGAGAGGGACGAGCTTTTCTCCGCTCGGAAAGGAGAGAAAAGAAAGTGACTTTTTTAAAGTGAAAATAGCCCCTGAAACCGGCTGAAAAATGGACTAGGAAAAAGAGAAGGAAAATTAGTAGTGGAAAATATATTGAATGCTCCAAAGCAGCGCCGAGAAAAAGAGGTAGGACAGAGTTTCGATCTTGAGAGCGGGGGGATGGGCGACCTGTAATGGCGACGAGTCCCCAGAGCTCTGGATCGAAGAACGGAAATTCTGGAAACGGGAGGAAAGCGGCGTTCTAGTAAAAGAGCTTAAAAGTATGGGCAAAGCATAAGTGGACGTCGGAATTAAAAGTAAATCTGTTGGGGGGCCGAAAGAGATTTTGTAGCGGGCTCGCTTGGTCTCGTCGCCCCCCCCCCCCCCCCGATCGGAGACGTACGGAGTTTCGAGGCGCTGGAAAGGAGCAAAGGGGAAAGCGAAGAAGTTTGACGGTGAGCAAAGTTGTAAAGACTTATAAAGAGAAAGGGGGAAATAGAAAGCAGAAGTAAAGAGACTGATTTTTTCTTATTTTTTTTTCTTCCCTTTTGAAATGTTTTATGCCGGTGGGAGTGGATAAATTAACGGCTAAGTAAAAGGGGCAAGATAGTATTCCCTGCTTTCCTTCTTTTGTTAATTTTTTTTCTTCCCCTTTCCTTGCCTCCCCCTCCCGCTATTGTGCTGTGGTCTAAGAGAACTGGTTTTTAAAGAAGAAGAGAGACGATAAGCCTGTCCCTGCACACATTTTTTTGGAGATACAAAGAGAAGCAAGAAGCTGTTGTGGCGTAGTTCTCTGAGAAATAAATTGCTTGTAGATCGGAACTTTGGAGAACAGGAAAGTGAACTCATCAGTGTTATCTTTGTTTCTGCTGACTCTCCCTTTTTCCCTCCTTAAAAGAGATTTGGAAATCGTTTGCAATTTACAATAGAGAGTTGGCTCCCCCTACAGTTAAATTTTGGAGATAAAAAAAATTTTTTTTAATTGCTGTTATTCTTGTTTGGTTTTTTTTTCTTTTCTTGGCTGGTTTGAAGCTTTTTAATTTTTAAATATCTTTTCAAATAAGATTTTTCTAATTGTTTCTTTTTTTTAAAAAAAAATTTTTTTTCTTCCCCTTTTTTTCTTGTTTTTTTTTTGTTTTTATTTTTATTTTATTTTGAATTTTGTGGGGAGGGGAAATATTAAAGTAGATAAAAATATAAGAGGGAAATTAATTAAATTTAAATTGGGACAACGGAAGTTTGAACGACTCTCTGGGTATACATGTGTGTGTATATGTGTCTGTAAATACACGCGCATATATAGGACAGAGAGAGGGAGGGGGGAGGTGATAAGGGTTAAGTACTGTATTTGGAAAGTTTAATAAAATTGGTTAGAGATAAAATATATGGTGAATTTTGAATGATTAAACTTTATATGTAAATTGATAATAAGCAGTTAGAAATATATTTGAATGAAACGGCAGGGGAGAGGGAAAGAGAAAGAGAAGAAATTGGCTTGGACAAGAGAGCAAAGACCAACGTCCTCCGATAGAAGTTTCAGGAGGCTTACAAGATTGGATGAGGAGAAAGAAGAAATGAAAAAAGCAATGCAACAAGAGATAAAGGATTTGGAGGAACAAGAGACAGTGAAAAAGATGGCACAACAACTACAGCAGCAGCAGCAACAGAAGACAATAATATCACCAACGGCGCCTACTCCATCTGTGGTAAAATCAATCGTGATAACAACAGCAAAAGTAACAACGACAACAACAGCTATGTCAACAGTGTCAACGACAGCGGCGATAGCAGGAACAACACCAACAACGATCGTAACCACGTCCACGGCCACAACACCAACGACATCGGCGACAGGGGGAGGAGAAGGAACTAAATCTGAATTTGAAATTCTTAACAAGAGATTTGATACCCTGGGGAATAATATTGGAAATATGTTTGCTCAATCTAGAACAGAATGGAAGAAGGATTTGCAAGATGTATTAGTAAACATTATGAAGGGAATTGAAGACATGAAAGAGGAAACAAAGACCATTAAAAAAGAGCAAGAAGAGATAAAAAAAGATCAAGCAATGATAAAAGTAGAGGTCATGGACTTAAAAAAGAAAGAAAAGGAAAGAGAAAATAAAGTTGGGGACCATGAAAAGAGATTGGAAAATGTAGAAGAACAATTAAGAAAAGCAAATGTTATAATTCGAAAATTCCCAGAGAATTCACCAGACAAATTAAAAGAAAGAATAGTGAAATGGCTTGACGAAATTATGGAAGATGGCTTCACGCCGCATGAAGTGGTAAATGTATTTAGGCTTGGTTCAAGAAGGGGCAAAACTGGGTCAAGGAATGTCATGTTAAAATTTGCTAATGTATCAGATAAACTGAGGTTAATGGCGCTTATACGTGAAAAAGGACCAGAGGTTTTAAAAGTAGAAGGCCATGACATTGAAGTGTACAACGACATTCCAATGGAGGATCGTTTCTGGAGACAGTCGATGAAGCCAATCACAAAAAGATTCCAGGAAAGGGGAATAAGATACAATTGGAAATTCCCAAGACAATTAAGTTTTTTTTATCTGGGAAGAAGATATTTAATCAATGAAGATATTAATGTCTTGGACGTAATGATAGATGCCAAATTATTGGAAGCAGGAACTAAAGAGTGGTTTGATCTGAAGGAAGAATTGATTATATCTGGTGGTTATAGAAGAAGGGATAGCAATGGAAACGAGAATATGCCAAAAGGGGCAGAAGGAGGAATAGCTCCGGACGGGGAGTAGGTTCAGGCCCAATCCAGACTCCTATGTATGACTGCACCCCCCCTCCCCCCTCTGAATTTTGGAGGCCATTTGTAAAAAAGAAATGGGGAGGGAGAGTAGTAGATTGTTTAGTGTATTTTTTCTTTTAGATGTTTTTTCCTCTTTTATTATTATTATTACTTTTTTGTATAAGGTGAAGGAAATGTTATATGTTGATCACATGTCCGTAGGAGGAAGTGGGAACTGCAAAAAAAGGGAGGGAGATACATAATAGATGAAGGATATAAAAGTATTAACATGGAACGTGAAAGGTACTGGTTGTCAAGTGAAGAGAAGGAGGTTGGAAGCGGCACTTAGAAAAGATAGACCGGATATAATTTTTCTTCAGGAGACCCATCAGAATTCGGAAAAAACCAATAAATTATTCTTAGGATGGACCCAAGTTTACGAAAAATCGTATGGCTCCTCAAAGGCTAGGGGGGTCGCAACTTTGATATCAAATAGAGCGGGATTCGAGATAATAAAAAGTATATCAGACCCAGAAGGTAGATACTTGATAATAAAGGGGAAGATAGAAGAAGAGGAAATAACGTTGGTGAATTTGTATGTGCCAAATGAACATCAAAACAGGTTTTTAAATAAGATATATCGAATACTAGAGAAAGAAAAAACAACAAAAATGATTGTAGGGGGAGATTTTAATCTAGTAGGATCAAATATAGATAGCACGAATATGAAGAGAAGTGTAGGTGGAAATAAGACGTTTGTGTTAAATAACTGGTTGAAATCTTTGGGGTTGAAAGATACATGGAGAGTACTTAAAGGACAGGAAAGGGCCTATACGTATTTTTCACAAGTGTACAATACATATTCCAGAATAGACTACATATTTGTTACGGATAATTTGATAAGTAATTTAGATGGTATAGAAATTGGAATATTCAAAGAATCGGATCATGCAAAAGTATTGGTGGAATTGAAAATAGATGCTATAAAGAGCCCGAAAAATTGGAGATATAACGCCAGATTGTTTAGAGATAAAAAAAGTAAAGATCAAATGGTAGAAAAATGGGAAGAAAATTGGAAGTGGAATGATACAGGGGAAGTACGAATTGGTACCGTATGGGATACTATGAAAGCAATATTTAGGGGTGAAAGTATTAGGTTGGCAAGTATTAGAAATAAACAGTTAAAAAGTAAGCAAGAAGAAACAGAAAAAGAGATTAAAAGGTTACAGGAGATACATGCAATAACCAAGGATAGAAAAGTATATGAAAAGATGCAGGGACTAAGGAAGGAATTAATTGGAAATGACATAGAAAAGGTGAAAAGAGACCTAACATATTTAAAAAGAGAATATTTTGAATACAGTAATAAAAATTCAAAAATGTTGGCAAGAGCGGCTAAAGAAAAGAGAGGCAGAAGAGAAATAGGGATATTAGTGGATAAGGAGGGTATAAGGCATAATAAGATTAAAGATAAATGCAAGGTGGTCAGAGAATTTTACCAATCCCTATACTCTAAAAAGAGAATAAACCTAGATAAATTAAAAGATAGATTGGAAATGCAAATTAAAAATAAAATAAGCCAAGAGCATAAACAAAGAATGGAAGAATTAATAACTGAAAAAGAGATAAAAAGAGTAATAAACAAACTGAAAGTAGATAAAGCACCTGGTGAGGATGGATTACCTGCTGAGTTTTATAAAGAATTTAAGGAGATAGTAATCCCGAAATTGTTAAAACTTTATAATGGTACTCTTAAAGGGGAACAGGTACCTGCATCGTGGTATAGAACAATAATTGTCCTATTACCAAAACCGGGAAAAGATTTAGAAAAAGTAGAATCATACAGACCTATATCCCTGATTAATCAAGATGCTAAGATTTTTACAGCTATACTGGCAAACAGACTGAATAGTTTTATGGATAAATATATAAATAAAGACCAGGCCGGCTTTGTGAAAGGGAGATATATGACAGATTTAGTAAGGCGAGTTCTAAATTTAATAGACGTGGCAAGACAAAATAAAGAGAAAGTAGGTATATTATCATTAGATATTTTTAAAGCATTTGATTCTGTACAATGGGTAACAATTATCGAGATAATTAAGAGTTATGGATTCGGTAATAGGTTTATAAAGACAATAGAACAACTGTACCAACAAGGATACGCTAAAATCAGGGTTAACGACGGTTTAACAGAAGAATTAAGATTAGAGGCAGGAACAAGGCAAGGATGTCCCCTATCTCCAATTCTATTTATTATGGCGATGGAAATACTAGCTAATATAATAAGAGAAGACAAAAATATAGAAGGAATACTGGAAAATAAAATTAGTTTATATGCAGACGATACTTTGTTAATTATGAAACACCCCAGAAGAACCATGGAAAGGATTCAAAAGCATTTAAAGGATTTTGAACAAATTACAGGTTTAAAGGTAAACTGGGAAAAATCAGAATTAATTTTAAATAATATTGAAAAAGAAGAGCAAAGGAAAATCAGGGATGAATTTAAATTACAGATTAAAGGGAGCTTGAAATACCTGGGGATAAATATATCCAATAATTTAGAGGACCTGAAAAGACTAAACTATGATAAACAAAAGAAGGAACTTAAGATTAAAATTTCACAATATCAAAAACTGAAGCTGTCTTGGTTCGGCAGAATAGCACTGACTAAAATGATGTTACTACCAAAACTAAATTTTTTATTTGATGCCTTACCAATTCAGCTGATAGATAAGGATATTGAGGAATTTCAAAAACTATTTGATAGTTATTGTAATGGGGGACGCAGACCTAGAATTTTAAAGAAAATGTGGTATTTACCTCAAAAAGAAGGCGGTTTAGGAATGCCTAATTTAAAGAGTTATTATAAAGCCTTCCAGATAAAGAATGTAGTTAAGATACTGATGAAGGAATCGGTTATCTGGGAGGGAATCGAGATGAACGAAGTAAAGGAAGTTGGTAAGAGTTTTTTTTTAGACAAGGAAATAGGAAAAATATCGATTAAAAACAGAATGATGAGATCTATGTTGGGAGTATGGAAGAAAGTTAAAATGAAATTGGCCCCGAATATCTCACCGATAATTGAAATAGAAGATTTGAATAACTTCCCAATAAGATTGGATAACGAGATTAAGGAAATTTTGTCGACAAATAGGGTTCTCCTATTGAAAGATTGGATACGAGTCTGCAAAGATGATGCGAGGAAAAGAGAGCTATATACCCAGATGAAGCTGAATTGGTTTCAGATAATTATGGTGAATAAGTGGAATAATAAATACTGGAGAGAACGAAGCCTAGAAAGAGACAGGACGGAATTTGAGGAATTAGTTTGGAAAATTAGGAGGGAGGAAATTGGTATTAAAGGGCTGGTTAGTAAAATTTATAAAATAATAAACACAGAAGGTAACCCACAAGAAACATTAAGAAATACATGGGAACAGGACTTGAACTTGAAAATAACGGAAAAGGAATGGCAAAATAAATGGAAAAAAAGAATTATGAGATCCCTATCGGTCAGAATAAAGGAACACAATTTTAAAATGTTATGGAGGTGGTATCTGACACCCGTGAGACTGCACCAGATGGATAAGAAGAACAATAAAATGTGTTGGAGATGTAAAAACAGTTTGGGCACATATGTTCATATGTGGTATGAATGTAAAGAGGTAGAAAACTTTTGGACAAAAATAGAGATCGAGATAGGGAAAATTATGGGAGTACGTCTCAGATTGGGGCCAGATACCATCTTACTGACAGATGTTGAGAATATTAAAATAGATAATGATAAGAAAGAGTTGTTGTCTATGATGTTAGTAATGGCAAGAATGTGTATTGCAAAAAATTGGAAAAGTGATATAATGTTAAAAGTGCAGGATTGGTACGGGCAGATGTGGGATCTCGCATTGAATGAAAAACTAACATGGGAATTAAATCTTAAGAAAGGTATAATAAAAGAAAGTAGATTTTGGAAAATATGGCGAAAATTTGTGGAATACTCAATGACAAGAGATGAAATAAAAAAATTGACACCAGACCAAACGAAATTTTGGGAACAATAGAAATGAATGGGAGATCCCACAACCTCCTAGGACAATGTATATAGCACTAGGGTGATGAAGTCTGTAAGTGTATGTAATATACAGTCTGTCTTATCTTTTATATTATGATTTTATTTTTATTAATTTTTTGTTATTTTTTTTTGTCATGTATAAAATGTTTGTTTCATGTCTTATGCTTTAAAAAATCAATAAAAATATATAAAAAAAAGATGATTAGCAAATGGGCGTTAGATGATGCAGGCATCATCTGCCACCGGCTTAGGGGCATAGGTCTGTGCACTGGGGAACATGGGACATGTATGGCTAAGTGCAAACAGGTGCCTGATGATTAGTTCAAGAGAAACTGAAAGGGTCAAATAACTTTATTTAAAAATAAAAGAAAATAACTTAAACTAAAGGGTGAATTTCAAAATATTAGGTAACAACTAGACACCAGAGCACATGGAATACTGTTTACCTTCCCACCAAAGTGGTCCCTATTTATCTACTTGCAATTTCTTGCTTTTGAACTGCTACGTTGGCAGGAAAATCTTTATATATCTCTTTAAAATTATTCATATTTTACAATCCTTTTAAAAAAAGAAAACTTTATAATATTAATTAATCATTTATAGCTTCTTTATACCATTCAGTACTTTGGAATTCATATCTTACTTTCCAGGGGGTTGGGTTTGTTTGTTTTTTGTTTGTTTTTTGTTGCTATAATTTGCTATAACTAATCTTATTGCTGTCACCAAAATTAGCATTAACTTTTTAAAAAAAATCAATTTGATATCTTCACAACTGGATAGAAGAGCAATTTTTGGACATATAGATCAAGTTTTATAGATAAAATCTCATTCATTTTGTTAAATACCAATTTCCAAATTTTCTGAATCTTCTTACATTTCTACCATAAATGAAAATAAGTACCAATATCCTAATTACATCTCCAACACAATATAGAATATTTCATATTAAACAATTAGATTTTATTGGTGTTATGTACCATCTCCATATTGTTTTACAACAATTTTTAAAACCCTTACAGTCATATTCTTTAAAATTCTTTTCTACCATACACTTCTCAATTTCTCATAAGTTATTTCTTTACCTAAATCCATTTCTAAGATGTTGATACAACTGTACTTCTAAGGTTCTCTATAGGTAGGAGAAAGCAGTGCAATTTTGTAAGCCGAAGAACAAATGTATCTGTGTAATATCAATTTACACTGCTGTCCCTTTAATCTATTCCAGTATTTTCTGCCCTGACTGGCAGCAGTTTCCCACTCCCTTCATTTACAAACGTTTTGTAAAGTGCAGGTCCCAAATTTGTCTTGGACTGGATACACTGAAGCTGAATGACACTTGACAGTAAAAAGGAAGTACTTTTCCCACACACTGCATAGTTCAACTGTAGACTGCATTACCACAATGAGTAAAGATAGCTACCAACTTGGTGGACTTTAAAATAGGACTGGACAAATTATGGGAGGAAAGACCATCAATAGCTACCAATCGGGGTAGCTATATATTATCTCCAGAATCAGAGACAGCATTCTCAGGAGCTGTCTACACTGGCCCTTGTGATGTAGCATGATTTGTGCTAGTTCAGGTTGCTTGAGGATGGGGAAGGAGCTAAATGATGTTTAGCTTGTCTTGTCCAAACATCACTGACCTACCTGCCAATATCATGAAATGGCTGACAAGCTGCTTCATGATACTGGCAGACTGAAGACTTCTCCTGACCATCTGGGAATGGTCAGGTGAAGTAATGTTTTTAATGTTGGGTTGATCATTGCTGTTGTGATGCGTCACCAAGATCATAATTTTTTAAAAAGTTTTAAAATAACTTTTTGTATTTATTTTATTAAATGGTCAGAAAAATTTGCTGAGATTATGAAGAAGCTCATCAACCATGTCATAATACTGGAGGGCAGTTACTGGAGGGCAGTTACTCAAGTAGCAATACACGAACAGGCAAATATTGTTTTTTTATATTAAAAAAATCACTTCCCCTGATGAACAGAGAAAGTTTTAAATTCCCTATAGCCTGAAGTGACTTGTAAGCAACTTTGTGATACTTGAAACTCAACAAGAATAACATTAAAGGAGGATATGGCTGAAGAACTCAACGTCCCCTATGTCATTTGGAGGACCCTGAATACGCTGAGGGTTGGAGTCCCTAAATGTAAGACCAACATGCTCAGGTGGGGGCTGTTGGCAGACAACGACATGCTGTGTGAATATGGAGAGATACAAAATCCATATCATTTGCTGGTTACTACCAGGAAGGTGTACCAATGAGGACTTAATTTTGGCCAATGACAAAGCCAAGAAGGTGGCTTCATTTTGGTAAAAGGAGGAGAATATTTGAAATTTATGCTGGTAGTTTCTTTGACAGCTGCTGGTGTGCCGATACCCAGTCCTCACTGTCTCCGCAAAATGAAACGAGATATAACTGAGCAGAACAAACTAAAAGAAACCCCCCTGACAGGTTCAAAAGCAATAGGTGGGGTGCATTTTTCTGCTCCACCATCCACATATGTAGACATTGGGGGAAACAGTGCACCAGCACACTCCAAAAATGCCCCAAAGAGTGGCTAAACACCCATGTAAGATGCCCTTTAGTTGTTGGGAAATGTGACACTAGTTGGCCTCAGTATGAACTGAATAGGCCTTTGGTCTGGTAACTTAGTGTGGCTCTTCTTAGGTGTTTGGGATATAGGTAAAGGTAAAGGTTTCCCTTGCTCGAAAGCCAGTCGTATCCGACACTAGGGTTCAGTGCTCATCTCTGTTTCAAAGCCGAAGAGCCAGCGCTGTCTGCTTCTGCAGAAATTTCCGTGGTCATGTGGCAGGCATGACTAGACACCGGAGCGCACATATTGCTGTTACCTTCCCACCAAAGTGGTCCCTATTTATCTACTTGCAATTTCTTGCTTTTGAACTGCTAGGTTGGCAGGAACTGGGACAAAGACGGGAGCTCAATCCATCCTGCAGTACTCTGGAATCGAACTGTTGACCTTCCAACCTCTCAGTCAGCATCTTATCCACTTGAGTAACATTAACAGTAACATTAAGTGAAACTAGAAAGAGAAGGAGATTTTCAAGCAGTTCAGGCAATACTACACGTTTATTCCAAATGCTTGTAAAATATATTAAAGTGTAATTGTTTATTACAAAAAGAAAGGGGAAAGGGGAAAAAAAGAGTTAATCAAAGTCTGAAGTCCTGAAAGGTCATCTCAGATATTCATACTACAGTAAAACCTCGATTTAGAAATCTCTCTAGTTACATAAAATTCGACTTACATAATGACTTTGTGCTAAAACCATGTCCCAATTTACACGATTTCCTATGGGTTTGCTTCGAGTTACATAAGTATTCTTTTTCCTATGGGTTTGCTTCCAGTTATGTAAAAATTCATTTTCCTATGGGTTTGCTTCAATTTACATAAAAATTTCATTTTTCCTATGGGTTTGCTTTGAGTTAAGTAAAAAAATATTTTTCCTATGGGTTTGCTTCGAGTTACATAAAAAAACGATTTAAGCAAAAGCGTATGGAACGGACTTTTTTTTCGTAAGTAAGGTTTTTACTATAGTTATTCTTCAATCACATGTTTGCTGACTAGGCATATCATTTTTATTTTGTTTAAAGATTATTATTATTTTTTAAAAAAGCACAAACAGAACAAGGCTGAGAAGTGCATTTTCCATTGATCTTTATTATTTTCAGCACCACAAACTTTTTACTAGCTGCTGCTCCCCCCCTTATTGTTTCAACATCTGTAGACAGAAGTACAGTACTCTGTATCAGCAAACCTGAGGAGGACAATTCCAACACACTCTTTGAGCGGCCCCAAACCCCTGCTGGACAGGTCAGAAGAGTAAGAGGAGCAGAGGTTCCTACTCTCCCCACACAGAGAGCACTGTTTTCCTCCCTTTGGAAGTACCAGGATAAATTCTTTACATCACTTCAAATCCTAGCATAAAACTTTCCCTAAGGCAGAGGTGTAGTAGGCAGCCAGAAGACCTTTGCATGTGGCTGACCCAATATCACTCTTGACACCCTGATGGACTGTCCCTCTTTAACCAATGGCCAAGACATCAGAAACACTCAAGTTTACAAGAGGGAAGGAAGTGGTAGTTTTTCAGTCTGACTACTATGAATGTTAAGGGACTGTGGTGGCTTAGTTTGTTAAGATGCTGAACGTGACAACAGGTTGAGACTCGAGTGCTGCATGACAGAGTGAGCTCCCATCTCTGTCCCAGCTCCTGCAGTTTGAAAGCAAGAAATTGAAAGTAGATAAACAGGTACCACTTGGGTGGGAAAGTAAACAGCATTCCATGCACTCAGGTCTCTAGGCATGCCTGCCACATGTCCACAGAAAATCTGCAGATGCAGACCGTGCCGGCTTTTTAAACCAGGGATTCTCAACCTGTGGTCCATGGGCCAGATGCAACCCATGGCACCATTTAATGTGGCCCCAAACCACCTCCACCACACCAAAGGGCCATGTGGTGGAGGAACGGCAAAATGTCTGTCCGGCCCCCGAAACTGTCTGAGGGAGCGTGACCGGATCCCTGGCATTAAAAGGTTGAGAATTCCTGCTATAAACAGAAATGAGCACTGACCCCTAGAGTCAGATATGACTGGCTTTCGAGCAATGGCGACCTTTACCTTACTATGAATGCTGATAAACCGAAGAAAGAATGACAAAGCATCCTATGAGATAAATGAATACATTACATTAGTGACTCCACAAAAACCCTCAACACAAACACTGTGGCTGAAATCCTGTGGTTTAGCACAGCAAGTTGCACTTGGTAGACCCAATGAATCAGTGGGGGTTTGGCAAGTCAAATAAATCCTCTGTACGTTCCATTGCTTTAATGGACCTTACCGTAATGCAACTAACAATGCTAAACAACAGCCTGTGAATGGAAAGTGCTGGTAAGATTCTTGCCTTGTATTTCATTACAGAGCTGTCAGTGAAGAAAGCCAGTTCAATTATCAACCATACTAGCTTACTAGAGAGATGTTGTTGGAAAGTCCTGCTCATTTTAGGTGTCCTATTATCTGGTCTAAGGCAGTGATGGCGACCCTTTTCGAGCGAGTGCCCAAACGGAGGGGCAGGGTGAACTCTGTGCTGGAGGAGGGAGGAAATGCTCCAATTGGGCTGCTGGACAGAGGGATGAGGTGAACTCTGTCCTGGGTGGGAGGGAGGATGCATTCCCATTGGGCTGCTGGGCAGAGGGGCAGGGTGAACTCTGTGCTGGGGCGATGGTGTATGTGCCAACAGAGAGGGCTCTGGGTGCCCCCTCTGGCACATATGCCATAGGTCTAAGGTATTCCAAACTACTTAACTTTGCCCTTGAACCAAATCTGGTAGTTATGAATCAGTCTGTTCCTCTTATTGATGTGTCTCAATTGAGCAAACTCAGTTCAGAATTTGGGGATTGACCAAATCCAATGCACATTGGTAAATGAATATAAATTAATAGTCTCTTCTATTTTCCTACTGTATAGATTTGTTGCTCAGGTTGGAATAGTGATATTCCATAGATATATTATATAACACATGTATAGAAATTATATAATGCAAATGCAGGCGTAGGTGATACCTTTTTTTCTTAACATCCCTAAAACCCCCAAAAATCAACACACTTTCATGGGTCAAGTCTACTTTTTCAGATCATACAACAATATATTCTGGACAGGACAGAAAAATTATAAGCAAGAGCCCCAAAAATCCATGGCATATAGTTGTGACAGGTCTGCTTCTTACAAGTGAGTTAGAAAAAAATGCTGACTGCATTGGAGTTGTGGTTTTTAAACTACATTCCCCCCCCCCCCGCTCCTCAGACAAAAAGCTGCCAGGCAAACTGCTTGTCCCCCACCCCCAGCACTGCCTTCTTTTGAAACAGAAAGTTCCTATTTAGCCCACCGAGTTTTTGTGTTGCCCTGTTTCCCCGGACAAAATAATTTGTCAATTATACTTTGAACCTCTCAACAGCTATTTGCTATTATAATTTTAAAAATACAGTAATTTACTGTCCTGTTTGTCAAACTACTGTAGTTCTAATATTTGCTTTCAAGTTATTTTACTTTATTTTTTGTAAAAAATCTTAATGCTACAAGCTGCTGACCTATGGTATAAATACACCCTCCTTTCTCTAGCCTTGAATCTGTAACACCCATGTCAAAGCACAAAGTACAGAATAAGGCATCATTTAAACAATGTGATTTTTCTTCCATTCCCACAATGATAAGAGTAACTAAAATTACCATTACCCTCCAAAAATAGTGAAGATTTAATGTAATGTACTTGTGCCTTAGTATCTGAAGAAAGGAATGAATTACAAGTAATTGAGTTATGTGTACCGGTATTTATTTCCCAGCTCTGGTGAAACCATACAGAATTTGAATTGGAGATACTTGGCATACTCTCTGAGTATGCCAATTATAAAGCTAGAAAATGTGCTAGACACCTTTATTGTTTTTCACAGTAACACTACGGCCCTGAATCTGTCCAGGTACAAATAAAGTTGAGTGCCTTCTAGTGACTAAAATATGCAAGGGCAGAATTAATACAAATAACATACAAACACTGAAACGCTTATAGTTATCTTGCACTCCCCAGTCCTAGGGTTTCTCCTATATGTTTAAAATGCTGCCCATAATGCATTGTCTTCTAGAATTCTGCAGTGGCTCAATTTGCTAAGGCGCTGACTGGGAAGCGGAAGGTCAGCGGTTCGATTCCCGAGTACTGCAGGACAGAAATGAGCTCCCCGTCTTCGTCCCAGCTCCTGCCAACCTAGCAGTTCGAAAGCAAGAAATTGCAAGTAGATAAATAGGGACCACTTTGGTGGGAAGGTAACAGCAATCTGTGCGCTCCGGTGTCTAGTCATGCCTGCCACATGACCACGGAAATGTCTGCAGAAGTAGACAACGCTGGCTCTTCGGCTTAGAAACAGAGATGAGCACTGCACCCTAGAGTCGGATACGACTGGCTTTCGAGCAAGGGAAACCTTTACCTTTACCTTACTAGAATCACTGTGCATTTGTTGCTCACTGCAGTACAAATCTGTGTGAGGTATCACCATCATTACCAGAAAGAAAATGAAATGCCACTGGCATAGATTATACTTCAGAACTGTGACTTGAACACACAATTGCAAGGATACAGTGACCTTAGACTTGGGAACATTCATATAACGATCAGTCTTTTTAAAAAGAAAACCCCTGATATGCAGAAGAAATTAATGGCTCTGAGCAAAGGGGAACAGTCTCTAAATATCACCTGAATTTCACAATACTGTAGTACACATTAATATCAGGGACCTCTGCTTTGCAGAACTGATGTTGCCGTTATGAACAGTGCCTGCAGGAGCGTATGCGGGCACCAACTGCTTACGGTGAAAGAAATTCATTCATGTCCATGCTTCCCAGGATCTTTACGTTGAGTACCTCTTCCTTTAATCCACATAATGCCATCTTGATGTCAAGATTCGCAGTCGCTGTGTAGATAGTATTTTATAAAAATCATTAACTTATATCTCAGCATTTGAACACTGCAGTATTTTCTGATACACTTGAATGTGCCATATCTTTTATTCCAATGTGTTTTATATTTGTTGTAATTTGTGCTTTTTTGTGCCAACCCTTGATCTGACATATCATCTCTAAGCCATAGACAAGTCAGCACTCCTGCTGATCAGGGCTTCTGGGAATTGAAGTCCAAGAACAGCTAGAGTGCCAAGGTTTGCCATCACTGCCATAGACAGTTCCAATACCAGTTCATGTAGATTGAACGAGAAAAAGAAATCAAGAATCCTCATCTGATTAACTCCCACTGGTGTAAGAATATGCCAATCTTTTCACTATGCAGATTTTACTATTGCGAGAAAGAAATAGTTATTCATTTGCCTCAAATTCTGGTAATTTTGTGATAAGAACAAAACTGAACTGATAGTCTTATTCATTCACATGCATTAAAACAATGCAAGAAATTGCTGTATCACAATCTGTTTCTCCACAAAGCCCCTTCTCATCTTGCCAGCAAATTAAGGCTGATTAAGAATTGGTGCAAAACTCAGAGATCCTCTAATACAGTTCTCAATCTTTTAAAGCCAGAGGCTGGGTCACGCTCCTTCAGACAGCTTTGGGGGCCGGATGGCCATTTTGCCCTTCCTCCACCACATGGCACTTCCTGGTGTGGTGGAGGCAGGGTGGGGAGCACATGAAATGGTGTTGCAGGCTGCATCTGGCCCACAGGCCACAGGTTGAGAATCCCTGCTCTAATAAGTATGTATCTTTCTGAAGCCTGGGATGGAAAGTACTGAGAGATGACATTGTCTTCAAAGCTGCATTGCGTGGACAGCTGCTGTTATCATGCAGCCATAAAGGCTTCCTACTTTAATCCTTACTCTTATTAGAGTGTGAACACACAGAGAGGTAGATCACAATCTGGACCACTTGTGGAGCGCTCTGTGTTTGCAGACATCTCTGTGGCCATGTAGTAGGCATGACTAAACACAGGAGTACACAGAACACTGTTACCTTTCCCGCCAAAGTGGTGCCTATTTATCTACTTACAATTTCTTGCTTTTGAACTGCTTGCTTGGACCTGCTGACCAAGAATCGGCTCAGTCTATATTTGACAGTATATAACCGTGATGGCGAACCTTGGCGCTCCAGGTATTCTTGGACTTCAATGACCAGAAGCCCAAATCAGCACTGCCGCTGATCAGGGCTTCTGGGAATTGAAGTTCAGGAACAACTGGAGCGCCAAGGTTTGCCATTACTGGTCTATAATGTCAGTAATCTAATGTAGCAGCTTTATGGCACTAGCACATTCTTTGTGTATTTTGGGCCCACATTTACACACTGTTAGTGGCTAGAATAATTTTCTACATGATCTTTGCAAGAGTTCACCGTGCATCTCGATTGCAGAACTATTTCAAGGTGGGCATAGGGTAGTCAAGGCAAAATAAATTCTGGATTTGCTGATGGCAGACTGGAAGGATTTCTGGCTGGCAGTTATACCAGATGGACAGAAAAGGCTTTTCCTCCCCCTAAATAATGGTGCTGAAACAACGAAAAGCGGAAAAACACGACAAGGTATACATCTCTGAGCCACCGTTTCACAAGCACTCAATTGGAATCCACTGCTTGTCTTCCCTTAAAAACTGAATCCTTTCAAAAATTTGTTGTGGCTGGGCTATCATTTATCTGCCAGCTAGTGCTTTGAAAATTTATGTTTTGGGATGGAAAATCCCTTGGCATGAGCGCTTGAAAGATCATGGATATGTTGCTCAATAAACCTAATTTTTCCGAGCTCTGCTCAATGTGATGTGATTGTCCTTTGCCATAATTTTGTGCAGCTCCAGTGCACAAAATGTGTTTCATTTGAGTTGTTGTAATCTCAAATGCAGATTCTTACTGGCAATTTACCCAGTGTATGGCTCCTTCTACTTCTGTGACTAGGCCAGACATGAAACTACCAAAATAAAACCGCCTTTTGGTGAATTCATTCTGTAGTTCCTCTCACCTGAACTAGTGTGAGAAAGATTAGTTGACACGAGGTTGCTATTGTTTGGGGTACTCCTGACTGGTGTTTCAAAAATACCACAATTTTGAGGAGGCTCTTTCTGTGTACCCCATTGTATGAATAATGGGGCATCGTAAGTAATTGGCTCAGTACTCCTGAGTCACCATCTAGGACAGTTTGGCTAACCTTGGTACTCCAGGTGTTCTTGGACTTCAATTTCCAGAAACCCAAGTCAGCACTCCTTCTGATCAGGGCTTCTGGGAACTGAAGTTCAAGAACACCTGGAGTGCTAAGGGGAGTCATCACGGATCTAGGGTTTGGCTGTTCCACTGGTTTCTGCCTTGCTATTGCCCAGGGGTGCCTAAACATTTCAGGCCATGGGCCGGTTATGTGGTTCAGGGAGCCAGGCACTATGTCCTGGCAGCTGGATCTGGCCCACAACACCAATTCATCCGGCCCGCAAAGCCCTCGTTGCTCCTGGAAGCAGAAGTAAAACGCACACATACGGGTGCTTTTTATTTCCACTTCCAGGAGCAATGAGGGCTTTGTGGTCCAGATGAATTGGCATCGGGGGCTGGATCTGGCCCCCAGGCTGTAGTTTGAGCCCCCTGCTCTAGCCAATAAACCTTGGGCTTCTAGGAACAAAATTCTAAGTAAATCCAAGAAATTTGGAATTTAACCTCCAATCGCAAACACACTGTGACCACTAAATGAGTTAGAGAAGACTTGAACAGTTTACTTCAGAAATGACTCTTTTGCTAGCCATTCCCTCTCTCAATTGATTAATATTTGTTGTTTATTATATTTTATTGATTTTATTTATATCCCACCTCTCTACCAGCAAATGGACTCAAGGTAGCACAAACACAGCTAAAAAGTACTTATGTTTAAAATAATAATAAATTAAGATACTACTAGTAATATCACAATAAATTAAAATATTGATAATAATATGAAAATACAATTAAACACAAACAATTTTAACACATCACTGGTTGAAACAAATTACAACAAATATAGAGCACATTGTAATAAAAGATATGGCACATTCCCTGCTAAAAATATAGGACTTGCCAGGGTATTCACAAATCAAAAGCCAGATTATAAAGGAAGATGATTGTTCACCAATCAGCAAAAGGGCTCTAAAGAGGGCCAACCTAGACTTCTGTGGTAGGAAATTCCAGAGACTGGGAGCATTCACCCCAAATGCCCTCTCTCAAGTCCTTCCTAAATATACTAAACAGGTTTCTTGACTAAACTCCACATAAGAAGTATATTTGGTGTGTGCTTATACTGAAATTATTTGAAAATTATTAATTATCATCATGTGCCTTCAAGTTAATTCATAGTTATGGAGATATTGTGACACTTTTCATGGTTTTCCAGGTATAGGTAAAGGACACCCTAGTTCGAAAGCCAGTCGTATCCGACTATAGGGTTCAGCATTCATCTCTGTTTATAGCCAAAGAGCCTGTGTCTGCAGATGTTTCCATGGACATGTGGCAGGCATGACTAACACCGGAACACTGTTTACCTTCCCACTGAAGTAGTACCCTATTGATCTACTTGCAATGTCTTGCTTTCGAACTGTTAGGTTGGCAGGAGCTGGGACAGAGATGGGAGCTCACTCCATTGTGAAGTACTTGGGTCTCAAACTGCTGACCTGCTGACCTTCCAGTAGTCAAGTTCAGCATCTTAACCACTTCAGCCACCGCAGTCCCTTTTTTCCAGGTATAGAATACTCAAATTGCACTACAGAAAATGGCAGAACTATTGCCTCCTTGGATACTTTATTGGGGCACCTTTACTCTGTCATCTCACACCAGCATCTCTCAGGTGTGCCCATTTTTCATGAGCAACTCCTCATACCTTGTGCCTTATCCAAACAAGGTCCCTTCCTCCTCATAAAGGTGACACACCGTCCTGCCCTGTTATCATTCATTAGAAAGCAGAGCCACCTAGTGGTAACATTCACTCACACTTCCTCTTTCCAACCCTCGCTGCCTCCCGGCCACCTAGTTTGCTCTTGAACCTACAAAGCTCAAGCGTCTACATTTTGTGTTGGCATCTTGGACTGATGAGAGTGGGAAAGGAGGGTAAATTTAAGTCACACTTTATTCCCCAGAACACAATTATGTGGCTTGTGAGAAGTATATTGCTCAAGGATAACATTCATCAGGGAATAAATGGAAGGAGATACAGTGGCTCAAGTGGCTAAGACTCTGACTGGGAGGCGGAAGGTCAGCAGGTCGATTCCCAAGTACTGCAGGACAGAATGAGCTCCCGTCTTTGTCCCAGCTCCTGCCAACCTAGCAGTTCGAAAGCAAGAAATTGCAAGTAGATAAATAGGGACCAGTTTGGTGGGAAGGTAACAGCATTCCGTGTGCTCCGGTGTCTAGTCATGCCTGCCACATGACCACAGAAACATCTGCAGAAGCAGACAGCGCTAGCACTTCTGCTTTGAAACAGAGATGAGCACTGAACCCTAGAGTCGGATACGACTGGCTTTCGAGCAAGGGAAACCTTTACCTAAAGGGAAGGCCCAGAATTCTTTTCTTAGATCGACTCAAGATGAGACTGAAAACAAAAGATTTATTTAAATAGCATTTGCTATTTTTGCGCCTCATCATAACTATCATATATTAAGTGACCATTAAGAATTACTGTGCTGGCCGTAGACCATAATAAAATGATTGATTGATTCATTGATCGATCATTAAGAATCACTGTTTTCTTTTTATTTTAAAGCATGACTACAGCCTCCATAAGTCCTTACCATAAGTCATGCTGGGTGGAGAAGAGAGATATTGTACATCAAAATATTCAGAGCACCAGAAGCTCTCAACATCTGTTTCAAATCAAAGGGTTTTGCTTCCTCATCCTGTGCAACCTATTCTGTAGGTTTGTTTAATTTGTTTATTATAATAATGGCTAATTATAATAATGGCTCAGGGTATACAAACTGAGTAAGGTGGATAGAAATATACATAATTTTCAAGAATAATAACTTCTGGAGAAGAGCTTGAATTTATGACAGTCGGTGCACAAAATGAAATTCCATATCAGTCTCGCCAAAAAGATGAATAAGCTCTCACTTTTCTGTGCTGGGTGAACATTGATCAGTAAATCTCTGCCAGTGACAGGCAACCTGGTCCCTTCCAGATGTTTTGAGCTAAATTTCTGATAACCTCTTCCACTTGCCAATGATCTTGTTGATCGTAGCACACATAAGCTCTAGGCCAAACCATTTACAGGGCATTAGGTTGCCAACTCCACATCTATTCTGTATTCCAGGCAACAGAGCAATGCTCTTCAGCATCAAAGCAGCAAAACAGATTTCAACTGCCATGATGGAGAAGGAGAGGTCACTGTTATTTTTTAGATCTATTGCGGCAAATAGTCCATTTCAGAAGTATAATTCGGGAATTACAATTACCTTAGGTTGGCATTGCAATCTTTTTCTTCTTTCACAGGAGGCAAATATTCACATTCCGCTAAAAAAGATTGCAGACAATATTAAAAGTATTAGAATATCTGTTCAATTTGAATAGCAATGACTGCATAGTGGACTCTTTCAGGATGTCATATTTTATTTTTAATACAGTATTATGTCTGCAGCCATTAGCCCGTTTTAAAACACTGAATGTGCTAGAAGCCATAGTAACCTTTCCTTTATTTATTTCAATGCATTCTCGATAGATATAAACAGTGCCCATCTCTAGCACTTTGCCTTTGTCACCAGCTAAAAATAAAATGGATAATAATAAACTAGTCGGCATACAATCATTTATAATTACATCTGCTATTCTGCTGGATTACTCCAGCTGGTGAGTTTGGGTGTTGTTATCCCTTTAATGCTGTTGCCAGGTAGCACCCATCAAGTATTGTCAAATCAGTCTTGCACAGCCAGCTTTGGAAACCACTGAGAAGGTCAATGCCTGACACCACCTAGAAAAACTCCCTGTGTGTGTGTTTTTGCCACATACTGTAGCAGAGAAAAGGACAAAGGTAGTGTAGGCTACCTGTTATGGAAGGGAGGGGGCATGATGAAGGCTACAGATGGACCTTTCTGGGGGAGAGCTTTCAGAAACTTGACCACAGTGTTGAAAAACAGAACTGAGTTTCTATTACTAAACAGAACATGATAGAAGATGCATGGAACATAATAATAATCTTGTCAGAAATTATTCTGGGTTGAAAGGATTTTTTTTTCTCCTGGAAAATGCTCCGCTCAGGGGATGCCCGGATGAGGCTCCTTTCATGCCCCCAAAGTCTTTTCCCATCAAAGTGGTACCTATTTATCTACTTGCAGTTTCTTGCTTTTGAACTGCTAGGTTGGCAGGAGCTGGAGATGGGCGCTCAATCCATCTTGCAGTACCCGGGTCTCGAACTGCTGACTTGCTGGCCTTTCCAGCTAACAAGGTGAGCTTCTTAACCACTGATCCACCACAGCCCCACTCATGGAACAAACCTGGAGTGCTTCTTTTCTGAACAGAATTCACCTGAGGAATTGTCTACTTTCTGCACTAACATATATATCCTTTAGCACAGGGAACACTGCAAGTTGGCGAAGAGGAGAAAGAGAGAGATATTATGTGTGTATGTGTGTACAGTTCCCATCATTCTCAATCTCCCCTGGCTGTTGGCTGGTGGGACTTGTGGTTGAATAACATCCAGGGACTATCGGAATTGTGGAATTTCCCAGTGAGAGCGGCTGCTTGCTATGCTGGTCAAGGGATTCTATACCTACATATATTTCACTCCTTTTCTGACAAGTATGTCTTCTTCTTTCCCAAATGTCAAACATTTTGTGACCTTCTTGGACAAATGAGCTGAAACCACATTCCAGGTGCCAAGGAGCTTGATTTAACACCCAGCAATTGAGGCAAACATCAATGAAGACAAAAACAAGAAGCCAAAGAGCCACAGATATAAAGGCAGTTCTCTTCTTCTCTGAACAATAATCACAATTTGCCATCTGTTTAAAAACGAAACAATGCTTTTTTATTCCAGATAATGGCGTGTTGGAGCCAAATGAAGCAATGTGGTCACAGCAACACATCTGAAAGATGATCCTGGAGACAGCGCCAAAGTGAAGGTACTAACAGCCATGACTCTACAGTGAGAAACTATATTATTTCAAATGAATACCAACATTTTCACCCATTTCCTATCAGAACACATGCCAGTCTCAAGAGGCAGATTTAAAATATCTTGAGCAAACTTTCAAAGTAAATTCTATATAGTATAAATGGACACCTTTAATGTCTAAAAATAAGAATCTTCCCAATGCTAGAGTAATTCCTTCCCTCATGTTTGCTTCTGTGACTATTTTAGTATTTCAGAATATGAATTAAAATATGTCTTAGAACCCTTAGCCAAGACAATGAGGTGGGGAATGGGGCAGAGATTTAAGAAGTGAAAAAGGTCTGAAAATAGGATGGGATAAATACCAACCATTTCGTTTTAAGCTGTTCATCCATTTATCGAGCTCTTCCATCTCTATTTCCATAACAGAAGGTGTGTCCTCTTCAAAGATAGGACTGGAGAAGGAAACAAAAGCATAGCTTGAACCATTCAGACAGAGATTTTCAATTCCATTTTTACAATTAGCTATATACTGTATTACCTTTCATCTACATCATTAGCTGCCTGTGATCTTGCTGGCTTAATAAGAGACTGATTTTAGACTAAGGCAGTGGTGGCAAACCTATGGCCTGCGTGCCAGAGGGGGCACTCAGAGCCGTCTCTGTGGGCATATGCGCTGTTGCTGCAGCATAGCCCTGCCTCTCTGCCCAGCAGCCCAATGGGAGTGCTTCCTCCCTCCCCCAGCACAGTTTGCTCTGCCTCTCTGCAGCATGGATGGCAGCTTGTTGAGTTTGGACAGTTGGTCTCTAAAAGGTTCGCCATCACTGGAGTAGGGGATTTGATTTCGGACTGGAGTGGGAGAAGATTCTCAAGGACAACTTCTAGAAGCCACTCAACTTGGATGGGGACCAGGCTGGCTGTGGGTTTGATTCTGAGTACTGTACCATAATCCAAATTAAAAAGGAGTAACTTCTTTGGTGTTCAAGGAATAATGACACCTCGCATTTGGAAGTGAAATACAGCTCTTTATTAGTGGGGTTTGAACACAGTTTGGATGGGGCAAAACTCAGACTTTTATACAGTACAAACAGTAACAGTAACAACAATAAACAAGGCCCATTGGCTAACAAGGTGTACACACTTTTCAATCCATTTATTTGCATAAAAAAGATACATTTCGCTCCTGTCAGATTATAATTTGCGCACCTCTCGAAATCTCGCGAGACTACGCTGTCTGGCGAGATTTCGTAGCTGTCAAACAGGCACGCTGTTTGACAGCTAGGAAAGCATGGGAACATGGCGGCTTGAAACACCTTGACAGTTACAAGCACAATTATCATACATAACAACTTCTCAAAACATTCATTTCCAATAATCATGAAACGGCACAAAAAAAGAGGCAGGAATGAAGGTCTACAAAAAGCTTTGAGATGTTTTTGGTGGTAGAAAGTGATTCATGCTTTTATTAAATGAATAAAACCAATGACTGAACTACTTATTTGAAATCATCATGCTAGCCCTAGGACAATAAATTAGTGGCCAATTGAATCCTATTACTGTATGTGGGAAATACCTGCATAATGGAAACATTCAGTGATGCACTCCAAATTTTTTTACTACCACCTCTGTGGGCAAGGCCAAATCTGTGGGCGGGCCAAATCTGTGGGCATGACCAATGCAATGGAGTATGGAGGTGGGCGTGGCCAGCCAGGTGGGAGTGGCCTGGAGGAATTTCTGCTACTGGTTCTCCCGAATAGGACAGAACCTGGTTCAGTGCATCACTGGAAACATTTCTCCCATTATAATGCGATGATATTTAGTCATAGGAAAGAGCGCAGAAAACTGTCTTATATTGAGACAGACAATTGGTCTTTCTTGCCTAGTGTTATCAAATCTGACTAGTATCATTGTTCCAAGGTTTTAAGCAGGATTCTTTCCTGTCTCTAAGTGAAAATGCTGAGATTTGAACCTGGGATCTTCTCATCAAAGCTAGTCCTCTTCCATTGAACTGCGGTCCCTGCCAATATAGGATAGTGGATAACCATAACATTTTATTGTTTTCCATCTATGTCTGTGGTCCAGCCAGGTCAGTGTCCAGTTGTCCAGCTGTACGTAACAATAGCACCAGATATTTCCTGGTAGCCTTCCATCCAGGCATAGCCAGGCCCAAATCTGCCCCACCCCCCAATCAAAGAAGACTGGTGGCATTCAGCTGGTATATTGTAGTCTGTGGGCTTCTTGGTTCCAAAAGACAACAAACCGGCTTTTTACAAAAATATTTTTAAATGTGTAAATAAAACAAAACATAAGATTTTAAAAAGACTATAAATTACCAGTCGTCAGTGTCAGCTGCTATTCATAATCAAGTATACATTTTTCCTGAATAACAGGGAAATTGCCATCAGTGTGAATTTGTTTAAGGTGGAACCTAGCTTGCCATGAAGTGACCCACACACTATGATCACGGAGCCATCTCCTGCGGCACGTATGAAATGAGACATGCAGGATTTAACACCGGGACTGCAATGGACTGCCGCAGCCTTGAGGATATGAACAAGGTGCGCCTTCACAGTCAGTCCCTCTAGCATGGCCTCTTCCACCTCCATGACCATGGAAGAATCAGGACAGTAAAGTGTCTCCTCCTCCACTCATTTTGCCATTGTGCCCAATATGATGGTTTCCAGTGGCTTTTCCTCCACTGAGGGGCAACCATCACCTCGCCTAAAGAGGTTCATCCACCCGTAGCCATTGACCCCTTTGGGAAGTCAGGTTATTTACCGCTACGCAACACTCAGTGTTGAGTCACTGGCAGTACGGTTTATTCTAATACTATAGCGGGATGTCCGGCCAGACATCAAAACTACCAATACAATACCAATATTAACACAATAATTTTAAAGAAAAAGTGCTCCCTTCCATGGGACCAATAGAGCTACGTAACCATTTTCAACATCTTATTAACCTTCATTCATCTGCCAAAAGTGCACAGATTCTTGTGAATGTGTTAATCTTTTTCCCTTTAATTAAATATAATCTATAAATTCTCCCAAGATGTGTTTAAAATTGTTCGCCTTCAAATATTCCCTCTATTTTAGCACATATCTCTAAATTTAATCTGGTTATTTCCTTTTATTTCATTGAAGATTATTTGCCAAAGTTTCAGTGCATGCTTAGAACTCCACTGCATATGAAAATAGGTGCATTTTATCCAGCATAACACTGCACATTTCTTATCTATTTAATTTAATTTCACTGGCATTGAATACCACCTCCCAACCAACTTACAGTTTCCCTTTAATTCTTAGTGTCATAGTTTTCAAAATTCACATATCCCATATTTTCTTCTATTCTCAACTACTTATTTCTTTGCCCAAATCAACAAAAATCCTTGACAAATGAAAGGTGAGTTTATCATTTACAAAATAGCATGGTGCAAATCTGTATACCCCTTACCTTTTGCAGTTTTCACTTCCTAGTTCATCTGAAATGAAATGGAATATGGTTATAAAAGAAGAAAGGCAAGATGTGAAAAAGAAAACAGCTATATAGCTTTCCAAGCAGATTGGCACAAAAATTATTTGTAATAGCCTCTGGCACATTGTAAGGCAGAAGACATATCCCTTTAGCAACCATGTCTTCAGCCAAGAGACAATTGTACATAGCGAGAAAAGTCTTGAGGCAGCAAAGTCTTCAAAAAGCAGCAATGAAAACCATTTCTCCTTTTAAAGTATTGCTGTTCCATAACATCTCTTTCAAGAGGAGCAGGGCCATTGCTTCCGAGTAATTATCCTGTACAGTACCAAGCAAATTGGGACAAGAAATTAGCCTGGTTCCCAAATTCCCTCTTGTCTAAATCAAGAATAGCAATAGCAATTACATTTACAGTATATAGCATTTGAGTGTACTCTCTGGGCTATTTTGGTCCAACACATTGGATACTCATTTTAGCGACCTTGGAAAGATGGAAGGCTGAGTCAACCTTGATACCTTTCAGGATCAAACTCACAACATTTTGGCTGAAGTACTTCAGTTTAACCACTGCATCACCAGGGCCCATTGATGTATCTGCCACCCAGACTATCCTAGGCCCCATTCTACCTTTCTTCATTTTGTTTGGTGGCAGAGGTTTAGTCCCACCACCTGTTTCAAAGATATGTTCAGTCCCCTTAACTTCCGTTTCAGAAAGAAGGTGGCTTTTCCCTCAAGCAGCAAAATGACATGGGCGGTGGTGGCTGCTAAGTGGCTGCCACAGGCCAGTTTTCCCAGTCAGACTTCTAATGCAGGCACAAGTCTTATGTCATGGGAAAGTATACCATGAGTAACAGAATGTTAATCCATACTTCCTGTGCCCTTGTCCAACCCACCCTGTGCTTTGGAAGTGGCATGAGCTAATTGTAGGGTACTGTACAGAGAAGAAGGTCAGATGGTGGACCTCCATTTTCCTGTTATCTGCTCTGATGCCTTCACATTGGTGGTGACCAAAGACACACCTACAATTAGGCAAGTCAGATGCAGATGTGGTAATAGAAGTGACAGGTATTGGAAGTCAGGACTCTGTGTGTGTTGTAACCTGCCATGCACCCTTAGATACAGGAGATTCCTCTCCTGTGTCCAGGGATCAAGCAAGCCACCAGTCAAGGAGGCTTTTCCTAGGGGAGGGTCCATTTTGTCTTTACCTCAGGCAGCAAAATCTCTTTGGCTGGGCTTGGTAGTGGCAAGGAAACAAGACTTTCTACTCAATCCTATAAAAAGTATTTGTTCTCAGCTGGATCAGGGCCATCAGTTTTAAACAATTACCTATACCCCACAGAATAAGAAAATTGGGCAGGGATTTCACCCTTCCTCTGTGCGAATGGTTATGCCACACAAGGCAATTAAAACATTGGTGTATGAACTAGAAGGCTGCAATAGTGTGAAGAGCAATAAAACCAATAATCAAGCCTAAACTGAAATTAGTGGCTGAGGTAAATTTAAGAAGCTTAAATGCATTAATATTCGAAGCATGGCAGTAAACAGGAGACTAGAAGCAGTGTTTACCTTTAGGCTAGCAGGTTCCAACAGTGAATGCAACATAATGAGAAAGTCAACAGCCATCATAAAAATTGTTTACTTCAAAACAACCTAATGCTGTACATGTGCCATGCGCCTGTTTGAGGAACAGAGGCTGTACAAAATTTCAGATAAAGAGCAAGTTTTTAAAAAAAAAACATACAAATATCCCAAACTTGGAGAGGACGTGAAAGCATTTGAAATCATGGCGTGTAAAGGAAAATAAATAGGTAAAGAATAATTGACAAGACGGCACAGTTAGAAACACTTCACAGGATAAAAGCAAACTTGCAACAATTAGGAGGTACTATTAAAGAAGGCAACTGTCTTTGAAGGAACAGAAGGGATTTGTGTACAGTATTTTATTCCTATCAGGGTATCAGAGGCCAAAAACAGAGTTTTTGTTTGCTTTCCAGTTATTTTTTTAAATCACTGGATACATCTTTTCCGAGTGGGAAAATTGCCAGCCATTTTCCCTTCCTTGTTTATTTTGCCGCAACATATCTGGAGTGCAGAAGAAATCACAATGCATGGCAAGGGAGGAAAAGATGAGGAAAAGAGATACATGTGTTGTCTGCTTCATTCATTTAGATCAGGGGTTCACAACCTTTTTCCGCCGTGGGCCGGAGGCATGGTTCCTCCCGCAGCTTCTGCCACTTCTGGTGGCAGCAGCAGTGGCAGCAGGTGCATTCTGCCACATCCCCCCCCCCTTTATTTTGCAGCTTTCATCGCTTCCCATGGTGGCAGGAATGAGGGAATGAGGACAGTGCATTTCCCCACACTTCTGGTGCATTTTTTACACATCCCCCCCCCCCAACCCCCATTTTCAGCAGGTTTTCCACACTTCCAGTGTGTTTTGCATGCTTCTGGTGCATTTTGGGCACTTACAGTGCATTTTGGATGAGTTTCACTGTTTCCGGTGCATTTTCGGTGTTTGTGGTGGTAGCAACAGGTCCTCACCATGGACTGGATTAATTTGCACCACAGGCCAGATCCGGCCCATGGGCCGTAGGTTGCGAATCCCTGACTTACATCATCTGAAGATGTCTTTATTAATTTGAAGGTCTAAAATGACTTCACTGCATAGAATAACAAATATCTCAAACTTCAATACAGTCTCTCCTGTAATGTGCTTTAGAGTCCTTTTACAAATAGACTATGCCACAAGCTTGGAAAAGATAATCTGATTATATTAGGAGAAAAGATATCATGGTATAATGTAATTCAATTGCATAGATGGACTAAACATCAGGAAAAGAGTCATTCTAAGTGTAGAGGAATGACAACATTTGAAGAATAAATAGTTCAGAGGCAAAATGCCAATAAAGTCTTTAAAAAGGAAAGGTTTAATAAGTAAGATTTACAGAATCATGGTAGAGGCAGAAGACCGACTCCATAGTCTTAAAACAATTTGTGAAACAGACTTGGGTACAGAGCTAAGCAATGAAGAATGAAGAAGATTATGGAATAAAAGTATTTTTAAAAGCATATATGTAAGGGTTAAAGAGAATTGTTATAAAACTATATGATGACATTCAACTCCTTTAAAACTCAATTGCTATAATGCTAAATATTCTGTATTGTGTTGGAAATGTAAACAGGAAATTGGTACCTATTTTCATTTATGGGAGCTATATGATAAAATTCAGAAATGTTGGAAATTCGTTTTTTTAAAAAATGAATGAAATTTTAGAGATGAAAAATAAGTCCAAATTTGCCTTTCCCCCCAAGGTTCCGGAACAATCAATTGAAATGGCAAACAAAATGTACAAATTTGATAACAGCAGCTACATTAATTATTACTAAAATTTGGAAAATTAAATATAAGTTTCAGCTTAATGATTGCTACAAAGAAGTTTGGAATTTAGCTGTAAATTATAAATTACTGTAACATGTAAGTATAATATGAAAAACAGAATTGTTGAAGGAAAGGGATTTCATGATAAATGGGGAGATTTTATAAAATTTGTCCTATTAAAAGGGTAAGATCAGGTACCAGTGTAAGAAATTATGTACTATGTACATTTGGAGAGAAGTGGGGGACATTATTTAAAATTATTTAGAAAGAAGGAAAGAATCAAAAGAAAATGTTTGGTTTCTCTAAATGGTCCTTTCTTTGTTTTTCAGTATATGTCTTTATCTAAACTATAAAATATAGGATCCAATAGAAAAAAGTACTTTTTTTTTATAGCACAAAGGTATCAACACAATTGGGAAAGCTGAACTGCATCTCACAGAATCCTCCTAGCAGTATGCTTATTTCTTTACCTGTATGCTACAGAGCCTCGCTTACTTCTAACACTTTGGAAAAGGTACGTTTTAGTTTACATAATTGTATACATTTTTGGTCATGCAGGCTGAGAGATTCTGAGAACTTTTTAAAATAAATAAATGTCCATTGCCATCTATGGTGTGTACTTTTGTGGTTATTTGTATTTTTGTGTGCTTTAATTATACTCAGCACATCCATCATCCAGAGTAAGTTACTAGTCGGCAGCATGTAAATTAATAAAATAATTTTGTTTAGTTCAGGGGAAAAAAATTTTTTTTTGCTGCAGTGGGTGTTTGAAAAATGAAACATAAAACTTCTTTTAGAAAAAAAAATACATTTAGCCAGGACAACAAACATATATAGCAGGGGTTCCCAACCTTTTTAAGCTGGGTGCCGGGTCATGCTCTCTGTCAGCTTCAAGGGCTGAATGGACATTTTGCCCTGCCTGCACGATTGGGGGGGGGGGCATTTTGTCCCAACAGCTTCAAAGAGGCAGCCATTTTGTTTCTTGAATGCCCTTGAAGGGGTGGGAGGCCACATGAAATGGTGCTGTGGGCCAGATCCGGTGCACAGGCCTTAGGTTGGAAATCCCTGATATATAGGGATGCGGAAATTTCCACCCAGGTCCATCAGTACTCCTTTTAGGTTTTAGGGAAAAGAAGATTTAGCCAAACCAACAAGGACACATAGGAATGTAGACATTTCCACCCAATTACACAAGTCCTCTTGAGGCAGGTAAAATGTCACATACGTTATGGAGAGATTCCATAGGAAAATATTCGTTCCTCAACAATTAAAACAGATGAGGCTTGGAGAAAAATAGAAAAGTGAAGGAGCTGCTTTGATGGAGAACCCATACACATGCAATCAAGTGGGCAGGTTCCAACTCACTGATACAGGACCAAAAAAGAGAGAAAAAGAACTTACTTACTATGTCTATGATGATTAATTTAGTTTGAACTGTTACCTTCAGGAGCCCTGGTGGCACAGTAGTTAAACTGCTGTCCTGCAACCAAAAGGCTGTGAGTTCGATCCTGACCAGGGCTCAAAGTTGACTCAGCCTTCCATCTTTCTGAGGTCAGTAAAATGAGTACCCAGCAAGTTGGGGGCAAAATGCTAATTAACTTATGAACTGCCCAAAGAGTGCACTAAGCACTACCGGGCTGTATTTTATCCTCAGAGAAAGTCCCAAGGCAGATCTCCCCTTCTTTTTACCATGATCATCAGTAACTTCGAAGTTAAGGGAAGCAGATGTGATTCTATTAGTATTCATGTTCTCTTTGCTCAGAATGCAAATGACTAAAAATCTGTTCCTTACTATACTTTGAATTTTGTATTTCTCATTTCCTCAGGAAACATTGGCTTTAAATCCCAAAATTCCTTAATTGCCTGCCACATGTCCACGGAAATGTCTGCAGACTCAAACAACGTTGGCTCTTTAGCTATAAACAGAGATGAGCACTGAACCCTAGAGTCAGATACGTCTGGCTTTTGAGCAAGGGCGACCTTTACTAGTGATAAGAAAACAGAACAGAATATTAAAGGGAAGGTAATCCTCCTCACTGAGATGTAATAATCTGAGATCTCAATCCAACTTTAATTTGTCTTAATGAAAGAACTAGATTGACACAGCCAATCCTGTTACAAAAACAAATAAGTTGGCTAGTACTCTTGGCAAGGACATATGCTTATAGATATATGTAGAAGGACAAGATATCCTACTGGCCATATCAGCAAAGACACTTATAGATGTGTAGAAAGAATCAAAATTCTGAAGGCTACTGTCTTGGCAACAGAAAATGTAACTGTTAGTTAGTTAGAACAAAATGGTTTTAAAGACATATACTATATGCCTACTTATTTATAAGGTTGTCATGACCAAGCAATCAAGAATTAACCAAGGTGCAAACTTGATGCCTTAGGAAGCCTTTTCATGTGCCAGAAAAGGCATTTCTGTGGGCATGGACGCTGTCATGGGCAAGCCCTGCCCTGCCCAGCCTAGCTGGCACCAATGGCAGCACTGCTTCCCCACCCACTACTTCTGCCAATGTGGAGACGAGAGGGGGAGGCTCAAACCCCACCAGGGAGGTGGCGGTGGGGGCGAGGTGATCAGACACCTCACCCCTCCTAGGAGGCAGGCATGTTCACGGGAGGGTCAGGCACACCCATGGGGGTGGGGGTTTTTTGCGTATACATGCCACATGATGTCACCAGTGCGCCTCAAGTGACACGTATGCACATGCACCCACATTACTTCGCCTAAGGTGCACCAGTGACAATGGGTGTGTGGGCACGCACAGTGCCTGTTCCCGCACCTCCTCCTCCTCCTTGGGCACTCGGTCTCCAAAAGGTTTGCCATCACTGGCCTAGGCCCTATATTAATAATTAGGGACCCTGGCACATCCATGGTTCCAGAGCAAACACTTGTGTCTTACCATGCAACCAGTTGCATGTGTATTAGGGCCATAACATACCTGTCAAGTGAAGCTCCAGAAAATACGGGACCTGAGCAGAACCCTTGTGCATAGAACCCGTCTGCGCATGCGCAGAAGGGTTCTGCACATACGCGCATGCATAGTAACTACTTTCCCCACCAGTCAAATTATAGGATGGCAGTGGGAAAGTGGAAGAAGCGGCACAGAAATACGAGAAATCCCAGCCAATCCAGGATACTTGACAGGTATGGGCCATGAATGGAAGAATCATGCAGTGATGTTTATTATCGATATGCCTAACACACTGAAGCCTTTAAATGTGGCAGGTGGGGGTCAAAGAAAGATTGCAAACATTTCTTGCAAATAAACACCTAATAGAACTTGTATATCCATGTGTATTAGACCCATTCTCACCTTCAGCCAAATATAGATGCTTCATATTCACACACTTGTTGATAAGCTAAGGTACTATATATCCGTTAGATTAGATTCAAACATTGGCTTGACAAGTGGCAATATTTATTTATTTTATTATATTTTATTTTTGAACTACAGTGCTCAGAAGCCATGTTGGGAAGTGCAGAATTGTAGCTTGCTTAAACTCTGCCTTTCCTGTGAACATCTACGTAATACTCCCCAAGGAATGCTAACTTTTACCTTGTTTGGATCGCTTCTGGCTCCAGCGTCTTACAATAAAGGTGACCAGCAGAATTAACATAACCAATAGTAGCACTGCAGGAACTCCAAAGATCAAAGCAGGATGCAAATCTGTATGTTCCATATCAGCTGTTTCTGTACTGGTGATGTTTTCCACTTCGAAACTCTCTGTTTCTGTGAATGAGGTGGCAGCAGCCTGATCAACCTGGTTGCTGATTGCAATGGAAGAAGTAGATTGTGATGTGCCAGTGGTAGTAGATAATAATATATCACCCCCGGAAGCTTCTTTGTCTCCCATTGTAGTAGATGAGTCTGTCAAATGAGGGGAACAATTTCAGCTAGTCACTTTTACTTTGGTGAGTGAAAGTGAAAATTAGTCACAACACATGCAATTTCAAAACCAGATGATTTTATTTTGTTCCTCCCATTCAGCTTCTAGCAAAGTACACAAATAGCTTCACCACCTGGCTTCCCAAGAACTGTTATCGGCAACGGCAATATCACTGGCAACTTCATCCTCTTTCTACATGATTACTCATGCTGCCCCTTCAAGTCTAAAATCGTTTCCACAAAAATGTGTTACTACAGGCAGGGAGTTGTAAAGCTGTATGCAAATCATCTGGAAGCAACGATGTATAGCTTGTACCCAGCAACTGAGCAGTTAGAATAGAAAGCAAAGCATGCTGAGGTCCATAAAGGAATAGCATAGTTGCATCTGCAAGAATTGCAGAGAATGAATCTCAATTAAATAAGTGTACAGTAACATCACAGTCGGTGGAGACACAAAAGACAAACTGTTATTTTTCTCTCTCAACGTTTTGTTTATCACTTTCCATTCACCTGATTTTCATTCATTTTTTCAGTGGCCTTGTTTCCACCGGTCTTCCATTGCCTATCACTTTACAGGTAGATGGAAAATGTGGAAGTTATAGGTAACAAAAATCGTGGCTGGGTTGAAACCAATGGAGAAAGGACATTCACTTGGATTCTCCAGTGATATCCACAAATCCACTTCTCAGCTCCAAACAGCAGGACACCCAGGATGAGAGAACTCCTTCCTCCACAGGCCTATTTCACACTATCCTTTTCAAGGGGTTAAGAAACAGAAAGGTTTTATGAGCTGTGTGTGAGCATTGTTTCCTATGCTATTCTCACCCTGCACAAGTTAGAGAAGCCCTTCTTTCCCAACCATCTCCTGTGCAAGAGAGCACAGAAATATAGATTGAAATATGGGGTGGGGTGGGGTGGATTGTTGGCTATTAGCCAAGCAAATATATCTAATAATCTGATTCTCTTTCTGTCACTAACACTCCTTGCCTCCTCAGTGTGTAAAGGTAAAGGGTGCCCTTGCTCGAAAGCCAGTCGTATCCGACTCTAGGGTTTGGTGCTCATCTCCATTTATAGCCAAAGACCCAGCGCTGACTGCATCTGCAGATGTTTCTGTGGACAGGTGGCAGGTATGACTAGACACTGGAGTCATGGAACATGGTTTAACTTCCCATCAGAGTGGTACCCATTTATCTACTTCCAATTTCTTGCTTTCAAACAGCTAGGTTGACAGGTGCTAGGACAGAGACGGGAGCTCACTCTGAGCACAAAGCACCAAATTTCAAATGGACTAGACAAAAGGTCTCTGTTTTATATGAATGAAATATTCAACACGTTTTAGTTTGACTGGTTATTATTCATTTTACCACTATTTCTACAATGACACAAACTACTACTACTACTACTACTACTACTACTACTACTACTACTACTACTACTACTACTACTACCTACTACTACTACTACTACTACTCTGCTGCTGCCCATCTTGATATCCACCACAGTGAATGAACACGGGAGGGTCATTCATGAATTTTTTCGTCCCCCACAGATACATTTTTACTACCAACAGTAGTACACATACTGTATATTGGATCTGTTTGTAACTACTGAAGACTGAGATCTTAGAGTCACACCAGAGAACTTACAGGTCAAACTCGGAAAATTAGAATATTGTACAAATGTTCATTCAGTCCAGTAATACAACTTAAAAGGTGAAACAAATATATGAGAGAGACTCATTACATGCAAAGCGAGATAGTTCAAGCCTTACTTTGTTGTAATATTGATGCTTATGGCTTACAGTTTATGAAGATCCCAAACCACCACCACCCCAATCTCATGTACGCCATAATCATCACATAATCTCATGTACGTTACGATCATCACAATCATATCGAATTAAGGCATGACATCTCTCGCTTTGCATGTAGTGAGTCTATCTCATATATTTGTTTTACCTTTTAAGTGAAATGAACGGTATTCTAATTTTCCGAGTTTCACCTGTATTACAGCTATCAAAAGCAGAGACCTGAATCCCTTGGGGTGGGGGTGGGGGTGGGAATGAGCCATCTTACTGAACAGGAGGCAATCCTTTCTTCTCCATTCACAAGTAGTAAAAAAACATGTGGGACATAGAAGGAGCCTTCTTGAAGACTAGGAAGCTTTGCAAGTACACTTTGGTGTCTCCTGGGCAACAGCATAGAGCTGCCCAGTCCCTTCAATCAAGAAGTGTTACACTGTACTATGCAACGCTTTGATACAAATACAGTAACTAAGAATATTAGCCAAGAAAGAATGCCGATAAAAAGATAATTCTCTCCCAAGTATCAGATTCAGAAGACATTCCGAAAGCTTGATGTTATGGTTGGCAGGATGTAAATATTTGTTCCCAACTTCAAGAGCAACACATACTTCAGACACTTTCTAAATTAATTGCTCCCAAAATAACTTCAGTCTAAGCCGGTTCACTCCCCAGTTGTGCTGCCAGACTGCTAGACAGGGGTTGAGGAGGAGAGATAAAAATAAGCAACAGTTGGCCACTGCAGCAGACCCATAAAGACCTTGGAAGTCTGTAAGCTACGTGTCAATGCTAGTACCCTCCCCCAGCTGGGCTCAACAGTTAGGTCATTATGTCAAGTGAGGTCACTAAGGTGTGAAGGAAGTGATTTAATTGCAACTGCTCTACAGACAACGTGAGAAGTCAGTCTTCTTAATAGTACTCCCTAAAAACCCAGATCTATCAATGCCAGTTTAGGTGCCCAGGGATCAAGGTGGGTAATGTGTGGTAGTCTAGATGTTTGACTTCAAGCAGCATAGTGTTGGTTGGGCCAACATCTGGACTGATACATATTCCCTAGCCTTGTCCTGAGCAGAAAGTACACATTCCAGAAAACCTTAGCAAATAAATGTTTTATCAAGAGTTAACTGGAAACAAGAGAAAAACTTCCTGTTTCAGATGTCTTGCTTTAATATTATTTAATGCATTAAATCAGAATGTGGAGTGGCCACTGATCTGGCAGCTGGCCAACCCTGGGAGACTTCTCATGGCTACTGATGGAGCCAGGGTGAGGGCAATCTCTCCCCCTTGCCATGCAGGGGGAGGGGGAGGAACCACTGGCGCTGCCCCTCCTGCAACAAACACAACATTGCCAGCCATCCAGCCCTGAAGTGGCAAAAAGCCTCCCTAGCACTTGCAGGCACACTGTTCTGACCTGAGGGGCAGTTCCAGTGGCTCTGTTGTTTGCCACAAGTTAAGCCCCAACATGATCAGTAGCTGGTAAGTCTCCTGCCACTTCTTCTTTTTGTGCCATATCTGATTCCAAATATTGGCTATTATCATGGCGATTAACCATGAAGATTGTCTTAGGAACAACATAATGCCGTGGTCTTTCATTTGTCTTCCACATCACAGTGTGACACCCGTATCACTGATCCAGTTCTGTGAGTCACTTTCTGGTCCTGAGCCCTGATGAAGCTGCTGCCCTCCATCAAGATGGATTCAAGTGGGATTTAATCCACTTGGGGACCATCACCCTTCCCTGTGGACTTCATCAAGCCCGCTAGTCCTCAGGGTTGTCAGGTTAGTTAACAGCCACCTGACGCTTGGCAATGAGTCGCTGGCAATATCTACTTGCAATTTCTTGCTTTTGAACTGCTAGGTTGGCAGGAGCTGGGATAGAAACGGGAGCTCACTCTGTTGTGCAGCACTCAGGTCTCAAATTGTTCACCTGCTAACCTTCCAGTGGTTAAGTTCAGCCTGCTGACCACTAAGCCATGGTAGTCCCTAACATATAATTCTATATACATGTAATTGAGGAATTATAGTTCTAGGGCTTAAACGAACAACTTATTACCATTACTTTTCAAAAGTAACTCTTTGCTTTCTTGTTTCTCAAAACTAACTGAAAAGATTACATGAGGGTGTGATAAAGGATTACATTTTACTGCAGGGGTTCCCAACCATCTGGCCTGCCGCCGCCGCCGCACCTGAAAGTGAAATTGGGCACGTTTACATCAGTCATAAAACACGCCTGCAAATGTGTGAACATTCTATCACAAACATGGAAGTGGCTGCATTTAAGACAGCCGTAAATGCTCCCGCTTCCACGGAGTGTGTCCAGCCCGATCAGCTGTCCGGGGGGCCTGGTCAGGCCTGCAGCATGAAAAAGTTGGCCATCCCTATCTTTTTGTGTTGAAATGGGTCATTTCCCCCTTTAAGTGACTCTTCTGCCCTGCTCCAAACGGAGCAGACCTGCCACTGAGCCCAAAAGGCCTGGCTTGACCACAGAACAGTCGAGCTGGTTTGCTAGCTCCCATATGTTGTCTGGCTGCTGGAAAATAACTCACACTGGACTGTGCCACAGGTGGTCAAAAAAGGCAGGCTATTTCTCTCTCTCTGACCCTCAACCTATTTTTAGGAAAACAGCAGAAGGCTACAAACACTATAATACACTCTCTCCTCCCAATACACTTGTCAATGCTTCATCACCCACAGCAAAGCATGAGACAGTAACATGAGGCAAAACACATGTCAGCTCTTCTACCAGGTTATATTCCTCCTCCCATTTTAGTGAATTCACCCCAAACTTGGACAAGTCAATATGTTGGATTGTAGCACCGAGAGTCTCCTCATGACCACTCTGATGGTATTTCAAAAACCCATTGATCCAAACTCTGGACCACTGTCTTGTATTTATAAAAGTAACTAAAATTAGTTAAAATAATTTAATATGACTTACGGTAGTTATTATGCCTTCGTTATTGCAAAAAGAAATGAATTGCAAATAACTAATTGTTTTCCACATCTCACTCCCAAGCTCTGGAAGGAGGTAGAGAATAAAGGTGTGACTACACAATGTGGGAACTGCAAATTAACTCATATTTTCTCACTCTGAAGTGGCAATTAGGTATTAATTTCTCTTTAACATGCAGCAGGGGTGCCCAAATTACAGCCCATGGGCCAGATCTGGCCCCCAAAGCCATTTCATCCAGCCCCTGATACCCTCAATGCTCCCAGAAGTGGAAGTAAAACACATGTTTATGACAGTCACGGGCCATTTATGACAGCATTCTGCGTATGCATGAGTGTGTGATGCATCCTGCACGTGCATGTTTTACTTCTGCTTCCGGTGGGAGGAACCATGTGACTGGTCCGATCAGCTGTCCGGAGGGCGTGATCAGGCCTGTGGCCCGAAAAGTTTGGGCACCCCTGACATACAGTTTTCACATGTGGGGGGCCTTTTACTTACAGTTCTGATTTTACTCCTGTAGGTGGTGCAGTTCAAAGGAGCTGCCTTAAGAAGGCTTTTTGTCCTCATTTCTGTGTCTGGTTTTGTTGGTGGTAGAGTTTATGACTCTGTTAACAAACAAACAAACAAACAAACAAACAAACAGGGCTGCCTGTGTAAGGGGAATTTCTTTTAAAAAAATTAGAGTAAAAGGGACTCTGAAGCTTAGGAAAAACTATGGATTGGGGCTTTGGAACTCTGGGCTGTTTCACACTTCCCACTTAAGCTTGTGGTCAATGGGAAAAAATGTGAATCAGCTCACCCCAAATTCATAGTTTTCTTGCATTATTCCTTTGCGAAGATGACCCCTAAGTTAAGAAAACTCCTAAGAGCTGCAGACTGGCTGGCAGTCCCCAAAATTGAACAGGGCATCTGCTTTTATGGAACTATTCCTGCTGTGTTCAAAACTGCAAGAACCAGGAAGGATAAAATAGGGGCCTCCACTCTATTTTCAGTTGTATAGACATCTTTCAATATCCAATCTATTTTCAGCTATTCCCCTTTCCTGCTAGCTTGCTTCTAGTTGGTCACATTTCTTTCTAGTTGCAAACAAAGCTTGAAAAAGTCATTTGGGCCTACAATGCTGGCTGTGCAAATCTGGGAGTTATCACCGAAAAATGCAGACTCTAACTTGTCACTATTATTTTGACTGACTTTTGTCAGTCTTGGATGTATCATCTCTCCAGGTATTTGACAGGTTAGGACAAGCTATAGACCCTGACTCATCAGATGGAAGAACACCAGATCAACTGAACCATTACATATTTAATTCCCTAAGAGTTACAATAGTTTTAAATTAGAAAATGTGTACAAGATTCTTTTGTTACCTGTCATAATGCTCCAGTTTAGAAAAACAATACATTCTTTTACAAATATGATTTCCCCCCCTTGAATAGAAAGTAAACCATATTTACCTTTCAGCTTAGCATAAAATGCCAGTTTGAATATTCAATTTTCAGAGGGCATGTTATAAACTCTCCATTCCTACCTTAGTTACCTGCTAAAATGATAGACATAGATCCTCTTAATTGTTTTTCCATTCACAAATGGAGGAAAATTCCACCACTTTCTCCCTCTCTGCAGTCCTTTGCAATCTATTCTAACGGTCCCGCAGTCCCCCAAAGAGATTTTTTGATGGAGAAGGTGGCAGGAACTTGCAGAGATAAAGGAAGATGGGAATGTCCCATTCTGTGAACATACCAACTTTTTCCAATTTGGAATTCTGTAGTCATTGCGCAGTGGCTTAGTGGTTAAGAAGCTGAACTTGAAGGCTGGAAGGTCAGCAGTTCAAGATCTGAGTGCTCCATGACTGAACGAGCTCCCATTTCTGTCCCAGCTCCTGCCAACCTAGCAGTTTAAAAGCAAGAAATTGCAAGAAGATAAATAGGTACCACTTTGGTGGAATAGGTAACAGTGTTCTGTGAACAGTGATACACTGCAGCAGGTTCTGTCAGGTTCTGCAGAACCGGTAGCGGAAATTTCCCCAGGCCATGCCCACTTGGTTGGTCACGCCCACCACCATAGCCCATAATGAAGGATGTTTGGCCCCGCCCACAGATTTGGCCAGCCCACAGAGTAGGTAGTATATTTTTTTTTGCAGTGCATCACTGTCTGTGCAGTCTGGAGTGTAATCATGCCTGCCACCTGACCACGGAAATGTCTGCAGATGCAGACAGCAGTGTCTCTTTGGGTGTAAATGAGGATGAGCACTGCACCCTATAGTCAGATACGACTGGCTTTTGAGCAAGGGCGAACTTTACCTTTAGTCATTTTGAACTAAAACTTCCAAACTGTCTAAGCATGAGCCATACTGGACTCTAGGAAGTTTAAAAGAAACCTGGTTAGGGAACTCTAACATATACTCTGATCTACTCAAATAAGTAAGAGTAGAATACAAACCAGCTTACTAGGAAATAGCAGTGAGAGGAAACTGTTGCCCTCCTAGACTGCTAGCATACTTCCTGAAGATATCGGATTGGTTTTTGGTGGGAACAGACTGCTGGTCTACATAGGTTTTTGCTCTGGTTCAGCAGGGCTTGGCTTATGTTCTTTGTCATTTTAGAAATGTATAACATAACACTTTTCTGTCATTGTGTTCAGGGATTTGGAGATGATACAAGCAGTGGCATTTTTCTGATCATTTCAGGCAGATTCAAGCCAGCAATGCTTCCCCAAATTAGGGTTTTATTTCAAAACTACAATTAACAGAACAAATTTGGTTCAGAAGCCTACATTTAAATGAGCTTCCCACTTCGGTGGGAAGGTAACAGCGTTCCGTGCACTCCGGTGTCTAGTCATGCCTGCCACATGACCACGGAAACGTCTGCAGAAGCAGACGGCGCTGGCTCTTCGGCTTAGAAACAGAGATGAGCACTGCACCCTAGAGTCGGATACGACTGGCTTTCGAGCAAGGGAAACCTTTACCTTTACTAATTTTGACAAACATTTTCAAAGTTACCAAGCTTTAAATATTTAAGCTCCTTGGAACTCGCCTGCGCAAGAGCTCTTTTCACTGTCTTTTGAGCATCACTTTCACGAGACCTTCCTTAGAAAGCTTAAAGGTTTAGAAGCTAAATGCCATGTCTTCTGCAATAATATGAAGCAGAAACACAACAGTTTCTAGTTCCAGATGTTTGTGGGGATAGGGGTGTTGCAACTGACATTTCATCTCTTATGGACTCCTTTGCAAATGCTTTTTGAGAGAAATCCTCCCATGATAGAACCCATAGTGAATAACAAATTAAGAGGTAAAAGAAGAACAATAAAACCAGGCAATTTGGGGAGGGGGGAACCCTAAAGTAAAACATCAGTAGCAAGGAAAAAAGACAATTTAAAAAGTCTCAAATGTGAGTTAAAAGCCATTAAAGGCACTGAACATTAGAGCAGAGTCAAGCCAGTATAAGAATAGTTTTACTGTCAAGGTAGCATCCAAAGTTTTACTATCAAGGTAGCATCCTGGCATGCAATATTCAATGGGGTTGCAGGGGGTTGGAATCGACTATGCGACTGAACAACAACAACAAAGCATCCAAAGTATGGAACTCCATCTGTAGACTTAAACACACACACACACAGTAAACACCCAGACAAGTAACACCCCAATTCAAATTCATGCTAATCAGAAGCCCATTTCATGTTTCATAGCACTCATTCCGTGGACATGGGCCAAAACATGGTACATGGGCCTGTTCCTTGCTTTTAAGGAGAACTGCCACTCCTAAAGGATTCCTGGAATCACACCTCCTTTGGTTTTTGCCCCAAACATATGCTGGCAAATGGAGTTCAGGGTGATGTGTCCAGGGGGGAAATGACACTTCCAATATCCAAGTTCCAAAACATATAAAGCTTCTGAAAATTAAGAGTAGCATTTTAAATTGAGCCTGGAGACAGCCAGTGTAATTCTTTTAATTATTACTTAGCAGCACTGTGGTGGCTAGATATACACATACATATAGATTTATAAACAGAGGTGTGGTCTTGTATGTGCTCTATACAAATCCGCAGCCCTGGACATCATAACTAGGAAATTTTAAAAATCTAAACATTGTGCTAAATATAGCTCATGAGAAAACCACACTAGCTTGGAAGTTCTGGAAAGTAACTCCCTCCAAAAAAATTAACTTTTCCAATTTCCCAACATGCTCTGCAAAAGTGTATCAAGGACTTAACCAACACTCTTCATAGACCTCACTACTAATAAAAACTGCCACACATAACACTGATCAGATACTATGCTATTGAAAGGTAGGCCTCATTTGCAGCTCTCATTGCCTGTGAATGAATCATCAGAGAAAATGTAACCCATGCTCAACTACACTCATGGTGAGTTTCTTTTCACCTGTATCCCATGGAGCTTTGCACAACCCCAGACTTCTCAGAAAAAGAGAAAAAACTTCAGAGTGTCAAACTGGCTGCAATCAGTAGGAAAGGCAACAGTTGTGTCAATCGCCTCAGACATCTTGTGTCAGAAACTGACTAGTTCACTGACAAGAATATTAACCACATCATAAAGTTCCACAAGACTATCTGAAAACCAGTTTGCATCCAATATGCATTTAGGTAAAGGGAAATGTCATCGTTGTTCGAAAGCCAGTTGTATGCGACTCCAGGGTTCAGTGCTCATCTCTATTTATAGCCAAAAAGCCAGCGCTGATTCTGTCCGCAGACGTTTCCATGGACATGTGGCACGCATGACGACACCAGAGTGCCCGGAATGCTGTTTACCTTCCCATCAAAGTGGTACCTATTTATCTACTTGAAATTTCTTGCTTTCAAACTGCTAGGTTGGCAGGAGCTGAGACAGAGATGGGAGCTCACTCAGTCATGCAGCACTCGGGTCTCAAACTGCTGACCGTTCAGTCGTCAAGTTCAGTGTCTTAACCACTAAGTCACTGCAGTCCTTATATCATAGGTTCGCAACCTTTTCAGGCCATAGGCCAGAGCATGCCCCTTCACATAGCTGGAGGCGTGGTTCCTCCCGCTGCTTCTGCCACGTCTAGTGGTAGCATCAGCAGGTGCATTTATGGTGCATTTTTGATGTTTTTGCCACTTCTGCTGCTTCCCATGGTGGCGGGAGCGATGGTAGTGCATTTTCAGTGTGTTTTGGTGCACTTTTGGCACTTCCGGCATTTTTGCAATGCTTCCGGTGCACTTCCAGCACACTTCCGGCATGCTTCTGGTGTCAGCTGCTGGGTCTTCACTGTGGGCCAGATTAATTGGCATCATGGGCCAGGGCCAGCCCACCGGCTGTAGGTTGCAAATCCCTGCCCTATATGCATTTGAGTTGGACTAATTAAACAAGCACTCCACATTTTCAAAGGTCAGGCATCACCAAGAGCCTAAATCTTACCAGGCAAAGATGCGTCTAAGACAAGAAATCCCTTTCATCCAAAATCTTTTGTATAAATGACTGATGGTTCAGATGCTATTCCTCACTAGCAACTTTCTTCCAATATCTCTTTGGGGTGTTTAAACTTTGCTTCTGGCCTTGTTTGTTTCCCTGTGACTAGGATTTTATCAAGATTTATTTAGGTCAGCCTTCTCAAACATGGCACCCTGCAAACATTTTGGGCTCCAACTCCCACCAACATATGCTGACCAACTAATTATGGGAGTTGGGCTCACCTGGAGGTCACAAAGCTGAGAAAGTTAGGTCAGATTACACCCCTGTTCATTTTAGCATGTTTAAAATGACTTGTTCAATTGTCCAAACTACATTCAGTTCTAGAAGTACAAATCAAACACACTTTCTACTGAGTAATACTCCCAACCAGGGAATGCAGTAGGATAAACAAACACAGGATTCTACTGTAAATGTGAGCGCTATGGTAATGTAAAGTAGAAACAAGTCATGAGTTTAGTGTATGAAACTAAGACACAGGACACAGCCTCGGGCTGGGTTAACTCAGGTTTATTGCATCGTGGACAGAGGGAACATGAGGTAATGGCGGATCAATAGCTCTTTATATACAGTAGGAATACATTTGAACGTGGTGCCATGGTAGCCCATTGGCTACTGTCTGCGTGACGTCATTGTGGGTCACGCCCTTCTTGTCCAGGTGTAGGTGGTGGCGGGAAAGCTTCCCGCGCTGTTGCCTTTGATGAGTTCGGACCAAGAGAGCTTGGACGCTCGCTGCTGCCAGCTGGTGGTCATTAGCTCGCGTCCTATTACAGGGTTTATATGATACAGCTGAAGGTTACATTGTTGCTATAGGCAAGGTTACATTGGCTCAGATACATTGTAATCCATGTGGAAGGTAAAACCATTAGAACACAACATCCCTCCCCCCTAGGACGAGACAATGTCTCGAGCCCACACTTCAACACACTCCCCCCCCTTAGGAGACAAAGTCCCTCAGCCAAGATGGCTTATTTCGAACACGCTGGGGTCTCGATGCGGGCTGCCTTTCCCCGGGTTTGCTACCTTCTCTTTGTCCCCTGGTTTCCTGCCCTGTAATTGGAGAGGGAGACTTGTTAGTGACTAGCCGCGGCTCCGCGGCGTTGTTGGGAGGTGTGCTCTTTCTCGGGGAAGAACCGGGGGCACTGGGGGCTAACGAAAAACCCCTCTTCTCGCTTGGAAGGGTGGGGGAACACTCCTGAAAACCCCCCCGGCTCGCAAAACCAAAATCAAAATCAAAATTACATTCGGGGGGCGCGGCGGCGGCCGCACATTCCTTTTCCCTCCCCCCGGGCTCTGATAGAACTGGGGTATCAAAAGGACATGAGTCGGGACCACCGCTTTCCCCCCCGGTTTCGGACTGCTGTCCCTCAATGTCTCCCCCTTGGGCTAAACGGGTGGGGGAGAACCCTATCGCTGAATCCTGTTGCTGCGCCCCACTAACCGGCCCTTCACTCACTCGGCGCCTCAGTTGGTCAGCGTGTCTCCTCCAGAGGAGGCCGGTGCTCGTTTCCACCCGATATGACACTGGCCCCGTCTGCTCAATTACTGTTCCCGGCACCCAGGCTGGCCCTGCGCTTGCATAGTTCCTGCAGTAAACAAGGTCGCCGGCGGCGAACCCTCTCGAGACTGCCAATCCTATGTTTTTCCCTTTGTCCTCGACTCTCGTCGGGTCCAGCCTGGACAGAAGCGTGGTCAGTTTTCGCCGCATCAAAAGTTCTGCCGGCGAGTAACCTGACGCTAAGGGGGTCACCCTATACGCTAATAAGAACTGACACACTTGGTGGTTTAGGTCCCCCGGGCCCATGCGCCGAAGCGCATCCTTTGTTGTCCTCACCAACCGTTCCACTTGGCCATTCGTGGCCGGGTGAAACGGCGCGGATGTAACATGCCGAATGGCGTTTGCTTCCATGAATGCCCCGAACTCCGAGGAGGTGAAGCAACTCGCGTTATCGCTGACTAAAGTGTCGGGTAAACCGAACGTGGAGAAGACTCTCCGTAGCTGGCTAATTGTCGTGGCGGAGGACGTGCTCTTTACTGGGATAACCTCCAGCCACTTGGAAAACGCATCCACCACCAGGAGAAACATGGTCCCTCGAAATGGGCCAGCGAAATCTACATGCACTCTGGACCATGGCCCCCTCGCTGCGTCCCATTCCCTATGCGGAAGGCGGGCCGCCTCTGGTCGGGATCCCTGGCATGCCTCACAAGTGCCGACCATGTGCTCAATGTCCGCGTCCAGCTGAGGCCACCAAAAGTAACTGCGGGCCAGCGCTTTCGAACGCACGATGCCCGGGTGGCTGACGTGCAGCAGTTTGAGCACCCTCGGCCGCATGGATGTAGGGACCACCACCCGTTGGCCCCACAGCAGGCACCCCCTTTCTAGGGACAACTCTAGCTTTTTCCGAAAGAATGGGTCGAATTCCGTGCTCGGGGATGATGCCGGCCACCCCTTTTGTACCCATGAGCTGACTTTCTCGAGCGTTCTGTCCTTGCCTGTCGCCCTAGCAATATCCGCTGGTACAATTGGGGGTGCATCTAAAACCTCAATTAGTAACACCTGGCGGTCTCTTCCTACTCTAGCCTTCTGGTCGTCCGACAAGGGCAAAGGGGATCTCGAAAGTGCATCAGCATGGCTGATCTCTTTTCCGGGCCGGTACACCAACTCGTGTTGGTAAGCGTTGAGAAAAATGGCCCATCGCAACATTCTCGGTGATAGGATCTGCGGGGTGGGCTTGCTTGCCGTGAAAATCCCTAACAGTGGCTTGTGATCCGTCACGATTTTGAACGGGCGGCCATACAAAAAATCGTGAAACTTTTTGGTCCCCGCTACAATTGCCAATGCCTCCCTGTCGGTTTGTGCGTAATTTCGCTCCGCCTGGGACAGGGACCTTGAATAAAATGCAACCGGGGCTTCCCTTCCGTCATCCAACACGTGGCAAAGTACCGCCCCCACCCCCACCGGTGACGCATCACAGACTAGGACCACCGGCCGTTTGGGGTCGAAATGCGTTAGAATTGCGTCAGAGGTCAAGAGTTGCTTTAATTCTTTGAACGCCCTCTCGTGCTCGTCACCCCACACCCAAGTCTCCTCTTTTTTAAGCAACCGATGAAGCGGTTCGGCCACGGACGCCTTCCGCGGAAGGAATGTATGGTAAAAATTGAGGAGCCCCAAGAATGACTGTAGCTCGGTTTTGGATGTGGGGCGAGGGGCCTTTTTGATGGCTACTACTTTGGATTTGGATGGCTTGATACCCTCGGGTGTGATCCTGAACCCTAAGAACTCGACCTCGGTTTCGAAAAAAACACATTTGTCCTTCCTCAGTCTCAGCCCCGCTTTCTCGAACACAGTTAGTACTTTGTCCAATCTCCGTGCCAGTTCGGCCTCACTCCCCCCTGTTATTAATACGTCATCAAAATAAGGTAACACCCCCTCCAGCCCCTTCAGGAGGCGTTCCACAAGCGACTGAAAAAGGCCGGGTGCCGAGTTCACGCCGAACTGTAAACGCGACACTTGGAACGCTCCTTTATGTGTGACTATCGTTTGTGCCGCGGCCGTGGCGGGTGTTACGGGAAGCTGCTGATAGGCTTGTGCCAGGTCGAGCTTAGCGAAACACTTTCCCCCATTTAGCCTAGCCAAAAGGTGGCTGACCACCGGCACCGGATAAGCATTAGGGCGGATCGCCTTGTTAATCGTACACTTATAATCAGCGCAAATGCGCACCTCCCCGTTAGCCTTCAGAGCTGTTACAATTGGAGTTTCCCACTCCGCGGAATCAACAGGAATAAGAATCCCCTGGCCCACCAATTTGTCCAGTTCCGCCTCTATTTTGTCCTTTAGTGCGAAAGGCACTCTGCGCGGTTTGAGTCTTATCGGGCGGACCTCCGGATCTAGGTCGAAGGCTACAGGGGGTCCCTTGAATTTTCCGAGTCCTTTTTCAAAAACGGCGGGATGCGCATCGCACACCGCTTGTATTGGGTCCACCCCCACTGCATGTACTCCCCCTATAAACAGGCCTAAAGGCTGGAACCACTGTGTCCCTAGGAGGCTACAACTCCCCCCCTTGAGGACAACTAAGGGCAGCTCCGCAGAGTGTCTCTTAAACTCAACCCGAAATTTCCCGACCCCCAACACCGGAATGCTGTTCCCCTGTACATCTCGTAGCGTGGACCTCAAGGTTTTAAGTTTGGGCCGCACGTGGGGGTCGATTTTTAAAAACTCTTTCTGGGGAATTATGGAATAGGAGGACCCCGAGTCAATTTCCATCCTGATGGGGGCCCCTTGTACTAGTACCTCAACGAAATAATGGGACTGTTCCGCGGACACACTGAGCACTGGGACGTCGTCCTCGCTGCTGTCCGAGACGCGGCCCACGCCGTCCTGCTTCCTCGTGGTCTGGACGCCATCTTTGGGCCTCGCTGAACGGTCCGGCCTGGTCGAGCGGTCTGGTGACTGCCTCCGGCCCTCCTTCCGTTTTCTGCATGCCTTGGCGATGTGCCCCCGACGGCCGCAGGTGTAGCATTCGGCCTTTCTAAACGGGCACCTCGCACGCTCGTGGGCCGCTCCGCAACCATCGCAGCGGCGCCCCCCTTTTCGGACCTTCTGGACCTCCTCGCCGTCGCTGCTCTCTGAGGACGACTTTGAGGCCCGTTGAGTTGCGTGCACCGACCTTTCCGCCTTGCCGGCTCTGGGACGCCACTCACGCCACTGGTGCATCTCGTCCACTCCAGCATTCGTGGACTCTGCGGCTTCTGCGGCCTCGACGACCTCTGCCAGCGTGGGTGGCGGCTCCTTATTCATCAAGCTGCGCTGCACCTCCTTGTCTTTCAGGCCACACAGCACGCCGTCCCTGAGGGCCATTTCTAGGATGCTGCCCCATTTACAGGGGGCAGCGGCTACCCTCATGGCGGCCACGAATGCCTCGACCGACTCGTCCGGCGCTTGGACTCGCCTCCAAAACGCGCTCCGAGCGGGAAACATCGCCCTCGCGGGTTGGAAGCGCTCCCGTAGCAGCTTCATGATGTCGTCCGCCTTAAATTCGCTCACCTTCTTTGGAGCGATGATGCCCACCAGCGTCCGCTTGGTTTCCATTCCAAGCATGCGGGTGAGGATGGCCCTCTTCCTCTCCTCATCGTCTTCCTTGACTTTGAGCTCCACCAGCGCCGCATGGAAGTCCATCTCAAGCAGCTCCCAGTCTTGCGGTTTGGTGATGTTGAACCCGCTCTGTGCCCTGGCTGCTCCTTGGGAATCCATTGATCCCACCTTCGTCGCCAATTTAGTGTATGAAACTAAGACACAGGACACAGCCTCGGGCTGGGTTAACTCAGGTTTATTGCATCGTGGACAGAGGGAACATGAGGTAATGGCGGATCAATAGCTCTTTATATACAGTAGGAATACATTTGAACGTGGTGCCATGGTAGCCCATTGGCTACTGTCTGCGTGACGTCATTGTGGGTCACGCCCTTCTTGTCCAGGTGTAGGTGGTGGCGGGAAAGCTTCCCGCGCTGTTGCCTTTGATGAGTTCGGACCAAGAGAGCTTGGACGCTCGCTGCTGCCAGCTGGTGGTCATTAGCTCGCGTCCTATTACAGGGTTTATATGATACAGCTGAAGGTTACATTGTTGCTATAGGCAAGGTTACATTGGCTCAGATACATTGTAATCCATGTGGAAGGTAAAACCATTAGAACACAACAATGAGGTACATGTGTTGACATTTAAAACAATGAACAAGGCTCAGGTTCACTTCATAGAGTGCTGTGGCAACTCCAGCCTTCGAGGGAAATTAGACTTGAGTCTGCAAATACTAGGAAACTCTAAACAGTCCTCCCAGTACAGGAATGGTAATACTATATAGTATAAAGTTTCCAGATGTAGGTACAGAATATATATAAACTATTTGTAGGTTAAAAGCAAGCTAACAACAATAATATGTTCTGTTTCTCTCAAGTTATGTTTAGACATGCAGTCTTATATGCATGCATATAAAAGTAGGGCAGTATTTTCTTGCATTTTTTTGAAAATGAGAGAAGCCATTGCCTGTGTTTTTTTGGGGGAAATAAAAACTAAATGATTTATGATATCTTAGACAGCAAGTTTGCACATTAGGTATCTCTAAGAGCTTGTATCACTGTAGTCATCTGATAAATGAAGCAATCATGTCAACAAATAACTAGGCTGCTGTCTCATTTACTCTATGTGTTTATTTAGAAACAAGTCCCACAAAGTCCAGAAGGACTTCTTCCAAATACCTGTGTCTAAGACTGCAGCCTTAGAAACATGCAGATACAAACCCAAACAGGTCTTAAAATCATAGCACACAACGAGCAATGGGTTAGAGACAAAAGTTTCACGTACCTCTTATCACACTTGGTGCTTTTTTCTTTCAAACAGGGTCCATGGAAAGACAGGCCAGCAAACAGTTATGAAGCAAAGCTGAAAGAAACACTGGAAGTTTGTACAACCTGCCTTTACAAGGACCAGATTTTCTGGGTGTGACGCTTCACCACAGTGATATAGCCTGGAGAATAAGTCTGTGACTGTATAGTTCTTCCTTAAAAATGAAAAGGGCATGTCCCTACTTACCATAACAGGGAAGTCTTTCACTCAGCAACAGAAGGAAGAACAACACTACAAAAAAGTGCTTTTGCATGTTTACTTCTCTGTGACCAGGTATGATACTGCTTTCATGCTTCCCTAATTTTTTTCAGAACATGTACATTTCCTGTTTCCTGTCTTTGTGGTGGATGTGTAAGATGCCTTAAGGAGATGTACTACATTTGATTGCTTTTAGGAAATGATGTAATTCAGTTTGCGCCTGTCAAATGAGAAATTGTTGCAAAAGGTTGTTTTCAAAGGACTGATTCAGCAGAAAAATACCAGTGAGATGGATCTCTGTCTTAACCTTGTATCCTTCTTCTGGTTTAAAAACCTGTTGTAAAGATTTTAATGAAGGAGACAGTTATTTGGGAAGAAATTGAAATGAAGGAATTAAAAGAAGTAGGCAAAAGTATTTTTCTAGGTAATGAAATAGGAAAAAATATCTGTCAAAAATAGAATGTTGAAGTCGACGTTGGCAGTATGGAAGAAGGAGAAAAAGAAATTGGTTCCGAATATATCACCAATAATTGAAATTAAAGACGTGAAAAATTTTCCAGTAAAAATTGATAAGATGGTGAAAGAAATTTTATTAAGGAATGAGGTTTTCCTGCTGAGGGATTGGATACGAGCTTGTAGAGATAAGGTGAAGAAATGAGAGCTATATATGTACAGATGAAGCTGAACTGGTTTCATATTGCGATGGTAAATAAGTGAAATAATAATTATTTGAGGGAGCATAACTTGGAAAGAAACAGGACTGAATTTGAAGAGTTAATATGGAAGGTAAGAAAGAAGGAAATTGGAATTAAGGGAATGGTTAGTAAAATTTATAAGATAATAAATATAGAGGGTAACCCACAAGAAATATTAAAAAATGTATGGGAACAAGATCTGAATATGAGGATAACAAAAAAGGAGTGGAAAAATACATGGGGAAAAAGAATTATGAGATCCATGTCTGTCAGGGTAAAAGAACATAATTTTAAAATGTTGTGGAAGTGGTACTTGACCCCATTGAGACTGCACCAGATAGATAATAAGAATAATAATAAAATGTGTTGGAGATGTAAAAATGCATTGGGTACATATGTACATATGTGGTGTGAATGTAAGGTGATAGAAAACTTTTGGGGGGAAATTGAGAATGAGATTGTTAATATTATGCGACTGCATCCCAAGTAACATTTTATTGATGGATGTGGATAATATGAATTTAGATGATGATAAGAAAGAATTATTGTCTGTAATGCTTACAATGGGTAGAATGTGTATTGCAAAAAATTGGAAGAATTATGTAATTTTAAAAATAGAAGAGTGGTATAAGGAGATGTGGGATCTCGCATTGAATAAAAAACTAACATGGGAGTTAATTTTTTTTTTAAAAAAAAGGTATAATGAAAGAAAATAGATTTTGGAACATATGGCAACAGTTTGTGGATTATTCGCTGATGAGAGATGGTACAAATAAACCGGCACCAGACCAAATGAAGTTTTGGGTACAGTAAAAATTAATGGGAAATACCACATCCTCCAGGGCAATGTATAATACACAGAGTGTATAATGTGTATAATGTATTTTGGAATATACTTGGTAATGGTAAAAATGGAAATATAATAGTTTAAAATGATCTTGAAGAAATGAATAAAATAGAATATAGATACAAAGTAAAAAGTTTAAGATATACATATAAGATTGGAAGATATTGACTATTAATGAGAAATATATATAGCACAGAATTTTGATATCCTAAATTTGTGATATACCGTATTTTCCGGCATATAAGTCGACTGGGCATATAAGACGACTGGGCGTATAAGACGACCCCCAACTTTTCCAGTTAAAATATAGAGTTTGGAATATACTTGCCGTATAAGACTACCTCTCTTCCAATGCACACCAAATAAAAATTAACCCACACTCAACCCGAAGACGCACAGCCCTCCGAGTCGAATGGGCAGGTTCTGGTGGAGAGCCAATCCACGCTCAAGTTCTCCTCCTCGAGGTACAGGAAGATGTGTGCAGCTTGCTTCCCCTTGCTTCATACTCCCCGCACAGAGCAGGGACTCGGCCGCGGCACCCCCCACCATATGCGCCGGACATATGAAGCAAGGGGAAACAAGCTGCAGTTAAGTACCTGTCCTATAAGACGACCCCCGACTTTGGCACAGATATTTCGGGGTTAAAAAGTAGTCTTATACGCCAGAAAATACAGTAATCTAATGTTATAATAGGGTACTGAGTAGATAATTAGTTTGAATGCTAACTGTTCTTTTTTCTCTTCTCTCCTTTTTCTTTTTAATATGTTGGATAAATAACGGTATTGTATTTGTATTTTGATTTCTTTTTATGATTGTGTTGACATGTTTGTATTTTCATATTATGTTTTGATTAATTGTTATCTTTTTGAAAATTTAATAAAAATTAAAAAACTGCCTCTTTTTCAGTGAGATCACAATATCTCAAGTATCTTTCTCTAGTTTTCCTTAGGACTGCTCCACAAAAGCATTTGTTTTTCTTAAATGACTGGTTTACTTGGAAAGATTTACACATATCTTCAAGTCATTAAGTGCTTTTATTCATGCATTTTCTGTGTGATATAACAGACCTGGGAATAAAGTTTCAAGTTTTCACACTGCTTGTTGGCATTGTATGTTTCTTTTGTAAGTGTAACAGCCTAAAAAAGAATGTATTTTCCAGGATTTCATCCACTTCATACAACGTACACAGAAAGAACCTCTTTGAAGATTGTGGTACAGCAAAACCCTGACTTACAAATGCCTCAAGTTACATAAAATTTGATTTACATAATGATTTAATGCTAAAACCATGTCCCGGTTTACACAATTTTCTATGGGTTTGCTTTGAGTTACAGAAAGATTCTTTTTCCTATGGGTTTGCTTCGAGTTACATAAAAATTCATTTCACTATGGATTTGCTTCGATTTACATAAACATTTCATTTTACCTATGGGTTTGTTGCGAGTTACAAAAAAAAATCAATTTAAGCAATTTTAGCCTACATAATTGACTTTTTCATAAGTAGGGGTTTTCCTGTATTTTTGAATCTCAATTGGGCGTATCTTGGTAATGGCAACCTTGTGTTACCAGTTATTTTTTCTCACACTAGGTCAGGTAGAAGGAACTATAGAATAAACTCACCAAAAGCTGCCTTCATTTTGGTAGTTTCACATCTCGCCTGGATACAGAAGAAGAGATGTTCAAAGGCAAGGTTTTGGATTTATTTATTTTTGAAAGCATATCTCATGAAGTTTTTGCTGTATGACAAAATGTAACTGAGGAAAAGTGATTCTTTAGGGCAGCATAATACTGTATCTGAAAAGAACGTGTGAGTAATTTAAATTTTAATTTAATTTAATAGTCATATTTATATATGTCGCCCACTCAGGCAGAACCCGACTCAGGGCAGCATTACAACAAGTTCTAAAAACACATAAAAACACTTTAAAAGACCCATATCCCACCCACTTTAAAAGACCCATATCCCCCCCCCATCCCACCCACTATAAAAAGAAGAAGAGAGAGTTCTTAATTGTTTACATAAGCCAGCAGGCGGGGACCGTGTTCCCATTCGGGCCCCACACCTGCCCTGCCAGCCAGGTCTTCAATCCTTTCCTGAAGGGCAGCAATTCTCTTTGAAGTCTTAGATCTGTTGGCAGGAAGTTCCAGAGGGTTGGTGCGGACACGGGGAAGGCCCTCCATCGGGTGCACCCCTAGCTGATGGCACTATTAGAGAGCCTCTCCTGTCCTCTCTGGTTGGACGGGCACTCTTGGGACAATGCGGTCTCTAAGGTATCCTGGCCCACTGCCATATAGGGCTTTAAAGGTCAAAACCAGCACCTTGAATTGCACCTGGAGACAAACTGGTAACCAGTGCAGCTTCCGAAGTAGCGGTGAGGCGTGGGCATATCGTCCGCATCCCATCACCACCCGGGCTGCCGCATTCTGGACCAGCTGCAGCCTCCGAATGGTCGTCAAGGGCAGCCCCATGTAGAGCGCATTAGAATAATCTAGTCGGGAAGTGACCTGAGCGTGGGTGACCATAAGCAAGGAGCCCTGGTCCAGGAGCGTGCGCAACTGGCGAATCACCCGAAGTTAGCAAAAGCCCTCCTGGCCACAGCCACTACCTGTTCTTCTAGCAGCTCCCTGGATAACATGGGACCCCTTATCCACAGCCACTCTGTCTTGCTGGGATTCAGCCGAAGCCCATTGGCCCCCATCCAGACCCCAATGGCCTCCAGGCATCCAGATAGGATTTCAACAGCATCACTGGGGTCCCCACGGGCCGAGATGTTCAACTGGGTGTCATCCGTGTACTGATGGTACCGCACCCCATGGGAATGAATGATCTCACCCAGTGGCTTCATGTAGATGTTAAATAGGAGAGGAGAGAGCACCGAGCCCTGAGGCACCCCATACTTGAGGAGCCTAGGGCTGGACCTCTCACTCTCCAACCACACCGACTGGGTATGGCCCTCCAGAAAAGAGGAAAACCAGGTCAACACGGTGCCCTGGATCCCCAGTCCTTTGAGCCATTCCAGAAGGATACCGTGGTCGACGGTATCGAAGGCCGCTGAGAGGTCAAGAAGAGCAAGGGCAGATGGATAACCCCCGTCCCGCTCCCGCCAGAGATCATCCATCAGTGCGACCAATGCCGTCTCCGTACCATACCGGGGCCTGAATCCTGATTGAAAGGGGTCTAGATAATCCGCTTCCTCCAGGACACTCTGCAGCTGGCGTGCCACCACCTTCTCCAAAATCTTACCCAGAAAGGGCAGGCTGGAAACCGGCCTGTAGTTGTTAAGGACAGCTGGGTGAAGGGATATTTTCTTCAGGAGGGGGCGCACCAAAGCATGTTTTAGTGGTGCAGGAAATACCCCCTCCCGTAATGATGCATTTATTATCGCCCCAACCCAGCCACCTGTCACCACCTTGGAGGCTTTCACCAACTAGGTGGGACAGGGGTCCAAAGGTCATGTAGTGGCACACACAGCTGCAAGGAGCCTGTCCACTTCATCAGGGACAACAGAATCAAACTGATCCCAGATCGTACAGCAAGACTGTGCTCTGGTGTCCCCCCGACCCTCCCCATCCACGCCGGGATTCAGCCCTGAACGAATTCGATCGATTTTCTCCACCAGATGGTCAGCAAAGTCCTCAGCCGAACCCTGCCAACCGGGCACCGATCTCCCCCTACCGAGGAGGGACCTGGTTACCCGGAACAGGGCGGCTGGGCGATTATCAGCGGAGGCAATAAGGGTGGTGAAGTATTGCCACCTCACCACCCCCATCGCCACTAGGTAGGCCCTAGTAGCAGCTCTAGCTAGTGTCCAATTGGAGTCATCCTGGGTCTTCACCCAGCGGCGCTCTAGGCATCTCTTTGCCCGTTTGAGTTCCCGCAGTTCATCCATGAACCACGGGGATGGCCTAACCCCATGGGCGCGGAGAGGCTGCAGTGGTGCGATTTCATCCAAGGCTGCTGTTGCCGTCCTGTTCCACAGGTCGACAAGTGCCTCGGGTGAATCGTGTAGCCGATCCAGAGGAACATCCCCCAGTTCCCTCTGGAATACATCTGGATCCATTAGTTGCCGAGGGCAGACCATTTTAATAGGCCCTGCCTCCCTACGATGAAGCGTTGCCCCCAGAAAGTCAAGAGTCACCAGATAGTGATCTGACCATGGCACAGGTGAGATGACTAAGTCCTGTAATCTCAGATCACTCTGCCACTGCTCCAACAAGAAAACTAAGTCTGGCATGTGACCACTGCCCCTAGTCGGACCCCGAACTACCTGAGTCAGACCCATGGCTGCATGGAAGCCATGAACTCCCTTGCCACCTCAGAAGCCATCCCCAATGATGGCAAATTGAAGTCCCCCAGAACCATAAGCCTCGGAAACTCCAACGCCAACATTAAGGTGGCCTCGAGGAGCTCAGGCAGGGCATCCCTTACCCTGCAAGGGGGCAGGTACAGGAGTAAGATCCCCAACTGACCCTTAGAGCCCAACCGTAGAAGCAGGGCCTCACAACCAGACACTTGTGGAGCAGTGGCCCTAGCAACTCCCAATGACTCCCTGGCAACAATGGCGACACCACTGCCCCTCCCCTCACCTCTAGGCTGGTTCCAAATACCAAACCCGGCTGGACACATGTCCAAAAGAGGTACTCCATCCTCAGGTGTCAGCCAGGTTTCGGTGATGCATGCCAGGTCGGCCCACCCCTCCTGGATAGAATCTTGAATCAGGGGGGCCTTATTACAGACCGATCTGGCATTCACCAGCAGCAGCCTAAGGGCGGGGTCACTCTGGATCTGCTGCTCAGGGCCCAGAGATGTACCTGCGGGGCTGGAATGAGGGACCGCACTTAAACATCGGACCTGCGTTCCCCGAATGCGGCCCGCCCCTCGGTACCCGCCATACCGCCCCATGCCCATCACAACACCTATATGGGTCCCTGGAACCCCCCTAGACGGAATGCTGCCCCTCCTTCCTGGCTGGCAGGACCAGCTCCCTCTCTTCTTACCCCACCCACAATCCCCCCTTGGTTCTGGCAGCAAAAATGGTAAGCCACCCCACAGCAAGTTGCCTCCTTCTCTCGCCCCCATGCGGGAGGACGAGGCCAGGTCCGGCAGCAAAGGCAACGGGGCCATTGAAGGCACATCTGGCCACCCAGTTGATGGTAAATGCCTCAGGTGGCCAGGCATCTCCCCCCACCCCCAACCCCCGCCAGTCCGAATCCACAAAGGAGGACACCGAGGCTGGTGGGCAGAGCACGCCGGCCCCTTTATGCCTGCCACCAGTGCAGGTGTTCTGTTCAGGGCTGGTGGTGGCAGCACGGGGTCTCTTTTCCTCCCCCTCCAACTCCATGGAGGAGGACGCTGAGGCTAGTGGGCAGAGCACGCCGGCCCCTTTATGCCTGCCACCAGTGCAGGTGTTCTGTTCAGGGCTGGCGGCGGCAGCGCGGGGTCTCTTCTCCTCCCCCTCCAACTCCATGGAGGAGGACGCTGAGGCTGGTGGGAAGAGCATGCCGTCCCCTTTATGCCTGCCGCCAGCACAGGTGTTCCGTTCAGGGCTGGCGGCGGCAGCGCGGGGTCTCTTCTCCTCCCCCTCCCCCTCCAACTCCATGGAGGGGGACTCTGAGGCTGATGGGCAGAGCATGCCGTCCCCTTTATCCCCTGAGTACTTGTGCAATGCTGTATATTGGTTTAAAAACCAGGGCCTTTAGATGTTATCACACCTTGTATCTTTATAAAACAAAGACACAAAAAGCAGGGCAATAACAATGTTGCCTTTGGGTAAGAAGTTGCGCACAAAGACTGTTGTACCTCCTTTCACTGTAAGGCTTTCTCTATCAGCTGGGAAGCAAAATGGACAGCATGAAAGTAAAGCTCTTCAAACACTAAGAACTTTCTCAGAAACAGCTACATGGAAATGAAGGTGATACTTAAAGTGCACTAGTAACAAAAATGCTTTTATGGTAAATGGGGATAGTTCCTGTTACTGTATTTCTTTAGTTTTCTTTTCCTTGATTTTACTTACTCAACCTGGAAACAATACAATTTCAGAGGGTCACTGACAGAAAAAGTACATATGTCAGTGCTGCAATCGGGGTGGGGGGGGAGAGACAAGTAGGTCTCCCATCCCGGGCCTGGAGAAGGCGGGGGCCCGTCGGCGCCGGGAAACAAACAATGTGCGCATGCGCAAACAGACCACGCATGTGCAGAAAACGACGGGGGCGTGGTGGCACCGGGAAACCACCGATGTATGCATACGCAAACAGACCACGCATGCGCAGAAATCACAGGGGTGTGGCCAAAATGTATGGGGGCGCATACCGGGCCCGGAAATTTCTGATGTTGCCCCTGACATATGTCAAAATCTGCAAACATCATAACTACATTGTGGATGTTCAAAAAGTTTCCTTTGAACTGTAATTCATACTACTAGAGCCTAAGTTCTCAGGCTTGTTCTTATACTTATGTGTATATACGTATGTAAGAACTATACAGAGAAAAAGCTTATTCACAGAACAGTGTTAAAGTGTTGTTTCAAATAAACATTTTTCAGGATACAATAACTAGCTATTTTCCTGTGTGGAATATTTTTTTTCTTGTAAATACTGATGACACTTTGTGTAATCTCAAACACACAACACTCCAAATAATCATACAAACCCATTCCCACATTAAGATGTTTCCTGAGAGTGGTTTACATTGTTTCTACTCTTTAGCACAGGGGTTCCTAACCTTTTCTTTCTTTTTTTTACCTCAAATTCATGAGAACTAGCACATGATATAATTGAACTAATTATTTACCATATATCCTCCAATATTAAATACCACATTGTGAGTTGTTACTATAACCATACAATCATAAAAACTTTCAGTGCTACCACTATTTTTTGTTTCTTTACTGATTACACATCACCCTGTGAGTATATACAATGCCCGGAGAGTTTAGTATCTATTTCATCTCCAAAAACCTCTTTGAAATGGTACAGGTCCAGAACTGTCACTTGCCATAAGAGAATGATCCACAAACGGCTTCCAAATACTCCAGAACCTATTCTCTTTTAATTTATCCCGTTTTACTTTGATCTCCCATGTCAATTTGTCGTTCAATGCTAAACTCCACATTTCCTTATACCACTCTCCAATCTGTATAGCTACATCATTTTTCCAATTTCTGGCTATACATTGTCTACCTGTAGTTAATACAATTTCCAATAATTCTTTTTTCTCCTTGTTCAAGCCCATACCTTCCACATTTGTTAGAAGAATGGTACCTGACACCAACTTAATTCTTTTACCCATTATTTCACCAATCTCCCCTTCTATTCCTTTCCAAAAATCATTTATTTTTTTACAACTCCACCACATATGTTCATATGTTCCAACCGTCTCTTTGCATCTCCAACATAAATTGTCCCTTTTATTATCCATCTGATGAAGCCTCAGTGGTGTCAAGTACCATTGCCACAGCATTTTAAAATTATGTTCCTTAATTCTTACTGACATTGTTCTCATTATCCTCTTTTTCCATTTATTCCTCCATTCAACCTCCCCTATTTTTATATTCAAGTTTTGTTCCCACTTCCGTTTCAAATCTTCCTGTGGATCTTTACCCTTATTCAGTATGATATAAAGTTTGCTTACTAGACCCTTAATGTTCTTTCCCCCTTTTCTGATCTTTAATACCAATTCTTCAAATTCGGTTTTTGTTCTATCTATCGCTACTTCTCTTCTATATTTTTTATTCCAATTATCAACCTTCAAATTCTGAAACCAGTCCAATTTTAACTTTTCAAATATTTTTTTCCTCTTGTTTTCATCATCACAAACTTTTAACCAGTCCTTCAGTAAAGATATTTCGTTTTTATCCAATATTTCCTTTTTTTCCTTATCTATTTTTATCGGAAAACACACCATATCAGTCAATTCCAAAATTGGAGAGAGATTTGAGACCGTATCTTTCTTTACTCTTTTCCACACCTCCATGAGGCCTCTCATCATAGTATTACTTATCTTTATCGGTTTATCCTTTATTCCCAAAAAGATCATTTTGCCAATATTCCTATACTCTTTCATCTCCAATTCCTCCCAAATTGCCTTTTCTCTTGCCAAAATCTTCACAACATTCTTAATTTGGAATGCTCGATAATATGCTAAGAAATTTGGCATGCCCAAACCCCCTTCTTTCTGAGATAAGTACCAAAACTTCTTTGAAAGTCTAGATTTTTTACCTCCATTACAAAAATTATTAAACATCTTTTGAAACTCATTAATTTCCTTCTCCTTCAAGTGGATCGCAAGTGCATCAAATAAAAAATTAATCTTTGGCAGCAATATCATTTTGCAAATTGCACTCCTCCCGAACCATGACAGCTTCAGCTTTTGAAACTCTTGTATTTTACTCTTAAATTCTACTTTCAAACTGTCATAATTCAATCGTTTAAGTTCTTCCAATTTATTAGAAATAGTTATCCCCAAATATTTCAACTTTTCTTTAATTTGAATATTAAGTGTCCCCACTATCCTTCCCATCTTGCCTACCCCCATATTGCACAGCATCAGTTCTGATTTATCCCAGTTTATCATCAGTCCGGTTATAGCTTCAAATACTTGTAGTTGGTCTTTAATCCTATCCATTACCATCTCCGGATGTTTCACCATTAACAACGTATCATCTGCATACATGCTCACTTTATTACCCATTATCCCTTCTATATTTGAGTCATCCCTTATATTTTTGGCTAATATTTCCATTGCCATGATAAACAGGATAGGAGATAATGGACATCCCTGCCTGGTACCTGCCTCGAGCTTTACCACATCAGTAACCTCTTCGTTTACTCTGATCCTAGCATTCCCTTTTTGATATAATAAATCGATTACCCTTCTAAATCTATCCCCAAATCCGTAATTTCTAACTATTTCCTTGATTGAAGACCATTGTAATGAATCAAATGCCTTAAAAATATCTAATGATAGTAAACCCACCTTTTCCTTCGTTTGATTAACATTATCAATTAAATCTAATACCCTTCTAGTCAAGTCCGCCATATGCCTGCCTTTTAAGAAACCAACTTGGTCGACATTTATATATTCCCCCATAAAACTGTTTAAACGGTTGGCCAATATTGCTGTGAAGATCTTGACATCTTGATTTATAAGAGAAATTGGTCTGTACGATTCCACCCTTTCCAAATTCTTTCCCGGTTTTGGCAGCAGAACGATTATAGTATTATACCATGAGGTCGGAATTTGTCCTCCATCTAAAATATAGTTATATAACTTCACTAACTTTGGAACCACAACATCTTTAAATTCTTTATAGAATTCTGTCGATAATCCATCATCTCCTGGGGCTTTCCCCGTCTTCAACCCACTAATTACCTCCTTTACCTCTTTTTCGGTGATCCTTTCCTCCATTTTCTCTCTATGTTCTTGTTTTATTCCGTTCCCTAACTGTCTCTCCAAAATCGTTTTAAGCCTCTCCACATCTACCTCCTTTTTTGCATATAATGCTTGATAAAATTCCCTCACAATTTTACACTTATCTCTATTCTTATTACACCTTAAACCTTGCTTATTAACCAATACCCCAGTTTCTCTTTTTTCCCTTTTGGCCTTAGCTGCTCTTGCTAATAATTTTGAACTTCTATTACTAAATTCAAAATACTCTCTATTTAAATAAATCAAGTCTCTTTTAACTTTATCAATATCCTTGCCCATTAGCTCTGCTTTAAGTCTTTGCAGTTTTGTGAAAAAAATTTTATCTTTGCTTTTTGAATGAGGTTCCTAACCTTTTCAAGCTGGGGGCCGGGTCATGTTTTCTCAGTCTGCTTCGAGGGCCAGGTGGCCATTTTGCCCTGCCTGTATGATGGAGGGGGCCATTTTTGTCCCAACAGCTTCAAAGGGAGACATTTTGTTTCTCAAATGCCCTTTGAGAGGTGGGGGGCACATGAAATGCTGCCGCAGGCCGGATATAGCCCACCGGCCATAGGTTGGGAACCCCTGCTTTAGCACTTCACTTTTTCTAGCACTTAGTGCCTTAAGGTTATAGTCCTTATTTATTTAGTTACATCTCAATCTCTGTTTTTTCTCAGCAACTGAAAGCTCTGTACACTATTCTCCTCACCTTTCCAGTTTGTTGTCAGCATAAGCCTGTGAAGTTTAGCAGGCTGAAACATAGCGACAGGGCCAAAGAATAGCTAGTGAGCTTCTGATTTAGAATTTAAACTGTGTTTCTCTGTGGTCTTTGTCAAATGCTGAATTAAAAACCAGGAATGGCTGATGTCCACCATGGTTGGTGAAGCAGAAGGCTCAGTAGCCACTGGTGGGTGGAGACAGAGATGACAGTATAAGCTTCTTTAAAGAGTACAGTTTTCAGATGTTTTTTAAAAACATCCAGCGATGTGGCCTGGCATAACTCCACTGGTAGAACATTCCAGACTGTGAGTGCCACCAGCAAGAAGGCTCTGTTCCTTGACACCACCTTCCTTTCCATCCTCAGTGTCGGCACCTGGAACAATGCTGGTTGGGATGAACGGGTGTTGCAGGTTGATGTTCTATCGGAGAGATGCTCCATCAGATAGGAAAGTCCCAAACAATCTTCCTCTATGTCTAGGCCAGATGTGAAACTGCCAAAATGAAGCCACCTTTGAGGACTACAGTGGCTCAAGTGGCTAAGATGCTGACTGGGAGGTGGAAGGTCAGCAGTTTGATTCCTGAGTACTGCAGGATGGAATGAGCTCCCAGCTCCTATCAACCTAGCAGTTTGAAAGCAAGATATTGCAAGTAGATAAATAGGAACCACTTTGGTAGGAAGGTAACAGCATTCTGTGCGCTCCAGTATCTAGTCTTGCTTGCCACATGATCACGGAAACGTATGCAGAAGCAGACAACGCTGGCTCTTCAGCTTTGAAACAGAGATGAGCACTGAACCCTAGAGTCAAATACGACTGGCTTTCGAGCAAGGGAAACCTTGAGGAGTTCATTCTGCAGTTCTGTTTGCCTGACCTAGTGTGAGAAAGATTAGCCAGCACAAACTGGCCATTGCATGAGGTACACCTGATTGTGGTTCAAAAATACCACAATCCTCTTCACGGAGGCTGTTTTCATGATCCCTGTCCCAAACAGTGAAGGGCTTTGAATGCTAAAGATAACGTATTGTGTCTGATACGGAAAGGGTCAAGCAATCAGTGCAAGCCTGCCAGGGCTGGGGGAACATGTTCAAATTTCTTCTGTTGCTGCTACCCTCCTTTTTTCAATTCCCATTCACACTCTTACTTTCATACAGAGGCTAAGGAGAAAGGGAGAGAACTGGGCCTCTGGGAAGCAGGTCGGTAGGAGTGGGCTGACAGGTTCTAGCTTGAGTCTGACTTGAAGCGGCATTCCATTTGTGCTAATGTTTGCCAGTCTGCTTGCCAAACCATACAAGGTTTGCAGTAGGGTTGTAAAACATTGCTCACAAACTTCTTGGGATGAAATCACAATTGTCACATGGTGGGGCAGGGGAATGGCATTAATAACACACAAACTGGCTCAAACTTTTCCAATTGACTGTTTTGTCCAGAATCCAGCCCTTCCCCTTATATTTCCTACTAGCTAATTACCCGGTCTTGCCTGGGTTGTTTCTGTCCTTTAAAGCAAGGATGACGCGGCTTGACTGCGGATTTACTTTTCCACCCGGCAGCGTCCCCGGCCCATAAACATTAAGTTCTGTCAAGCTGTGGCCTCCTTTGCTCAGTGTAAGCAGGCTGCAGCTTGACAGAACTGTATGTTGATGGGCAGGAGACCCCACCACTGCAGAAAGCTGTGGCCGCTAATTGTGGCCACACCTTGCTTTAGCAGCGGCGTCTCCCAGTGGAAAATTCAAGCCGCTGGCTTGGCTGCGCTGTGTGTGCACAGTACTGCTGCTTTGTTGCTGCTTCTCTGGCTGGTAGGGGTGTCCCCTTTGGGTCCCACTTTGGGGGGCATAAACCCCCAAATGGGGTTTGATACCCCCACTGTGCTGATCTTGCAAGCCCAAGATATGTATGTGCAAAATTTCAGCGAGATTGGTCCAGGGGTGTAGGTTCCTTTGGAGCACATACAAACCCACACCTCTGTTTTATAGATATAGATAGAATCAGGTAGTGTGTATGAACCTGAATCAGAGCTTGGAGGGAAATGCATTTTATTTTATTGTTAATCCTAATTTTTTTCAATGTTGGGGCCCCAGATGTTCTTGGACTTCAGTTATCAAAAGCCCTGATCACCAGGTGTGCTGATTTGAACTTCTGATAATTGAAGTCCAAGAACATCTGGAAGCTCAAGGTTGAAAAACCCTGGTTTATTATATTTCAGTGTTTCCCAACCTTTGGATTTTGGACTTCAGTTCCCTGAAGCCAAAGTCAATTCTCCAAAGTACTGACCAGCCAATGTACTGACTAAGGCTTCTGGGAATTGAAGCCCCCTGTGGGGCATGGGCCCCACATTGGGAACCACTGTTCTATTTGATCAGATCTCTCAGCTCTCCCATGTAGAGCTGTTTTTATCCAGAAAAATGTAACATGCATGTTACTTGTACTGTACTCAAATCACATCAAAAATATCAGAATACAAAGGGTGAATGCTTAATGTACATACTGTATATATCCATTCCCAGTCTGAATCAAAATTGTTGGCTTGCAAAAGAATTAGAAAGTACATTCTAAAGAGTTTCCCCAATACCTGATTAGTAGCAACTCAGGAGGTAACTAATCTTTCTTGGCTATGTGTCCGGGGTGATTAATCTTTCTTAAAATATTGCCTCTTTTGTAGGTCATCAGTTGTGTTTCTCAGCTATTATCTCTGAAAAATAGGTCAATGATTCATTTACTGGCCAGCTTGTTAATGGATTTACAATGCTGGTATTAATCTGCCAGCTAACAACAGAGTCAGTTTGTTTATTAGCGGTGGCTGCTTATATCAGGGTGCTTTATTTGATACAGCGCTGAAACAAAGAGACACGCCAGCCAGAAAGGAGAAGGAAGTGAATTGCTAAAGAAGAAATTTAAATGGCAAACCCAATGATTCTAAACACCGTTTAATCGGTAGTAAACCACATTGATCCCCACTTATTCTATTTCCAAGTAAGTCCACGTAGGCTGGCTGCCAAAGTTGCTTAACAAACCAACCTTCCCCAGATCAAGCTGGTTAAAGCTGATAAACTTACACTTTCTCCAAGAGATAAGCAATGGAGACAGCAGGAATTTGGCCAGAATTTAATAGCTGGCTCCATCAGAGTTTGTGTTATTGTGATGAGCTTTGGAATACATAAATGAATACTAGGGAGCTGTAACTAGCAATGTCGGCACCATCTCCCACCTAACCTGCTTTGAAGCATGGGCACAATTCCTTAAAAAAAAAAACAGTAAGAGAGGGTGGAATTGCATTCCTCCACCCCACCCTTCCAAATTTGAAAGTTTGTGCTTTTTTAAAAAAAGAAAAAGAGGTGGAGGTGGTTTGGATAGTGCCTATAAATGTTCCCATTTATTTTCCTAACACTCTTCTTGCAGAAACAGGGTTAGTTGGTGCAAGCAAATGGGAAGCATAGGATATTGGGGAGGAAGGACAGAATTATTCATCTGTGCTTTACGACTAAATATTATGCATAGCATGCTAAAGAAACCCCGCTCCCCCTTCCCCAATTCTCGGGTGGAGTGTAAAATTACCAAGCTGCACCTCTGATGGGAATGCAGCAGCTTGTGGAAAGGAAGGCAGTATCATATTCAGAGCAACTCCAGGCCTTTGCTCTTGGCTTATTCCCTGAAATTCAAATTCTAAAAGCGCACATTTCAGCTATTCCTTCACATGTCAGGGCCAAACAGGCAGGTCACTGAAGGTACATGCTCCAGCAAGACTTACCCCACCAGAGACAGGGTGGAGCTTTGTTTCAAGCAGCTTAGCTGGAAGTTTAATCTAGGGACAAAAGTGGCTGCAGGTTATCCACAGAAGTCTGGGTAGAGAAATAGGCAGAGTCTCAAGAACAAATGCAAAAAAGGCAGGTGCGCTCTCTTTTGGTAGCAAGGCTGGTGAACTAGAAAGCAAATGGAGAACTAGCCAATATTTTTGTCCCTTTGCTTTCCTAAAGCTCTCAAAGCAAAGCACAGAGCAAATATTTTGGAAACTGACCGCCCAAATAGCATATGAATTCCTGTGTTTTTAAAAGTATCTTTTTAATATTAAAAAGGTTTAGTTAAGGCAAGCAATCAATGATCATAAATTATATTTCCTTAAATCCAGTGTTTCTTGGGGAGAGAAGGAAGTTGTGTCCTGGGCAGCCAATCTATTCAGGTGCAGATAGATTCCAATGTCTATACTTAAGGATTATATGTTATAAGTATATACCATAGTTGCAGGCATATAAGATGCACTCCCCCCCCCTTAAAATGAACCAAAAAACAGAGTGTGTTTTATATGCTGGTAACAGCCCCCCCCCCCCGGCTGGTGCAGATCGGTGCATAGCTGTCAAGTATCCCTTATTGGCTGGGAAACCCCTTATTTTACCCTCTTTCCCGCTGTCATCCCTTATTAATTAGACTGCAATGCCCTATTGCCACCATTGGAGGGCAGCACAGGATAAGCATAGCTGTCAAGTATCCAGTATTTGCCGGGAAATTTCCCTTATTTCCAAATCCAAAACTTGACAGATATGGTTCGGTGGCTAGAGAGGATCAGCAGCTGGAGACACGAGAGGGCTATTTTAATGCTCCCCCTCCCCATTTGTGCAGTTTGGCGGACACCGCTGACTGCTAGGAGCCGGGCGAAGGAGTGAGCTTGCCCGGGTGAGCCCATCCTCCCTGCCTCCTGACAAGCATCAGGAAATGGGGAGGGAAAGCAGGTGAGATCACTCCTTTGGCTCACCCAGGCACAGTGGTGGGCATCAACAGGTTCACACCAATTCGCCAGAACCAGAAGCAGAAATTCTGGCTGGCCCCGCCCTTCCAAGGTTTGAAATAAAGTAGTCCTAATTTGGGTGCAATGCAGGGCCTTCCCCCTGTCCATGCCCACCATACCACGCTCACAGTGTGGTAGTAAATTTTTTTGGAGCCCACCACTGCCCAGGCAACATCGTGGCAGGCTGGCAGTGGTGGGGAAAGCAGGTTAGATTGCTCCTTTGTGAGCGATCTTGCCTGGGCAAGCCAGCCCTCCCTGCCTCCTGGAGTTAAAATGTAGAAAATTATTGTTTCCTTTAGCATGTGTCTAAAAAACGGTCTCTGTCTTATACGCCAGCAAATACAGTAAATTCACTGGCTGATGCAGCAACAGGAATCACAATTATATACTGTCCCATAGTACTTAGAGCACTTTCTGCACAATTCACAAAGTTATTGGCGGGTTGCCCCCAATGCGCAGAGTGCTCATTTTATGGAAGGATGGAAGGCTGATTCAACCTTAATCCTGTTGGGAGCCAATTCAGATTGTGAGCAGAGCTTTGGCTGTAATATCTAGACAAGGGGTTCCCAACCTAAGCCCGTGGTGCCATTTCATGTGGGCCCCCACCCCTCTAAGGGCATTTGAAAAACAAAATGACCATACCCTTGAAGCTGTTGGGACAAAATGGCCACCCCCATCGTGCAGGCAGGGCAAAATGGCCATTGGGCCCTCGAAGCTGACTGAGAGAGCATGACCTGGCCCCTGGCTTGAAAAGGTTGGTAACCCCTGATCTAGACATTTACTTCTGATCCAGATGTTTTCCTTAGCTATAAAATGGCACTAGTGTCTTTTCAGTGGTATAAATGTGCAGAACTATGTACTGTATATGATATGTGGTTTGTCTTATCATTTAGTGTGCAGCATCTATCTGCAAATTCTTATTGTTCCTGCAGGAGTCTACATTGGCCATGCTACAGGCTTTCCAAATTCTGACTACAGCCTCATCTCTTCAAGCATGGCTGTGTCCAAAATTTCAGTTTCTGACATTCTGTAGAAGATGAGGTGGCTAACAGTAAATCTTTATGTACGTATTTAGGGCAGCTATGTCTGATCTTTCTTCTGTCGTGGAACTCAGAGTGGCTTACCTGGGGCTCCTCCCTGCTGGCTTCCCATCTAGACATTAACCACACCTGATTACCTTGGGCAGTATGTGCCCTCAGACCCCTGCTCCCTACAGCAGAGGTGTAGGGAGCATGGTTCACAGGCTGCATATATCACCCACTGTTTTTGTACAAATTCAATCATATCCACATTGTGTCAAATTTGCTGTGGAAATGCCTGCAGTGAAAGAGGGGGGGGGGAGACCTCTGGTTTAACTTTAAAATAAGATGCACACTCTCTGTGTGCCTTGTTCACAATAATTTCGATTCTAGATGTCTTCTATAAGTACAACTTTAAACTTGTAAAAAAGTTCAACAAATAGAATGGTGTGTGTTACTTTTGGGTGGTTGATGGGCATCAATGGGATCCTCTAACCCTCCAATGTTACTCACCTTTGTCATATAGATGCAGTAGGATCAGGAAAGCAACTGGCTATCCTTCCTTCCATTTTGCAGCCTCAAGCTGGCCCAGGGCCGCCATCAGAGGGGACCATCAGGACTCCCATCCCAGGCCCGGAGATGACAGGGGCCCGCCACCACTGGGAAACCACTGATCTGTGAATGCACAAACAAACGACGCATGCACAGGAAACCACGGGGGCATGGCGGTGCTGGGAAACCACTGATCTACGCATGACCAAACAAACAACACAAGCGCAGGAAACCCCAGGGGCATGACCAAAATGTGTGTGGAGCCCCCCGTATACCGGGCCCGGAAATTTCTGATGCTGGCCCTGAGCTGGCCACTAAGGTTTCTGGCTAATCTTGATATAATAATAATAGTAATATGATATTTTTGACAACCTTGTGTTGCCGGCTAATCTTTCTCACACTAGGTCAAGCAAAAGGAACTATGGAATGGACTCATCAAAAGGTGCCTTCATTTTGGCAGTTTCATGTCTGGCCTAGATGTGGAGGAAGAAGAAGAACCAGGTACACCTGAGTTTCCATTCTAACAGATATATATGACCCACCTTCCAAAATTTTGGAACAGGTAACTACTCATTACAGGTGACCTCATCCGAGGCTGCGCCACACCTTAGGCAACAGACAATTCACATAGAAGAACAGTGTGATTCACAACAAAATGTCTAAGTACTCTGCTGGCCTTGCATTTTCTTCTGTCTGTACAGTAAGCTCAAGATAGAGCACCCATTGCTCAACACAAAGTTTCACAAGAAGAGGACCTTATCACATGCGAATGATGGGGAGTTCATACGTTAGGTAAAGGTCAGTCATGTCCGACTCTAGGGAACGGTGCTCATCTCTGTTTACAGCCAAAGAGCTAGTCATGTCCAAATCTAGGGTCCTGACCATGGCGATTGCCTCATCAAAGGATGTATACCACATGGTACAAAGGTCATGGGGTATTGCATCATTTACGGAGGACCCTTTGGGATAAGACAGGTGATCAGCTAGTATTTGCCAGAGGATTTTTTTAGGAACAAAGCCCAAAGGGGAAACCCTCAATTTTACATAATGGGGTACGGCAAAAGGGCCTGCCACCCTGCCCAGGCGCACCTCCTTGAATATTTGTTCCCTAGCAATATGCTTGAGGCCTTTAATGGAATGCAAGTGGGGGGCCACATACAGCCTATGCACCCCGGCAGCCGGGATAAGGAAAACGAGCGTAAAACCCTCCCACAAATAAAGCACATCCTCGGTCTTAGGGTACACCTGGAGCCATTGAATAAGGACCGGCAACCTAATTGGGCTGGGTGCCTTTTGCAGGTGGGGCATGGTCGTAGGCAGGGTGTCGGAAAGGTCCCGGCTCCCTGCCACAGGTCCTGGCACCCAGGGTTCTGTGACAAGCAGAGCAGAGTGAGATCCAGCGCATATTGAACACTTGTGGCGAAACCTACACAGTCTCCTGCCACATTTGCCTGAGGATGTAAACTCCCAGCACAACAGGTGTTGCTGAATCACCTGCCCTGCCAATTGGCGGGGAAATTGTGACTGAGGAGGGTGCTGAATCAAGTGGCCACAATCAAAGCGGTCTCTAAGCACTGGACACATGGGCAACATGAACTGCAGCCACAATTGTGGGTGCTGTTTGTCCCAGTGCATGTCAGACCTGATTGCCACCCTCATTCTGAAATTTTGGTCATACAGAAGCCACGCCTGACTGTGAAAATCAACATAGGCCCTGTATATAATGTCAAGGTACTGAATGGGCAAAAAAAGAAGGGGGCGGCCAAAAATGAGATGGCTAGATGGTATTGTAGATGCAATGGGCACAGAGCTGGGCAGGCTGAGGAGGATGGTAGAAGACAGAGGTGCCTGGCAGGCAATGGTCCATGGGGTCACAAAGGGTCAAAATCGACTGTGCTGAATGAGGGGCAAATCCAGTTCAGGGTGTGCCTTAATGGAGACTCCTGCATATATCAAGTACGCTGGTAACCAGTTGGCCCAGATACGTGGAGGTTTCTTCCGGCATGCAATTTATTTATCACAGTCATCCTCCTTCTCTTTTTCCGCGTTATCCAAATCCTGGTTAAGAAGGGTAAAGGGTTTTACATATTCACCATGCCAAATTTTATCCCTAGTAGCAGGCAACAGGTGGTCCCCCAGGGGAAGGGATTGGTCCCCAAACGGCATAGCCGAACGGGGAACGGAATTATAGGCAGCATTCCCAAACCCAGTGTTAGGCCATCCTGGAGGCCCAAGGGGGTAAACCGCCCCGGAGGACTGTTGCCCCGGCAGTGGGTAAGGAGCTCACCAAGTGTGTGCAGGTGGTAGCCCTACTGATGGCACAGTGAAAGGCAACAGAGGTGCAGACTGCTGTGGCCAGGGCCACTGTGAGATAGCAAGAGCAGAAGAAGTAGGTACAAATGTACTGTGGGGTGCAGGTGTACTAGCTTGAACTACATGCTCACCAAAACGACGCTCAACCGAAAGGTCCACCGGAGGCACCAAACCAGGAATAGGCAAGGCAGATGCCTGGTCCAGTTGCTCCTCCCCAGCCGATGGCATTGCTTGGGCCAAATTCTCTCCCGGAGCCAGTGCAATGACCCCCCATCCGGGGAGGCTTACTCAGGCTCCACAGGAGCAGGTGACTCTTGGGTCTGAACATCCTCAATCTGTTCAATTCACCTCATAAGGACGCCAATAACCTCCTCCTCCCAGCTCAATGTGCTGTAGGCCTGAGGGCCGCACTAAACTGGCTGCTCTGGCTCACAAGCCGGGGGAGGAAGAGGAGACCCAGTGGCCCCTTCCAGGACCACAGTGCGGGCTGATAAAGCCCTTATCACCACACCCCTCGCTACCCTGAGAGTCATGAGGAATGACAAGGATGCCGTGGCAGGCCTCTGCCTGACCACACAAGGCCTCACTGCCACCTGCGTCGACTTCCTTTTCGAAGCCATGCTCCGAGCACTCTGACTGGGGAAAGAGCTTCGACACCGGCCTTCCCCAAAATCACGAACCCAGCAAGGTTCGAAAACACCACCCTTTCCTTCACCTAAAGCCTGTAAAACAGGCTAGAAAAATTTCGTCCAGCTGAGTCCCCAGGCCTCGCTAGCCATTAGGCGGACAAGTGAGGCAGACAAGCAGCCGACAAAAAGAGAGGTGGAAAGGGCATGGAGAAACCAAAGCCAGCCCCTTATATAGGGCTGGCTCCACCCGTAGCACCATGCCAAAGGAGCGACGGGTACATCTCCCTGTGTGGAGATGCACAAAGCGCACGCCCCCGACAACTGCCACGGGTATGTCTGTATTAAATTGGATTTCAGTCACTGTCTCTTGTTTCTGGAGCACAGCTATAATTAAAAAACACACGAATGTATTGCCCTAATCTCTTCTAATTTTAAAAAAGTTAGTAAAGGTCACCCTTTCTTGAAAGCCAGTCATATCCAACTTTAGGGTTCAGTGCTCATCTCTGTTTATAGCCAAAGAGCCAGTGCTGTTTGTGTCTGCAGATGTTTCCATCGACATGTGTCAGGCATGATTAGACACCAGAGCGCATGGAATGCTGTTACTTTCTCCCTGATTTGGTACCTATTTATCTACTTGCAAGTTCTTGCTTTCAAACTGCTAGGTTAGCAGGAATTGGGACAGAGACGGGAGCTTACTCTATCATGCAGCATTCGGGTCTCGAAATACCAACCTGCTGATCTTCCCATCATGAAGTTCACCGCCGCAATTCCTACAAAAAGAAAAGTTGTCCCTGCATTTATATATCCTGAGCTGTCTAAAGAAATACTTTGATATAACTTGGCTAAAATAGGTTTGGAATTGTACCTCTAAGTGTGTTGGCAAAATAGCTGCCATTTGATTCTTCAATATGTGTTCCTACATAGATGGCATGGCACTGCACATACGCAACGGCTATAGATGATGGTTCACGACATGATAGTGCAAAACTATCCTCTGCGACTTCTCAGTTGGCTTCCGCTATCGATCTATGCAGAACGCTTGCCAAGTCTAAGCGGGGCTCAGTGCCAAACGACCAGGTATCTCCCTCCAGTCACTGGGCTCATTAATAATATTCCAGACACCCTCTAAGTGCACAAAGCTGAAGCAAGCTGGGGAAGCATATCGAGTGTTGGCAGGTCACTGTTGACACCGAGTGACAATATGCTTACAAAACATCTTGTCTGGGTGCCTTTGTGGCAGCAGCCGCCTGCCTGGCGCTGTGCCGAAGCAGATGGTGTGGGAAAAGTATTGAAGCGGCATGTTGAACTGTAGGCCATAAATGGCTGGATAGTCAGATGCAAGTCCATCTCACTTTCAGACCTTTTCTTTCTGCTTCAGTGGAGTTGACATTCATTTCACTCTGCACTCATTCCTAGAATTACGATTATGATAGCTACATATGAAGACACTGAAGGCAAAGCAGTTGTTTCTTGGGTTATTGACAACACAAATAAAAATGGCTATATTGGGGTCATGACATCCCAACACAGTCTTGTTTAATTCATGACTTTCCCCTCAGCTCCTGCCAACCTAGCAGTTCGAAAGCAAGAAATTGCAAGTAGATAAATAGGTACCACTTCGGTGGGAAGATAAACAGCATTCTGTGGGCTCCCGTGTCTAGTCATGCCTGCCACATGTCCACAGTGCTGCCTCTTTGGCTATAAACAGAGATAAGCACTGAACCTTAGAGTTGGATATGACTGGCTTTCGAGCAAGGGCAACCTTTACCTTACCATAATGAGAATATCTCAAGTTGATACAAAACTGTTTTATGAAAAGGTATTGTCTCTCAGCATCCTCTTTTACCACAGATCCAAATGCTGTCTATTGTAATCTCTTGGTTATGAGCCATGCAGGCATTATCCATAATATGGTATGTAAGTTAGGGCTGCACAACCACTTTGGACGAATGAGACTGCTTACATCAGAGGTAGATTTGCTTGATTTAGATCTGCAGGAGGTGAGAAGCAACTCAAAATCAAGGCAGGAAAAAAAGGTTTTGTATTTTTTTAAAAAAGCAATGGCCTAAATTCTGTTGTTTAGCATAGTAACTTACACTAAAGTAGATCCATTGAATCCATTGAATGCCTCCTCCGTTAATTCCATTCATTCACATGGGCCTAACTCTAACTGACCTATTTGATACAATTGATCTTATGGAAGAGTTGGCCCACTAAATCCTTATTGATTTAATGGTCCTTCTTTAGTACAATTTACTATTTCAAATGGCGGTGGTCAGCAGTTCGAGACCCAAGTGTGCATGACGGAGTAAGCTCCTGTCTCTGTCCCAGTTTCTACCAATCTAGCAGTTTGAAAGTAAGAAATTGCAAGTACTATAGATATATAGGTACCACTTGAGCAGGAAAGGTAATAGTGTTCCATGCACTCCAGTAACTAGTCATGCCTGCCACATGTCCAGGGAGACATTTGCAGATGCAGACAGCACTGGCTCTTTGGTTATAAACAGATATGAGCACTAAACCTTAGAGTTGGATATGACTGGCTTTCAAGCAAGGGCAACCTTTACCTTTAACAAGATTTTGACCAGCATGTCTCCAGCAGCACCACATACAGAAAATAGTAGAGTGGAGCTGTGATGACAGGAAGGAAGGGAGTTAGATGTTACTCATTGATAAGCTCCAGTTTCCAGTCAGGACAAGAACCTCATAAGCACTCTCCACTCCTAGTGCCTGAAGGAAGGGAAAGAGTCTACAACCACATGGTATCTTGCAAGTAAAGTAAGCCTAATAATGAACCACGGGGAATTTGATGAATCAATACTTACAGAAAGAGCCTGCTGTGGGTTCAACTAACTACTGGATTTCAACCAATGTGAGGCCACTGAACTGTATAAATGTACAGTTCACTATACATCTGCCCTCCACCCCCCAATCATAGATGCCATCATACATAAAGCAAAATAAATTTCAAAGTATTTGGAAGTTATTTTTGGAACATACCTTGATTAAAGGAAAAGGTGGTAGACCAGTACTAGACCAATTGAGTTATTGGAATTGAAGAGATAATTGTGGGAAACACAATTTCCAGGGCATTGTAATATATCACTGGTGACTAAATATGGTTATATCACACGCACGCATTCATGCACGCACACACACACACACACACGCGTGCACGCGCGCACACACACACACACACTCACACACACACACACATAGTTGAATGATGAATAAGTTTAAAATGAGGTCTGTTTAAAATGATGAAAAATATAAGCTTTATCTTTATTTAGGTTTTGTAGGTTTGTATTATATGTTGTATATGTAATGTATCATGATTTTTCTTTTTGCCTTGTTAAGCTTTATATTTCTTTAAAAATTTAATAAAAATTAATAAAATAAAAAAGAAAGCAAAATTGAGCACTCAGCTGATTATTATTTTTTTGTTTAAAAAGTTAAGCAAAGGCAACACAAGCAGTGCCAAGAGCTACCTTTTTTTCAATTTATAAGCTAAAGGTTTCCCTAACTCGAAAGCTAGTTGTGTCCGACTCTGGGGACTAGTGTTCTCCTCCGTTTACAGCCAAAGAGCTCACGCTGTCTGCATCTGCAGACAGTTCCATGATCATGGGGCAGGCATGACTAGACACTGGAGCACACAGAACACTGTTACTTTTTCCACCTATCTACTTATCTGCATTCCTTTTTTTTCTTTCAAACTGCTAGGTTGGCAGGAACTGGGATAGTCAATGGGCACTCACTCTGTCACACAGCACTCGGGTCTTGAACTGCTGACCTGCCAACCTTCTGGTCATCAAGCTCAGCATCCTAACCACTAAGTCAGATTTTATTAAGCTATATCTATTCCGTTAGGGCCTGTCATCTCTCCAGATTTGATGCACTTGATCCCTTGCCCCATACAGCTTTGCTTCAAATTGCAAGTCAACGGCATACCCAAAGGTTCAGATTGCCACATCTGTAGCGATGTCTGGCCGCTAGGGCGGCGTTAGAGCCCGGAGGAGACTGATCAATGACAACACGAGGCAACAGGAGCGAGATCAGATCAGTACTTTATTGGAAAAAGGCAACATCATTTATAGGGAAAAAAGCGCAACGGTGGCAAGCTGTCACCTGACAGGAAAATTACCTCACTCACGTACACGGGTTAATGGGGAATTCTTCAAAGGGGAGTTTAATCAGCTGGGGCAAACATGGGTTTAGGGACCTCATTGTCTTGGGGATTAGGCAGGGACAAACATGGCTTATTTGCGCCAGGGATTTCCCGAGCCGGGAGATGAACTATGTACTTAATGTTTGACAGAAGTCAGCTATCTGCTTACTTGGCCGAGTCGCAGGTCAGGTCACGGTAATTGGGTGAATCAAACCCTATATTTTATTCACCCCCCTTAATTTGGCTGCCCGCAGAGCCCGCGGCTCAAGGAGCGTCCTCCTGAAGCGGCCTCTGCAAGGGCCGTTTCCATGCCCGATGGGCATGGGGAAACCGCATCTCCCCTTTATTTTCTATTTAAGGACCTGACTGGCGACCTTGCGCAAGAGCGGCATCAGCTGTTGAGCGGGTATGACGTCACGGAGTTTCTCTCTGGGGCGGCACTTGGAGATCAGCGAGGGAATGCACTGAGCGAAACAACAAAGCGTAATGCCTAGTATGGTTATCCCCACCACTACCTTAAGCACCGTTTGCAGCCACCCCCAGGGAATCCATGACCACATCCAGTTCCACAGGGAACTCCACCAAGCCCCCCATGCGGAACCCTCAGTAATACCCTGGACTATGGTGTGGAGGTTCGTGATCTGGCTTTGGATCTTACGGGAGTTGTCAGTAAGATTGAAGCAGCACATTCCATGAAAGGATTCGCAACCCAGGTGGTGCAGCAAGAGGAGGTAGTCGATAGCCGCCCGATTGTCAAGAACGGCCTGGCGAAGTTCTGCCTGTTCCTGATTGAGGAGCGCTATCGCTGTGGAGGTATGGTTAATGGCTTTTGCCAAACCGCAAGCCAAGCGGCCAATCCTCCGTGCGTTGCCGACGGCCAAGCCTGGCACGCCGACAAGGCTGACTGCTAGGGATACATACTCAGCGGGACTCATTACTCTGAAGCTGCTGTCACAAGAGCTGTCTAACTGGGTTGTGCGTGTGTGCCGTATGAGTGGGGAGACATTTGAAACATTGGAAACATGTGGAACATTAGAAACATTTGTGCTTGGGGCAATCATGTCCTTAGTAGGGAGTAACAGTGTCAAACGGCTGATACAACACATTGAGTCCGACAAATTCGCAGGAATATAGTTCCATGTGAACTGGTTGCAGGTGAAGAACCACCCTGAAGGTAGGGTGACATGAGCGTACAGCGAAATGAGGGTTTCTGGTTTGTTGCAAGTCCAGTTGCCGCTGCCGGGGTCCAGGCAGCGGCGCCGAGTCGGACCGCCTGAGGTGCAGCCGGTCATACGGGTGCAAGCAGCGTCCAGGCTGACCGCCACTCGAGGGGTATGGAGAGTGGCTGCGTCAGCCGGCAAGGTTGATGCAAGTCGCCGTCCCCCCCAGCGTGCGTATGCTGAGAAGGTGGTAGGAGTGTGCGGGCCAAAGAACGCCTTCAACAACCAGTCGCCATCCTTGGTGCGCGCGTCCAGAGCGTGGCACACGGGGATGAGACAGGTGCTGAGGATAGATGCAGAACCAATGTCCTGCCGTAGACAAAAATCGGACTGGTTGACGAGACCCGCCAACCTTTCCCACAAGTTGTACTGCATTCGTGCAGAAATATCTTCCCCAGGCGGCAAACCGTCAGCCTGGATCGGAGTAGCCTGAACGCCTCCCCCCAGAAGCAGGGTGAGGGCCAGGATGACGATGATCGCCATGGAGTTGGCATGAATCTGGGCAAAAACTGCTGCTACGAGGCTCTCCGGTGTCGGCTCCTTCTCCCCGCGCTGGAGGGCGTCCTCAGCTTTACTGCAAAGTGCCTTGACCATCCCCCAGGTGATCTTCGGCGCCGCCGGTGGCCGTCTCCTCCGGCGGGTCTTGTCGGCCAGCGTGAGGTCCTCCATCTCCGGGATCGGACTCGGGTTGGCCTGGGTCCACGCCATGTGGTTCCAAGTGAGGCTTGACACACCGAGCTGGAATCCAAACGACACCTGTAGGAGACATAACTGCAACATACCCTCTTCCCCAGGTTATGAGCAGCACCGGGCCCCTCCAAGAAGGGTCTGGTGGCACTCGGTACCGGACCATAGGTCGCGGGAGAGCTTCCGAACGGCGGAAATGCTTCTCCTGCGGCGTGCAATCCGAAAAAACATTAAGGTGATTGTAAGTGAACAGTACCTTGTTGAGACACATCTGTGCTTCTCCCTGTGACTTGGGGAGGGCTGGTGGCACCCCCTTTCTGTTTGTTTGTCAATATAGGACTTTAGCGTCCGATTGACCCGCTCTACAATCGCTTGCCCTTGCGGATTGTAGGGAATTCCAAATGTGTGCTTGATGTCCCAAGTAGCCATGAAGGCGGCCAACTGCCTGGAACTGTAGGCTGGCGCGTTGTCCGTCTTCACGTGCCGCGGCTTGCCCATCGCCGCAATGCAGGAAAGGAGGTGCTGCTCCACGTGGGTGGCAGCCTCCCCTTTCTGCGCCGTTGCCCAAACGAACTGGGAAAAGGTGTCAATGCAGACGTGCATGTATTGCCATCTGCCGAACTGCGGCACATGCGTGACGTCCATCTGCCATACCTGATTAGCCTCTGTCCCTCGTGGGTTGACCCCCCACGAGGGCCCCCCCGGCGCTCCTGCGCAATGCTGGCAAGAGTGGACTATGCCCTGGGCCTGAGAGAGTGGCAGATTGAACTGTCTGGCGAGTGCCTTGGCATTTTGGTGAAAAAAGGCATGGCTCTGGATTGGAGTAGTGAAGACTCCCAAAACTGAACGTTGCTGAATTTCCTTTGCCGCCGCATCCACTCTGCTATTGCCCGCGGAAATCGGACCCGGTAGGTCTTGGTGACTTCGGATGTGGGCAATATAGAGCGGCTCTGTGCGGTTCCGCAAATGAAATTGAGCAGTGAGAAACAGGCTAAGCAAGTTTTTGTCTATCGCGGGAGTAATGTAAGCTCCCGGTAGACTGTGAAGCAAATTCCTTACATACAGACTGTCGGTAATGATGTTTAAACGTTCCTTGGCGAAGGTGCGCAAGGCAAGGTTCACGGCTGCCAACTCTGCCCGCTGCGCGGACTTCTGTGGAAGAGTTAACAGTGTGCGCCAAGCTTCGCCCTCCTGCCAAGTCAGGACACCATATGTGCGTCCCCCATCGGTAAAAACCGTTTTGGCCCCCTGAAGCGGGACCAGCGAGAGCAATTCGAACAAGCTGACTGTTCCTGTCTGAAGTGAGACAAGTCTAGGGTCTTTGGGCAAGTGGTATGCCAAGCTTCCAGTGAATCCTTCCAAAGCTATCGGAAGCGAGTCACCTAGCTGCATCAACTGATGGATTTGTTCCTTGGTGAACGGGACTGTGATCTTAGCTAAATCGTGCCCAGAAATGTCCCTTGCTCTCAGCCTGCCGCGGTAGATCACCGCGGAGACCAGTTCTTGGGGCGGAACAATGTTCCGAGAAGAGGTGTTAGGCAAGTAGACCCACTCCACAATTTTCGCTCCCTTCTCTGAGTCTACTCCTAGCGCCCCAGTGAACATGGATCCCGACCGTACGATGTACAAATTCAGGATCGGGGCATACGGCCCCGGGGCGATCCTATCCACCCACCTCTGGCTGAGAGCTTGGTTCACCTTCTCGAGCGCCAAGCGCGCGTCTCGAGAGATCTTTATCCGGTCTGCCGGCTGCTTACCTAAGGTTAGCAGCGAGAAGAGCGGTTTTAGAAGATCCGTATCTAAACGAAAATACGGTCTGGCCCAATTGATGTTCCCCAAAACTTGCTGCAATTCTACAAGGGTGACTGAGTCTTGTAGATTTATCTGAGGCAGGACTGGTGCTGCGAAAGAGCGGAGAAGCCGATGGCCCAAGTATGAGAAGGGCTCGGTTCTCTGCACTTTCTCCGGGGCAATAAGTAAGCCTTTGTCCCCCAGGCTGGCCTGGAGGTCAGAAAACATTTCGCTGCCGAGCTGCGGCAACGCGACCAAGATGTCGTCCATGAAGTGACAAACAATTGCTTTAGGGTAAAGGCTTCGGAACTTTGCCAGTGCGCCGTGAACATAAATTTGACACAGGGTGGGCGAATTGAGCATGCCCTGTGGCAAAAATTTCCACGCGTAACGCTGCGTGGGCTCACCGTGGTTCACGACCGGCACCGTAAAGGCGAACCTTTCCCGGTCCCTGGGGTCGAGGGGGATTGTATAAAAGCAATCCTTGAGATCTACAACTAGGATCTCCCACCCCTCGGGAATCATGTTAGGATTTGGGATGCCGCATTGAAGCGGACCCATCGGCTGAATGCATTTATTGATCTCCCTGAGATCGTGGAGGAGTCGCCACTTCCCCGACTTCTTCTTAATCACAAAAATTGGCGAATTCCAGGGGCTTGTGGACTGTTCTATGTGTCCTGCGTCTAGCTGTTCCTTAACTAGCTGCTTGAGGGCAACTAATTTCTCTCCCACTACCGGCCATTGTTCTACCCATACCGGAGTGTCGGTGAGCCATTTAAGTGGCAACGCCATTACCCGAAGGTAAGCGTAGCACCGTACTGCTGGAGAATGTCTCGCCCCCAAAGGTTGATGTGCACGTCAAGAATGTGCGGCCGAATTACCGCTGTGCCGTCAGCCTTTGGGATTGTGACTTCTACCCACTCTCGGCTCCTGAACGCTTCCTGGACGCCTCCTACCCCCCACACATCGGAGACCGGCTCAATGGCCCACTCTCTTGGCCACTGGCTCCTGCTTATCACGCTCACATCCGCTCCGGTATCGAGTAACCCTGAGAACACCCTTTTGTTCAAAAATACCTCGATAACGGGGCGCTGTTTCCACTCAATGTTGGTCTCCACTGTCGCTAAGACCTGGTATCCTTGCACTGCCTCACTCGTGCTCGAGCGGTCTGCTGAACCGGACTCTGAGCTGTCCCTGAGCCTTCCCTGGCTGCCTGCTGGCGAGTGACAAGGAACCATGATCAGTTGCGCTAACGTGTCTCCCTTGTGGATGGTTTGGGGCAGGTGCGCCCAAAGCTGGACCTGGAGAATGCCTGAAAAATTCGAGTCAATGACTCCTGGAATTATAAAAATTCCGCGTGCTCCAGCTACACTACGGGGCAAAACTAAACCTATAAAGCCTCTGGGCAGGGGTCCCATGTACTGGGTGTCGACTAGATAGACTGTGCCTGGCAGGTCGCATGTAACGTCCGCCTGGCAAGTCAATTCTAGCCCCGTGCTGCCCTTGGGGCTGGCCTGTGCCCTCGCAGTGCCTGGGATGTGCCTAGAATCTAGTCTCGGTCTGGGGAGTTCTGGATCTGGGTGAAGGAAGCCTCTGTTTGGACTGGGGCCAGAGACGTGCCCGGATTCCGGTTTCCCGAATTCGGACAAAACCTGGCCCAATGGTAGCCTTTCTTGCACTTCGGGCAGAGGGTGTTCGGAGCCTTGGGACGGCCGGACTTTTGTCCGCTTCCCTTGGATCGGCACTCCTTAGCGAAGTGACCGACCTTGCCACAAGTGTGACATGCCCCCTTGTTCTTGCCATTGGATCTTCTTCCCCCCTGCACCGCTGCCGCTAGCAGACCCATCTTGTAAGAGTCTGTGCCAACGTCGGAGCATGCTCGAATCATGTCCGTTAAGGTTATGTCGGGGCGATTGCCCAGGGACTGCAAGACTTTACGGCAGTCCAAGTTGGCGTTGTCTTTGGCTAGCTTAATCATGAGCTCTTCCTGGGCGTGCTCATTGTCAATCTGCCTGCTAATTGCTTCTTCCAGGCGATTGATGAAGTCCATGTAGGGTTCTTGGGCTCCCTGCTTAATGGCGGTGTAATTTTTGGCCGTTTTGCCAGACGCTGGGACCTTGAAGTATGCCCTATAGGCAGCCTCGGCTGACATCTCTAGGGTGGCGAGAGGCAAGTTGATTTGAGCGTTGATGGACTCAAAGGCACCTGAACCATACAACTGGTCAGGAATTACCGCGCCTCCCATCCTGGCAGCCCGAGCTTGCGCCTCTAGGCGGAACTCGCTGTCCCAAATCATGTACTGGCTGGGGGTGAGCATCATCCTCATGACGGCTTTCCAATCATGAGGAATCCACATGGTGGTCTCGCACACTTGCTGGAGCGTGCCCCTCGTAAAACGACTTTGGAGCCCTGTCTCTGAAATTGCTTTCCGTAAAGCCATGAGAAGCTTGTACGGGACTGGGGAGTGTACTACCTGCTGTGCGCCCGTGAGCACGTCCATCTCCAAGCGGATGGGACAAATCTGTCGAAGCTCTGCTAGCTGTTCAACTGGCAATTCCCCCTTCTTGAGTTCTATCTCAGCTGTGCGCTGAAGGGCACTCTTCACGACTAGGGAACCTGGGGCTGTCTGAGAAGCGCCAGCGCCTCTCATTCCTTGCGTTCCCTCGGTGACGTCTGCAGCTGTCACCGCGGGAAGGCTCCCTGCGCTACTCTGCTGATACTTGAATGTCGGGTAGAGTGTGGTGGGCGCAGTCGGCTCGACTGGCGTGCCTGATGGCTTCTCTAACGGGGGTTCTTCCGCTTCTACCCGGACTGGCTCGATCTGCTCTAAGAGTCTCCTACACTTCCTCCATGTGCGGACTATCCCTCCCGGAGCTTTCGGGGTTTGCTGAATGCAGTCTCCTATCTGATCCCAGAGCTTCAGGGTTAACGTACCTACTTCTGGGTAAAGTAGGCAGTGTTCCCTGAGGTACGCCAGAAGTCTCGCTAGCTCCCTGCTGTGAAGTCGTAACTGAAAAACCCTGGCCAGGATTATGAACTCTTGCTCCTGAGTTCTTTGGCTAGCGGATGGACTTGGTCGAGGAGAACAAGTCCCCATATTACCTGCGATGGTCCTCCGAAGTTTCCTTCTCGGGACGAAGTTCGACGCGTCTTTGCAGGCAACAGGTTCGGGCGACGAGTGTCTGGGGTAGACCTCGGAGCGTGGACCTTCTGCCACGGGCCCTTCTAACGGCCTCTGCGATGTCAGGGGCTCACAGCCTGCCCTGAGCGGAACGCGTTTCCCTCTATGGCAAACCTCTCGAAAGTGAGGAGGAAGCGGTAGGAATGTCTCTCTGGAATGCCTCGCGGCGGGCCGTTCTCTGTCCGGCTGGCTGCCGACCAGAGCGCCGCGCTATCCTCCGGGCTGGCGGGTCGCGGCTCAAGCGCAGAACCGGACCGCGTGGATCGCTACTCACGAGTAGACCTCTCCGGGGTCTCTTACTCACGAGTAAATCACGTCGGGGTCACCAGCTGTAGCGATGTCTGGCCGCTAGGGCGGCGTTAGAGCCCGGAGGAGACTGATCAATGACAACACGAGGCAACAGGAGCGAGATCAGATCAGTACTTTATTGGAAAAAGGCAACATCATTTATAGGGAAAAAAGCGCAACGGTGGCAAGCTGTCACCTGACAGGAAAATTACCTCACTCACGTACACGGGTTAATGGGGAATTCTTCAAAGGGGAGTTTAATCAGCTGGGGCAAACATGGGTTTAGGGACCTCATTGTCTTGGGGATTAGGCAGGGACAAACATGGCTTATTTGCGCCAGGGATTTCCCGAGCCGGGAGATGAACTATGTACTTAATGTTTGACAGAAGTCAGCTATCTGCTTACTTGGCCGAGTCGCAGGTCAGGTCACGGTAATTGGGTGAATCAAACCCTATATTTTATTCACCCCCCTTAATTTGGCTGCCCGCAGAGCCCGCGGCTCAAGGAGCGTCCTCCTGAAGCGGCCTCTGCAAGGGCCGTTTCCATGCCCGATGGGCATGGGGAAACCGCACACATCTGTTCGGATTTAAGATCTAAATCTGGTCAGTTTAGGGATGGATCGGTCCAAACCCAATCCAGACCATTAACTGGGGTTCCAAACTGAACCATGGAGGTCTTGCATGGTCCTACCAATTAAACTGTCACTTTTTCTTTTTATATTGTCTTTATTTAACTTTTTAAAGGCCTGTTTTTCCTATAAGACTTTAATGGTATCCTGTTTTGACTCTTATTTTCCTGTAAAATACTGTAAATGTATATTGAGATTACCTAGAAAAGCTTTGTGCTTGGGCCAAAACTTGAACACCTTTCTAGTTAAAATCTAATGCTCTGCTATATCACATGGGTTCTTTGTACCTAAGAAGCTGTGCTTGCATGGGTGTAAGCAACCCTTCATGAAAACTGCGAAATAATGGAGAATGTTAAATAATACCTTCACTGATCAGGATGTGAGCCTTTTCTGCTTTGCACACCTCACTGCCCTGCAACACAAACACACATCTTCTAAAATGTAGAATAATTAAAACTGCAAGTTCAAGTACGCAAAACAAGAGCAATTATGCAAATTCATTCCACATCGTTCATCCAGATCACACCATTATGATTTTGTCAGCATAGAATCTGAGTCACTTTAACACACAATTCTGGTTTTCTGGTGTGCGTTTCCTTCTCAGAAAACAGTGTGGTACACCAGCAACCCTGCATGACAAAGTGGCAGAAGCCCGGAGGTTACTTAGAGAAGTGTCATTGTTGTCTGTTGGCTTTTTTGTACGCTCAGATCTGTGGTTTAGACTAGAGCTTAGTTTCCCGGCACATTATATCAGATGAACTGAGAAAACATACTCTACATTGGAAGTATAATATGGGTGATAAGATTCTAGAAGGTGTTTGAGCTAGAGAAGGTGTCATCGCATGGCTTCAGTTCTTTCTATTGTTACATTGGATAGAAAAAGAAAGGGGGAAAGAGCTATACTGTACTATAATTCCTGAGTAGCAGAAATGTAATTGTGGATTGGATAATACCCTAATTACTTTTATTGCACATAACTCAAACTTGAATTCTCTACTAGATCCCTTTTCAGGCTTGGGTGGTATAAAATGTGGAAATGCAGAAAAAGTAAAAAGCCCTACATAAAATCCTACCAGACATAATGGCCATTGTTCTTAAAGGAAGACTTCTTTAAGGGACTGTAGATTCTGTGAAAAGCAAAGATACAAGCTACAATTATACAGAACTACAACTATACAGAATAGTAAAACCTCTAGTCTAGACTGGTTCAATGTAAGGCTGGGTAGCTGGTTTTTCTGACAGTGATGAGTATGTCGCACTTTCTGATAACTGCTTTAACAGCGGCCTCTAGTGTCCTCCGTGCTCATGCTATGGAAAGCTGTTAAGCTTGCAACAACAGATGTGTACCTCAAGGGCTTGGAGATTTTCATTACTATGATTGTTTTGAAACCTGAGCCTTCCTTCATTTAATAATTGCCTCAGGTAGACGGGGTCTTATGCCTTTAGAATTACAGTATTGGAAAACAACCGTAATGAAGACATTGGAATGGAGCTCTCTTTTTAAAATGTACAAAATTCGACTTAACACCTTTTACATATTTGTCCAGTCTGTGGTGGCTTAGTGGTTAAGATGCTGAACTTGACGACTGGAAGGTCAGCAGGTCAAGACCTGAGTGCTGCGCGACAGAGTGAGCTCCCGTCTCTGTTCTGGCTCCTGCCAACCTAGCATAAATAGATATCACTTTGGTGGGAAGGTAAACAACGTTCTGTGCACTCTGGTGTTTAGTCATGCCTGCCATATGTCCATGGAAACATCTGCAGATTCAGACAGCACTGGCTCTTTGGCTATAAACAGAGATGAGCACTGAACCCTAGAGTCAAATACGACTGGCTTTTGAGCAAGGGCAACCTTTACCTTTATACATTTGTAAGATGGAGAACTTCTGTTATAGACCAGCTAGCTTCTATGTAAATATATACAAACTGTATTGCTGAAATAACTTTAAGCACGTTTCTGATGCTCACTTGGAAGCACATCCGTCTATATTCAATGGCTCTTATTCTTTGGAAAGCCTACATAAGACTGAATTGTTTATGATATATTTAGGAAAGTCCAGTTTAATGCAAGATGTTTCAGTAGAGCTGTTGGTTTCTAAACAGTAAATATATTTAGCTTCTGAGGTCATCAACATCAGAAACAATGGATTAATGTCAAATGTGACTTCCAGCTAGACTAGGTCCATTGTAGCAGTTGCAGTTACACTTAAATACGGCCCCATAGTGGAGAGCTTGAAGTCATATCTGACTCTAGGGTGTGGTGCTCATCTCCGTTTACAGCCAAAGAGCTGCGCCATCTGCGTCTTCCTGGCTGGAGGTTTCCGTTTCTAGAGTTCTAGAGTTAACTTGGGAGGGGGGTGTGGGGGATGTTGCTTGATCACTATATGCTAAAGGTAAAGGTTTCCCTTGCTCGAAAGCCAGTCGTATCTAGAGTGCCAAGGTTCACCATCACAGTCATAGATTCCTACAGCGGCCAATTTTTAGAGCAAGAAGCTGCTTTTTGTACGAGAGAGCAGATCCAAAATACACGGGGAGAATTATCAGAGCTCATAGATCCAGTGTGCTTGCATGGTTGTGTAAGGGGATCTGAGTTAGGTAAAGGTAAAGGGTCGCCCTTGCTCAAAAGCCAATCGTATTCGACTCTAGGGTTCAGTGCTCATCTCTGTTTCAAAGCTGAAGAGCCAGCGTTGTCTGTGTCTGCAGACATTTCCGTGGTCATGTGGCAGGCATGACTAGACACCAGAGTGCACGGAATGCTGTTACCTTCCCAGCAAAGTGGTCCCTATTTATCTACTTGCAATTTCTTGCTTTCGAACTGCTAGGATGGCAGGAGCTGGGACAAAGACGGGAACTCATTCCATCCTGCAGTAGATAGATAAATCTTTATAGATAGATAGATAAATCTTTATTGTCATTGTCCTGCACAGAACAACGAGATTGGGGAATCGATTGGAGTACTCGGGAATCGAATTGCTGACCTTCTGCCTCCCAGTCAGCATCTTAGTCACTTAAGCCACTGAGTAAACAAGAAAGAAAACAAAACAAAAGTCCCCCAAGAAGATGGGGAAAGGGTTCTTTGGCCCACACAGCTTTGTGCCTATTGCATCTACAATACCATCTAGCCATCTTATGTTTGGCCACCCCCTTCTTTTGTCCTCCACCTTTCCCAGCATCAAGGCCTTTTCAAGTGAATCCTCTCTTCTCATTTGATGTCCAAAGTACTTTAGCGTCATCTTTACTATTTGACCTTTAATGAGCAGTCATGGTTGATTTCTTCTAGGATCGAACTATTTCTAACACCACATTTCAAAGGCATCTATTTTTCTGCGCTCAGCTTTCCTAATGGTCCAACTCTCACACCCATACATTACCACTAGGAATACCATTGCTTTGACTATGCAATTGTTTGTTTGCAAGGTGATGCCTCTACTTTTAACTATGTTCCCCAGGTTTCTCATAGCTTGTTTCCTAAGCATCAGTCACCTTTTTATTTCATGGCTGCAATCACCATCTGCAGAGATCTTTGATCCTAAGAAAGTAAAATCTGCCAGTCGTATCCAACTCTAGGGTGCAGTGCTCATTTCCATTTACAGCCAAAGAGCCAGTGCTGTCTGTGTTTGCAGACATTTTCATGGCCATGTGGCAGGCATGACTAGAGCCCAGCAAGTCACATGGCTATATTTGGCCATTATCAGAGCTCATAGATCCAGTGTGCTTGCACGGTTGTGTAAGGGGATCTGAGTTAGGTAAAGGTAAAGGGTCGCCATTGCTCAAAAGCCAATTGTATCCAACTCTAGGGTTCAGTGCTCATCTCTGTTTCAAAGCCGAAGAGCCAGCATTGTCTGCGTCAGAAGACATTTCCGTGGTCATGTAGCAGGCATGACTAGATGCTGGAACGTACGGAATTTTTTTTAATGCAAGTACTCATCATGACCATGGTCATGGCAATGCCCCCCACAGAAATTCAAAAGAAAATTTAAGTAGGCACTCTGAGTCATGCAACAACAAACCAGTCCTGTTAGTTTTCCTTTTCATCATAAATAAGTTCTTTGTAAAAAATAATGTTGGAATAGTAGCCATGTTGCAAGCATATCAATAACAAAAATGCTGTAGCACTTTGAAGACTAACTGTTATGTTTTGATGTTAGCTTTTGTGGATCAAGGTCTTGGTTTCGTTGTGTTTATTCTCTGAAGTTCTTTGTAAAAAAGTCAATGGATCATAACTATCAATTAAGCCACTCTCAAATACTTTTCATCTCAACAGGAATGTTTCATAATTTTACATTGTTGCTTGGAAAGTCCTGTCTTGTTCTTTGTAGCATTTGGATTTATTTTGAGGGGAGAAGAAACATTATGATGTTATTTTTGAGAAATGAGCAAATAGCCACTTCTTAATATTGTAGTTACAATAGTAATTGCATTTATGAGGTCTTGGAGCTATAGCTGCAATACATTAGGTTTAAGACTAATCTTCCAAGTCCCGGTTACACACAAAAACAGCCTTAAGTCCCACTCATTCTGAAGAAACTCACTCCCATCTGAGTTATCCAATCCTTGGGTGTTAGGATACTACACAAAATTATCTAAATTTTAATGGAATCATGGTTTATTTGCAAGTTGCACTTGCTTTAGAACAGGGGTTCCCTGTTAAATAAGGATGGTAATCCACAGGAGGTGCTGAAAGAAAGTTGGGATCAAGATCTGAAAATAAAAATAGCAGATGGGAATTGGAATAATAAATGGAAGAAAAGAATTATGAAAACTATGTCCGTCAGAGTGAAAGAACATAATTATAAAATGTTGTTGAAATGGTATTTGACCCCAGTGAGGTTGCATCAGATTGATAATAAGAAAGATAAAACATGTTGGCGGTACAAGGATGCATTGGGAACATACGAACCTATGTGGTGGAGTTGTAATGTGGTAAAAGACTTTTGGGGGAAAAATTGAGAAAGAGATAGGTGAAATTATGTGTAGGAATCGGGGCCGCAGAGGGCCGGAGGTCCCGGAGGAGACTGATCAAGGAACGATACGAGGCAGTATGGAGGAGGATAAGATCAGTGGTTTATTGAGGAAAAGGCATAACCATTTATAGATCAGAAGGCAAGGTAGAAAAAACCATCACCCGACAGTAAATCACATCACCTATTTACTCAGGTTAATTGGGAATCTCTCTGGGGGAAGTTAATTAGTGCGGCAAACATAGACTGGGAAAGCACCATTGTTTTGGGCTTAGGAGCTGGGTAAACATGGCCGCTATTTGCGCCAGAGATTTACGCTAAGCTCGGAGATGCATGTTTGCCTAATTAAGTTACAGGAGTTAGCGATCTGCTTACTTGGCAGAGCCTTAGGTCAGGTCAAGGAATTGGGTGAATCAAACCCTATAATTTATCCACCCCCCTTAATTTGGGTGCTCGCAGAGCCCACGGGCCAGGGAGCCTTTCTCCCGAAAGTGGCCTCTGCCGGGCCGTTCCATGCCCATGGGGGCACGGGGAATCCACATCTCCCCTTTTAATTTTTCTTAAGAGCCTGACCGGCAGCTCTGCGCAGGAGCGGTATCAGCTGTTGAGCGGGAATGACGTCTCGGGGTTTCCTTCTGGGGCGGCACCTTGAGATCAGCAAGGGAATACATTGCGCAAAGCAGCAGATTGCTATGCCTAGTATAATCACCCCCACAACCACCTTGAGTACCGTTTGGAGCCACCCCCAGGGGATCCATGACCACATCCAGTTCCACAATGAACTCCACCAAGCTCCCCACGCAGAACCCTCTGTGATGCCCTGGACTATGGTGTGGAGATCAGTGAGCTGACTCTGTACTTTGCAGGAGTTGTCAGTAAGGTTGAAACAGCACATACCATGAAAGGATTCGCAACCCAGGTGGTGCAACAATAAGAGGTAGTCGATAGCCGCTCGATTGTCAAGAATGGCATGGCGAAGCTCTGCCTGCTCTTGATTAAGGAGCGCTATCGCTGAGGAGGTATGGTTGATGGCTTTTGCTAGACCGCAAGCCAAGCGACCAATCCTCTTTGCGTTGCTGACGGCTGAGCCTGGCATGCCAAAGATGCTGACTGCCAAAGAGAGATATTCGGCAGGGCTCATTACTCTAAAGCTGCTCTCACATGAGCTGTCTAACTGGGCGGTGCAAATGTGCCGTATAAGTGAGGGAACATTTGAAACATTTGTTACATTTGTGCTTGGGGTGACCATATCCTTGGTAGGCAGTAACAATGTCAAACGACTGATACAGCATATAGAGTCTGAAACATTAGCAGGAATGTAGTTCCACGTATACTGGTTGCATGTGAAGAACCAACCGGATGGCAGGGTGACGTGAGCGTACATGGTGCCAAGTGGTACCGGGTTATTGCAAGTCCAATTGCCACTGCCAACGTTGAGGCAGCGGCGCCGGGTACGACCAGCTGAAGCGTAGCCGTACATTCGTCCACAGGTAGTGTTCAGGCTGACCGCCACCCGAGGAGTGTGGAGGGTGGCTGCATCAGCCGGCAAAGTCATGGTCAGCCGCATCTCCCAACGGGCATACTCTGAAGAAGCCGCTGGGATGTACGGGCTGAAAAGTCTTTTCACAAACCAGTCCCCATCCCTGGGGTGCACGCCTGGAGAATGGCACACAGGGATGAGGCAGGTGCTGAGGATCGAAGCAGAACTAAGGTCCTGCCTGAGGCAAAAATCGGACTGGTTGACGAGGCCCACCAACCTCTCCCAAATATTGTACTGCATCCGGGCAGAGAGGTCTCCGCCGGGCAGCAGATCGTTGGCCTCCAACGAGGCGGCCTGAGCGCCTCCCCCCAAAAGCAGGGAAAGGGTCAGGATGATGGTGAGCGCCAGGGTGTTGGCATGAATCTGGGCGAAAACTGCAGCTGTGAGGTTCTCCGGCGTCAGCTCCTTCCTTCCGCGCCGGATGGTATCCTCAGCCTCACGACAAAGGATCTTGACCATCCCCCAGGTGATCTTGGGTGCTGTCGTCGGTGGCCGTTTCTTCCGACGGGTCCTCTCGGTCAGAGTGAGGTCCTCCATCTCCGGGATCGGACTCTGGTCGGTCTGGGTCCACGCCATGAGGTTCCAAGTGAGGCTTGACACACCGAGCTGGAATCCAAACGACACCTGTAGGAGACATAACTGCAGCATACTCTCGCCCCCAGGTTATGAGCGGCGCCGGGCCCCTCCAAGAAGGGTCCGGTGGCACCCGGTATCGGACCATCGGTCGCGGGAGAGCTTCCGAACGGCGAAAGTGCTTCTCCTGCGGCGTACAATCCGAAAAAACATTAAGGTGATTGTATGTGAACAATACCTTATTCATGCAATGCTGTGCCTGGCCCTGTGACTTGGGGAGGGCTGGTGGCTCCCCCCCATTCTGTTTGTTTGTCAATGTAGGACTTGAGCGTCCGATTGACCCGTTCCACAATCGCTTGCCCCTGCGGATTGTAAGGAACGCCAAAAGTATGCTTAATATCCCAAGTGGCCATGAAGGTGGCCAACTGCCTAGAGCTGTAGGACGGGGCATTATCGGTTTTAACGTGCCGAGGTTTGCCCATGGCTGCAATGCAGGAAAGGAGGTGCTGCTCCACGTGGGAAGCAGTTTCCCCTTTCTGCGCTGTTGCCCAAACGAACTGAGAAAAAGTGTCTATGCAAACGTGCATGTACTGCCATCTGCCAAACTGCGGAACATGCGTGACGTCCATTTGCCACACCTGATTGGCCTCTGTCCCTCGTGGGTTGACCCCCGACGAGGGCCCCCCGGTGCCCCTGCACAATGCTGGCAAGAGCGAACTATGCCTTGGGCTTGAGAGAGTGGCAAATTAAACTGTCTGGCGAGTGCTTTGGCATTTTGGTGAAAGAAAGCGTGACTCTGGATTGGCGTAGTAAAAACACCTAACACTGAACGTTGCTGAATTTCCCTTGCCGCCGCATCCGCTCTGCTATTGCCCGTGGAAATCGGACCCGGTAGGTCTTGGTGACTTCGGATGTGGGCAATATAGAGCGGCTCCGTGCGGTTTCGCAAATGAAATTGAGCAGTGAGAAACAAACCAAGCAAATTTTTGTCTAACGCGGGAGTGATGTATGCTCCCGGTAGACTGTGAAGCAAATTCCTAACGTACATGCTGTCCGTGATGATGTTTAAACGTTCTTTGGCAAAGGTGCGCAAAGCAAGGTTCACCGCTGCCAACTCTGCCCTCTGCGTGGACTTTTGTGGAAGAGTTAGCAGCGTGCGCCAAGCTTGGCCCTCCTGCCAGGTCAAGACACCATATGTGCGACCACCATCAGTAAAAACTGTCCTGGCCCCCTGAAGTGGGACCAGCGAGAGCAATTCAAACAAGCTGACTGTCTGCGTCTGGAGTGAGACAAGTCTGGGGTCCTTTGGCAAGTGGTATGCTAAGCATCCGGTGAATCCCTCCAACACAATTGGAAGCGAGTCACCGAGCTGCATTAATTGCTGGATTTGTTCCTTGGTGAACGGGACTACGATTTTGGCCAAATCGTGCCCTGAAATGTCCCTAGCTCTCAGCCTTCCGCGGTAAACCACCGCGGAGACCAATTCTTGGGGAGGAACGATGTTTCGTGAAGAGGTGTTCGGAAGGTACACCCACTCCACGATACTCGCCCCTTTCTCGGCATCTACGCCGAGCGCTCCAGTGAACATGGATCCTGACCGTACGATGTACAAATTCAGGATCGGAGCATATGGCCCTGGGGTGATCCGATCTACCCATCGCTGGCTGAGAACTTGGTTAACTTTCTCGAGAGCTAAACGCGCTTCTCGAGAAATTTGTATCCGGTCTGCCGGCTGCTTGCCTAAAGTTAGCAGCGAGAAGAGCGGTTTCAGAAGATCCGTATCCAATCGGAAATACGGTCTGGCCCAATTGATGTTACCCAGAACTTGCTGCAACTCTACAAGGGTGACTGAGTCCTGTAAATTGATCTGAGGCAAAACTGGTGCTGCGAAAGAGCGGAGAAGCCGATGACCCAAGTATGAGAAGGGCTTGGTTCTCTGCACTATCTCTGGGGCAATGAGTAAACCTTTGTCCCCCAGGCTGGCCTGGAGGTCAGAAAACATTTCGCTGCCGAGTTGCGGCATCACGACCAAGATGTCATCCATAAAATGGCAAACTATGGCTTTAGGGTAAAGGCTTCGAAACTTTGCCAGTGCGTTGTGAACATAAATTTGGCACAGGGTGGGCGAATTAAGCATGCCCTGTGGCAAAAAGTTCCACGCGTAACGCTGCATAGGCTCACTGTGGTTCACAACCGGCACCGTAAAGGCGAACCTTTCCCGGTCCCGGGGGTCTAAGGGGATTGTATAAAAACAATCCTTGAGATCTACGACTAGAATCTCCCACCCCTCGTGAATCATGTTAGGATTTGGGATGCCGCATTGAAGCGGACCCATTGGCTGTATGCATTTATTGATCTCTCTGAGATCGTGGAGGAGTCGCCACTTCCCCGACTTCTTTTTAATCACAAAAATTGGCGAATTCCATGGACTCGTGAACTGCTCTATGTGTCCTGCGTCTAGCTGCTCTTTGACTAGCTGCTTGAGGGCAACTAATTTCTCTCCCACTTCCGGCCATTGTTCTACCCAGACCGGCGTATCGGTGAGCCATTTAAGTGGCAACGCCATTACCCAAAGGTAAGCGTAGCACCGTACTGCTGCAAAATGTCTCGCCCCCAAAGGTTGATGTGCACGTCAAGAATGTGCGGCCGAATCACCGCCGTGCCGTCAGCCTTTGGGATTGTGACTTCCACCCACTCTCGGCTTCTAAACGCTTCCTGAATGCCGCCTACCCCCCACACATCGGAGACCGGCTCAATGGCCCACTCCCTTGGCCACTGGCTTCTGCTTATCACGCTCACATCCGCTCCGGTATCGAGTAACCCTGAGAACGCTCTTTTGTTCAAAAATACCTCGATAACGGGGCGCTGCTTCCACTCAATGTTGGTCTCCACTGTCGCTAAGACCTGGTATCCTTGTACTGCCTCACTGGCGCTCGAGCGGTCCTCTGACCAGGACTCGGAGCTGTCACTGAGCCTTCCCTGGCTATCTGCTGGCGAGTGACAAGGAACCATGATCAGTTGCGCTAAGGTGTCTCCTTTGTGAATTGTTTGGGGCAGATGAGTCCAAAGCTGAACTTGGAGAACGCCTGAAAAATTCGAGTCAACGACTCCTGGAATTACGAGAATTCCGCGTGCTCCAGCTACGCTGCGGGGCAAAACTAAACCTATAAAGCCCTTGGGCAGTGGACCCATGTACTGGGAGTCCACTAGATAGACCGTGCCTGGCAGGTCACATGTAACGTCTGCCTGACAAGTCAAGTCTAACCCTGTACTACCCTTGGGGCTGGCCTGTGCCCTCGCAATGTCTGGAATGTGACCGGGATTTAGTCTAGCTCTGGTGAGCTTTGGGTGAGGGGAGTCCCTGTTTGGACCGGGGCCAGAGACATGCCCGCGTTCCGGTTTCCCGAATTCGGACAGTCTCGAGCCCAGTGGTAGCCTCTTTTGCACTTTGGACATGGGGTGTTCGGAGCCTTGGGACGGCCGGACTTTTGTCCGCCTCCCTTGGATCGGCACTCCCTAGCGAAGTGACCAACCTTGCCACAATTGTGACATGCTCCTTGGGTCTTTCCTTTAGGTCTCTTACCCCCTTGCACCGCTGCCGCTAGCAATCCCATCTTGTAGGATTCTGTGCCAACGTCGGCGCAAGCTCTAATCATGTCCGTAAGGGTCAAATCAGGACGATTGCCCAGTGACTGCAAGATTTTACGGCAGTCTAAGTTGGCATTGTCCTTGGCTAACTTCATCATGAGCTCTTGTTGGGCCTGCTCATTGTCAATCTGCCTGCTAATAGCTTCCTCCAGGCGATTGATGAAGTCCATATAGGGTTCCTGGGCTCCTTGCTTGATAGCGGTGTAATTTTTAGCCGCTTTGCCAGTTGCTGGGACCTTGAAAAACGCCCTAAAGGCGGCCTCAGCCGACATCTGGAGAGTGGCTAGAGGCAAGTTGATCTGGGCATCGATGGATTCGAAGGCACCTGAACCATATAACTGGTCAGGAAGTACTGCGCCTCCCATCCTGGCAGCCCTCGTCTGCGCCTCAAGGCGAAACTCGCTGTCCCAAATTAAATACTGGCTAGGGGTGAGCATCATCCGCATGACGGCTTTCCAGTCATGGGGAATCCACATGGTGTTCTCGCACACTTGCTGAAGCGTGCCCCTCGTAAAGCGACTTTGGAGCCCTGTTTCTGAAATGGCTTTCCGTATAGCCATGAGAAGCTTATACGGGACTGGGGAATGAACTATCTGCTGGGCGCCCGTAAGCGCGTCCATCTCCATGCGGATGGGACATATCTGACTGAGCTCTGCTAGCTCCTCTACTGGCAATTCCCCCTTCCTGAGTTCTTCCTCTACTGTGCGCTGAAGGGCACTTTTGGTAGCTAGGGAACCCGTTGCTATCCGAGAAGCGCCTGCGCTCCTCATTCCTTGCATTCCGTCGGTGACGTCTGCAGCTGTCGCCGAGGGAAAGCTCCCTACGCTACTCTGCCTAAATTGGAGTGACGGATAGAGTGCCGTAGGTGCCGTTGGTTCGGCTGGCGCATCTGGCAGATTTGGGGGTTCTTTGGCCTCTACCCGGACTGGTTCTATCTCCGCCAAGAGCTTCCTACATTTTCTCCATGTGCGAATTACGCCTCCTGGAGCTTTCGGGGGTTGCTGAATGCAGTCTCCTATCTGATCCCAGAGCTCAAGGGTTAACATACCTACTTCTGGGTAAAGCAGGCAGTGTTCCCCTAGGTACACCAAAAGTCTCGCTAGCTCTCCGCTGTGAAAACGCACCTTAAATACCCTGGCCAGGATTTTGAACTCTCCCTCACGAGTTCTTTGGCTAGCGGATGGATGCTGTCGCTGAGGACAGGTCCCCATATTACCTGCGATTGGGTCCTCGGAAGATTCCTCCTCGGGACGAGTCGACGCGTCTTTGGCAGGCAATAGGTTCTGGCGACGACGCTTCTGGGTAGAGCTCGGAGCGTGGACTGCGGCCACGGGCCCTCGGTGGCCACTGCGCTGTCAGGGGCTCACAGCTGCTCTGAGCGGAACGCGTTTTTCCCTTTGGCGCAAGCCGCCGCGAAAGCCGGGAGCAAGCTGTAGGATGCCTCTTTGGACTGCCTCACCGCAGGCCGTCCCTCCGATCGGCTGGCTGCCGGATGGAGTGCCGCGCTGTCCTCCGGGATGATTCGGACACGGTTCAAGCGCAGAACCGGACCGTGTGATCGCTACTCTGAGGAAGACCACTCGGGGTCGCTTACTCACGAGTAGATCACGTCGGCGTCACCAGGTGTAGGAATCGGGGCCGCAGAGGGCCGGAGGTCCCGGAGGAGACTGATCAAGGAACAATACGAGGCAGAATGGAGGAGGATAAGATCAGTGGTTTATTGAGGAAAAGGCATAACGATTTATAGATCAGAAGGCAAGGTAGAAAAAACCATCACCCGACAGTAAATCACATCACCTATTTCCCCTTAGGTTAATTGGGAATCTCTCTGGGGGAAGTTAATTAGTGCGGGCAAACATAGACTGGGAAAGCACCATTGTTTTGGGCTTAGGAGCTGGGTAAACATGGCCGCTATTTGCGCCAGAGATTTACGCTAAGCTCGGAGATGCATGTTTGCCTAATTAAGTTACAGGAGTTAGCGATCTGCTTACTTGGCAGAGCCTTAGGTCAGGTCAAGGAATTGGGTGAATCAAACCCTATAATTTATCCACCCCCCTTAATTTGGGTGCTCGCAGAGCCCACGGGACAGGGAGCCTTTCTCCCGAAAGTGGCCTCTGCCGGGCCGTTCCGTGCCCATGGGGGCACGGGGAATCCACAATTATGGATATGAAAATTAAATTGGGTTCAAGTACCGTTTTGTTAACTGATTTGGAAAGTATGAATTTAAGTAAGGATAAAAAAGAGTTATTAGAGATAATGTTGACAATGGGTAGACAGTGTATCGCTAGAAATTGGAAAAATGATGTGATTATAAAAATTGAAGAATGGTACAAGGAAATGTGGAATTTAGCATTGAATGATAAGTTAACATGGGAGGTAAACAAGAAAAAGGGTATTGTTAAAGAAAACAGATTTTGGAATGTTTGGCAAGCATTTGTGGATTACTCATTGAAGGGGGATGAAGCCAATAGACCTATACTTGGTCAAAGGAGTTTTTGGGAATGAAAACTAATGAGATACTCCGTGCTCTCCAGGGCATTGTATAAAGCACTGGGTGGTTCTTTTTTGTAAAATGTTTAGTATTTTAGTTCTTGTACGGTAACAACGATTCTGAAGTTTGATTTAGTAGATATACTAAATTTTGAAGGTTGAGAACTGAATTTGAATTTGTATGTCGTGATAATAAGAACGTAAAAAATAGAATAAGAATATAATGACAATTGTATAATTGATATATGTATTTAAAATCTTTATTTTTGAGAGTATAATCAAACAATCAAAGATGTGAAGAAGAATGTGACAAACTACTAAGTCATAATGAGATAGAATTTTTAAGATATTTTATTTTATTTTTATATTTGTTTTTTCTTTTCTATATCTTAGTTATTACATTGTATTAGTAAATAATTGGTTATATTTTTATTGTAGGGTGTGTATTTTTTATGTATTATTGCTGTTAAACTTTTTTGTTGTATTATTGTTTAATTTTTTAATAAAAATTATTTTTAAAAAAAGAACAGGGGTTCCCAACCTATGGCATACGGTCCAGACCCGGCCTGCGGTGCCATTCCATCCATCCCATCACCACTGCCACTGCACCTGTAAGTGGAGTATTTACATCAGCCATAAAATGCTCTCGTGCATGCGTAAATGCACCTGTGGCTGTCGTAAATGCTTCCGCTTCCAGGGGTTGTGGTCAGGCCTGCAGCAAAAAAAGGTTGGCCACCCCTACTTTAGAGGTTGATGACCAATATCTGGTACAGTGGAACCTTGGTTAACAAACAGCTCGGTTAACATAAAAATCACATAACAAAAGGAAATCTATAGAAAATAGTGGCTCAGTTTATGAAATTTTTTTCAGAACGAATTAATTGGTTTTCAATGCATTCCTATGGGAAATTCAGTTAAAGTAATTTTTGCTGTAAGAAACGTCCTGGAAAATGCATTAATTATGTTAACTGAGGTTCCACTGTATCTTAAAAACAAGACAGTTTAAATGTGTGTTCTCTCTCTCTCTCTTTTCGAATAATCTCCTATTTAATCCCCTCCTGCATCTCTTTATTTGTGAACCAAAGCATTTTTCTTTTCACGGGTATTTTAGATGAAAGGCCAGGATGTAATTCACATCAACATATGGCTTGGTATTAAAAAGAGAGGGGATCTGACAGCTGCTAAAAATGAATAGACCCTCATCTAAAGTCTAAAGTAAAGCAAGGATGCTACCTGCAATGTGATATTTTGATCTGGAAAGAACACCTGAGGAAGTGATTGGTCATTTGGGACTGGTGCCAATATTGTCAAAAATGATGAAGCCTGAAGGCAATTACACCGTCTATTGGGGGAATAAATCCAGCTGAGAACAATGGGATTTATTTCTAAGTAAACATGCATACAATTGCACTTTATATGTAGTAGAAATAGAAATGTTAAAAATCAGATGCAGGATTGAATTTGTCGTTGTACAAAAATCACAGGGGTGAAATTGCAGGGAAGCAGATGCTGGCTAAACAATTTGAGAGAAATTGCCTAGCAGTAAAATATATTGAACAGTGGAATAGACCAACTCAGGAAGGAATGAGCTCTCATTTACAGGTAACATTTAAGAAGAGACTCCATAATTCTTTGTCTAGGATGTTGTTTATCTATGAATAATTCTCCTCTGCGTGAAAATGGCCAATTCCATAGTAAAAATATTTTTTTTCCCTGTCTGGCTTCCACACTGAGTGTGCAATTACCTTCAGATCACTAACAGAATTAACGCAGACAAAAGCCAAGAAATTCCACTCTATGCATTGAGGCTGTGATTGCCATCTTCCAGACAGGGCCCAAAGGATGTGGTCCAGAAAACAGGGCCTAAAGAGGGGTGGGTGGGGAGTGAAGGAAATGAGTAAGCAATTGCTTTAATAAAATCAGTAATCAATTTCTTATTTTAATAAAAGCATTAAAAACTAACATTTACATTTCTTCTTCTTTACTTCCTCTTTTACCCCTCCAGGGATACAAGATTCTTGCTCTGGCAATTCTAGCAGTCTCCACTAGCGTTATTTCGTGTTTTTGTAATCTTTCTTTGAGTTATCTCTTCACCTTCCTCTGGGTCTGCATCGTGCTCTTTGTCCTCCTCCTCTTTTCCCATATGGCTCGTATAGTATGGACTTCCAAGACATTTTTTCCCAAATGGGCAAACCACTTTATTTATTTTTCTCTGTATATAGTTTAAGATTGCTTCTGTTCCAATTCTTTCCCTTATAATCTCATTCCTGATTTTATCCCTTCTAATCACTCAAGAAGCCATCTTCAGATATCTCAATTCCATGGTGATCAACTTTCATTTATGCTTTGTTGTAAGTGTTCATGTTTGACATTAGTAACTTACAGTGGGTATGTATATGCTTTGTATGAAGTGTATCTTTGTGCTGGTTGGTACAGCCTTGTGTTGCAAGAGCAAAGCTAACTGTCCCAATATTTGGTTTGTTTTACCACACCATATGTTAATCTTTTAATCCATTTTGCCATTTTCAGTAAATGTTGTTCCTCGGTGAACTCTGCCACTTGTTCCTTCCATTTGGGCATTTAAAGTATGCTATTTTCTTCCAATTACCATTACCTCAGTCTTCTATAGTACAGCAAAATGAACAGAAATTAAAAGAAGGGTACTTAAAATATATAAAGAGACAGAAATTAAATTGAGGGTACTTAAAAAGGAGTGTTTCTGCTCAGAGTTAAGGAGTAGTAAAATTACTATTTGAGATTAATAATGTTACAACTATTACTAAGCCTATGAAGTAGTACTAGTAGTTTATTTAGCTGGCTTTTCTTCGGATTGTATAAATCTTTCACCTTTTACATTTATGTTACATTTATAAGAGAAAAACAAATAGTTGTATGTAGACACATGATATAGCTTTATCAAGTTGGTGTGGAGCCAAGTAGCAATTCTTGGACTACCCAGCCTTTTGACTCATGCACTCTCTCCTCACAGAAGGACAGGGAGCAGCAGAAAGCCTCAAGTAGCAAATTCACTTGGTCTTCTCTACCCTTGTGATCTCACATGTGTCTGCTTCCTCCTTTGTTTCTGGTTTGGGACTTGAAAGTTCAGCAACTGGATATTGCTGTTAGGGCAATTGCCCATCTATGTCATCTTAGACAAAAAGCATAAAGCCAGTCCATAGTGTGGACTGAATTTTTAAGCACTTTAGAAGCACTCCAGCCAGGACAAAGTCCTTGAAGCCTCCTTTCATTACATGCAAGTTCATTTCAAGTACATTAACATAATAGAGAAGATAAGCGTAGAGTGAATGCAATTGTGTAAGAGAGCCATAACCTCCTGTTTGCAAGATCTGACCATGGTTGTTAATGACAGAACCTTTTAAAAACCATAATTCATAGTGCCAACCTAGCAGTTCGAAAGCAAGAAATTGCAAGTAGATAAATAGGGACCACTTCGGTGGGAAGGTAACAGCGTTCCGTGCGCTCCGGTGTCTAGTCATGCCTGCCACATGACCACGGAAACGTCTGCAGAAGCAGACAGCGCTGGCTCTTCGGCTTAGAAACAGAGATGAGCACTGCACCCTAGAGTCGGATACGACTGGCTTTCGAGCAAGGGAAACCTTTACCTTTACCTTTAGCAAATGTTGAAAGCAGCTATAGAGCATTCTCAACCTGCGACCCTCGACACCATTTCATGTGGCCCCTGCACCGCCTCCACCACTCCAGGAAGTGCCATGTGGTGGAGGAAGGGCAAAATGGCCATCTGGCCCCCAAAGCTGTCTGAGGGAGCATTTGACCCAGCCCACGGCTTTAAAACTCCTGCGCTAGACAGAGCCTAAAAACAGTGTCTGAGCAACTTGTCTTCTGTCTGCTTCTGAGACTAGCTTTCTTTCTGTCCTGGATTTCCTGCCCAAATGGGACTTTTGACTATAAACTGGCAAGAGTGGGCTTTGCTGAAGACTTGACTGGGGGCCCCTGTTTAGTAGTTATTTTTAAATATTATTCTAAGAAGAAAACAGTTTCAGAATGCATTGGATCTTGTTTTGGTATTTGCCTGCAATATTTCTACAAAAGCAAGTGGACCATGTGTCTTTTCCTCTGGCACATATACTTGCTTCTCCCACCTGCCTCCTATTCATACCTGTCAACCTTCCTGGATTGGCCAGGATTTCCCGATTTCCAGTGCCGATTTGCGCCATTTCCCGCCCGCAGCTGCCAAAACCCCGGAATTGGCAGCAGGGGGGGGGAGAGGTACTGTGTATCCCTTCTGCGCAGATCGCCTTTTACGCTTGCGTAGAAGGCTTTTATGCATGCGTAGAAGGCGATCTGCGCAGAACCGTTCTGCGCAGGTCCCGTATTTTCCGGAGCCACGGTTGACAGGTATGCTCCTATTACTTGAACAACACTGCACTGCACTATTACTTGAACAGCACTGAAGAAGGAATAGGTTTTGATTAACTTTTTTCTGTCACCAATATGTGCTCTTTGTTGCTGGGTTGTTGTTTTTTAATTGGGGGTTATCATGTTTGTTCTTGTTGATATTTTAAATTTATGCAATTTGTTAATTTTTTATTGAAAAGATTTTTTAAAAATATGTTGTAAGCCGCCCAACAGAAGAAAAAATGCCTTTGAGCTGTGGTGCTGGAGAAGACTCTTGAGAGTTCCCTGGACTGCAAGGAGATCAAATCAGACCATTCTGAAGGAAATCAACCCTGACTTCTCCTTGGAAGGACAAATACTGAAGCTGAAGCTCAAGTACTTTGGCCATCAAATGAGAGGAGAAGACTCACTGGAGAAGGCCCTGATGCTAGGAAAGATTGGAGGCAAAAGGAGAAGGGGCAGCAGAGGAAGAGATGGCTAGATGGTGTCATTGAACCAGTGGGCGTAGATCTGGGCAGACTTTGGAGGACGGCAGATGACAGAGGACTGGCGTGCTGTGGTCCATGGGGCCACAAAGGGTTGGACTCAACTGTGCGACTTAACAACAACAACAAGCCCCGAGTGGGAAAATATCCCAGATGGGTGGGATATAAATGTAATAAATAAATAAAATAGTGGCTGTAATAGTGGCCCTCTGAGGCTTTGGGTGAAAGGATTATGGGACACGTTGCTGCATCTTTAATAAAAGTTGTTGCAAGCAAGAAAAGTGATTCAGAGCCCAGAGAGTTTATCTCTGGGGACTCTGGTTCACTGGTGTACTTGCTTACAATGCAGGAGATTGGTACTGTTAATGGGTCAGACTGTTAGTTCAGTCTTAACAAAACAGTCAAGGTTGTCAGAGGCAAGGTTGTCACCAGTGTGTTAACCAAAGTTTTCAGGCAAATCAGGATAGCTAGTCCTGGTAAAATCTCTCCCCACCACGGGGCTGAGAACAGCAGGTTGGAGGTCAACTTCAACACTGATTCCCACAACACACATTGAATTTATATCTCCCAGTCAGTCTCTGCCTGGTATGCAGCTGTTTCAAAGGATACTTGAAGAGTTCTGAAATGCCGGCTGTACTTCTAATCTTTTCACCTGCCCCTCTCGCTGGAACAAATGGGCCTCTCATCTACTGCATGCTCTTCCGTGTTGACTGTACAGATTGCAGAAAATTCAGAACCAACACTGACCATTGGAGCACTTTTTGAGCACTGAATTCCCTTTTCACACCAGCCTAACTTAATCCTCTTCTTATGAAACTGACTCAGCAAATTGGGGCAAGATGACACCTTCTATATACCTTACCTTGGATACCTTGGAGTCATTATTCAGCGAGGAGTCTGCATATTGGTAAACATCTCTGTGACAACATTCCACACATGCAAATGGGCTTGAGAAATCAGGTCCACTTGCATGAGGTTTTAAAGCAATTGATATCACATCATCCGCTGGCTAGGCTGACAGGGCCATAGCCTCACATATATAACACTCACATATATAACACTCACATATATAACACTCACATATATAACGTTGGCATCATGGGTAGGGGTGGGCAAACTGTTATCTCAGGAGGGTTTTTGCCCGCCCCAGGCTCCCTCTGGCTATGGCTCTGTAGGTGGACCATGACGTGTGCCCTCCACTTTCACCGTGCCCATGGGATCCAATGGATGCTTTGATGAGCTTTAGTCCCAGCCTAGCGTCATTGACAAGAGATGGGCAACACTATCTAGTTAGACCACTCAAGCTATGCGCCCCAACAAGGCTCTCACCCAGTGGGGGACCTTCTATATAACAAACTAGCCTTTTTTTCCGGCCTTGCCGGGCAGGTATTTTTTATATGTTGGTTTTGGTGGTTTTGAGGGGTACACACACACACACACACACACACACACACACACACACACACACACACACACACACACACACACACACACACACACACAACACAACACAACACAACACAAACACAAACACACACACCCGTCGAAGCTGCATGGGGAGAGGAGGGGCTCCCCTTCTTCCCCCCAAGCCTCGGCGAAGCTACACACACACACACCGAAGTTGCGTGGGGAGAGGAGAGGCTCCCCTTTCTCTCCCCCGGAACCCTTGGCGAGGCCACACACACACGCTGAAGCTGCATGGGGAGAGGAGGGGCTCCCCTTCCTCCCCCTCGAAGCCTCGGCGAGGCCACACACACACACACACACACACACACACACACACACACACACACACACACACACACACACACACACACACACACACACACACACACACACACACCCTGAAGCTGCGCGGGGAGAGGAGGAGTTGCCCCATTCTCGGCGTCCGGACTCTTGCAGTGACGCTCGCAGGAACATAAGGTAAGTGTGGCCAGCTTGGTACAGGATGGTTGGGCCGGGTGTGGCCATGTATGTCGGACACACACTGCCCAACCCCCTTTTTATAGGTAAAGATAACAAAAACATTGTGGGGGACAAAATCTCCCTGTATCTTCTACGGGAGGACAATTTTGCCATATTTTTGCCGATCCCTAGCATCCAAAGGTCCTGCATTCCACATTTTAAAATTTAAATTACCTCTATAGGGTTATTTAAGTTTAAAAAAGTAATAATCAGACGAATATCTTGAGTAGGCAGAGGGATTCAGGTGGAAAAAGGTGTTGCCTTCTAAAAGCCAGGGCATGGCATAGTGGCACCTAGAAGACAGCCACCCCTGAACAAGAATTCAGGAGAGATGGGTTCAAATTTCAACTCAGCTATGAGAGGCACTGGCTGACCTTGTGCCGACCGAACTCTCTTGGATTGTCCTACTTACAGGTTTGTTATGAGGATCAGTTGTAAGTAGGAGAGCCATGGATGTCTCCTTGAATTCACTGAATTGTAATACATAAGTTCAGCCAACAGACTTGCCTTCTGCTTCTTCTTTGCTTCCTCTTTTACTCCTTCTCTTTTCCTCCTCTCCCAAATGATAGCTTTAATCTCTTCTTTCCTTGAAATTCCATAAAATTAAAAATCCTACTGTTCATGGATTCTCTATAGTCCACCAGAATATATATGATACAAATATTAATAACATTACAGTGCAGGTGTAACTCCTATGGACTATTTGGTTTAGCCTACTTGGGGAAAACTTAGAAAGGGGTAAGATTTGAGTTGAGAAAGACTGGGAGAGATTACTGGAGAGGCAGAAGATATTGTTCCACTGGAGGATGAAAAGGCCTTGGTTTAGGTAGTTGCATGGAATTGTACTCTAACACACCCACAAGGTGTCAGGTGGGGAAGATTTAAACATAGTCCCTGAAGGTAACATGAGCATGCTATAAACTGTACACATTGACAGGTAAGGTTTTGGTGTTATTTAATTAAACAGAATAAAAAGGCAAGATGAAAAATGTAATAAGTGGAAGATTTCAATCGAGCTACACCAGAAAGCAGAAAATAGGTTGCAGTCCACTAATGAACTAGCAAAATAACATGTTGGTTCCGGGGGTTATTGGAGATAATGTTGGACTGCACATATCTTCATCTATTTTCAAGCAAAAATGCATGCTAATGGCCCTGTTCCATTAATGATTTATAAACTGTTAAGATATCCAAGTGAACCCAATGCATACTTCTGAGAAGTGAACCAGTACAGTATCTCTAAATTAAGATCTACCGGCAAAAATTTAAAAGGAATAATTTAAAGGCAGACAGATTGCAGACTAATAAATATTTTACTTTTATTTAATGAAAGTGTCTATTTAGTATGATCTGTACCAACTACAAAAACATTTGTGATGACTACTGTTAGCAGTAGTAAAGAAATAAAATCAACTTTGCAAGACAAACCTTAGAATTATACATCATATGTAGGAGATGAGTCCTGCTCTACTCGTAACCCGCCATGAAAGCACAGCTCACTAGCCAGATACTCTAATGGAACACATGTTTAAAGACTTGGGTTGGTGGTACCTTTATGTAGTGTAAGTGGACAGCCTTAGGCAGCAAATTTGAGAGGACAGCAGTGCTAGCTGCCAGCCATTTCCCTCTGTTGAATCACAAGGCTATGTACCACATAGATTCTTCCAGTTGTTATTGTTCTTGAAATGTACTAAGCAATTGTTATTATCCATTTGAGTACTTATTTAGGTGCTGTAATCTGAACAAAATTTTCCAAGGCTGCAAAAGAGTTATGAAGAGATTCATTCAGTTCCTGACTTCTGAGAAATCTTCGAAGAATATCTAAAGCATTAAGGGCTTCAGCTTTTGATGGCAAAGGGTGCTCAAATTCAGGACCCTCATCTTCTTCATCCTCTGCATATATTTCACTTGAAATATATTTCGAAGTCTGGGATATTTTACTTTGAGGAGCCATTTCAGAAGCTATCAAGTCATCATCCACAGAGGCATATTCCTCCAAAGACAAGTTTTTGGGAAATTCTACTCCTGCAGCCAATGCGTAAGCAGTCAAATTGAAACTATTTCCAACTTCTGCATCAGCATCAACCTCTACCTCTCCAGCTTCTGAGCTGAAACCAGCTCTGATGTAACTATTAACGACAGTCCCTGGAGAAACAGCCCTCCAGCTGAGGTGCAACATGTCAATAGCATCAAGCAGAGATAATGTGAATTCCTTACCACTGTCGAGACAGTCTACCAATCTCTTGAGAAGAAAGGATCGATATTTGACTTTCAGGCTTTTGATAATTCCTTGTTTCATAGCTATAAATCGAGAAGACGAGCAAGCAGGAAAGCATACCAGTTGGACGGACTTCAAATTCTTTATCTCTGGCTGGTCAGAGAAGGGCCCCGCAAAAATAACAACTTGTCGCTCCTGTCTTTGGAAACTCTCATCAAGTTTATTCATCCATTGCACAAACACCTGTGAAGTCATCCATGCCATGTCATTTGCTTGGTATTCCACAGGCAGTGACTTTACACCCTGAAAACAGTGGGGAGTTTTGTTTTTCCCAATGATGAGCAAAGGAAGCTTTTCTGAGCCATCCATATTGGTCCCAACCAGAAGAGTTATTCTTTGCTTGCTTAATTTTCCCACAGAGCACGATTCACCTTTATAAGTGAAAGTATGGCTAGGCAACATTCGATAAAACAAGCCTGTCTCTTGTAGGTTATACACATTTTTTGGTTGATAAACTTTCAAATAGTAAGGCAAAATATTTTGATGCCAAACAGTCGTTTCCCCTCCTGCAGTAGAAGTAGCTACAGTTGTGACCGCAGTTATTTCAGGCTGAGATCTGAATGCTAAGCCGTACCTCGATTTAAAGCGATCCAGCCAACCATTGCTACATTTAAAATCACTGTGTCCAAGTTTCTGTGCAAAATAGTTAGCTTTGAAGCGTAGGAGTGGTCCATTTATGGGTTCGTTTGAACACTGAGCCATTCGGTACCACTTCACTAGAGCCTCTTCCAGATCACTGTAAAATGCAGTCCTTAATCTTTTTCTTTTCGGGTCAAATGGCAAAGATTCAAAGGCTTCTAAGACTTTATTTTTACTCTTCATAATAGAAGACAGGGAATTTTTCTTGATGCCATATTTTTCTGCAATCTCTTTCTTTTTCTTGCCACTTTCTACGGCCGCTATGATCCCAATTTTGTCTTGGATGGATAAACTTTTCTTCACCCTTACTACTGGCGAAGACATATCCAGAGACTTTTCCATGGTGCAGCCAGAAGAGCTGTGGATGTGCAAATGTATATAGATTAATTTGCTCGGTCACCTTGCTATCATCATCAACTCCTTTAATTAGACTAGCTTTCAAGGCAGTACTGTATACCAAAATAAATAAATGTCACGCTGTTAATCTGGTGATGCCATGAATATATTTTTGTGTCTCCCAAGAACCCCAAAATAAGACCTTCCATGTTGTTGTCTATTAAGCAGGATTTTTATAGCTCCTCTAGTCTTAAGCATGTGGTGTAATGAATGTGCTATTTCCTTTAAGGTCCTTTAGGAACATTCCTGTATCCTCCTGTCAAAATAAAGGTTTTATTATTTGGAATGGCCATCAGATCTGTGCCACGAGAAGCCCTAGTGGCACAGTGGTTAAATGGCTGTACTGCAACCAAAAGGTTGTAAGTTCGATCCTGAACAGGGCTCAAGGTTGACTTAGCCTTCCATCCTTCTGAGGTCAGTAAAATGAGTACCCAGCATGTTGGGGGCAAAATGCTACTTAACTCATGAACCGGTCAGAGAGTGCACTAAGTGCTATGGGGCGGTATATAGATGCAATTGCTTTGTTTATATATTTTTGGAGTTCTGCTGATTGATATTTATTTTGATATATTCGTTCTGTTCTAAATATTGATCTCTGACACCACACTTTGTGCCTGCTGTTTCCTCTTACTCTGCAATCTTATTAATGAGTTATAGTTGTTGGATAAGGAGATAATTATTCCAAACCATTCTGATATCCCTTTGAAAACTTTTAGTTTCTTTCCAGTGGCTGAAATTCAGTAGGTCACAGCTAGAGTAGGCCCATTGAATCAGTGGAATTTATGGCAGAGTTAGCTTATCAAGTCCCCACTAATCCAGTGATGGCCAACTTTGGCACTCCAAGTATTCTTGGACTTTAATTCCCAGAAGCCCAAGTCAACACATCTGCTGATAAGGGCTCCTGGGAATTGACGTTCAAGAATATCTGGAGTGCCAAGGTTGGCTATCACTGGTCAACTTTCATTATGACTTATTACTGGATTTCAGGCAGTGTGGAGTAAATTCAAAGCAGAGAAAGGGTGAAAACAGCTCTGTTAGGCTGTTACAACAGGAGGTAAGATTTGACTCTTACTGGCTATGGCCAAGATTATTATGGTAATGTAATTATCACTATTTCACATTATACACATAAATGCTGTAATATCACCACCTCTATCCCATGCCAGTTATACACACTGCACATTTCTATATATAAAGAGAGAGCTCAAACTTCACCCCATTCCTCTGACATGGTGAGCTGTATCTAGATGAAAGCTCATACTATGATGCATCTGCCAATCTTAAAAGTGACACACAACTGTTATTTTACTATAGCTGGCAACCACAATCATCCTGTGAATATAGCAGAACAAACAGGCACTAAGTGGAAAATTTACCAAAATGGGTGGTATAAAAATGCAATAAAAATAAATAAATAAATAAATAAATAAATAAATAAATAAATAAATAAAAGCAGTTGTTTTGATACCAATCTGGGAATATAATTGCCACAGCATTACATTACATCACTTCAGCTATCATGTTGGCATGACGCCACTGATTCAAAGGACAACAAGGATAATCTGGGAAATTGGCAGTAGTTATCTCAAATTTTAAGATCATTTAGAGACTGTTGCCATCCTTGCATTTAAGCAACATCAAAGGAAGCATTAGAATGCACCATAAGACTTCCTTCAATTTCAATAGACAGGGCAGGATTCCAACTACAGGGTGGCCCGTAAGTCCCTACCCGTCCATATTTATTATATATATATTTCTTTTTTTAAAGTGAAATGTGGCCGATTTAAGCCCATGTACATTTGAAGAGTGTATTGTGTCAAGTACATGAGTACATGAGCGCAAGAATACTGGTGACACCCTGGATACAATAAGTGGCAAATTTACAGGAAGATTCAATAGGGACTTAGAGGCCACCCTGTAGAATTTGGAGGAGGGAGCAACTATACCTTCTAGCTGTAGGATTCTGAGAATTGTAGTCCAAAACAAGCAACTTTTCCAAGCTCTACTTACAGTGGCTTCCTTAGCTGATAACCATATAGCACCAATAGAATTCCCGTCAAGATTTACCAACCTGAAGCATTAAGCTATTTTGCTCTGTCTATATCTTGTCTAGACAACTAATCTCAGAGGTCAGAAATGGAAACTTGTGAAAGAAACTCTGGTTAAAAGGCACTTTGTTCAGAAGGCAGCTCTTCCACAATTAATTAAGAGTCAAGCCAAACCCCAGAAGAAGGATATGTTTACATTATAATCAGTGGTGAGCATCAGCAGGTTCGCACCAGTTCGCCAGAATCAGTAGCAGAAATTCTGCCTGGCCCTGCCCATCCAAGTTTTGAAATTTATTTATTTATTTATTAGTTCAATTTCTTCACCGCCCACTCGGCCAAGGCTGACTCAGGGTGGTTTACAATCTATACCTATAAAATGGTGCGTTAACCGTTGGAATGTGACAAAGGATGTTGCACCAGGCCCCACTAGCCCCGTCCGAGCCTCCGTGCACTCGCCCAAATGGGGTTCGCAGGTAACTGTAGGGTTGAAACTTTCACCAAGGGGAGCAGGAGCCCCCCGGATGCAAAAAAAAAAAGGGGGAACTTCAATTCCCAATGTTACTTGCGCCGTGCCACGCCAGAGCCAATCAGGCTGAGCGGCGCGGCAAAAGGAATGTTCAGAAACGCACCGCGGCCAATCAAAAAAAAGCCGCAGGAAAAAAAACGTTGCAGTAACCAAACACGTGCAGGCAAAACTACAAGCCCCAGCATCCTGCGCACCATTAGCACGCAGAATGCTGAGGCAGCCGGCATGCGAAAAATAAAAGTTAAAAAAAAACCGTTGCCACTGCCCTTCCTTCCCACGAGCCAGCCAGCATGGCCCGTGGGAAATAAAGCCCCCCCCACCATTGCCCTTCCTTCCCACGGGCCAGCCAGCATGGCCTGTGGGAAAGAAAGCCCCCACGCCATTGCCCTTCCTTCCCACGGGCCAGCCAGCATGACCCGCGGGAAAGACACCCCCCCAAAAAACAACAACAACAACACAGACCAAAAACAATCAAAAACACTCAAAAACAAAATTCCAAAAAGGAAACACAAAAACAGCCAAAAACAAACAAGAAAAAACGTACAGACACTCCCCCCCCAAAAAAACCACAAAAAAACAGAGAGCTTACCATAAGACGTCTTCTCTCCATGAGGACCGGAACTCAAATGAGAAAATAAAGAAAATACTTACCGGAAGCGACACCCAGAGGACCGAAGAGAAAAATTGTAGCGAGGAAGAAAAGCTCACCACCCCCACCCAGAGGCCACAAGAGAAAAAACATTCAAAAATATAGAAAGTAATAAGATTAATTCCCAAATTAATCAAATAAGTTATAAAAACATTCAAAAATAATCACACTAATCTCAAAAAATACCAAAAAAAACCCCAGAAATCACTTTTCACTCAAAAAAATATCCGTAAAAATAAAGATTTAAAAAACCAAAATTAAATTTTAAACTAAAAAAATTAATTTACATTAAATAAATTAAAATAAAATAAAATTTGCATAAACATAAAACAAAAAACCTTCAAAAACCAATATAAAGACCCTGGCACTGAGGAAGCCAGCACGCAAAAAAACCAAAAAAACACACACACACTGGGAGCGCAAGTCCGCCGCAGGCGGCCACAGCGCCTCGAAGCCAGAAAATCACAAAACCTTACAACACCATTTAAAACAGCCCAGCACCATTGGTTCAAGAAAAAAAAAATGAAACCCTTTACTATCCCACACAATTTTAAAAATCCCTGCACAGCCAGGCAAAATATGCTAGTCCTATATAAAAACAACATAGTTAAAAACTGAATTTAAAAAAACCACCCACCCCCTAAAAAAGAGTGCAGGGACTGAAGGTACCGAAGGGGGAGGCTTCTGCTAAACCAGCCACCCAATGGTGGTCACCTTTTCACCTGCACCCAATACTTGGCCAGCCAGCCAGGTTTTGAGTTCTTTCCTGAAGTGCAGCAATTCCGTCTGGAGACATAGCTCTGTTGGTAGGAGGTTCCATAGAGCTGATGCGGACATGGAGAAGGCCCTCTTCCTTGTGCTAGAGAGGCGAGCCCCCCTAGCGGATGGTACAATCAGAGAGCCTGTCCGGTCCGCTCTGGTTGGACAGACAGACGTCCTTAGAGCGATGCAGTCTCTTAGGTATCCTGTCCCACTACTATATAGGGCTTTAAAGATCAAAAACAGTACCTTGAATTGCACCCGGAGGCATACCAGTGCAGCTCCCAGAGTAGTGGCGAGGCATGGGCATAACGTCCATACCCCATCACCACCTGGGCAGCCGCATTCTGGACCAGCTGCAGCCTCCAAATAGTCGTCAAGGGCAACCCCATGTAGAGCACATTACAATAATCTAGTCTGGAGGTAACCAGAGTGTGAGTGACCATGAGCAGGGAATCCATGTCCAGGAACGGGTGCAACTGGCAGATTAACCGTAGTCCTCATTAGGGTGCAACGCAGGGCTTTCCCCCTGGCCACGCCCACAGTGTGGTAGTAATTTTTTTGGAGCCCACCACTGATTATAATCTTAATCTCTCTTGAACCCTCACAAGTGCTCTCATTTAAGACTCTAGAACAGGAGTTCTCAGATTTTTAAAGCCGGGGGCCGGGTCATGCTCCCTCAGACAGCTTTGGAGGCTGGATGTCCATTTTGTCCTTCCTCCATCACATGGCACTTCCTGGTGTGGTGGAGGCAGTGGGGGTGGGCCCACATGAAATTGTGCTATGAGCTGCATCCGGCCCACAGACCTCAGGTTGAGAATCCCTGCTTTAGATGAGACACAAGCACTTACACAACCACACTGGGTAAACAAGGAAGCTTACCATAGAAGACCTGTACCTAAAATCTCATTCTGCCTCCCTTCAGGATTTGCCACGGTCTGAGTCTAGGATACATTTAGCAATTTAGATGATAATAAGTGTAATTTATAAGCAAGTCCTCATGCAGGTCTAGGCATTAACCTATAGTTTGTGGGTTGGTGACACTGTCTGTCACTCTTACCAAATGCTAAAGTGTCTTAACTGGGCAGCACCATTCTTACAAACATACTTAGGATGGTCTGTGGTTGGAATGGAAGATGGCATCTCAAAGTGGAATGGTGAGTTTTCCAGTTTGAAACATGGACCACCAGTAATATATACACACCTACTTTATGTTCTGGTAGGGCACTCTGAAACCTTTTAATATAACAATGAGCTGCTGCAGTTGTGGCCAGTTTCCAGTTGACAACTACCTTGGCAGCTATTCTAATTTTTGGCAGCAGCATTGAATGGCCTATGCTCTCTCCCTGCCACCAGGAAGTTACTCAGTCATACTCTGATACAGTACATCCTATCATTTAGCATCTTCACTTCACACTATTTATCTGTGTGACAAAGTAAAATCATTTTAACACAATTTTAGCTGTAATCAGTCCATCTTAGTATATCCAGTGTGGTGTAACAGATAGTGATGGACCAGGGTTCAGAAGGACTTGTTTGAAATCGTGGCTGGCACTAAGAAATTCCACGATTACCTATACAGAAAACATTTTACCATCATAACTGACCACAAGCCCCTCCTTGGAATCTTTGTGAATGGGAAGCCCACACCTCAAATTCTGTCCCCAATGATGTTGCATTGGGCAATTTTCCTAAATGCATACGATTTTACTTTGGTGCACAGGCCCGGCAAGAACATCAGCCACGCTGATGCCCTGTCACGTTCTCCACTGCCAGGGTTCGGGGAAGCCGACTGCGAGATCGAAAGCGACCACCAGGTCCTTATGATCGAGGCTTTCGACTCGCCCCCAGTCGTCCCCTCAGATATAGCCAAGCCTACGGCCAAGGATGTAACATTGACTAAAGTAATGTCTTAGGTACAAAAAGGCTGGCCTGTCTCTCCTCTAGCCGAGGAATTCAGAACATTCCACCGCAAGCGTTTGGAACTGTCAGTGGAACGAGGTTGCCTTCTATGGGGCCAGTGGTTGATCATTCCTGTCACTCTCAGGAAAAAGGTTTTACATCTACTTCACACAAATCACCCAGGAATTGTCCGTTCCAAAGCCCTTGCCCATAGCTACTTTTGGTGGGCTCAACTGGACCAAGACATAGAGCAGATGGTTGGCACTTGTGCCACTTGTCAATCCTCTCGCCCAGAACAATCCCACCTTCCCACTCAGAAATGGGATTCTGCTCAGGGCCCGTGATCCAGGTTGCACATAGATTTTGCAGGTCCATTTAGGGGTGCCCTATTTTTGTTGGTTGTGGATTCATTCTCTAAGTGGCTGGAAGTGATTAGGGTGCCTAATACCACTTCAGCCACCATGATAATGCACCTAAGAAGGCTGTTTGCAGCATTTGGACTTCCAGATGTGCTGGTGGGCGACAACACGTCCACGTTTACATCTGCAGAATTCCAATCTTTCATGGAAAGGAATGCAATTAGGCACATCACTGCCGCCCCATTCCACCCAGCCACCAATGGCCCGGTAGAGTGGCAGGTGCGCACAACTAAAGACGTGCTTCGGCGTATGGGTGAAGGGGATTTGGAGCTCCAGTTATGCCAGTTTCTTTTCACATATAGGCTCACCCCCCTTGCCTCAGGGCTGACCCCTGCTGAATTGCTCCAGCGAATGAAACTGTCATCCTTGCTGGACAGATTGGATGCCTCTAGGGTTGAGGACAAAGGCACAAATATAGCGATCCAACACCAGAAGAGTTTCTCGTCCGGAGACCCTGTACATTGCCGCAATTATGCAGCTGGTGGCCCTATGTGGGTGCCTGAGTTTGTGATCGATCAAACTGGTCCTGTTTCTTACAGAATCGAAACAGCCACTGGTCTGATCTGGAGAAGGCACGCGGATCAATTGAGACCCAGAGTACTGGACCCACAAGACGAATACAGACACTCAACGCTAGGGTTGGCCCCCACCCGCTTAAACCCAGGGGGCAGAGGTAATAGTCAGCAGCCAGCCAACATTGACCCAGAAGTGTCTTCTAGGAACCTATTTCTGCCAGGTGTACCCCTACACTGTCCCAGCCTAGCACTCTGGATTCCTTTATTGATGATGACCAATTTTGTTTGGAGTCGCCCTCCACTCTTAGTACACACAGGAGGCACCCTGAGTTGTCTTATACATCCACAGAATTAGATTTTGGTTTTGAGCGATCCCCGGCTCCTCCATCTGACAAACGGGGCTTTAATTTGGGTTTACAATCCTCCCCCTCTAGTCAATCCCTCACTCCAGTCGGGTCGCCCATCCTACGAGCCCCTGAGCCAGCAATTCCAAGCGTCCTACCCAGAAGGGAAACTAGACCGCCATCCTGGTTAAAGGACTTTGTTTTTACCTAGGGGAAAGAATGTTATGTATGTTAACTGTGTTTTCTGACAGGAGCAGAATGTATCTTTTCTCACGTATCTATTCTTATGCAAATAAGTGGATCGAAAAATGTGCACACCCTGTTAGCCAATGGGCTTATAGTATTATTGTTACTGTTACTGTTACTGTTTATAGTGTATATAAGTCCGAGTTTTGCCCCATCCAAACTGTGTTCAAACCCCACTAATAAAGAGCTGAATTTCACTACTTCATTCATCTGCTTCTTCATTCCTTGAACACTAAAGGAAGGAAGGAAAGAAGGGGGGGTTGTGGGTTGGAATGCCAATTTCCTCGCTTATGTGGATACTGACTTATTGATTCAACATGCAAACCCAAATGTGAGGGCTCTTTACAATTTCAATCATAGTATAGGCTGTGAATCAAAGTGCAGCGGGGTGATTTGGCTTTCCAGTAGTCATGCACTGTGTGGCCTGCAAATATCCTAAAGAGTATTTATTTACGGGAAGGCATAGTGCTCGTAAGAAACACATTTTTAAAATGACTCCAGGGCACTAAAAATATTCTGTTCTGTACACTGCCCATGTCTTTGCTGCAATTGACTTTCACAGCTGTTCCTTATGGGGAGGGGAAGCTGAAGTCACAGACTGGTCCTCCTTCCTCCTCTCCACAGACAGGCATCATTCAAACTCCACCATGCTGGTGCTCCTTTTGTTCCTTATAATCCAGGTTTCTTTCTATTGCATAATGAAATCTTCAGCTCCATTAGGGTCAAAAGTCAGTCATATCCAACTCTAGGCCAGTGTATAGTGCTCATCTACATTTACAGTTAAAGAGCTATAAGTCTGCAGACATTTCCGTGGTCATGCGAAAAAGATGACTAAATGCACAGAATGCTGTTACCTTTCCTGCTGAAGCAGTACCTAATTATCTACTTGCAATTCCTTGCTTTCGAACTGCTACATTGGCAGGAACTGGGACAGAGATGGGCACTCGCTGTCATGCAACACTCGGCTCTCAAACTGCTGACCTGCCGGCCTTCTAGTCCTCAGGTTCAGCATCTTAACCACTAAGCCACCACAGTCCCCATATGGCGGTCCAAATAGATGCAGTGCAGTAGGGAAAAAGTTAAAAGCAATTCCAAGACTATGGGCCTGGCTACCATAGGGACTGAGGGGGCTCAAGTGGTTAAGACACTGAACTCGCTGACTGGAAGGTCCGAGTTCGATTTCCGGGCACTGCATGTCGGAGTGAGCTCCCATCTCTGTCCCAGCTCCTGCCAACCTAGCAGTTCGAAAGCAAGAAATTGCAAGTACAGTAAAACCCCTACTTACGTAAAAAGTCTATTCCATAGGCTTTTATGTAAATTAGTTTTTTACTTAACTCGAAGCAAACCCATAGGAAAAATGAATTTTTACATAACTTGAAGCAAACCCATAGGAAAATGATATTTATGTAAATTGAAGCAACCCCATTGGAAAAAAATGGATTTTTTACATAACTCGAAGGAAACCAAGGCCGCAAGGAAGACACGCGGAGGCAATCGTGCAGTGAAGTCCAGCCCCGATCAGAGTCGGGAATATGTATTTATTACCCTGCCTTGGGGTTCGTGACATGTGCCTAGGGCACTCGTGACGCCCCTATACAGAAGACTTGCATACGTGGCATTTTCCAGTGGTCAGCTACAACGTCCGCTCTTGGACGTTGCCCTGTGGTTAATGGACAGCCCGCAATTAATTACATCGGGCTGGCGAAACCCATTGTTCCTGCCCTAATTTTGGGGTCTATGTGTATTGACTCCGGGCATCTAACTTTGTCCTCTGTCTGCCCTGGCTTGTTTGCCTTACTCTACTGTTGCCCTCAGCCTAGGTTTATGATTCATTTCTAACTAGCCCGCTTTAGCTATCCAATTTCCTTTCCCACCGAGCTCGGGTGGTCCCGGATCTGTCGAAAGCCGAGCGAACCCCTGGGGGGAGGTTCAATTGCCAATTATTCCCGGAGGGCAACCCACAGGAAATTGTGTTATGTAAATCAGGACATTTGTGTAAATCGGGACATGGTTTTAGTACCAAAAAAAATTTTATTATGTAAGTTGCATTTTTAATGTAACTCGAGCCATATGTAAGCCGGAGTTTGTACTGTGTAGATCAATATGGTCCACTTCGGTGGGAAGGTAAACAGCGTCCCGTGCACTTCAGTGTCTAGTCATCATGCCTGCCACATGTCCACGGAAACGTCTGCACACGCAGACAGCGCTGGCTTTTTTTGGATATAAACAGAGATTGAGCAGCATTGAACCCTAGAGCCGAGGGAGCAAGGGCGCCAGGGCGGCCTTACTGTTACCATGGTTACGGCTCCCCCGGTAACCAAGTCCTAGCTGGCCATACGACTCCCGACGCCTAGAGCAGCCGCATCTTTCCCCCCCCCCCCCCCGCGAAGGGCCCATAGAGAGTAGCGAACGGGCTTTCTACTTCCGGCCAGGTAGTTCCGGTTGCTGCTGCTGGAGTTGACTTAGGGAGTGGGGGACGGGGAGTGAGGGAAAGAAGAAAGCCTCTTCTTGGGCGGAGGTGGAGGCTTTTGAAGGCCCGTTTCCTCCTCCTCAGGTGTTTTATTTTCCGTGGAGCTGCAACACAGGAAGCCGTTGAAGGTAGGCGAGTGGAGCGAGGAGAGTGTGAGGCGGTGGTGTGAGGTGGCCGTTACTGGTGCTTCCAGCTCCTGGTTATGAGGAGAAATAAAGAGCGTTCATTTCCTTCAGGCGGGGTCGCCCTGAGGCAGTTTGTCCCCGCCGCGGTGACGCCATGCCAGGCCCGTTAAGCTGCTTTGTTTATCCTTGTCCCGGAGGGAGGCGAGTCGGTGTCTTTTTTGGGCCTGTTTTGTGATGTAGCTCCCCAATTGGAGCCGGGGGAGCAAGCCACGTCGGCACGAAAGGAGACACGTGTCTGTCTCTCACCACCACCCCTTTCCGGCTTCCCGCCGGATCCACCCCACCCCCCGTTTCCCGAACAGGCAGGCACTCAACAGGTGTTGCTTTCGCTCGCTCGCTCGCGCTCCTTCGTCCGTGTGTCTAGGCTAGGCCTAAATTCATTGGTGAGTTCATTCCGCAGCGCCTTTCGTCTGACCTAGTGTGAGAAAGATTAGCCGGCGACACAAGGTGGCCGTTGCCAGGGTACGCCCGATTGTGCTTCAAAATAGATAGATAAATCTTTATTGTCATTGTCCTGCACAGAACAACGAGATTGGGGGGAAAAACACTCCTCAACCCAACAAAACCCAAACAAAATACAACTATACAAAATTATCAACATACTCCCACCCCACATATACACATTTAACCCCTAAAAAGCTCTAAAACTCTAAAAACTCTAAAACCTATATACAGAAGCTCCCTCATAGACTGCATTGCACTGCATTCAAAGCCAGAACCGCTTTTGGGTAGAAACTATTTCTCAAGCGGCTGGTCCTGGTCTTCATGACCCTATACCTCCTTCTAGAAGACAGAAGCTGAAAGAGATCATTTCCGGGGTGCGTACTATCTTGTGCAATCTCAATAACCACAGTCTCCGAGGAGGTTTTTTGTGTGTGTGTAACCCCCACGCAGGCGCTGTATATGTTGCTCCAAGGCTTTGTCAGGGGATTCGTGTTAGAGGCACCACCAGCATATACAGGTGAAACTCGGAAAATTAGAATATCTTGCAAATGTCCATTCATTCATACCTGTCAAGTTACGGGAAATTCATGTCAAATAAGGGGATTTTCCCATCCAAAACGGGAAACTGGACAGCTATGCTTATCCTGTGCTGGCCTTCAGTCTAATTATAGTCTAACTAATACGGGATGGCGGCAGGAAAGAGTGTAAAATACAGGGTTTGACAGAAATTTCCCGAAACTTGACAGGTATTCATTTCACTTAAAAGGTGAAACAAATATGTGAGATAGACTCACTACATGCAAAGCGAGATATGTCATGCTGGAACAGGCTGTGGCCTGTTCCAGCAAGGTTGTTCTTATGTTTTGTTCTTAATTCGTTATAATTGTGATGATCATGTACAGCGTACATGAGACTATGTGATGATTATGGGGTACATGAGATTGGGGGTTTAGGGTTTTCATAAACTGTAAGCCATAAGCATCAATATTAAAACAATTGAACTATCTTGCTTTGCAAGTAATTAGTCTATCTCATATATTTGTTTCACCTTGCACGATATTCTAATTTTCCGAGTTTCACCTGTACTATAAAAATATACAAAGGTAAAATTAATATATCAAAAACAAAATGGAATTTAAAAAGCTGGAAGACATCCGCCCAATATCGGGTCACATCAACAGCATTTCCTCTTGCCAATATAAGGTCGGGATTGACAGCCATGCCATGGATTACAAAGAAGAGGAAGCTTGAATCGTGGTCTACCACCGGCTTTTCTTTTCTTTTGAGGTTGATTGGGGAAATGGCAGGTCTGCAGTTTGAGCAATAGCAATTACACTTATATACCACACCATTGCGCTTAGTTGCACTCTCTGGGTGGTTCACAAATTAATTACCATTTTGCTTCTAACATGCTGGGTACTCATTTTACCAACCTCGGAAGGATGGAAGGCTGAGTCAATTCTTGAGCCCTGGTCAGGATCAAAGTCATAACCTTTTGGTTGCAGGGCAGCCGTTTTAACCACTGCGCCACCAGAGCATACACTATAAACAATTTTAATATCCTTGTATTTCTTAGTCTGCTTCCTTAGAATGAAGAGCTACAGTTATAAAAATTGTCCCTGCTGCTGACATCATCACAATTTTCATTTCAACTGGGCTTCAGACTATAATTTTATCCCATCAATAGCAATGGCGATTAGACCATACCGCCCCATAGAGCTTAGTTCACTCTGGGTGGTTTACAAGTTAATTAGCATTTTGCCCCCAACATGTTGGAGTCTCATTTTACCAACCTCAAGAGGATGGAAGGCTGAGTCAACTTTGTACTCCGTCAGGATTGAACTCACAACATTTTGGCTGCTGTACAGCAGCTTAACCATTGCACCAACAGGGCTCATACCAGGGCCCAGTTTAAGGGGAGGAGAAGGAAGTAGCATCCTGCACAGCAAAGGAATATAAGTTTGCTCAATTAAAACCACTTTAGTTTTATCACCTTTTTTTCCTTTGGGGTTTTCTATTTGTTTTTGTTTGCTTGGTGTTCAGAACTTTTAAAATTAAGTCTAGTTTTACCTGGTTGTCGTTTTCTGGAGAGAAAAATTCTTGCCTCTCCCTTTCTCCCCGCCTTTTGTGATATCTGGCCATTGTTTCTATTCATTATAAATGGGAAAAATTTCTCAGAAGATAGGGATTTTGCTGTTAGTGTTGATAACCAAAAGAGATTTATATGTATGTATTGTTGTTGACTTAAGATTCAGGGAATGTGCTTGATAAGGTTTCTGCCAGTGAGCTGAAAAAAGATGACTGTTACTTTGGTTCTCAATGTGTTTCAACATCTCAACTACTTTATATGACTAGTTTAAGCACCTAGTTTGGTGTGGATATAGTGTCAGCTTTTGTTGTCATTATTAGCTTTCTGATTTTGTACATGGTTCTAATGTTGAAGCTAGTGATATTATGAAGCTTGATGTTAGTACTGTACTTCTAAGCACAGTTCTAGGATGTTTTCATCATATTCTTCCATAGAGTTGGAGGCTGTGGTGGTTCAGTGGTTAAGAAGCTTGCCTTGTTAGTTGGAAGACTGGCAAGTCAGCAGTTTGAGAGCCGGGTACTGCATGATGGATTGAGCGCCCATCTCTGTTCCAGCTCTTGGGGACACAAAAGGAGCCTCATTTCAGCGTTCCCTGAGCAGAGTTTCTTTTGCAAAGATCCTTTTAACCCAGAATAATTTCTGACATGAAATTAATTATTATTATTATAGAGTTGGAGGATATAATGTATGAGTGTCATCTCACTTTAACCAATAGCAGTTTTGTAAGGTAGGTTATGATGAGTATGAAAGAATTGTCACATGCCACTTAATAATTGATCTCTACAATGTGAACTAGATATCCTTGGTCACATGAATAAAATATTCATTACACTATACTGCATTTATTATATAAATATAATGTAAAAATTGTACTTATTTGCTAAAGTTTGATCCAGTTTTTTTACATCAATAATTGCACATTTGTTCCTCTGCTTCACAGATTGCACATAGGTTCCTCTGTTGTTTTAAAAAAAGAGAAGTGCAATTGCTTGCCGGAAATGCTAAATGTATGTTGTGCAAAATTTTGGTGCTTAGCTAGCAGTACGCACTCTGTTTATCATGTCAAATGTTGTTACTGCTGCTGTTTAAAAGGTGTTTGATTCCCACAGTGCTTTCCATAAGAAGGACCAGCTGAGATCCCTTGTGCAGTTGATGAAATTATGTGCCCTGCCACCTATGCAGTCTTGGGCCAGCTGTCAAAAAACAACAACCTACAGTATTTACAAAATCATGGGTGGATTGCTTTAAGGCAGAGTTGGTTTGACAGCATGTGATTATTAATTAGACAACATTGCCCAAAGGCTGACTTTTTGTGCTTGATTAGTTAAATTGTAGTGACAAATTATCACTGTTTAACAAATCATCGCTTGTGTCCATCCTTGCACATAAATCATGTTAGTTGGTGGGTGATGAGTGAGAGAAGAGGAAATTTTTTGAATAACGGAAATTCGCTACTGCAGTTTTTACTGTTGTGTTCATGGTAGAACAACTAACCAACAGAATAGTGATAGTGTCATTAGGAGCTGTCCACCCTTGGGTTCATATCCCATGTGTCACTTAATCTTAGCTTACTAAATAGTTGTAATTGGTGTACAGGTAATTAATCTGTTTGAAGAGGGAAAAAAATCTCTGATTATTGGAATCAGTGCTTTCTCTTCCCCATCAACAACAATTTAATTTTTTTTATTTTATTTTAACAAAATAGGAAAATACACAGATAATTTAAACATAGTTATTTAAAGATAACATTAAAAACTATGCCCCCTTCCACCAGTAGCATTACAGATACCATCAAAAAGTCCTCTGTGTACAGAACCCCATTCATTTTCCAGGATTGTATTGATTCTTGTAGAGGGGAACAATTTTAGGGCATAGTTCTATATTTAACGTACATTTCATAACTGTCTCCCAAAATTTGAATATAGACTCATATTCCCACCACATATGAAAATAGGTACCAACATCCTGATAATATCTCCAACATAAAGTAGAATATTTAATACCAAATTAGTTTAACTTCACTGGTGTTAAATACCATCTCCAAATTAATTTATAAAAAATTCCTTTCTTCTTAAAGACATACAGTAGGTATAACGTTTTGGACTCCTTACTGAAATTTAGATTCAAAGTTAGGTAGAATGGGAAAGCCTCTCAATCAGGCTGTCTGCTGGATTTGTGTCTGAACCAGATGTTGTGGTTTGTATATGTGGTTAGCTTGCATTCCATATGGGCTGTGTATCAATTGCTGGTTTTAAGGATGAATGTAAAAATACGTTTAAGGTTAAACTTCGTCAGATTAAGTATTCCAAATGTCATACAGTATCATAAAAGTCAGAGACAAGTCTAGCAGTCTTCATTCTGTTATGCCTGTATGGTGTATTGCAGGAGTGCCCAAACTATGGTCCAGTGGCTGAATCCGGCCCCTGATGCTAATTCATCCGGCCTGCAAAGCCCTCGTTGCTCCTGGAAGCGGAAGTAAAACATGCCCGTTCGGGCGCGTTTTACCTCCACTTCCGGGAGCCTTCTCCAGTTTACATTCCTTTTAAAAATAGCTCAGGTATGTACATATTGTATTTTTATTGTATTTTATTGCACTCTATTGTATTGCACAGATTTTAATTCTTCTGTTGTGTTAATGATAAGGTTGTAAGACGAATCAATTAATAAGCATTCATTCATTCATTCTCTTCTGGGAGTGACGAGGGCAGGATGAATTGGCATCGGAGCAGGATCTGGGCCCTGGGCCATAGTGACCAGCCCCCTGAACCACATGACCAGTCCGTGACCCAAAAAATCTGGGGGCCCCTAGTGTATTGGTATACAGTGGAACCTCATACAACAATTGCCCCATATAGCAACGAAATCACATAACAATTAGGTTGGGGGGGTGGAATGATGTCCCGCATAAAAATTTTCCCTATGGGAAAATCGTACAACAATTTTTCTTTTATATATATATATATTTTAAATTTTGAAAAAAAAACATATAAAACAATGCATACACAGAAATATAAAATGAAAAATACATAGATACAAAAAAAGAAGAAAAACTTATAAAAGACATATAACCTCATCCAACAATTATTACCCATGTTATAATGATACAATGTTCTTTTTCAGTCTTTTACAACAATTTTTCAATGTGAAAAACCACTTAGCAAAAAAAAAAAAATTCATTGTATGATGCATCCCATAGGGGAAATCGCTATACGATGCATGTATTGTATAGCAATTGTTTTGTACAACAACGAGCCCCGTGGAACGGATTAAAATGCATGTATTGTATAGCAATTGTTTCATACAACAAAACGAGCCCAATGGAACAGATTAAAATGTATGAGGTACTGCTGTACTATTATCTAAATAGATACATAGTAATGCCTTTTAGAAGATAGTTTGCCATTTCAAAATGACACATAGTGACTTTTTGAAAATAGGCTGCTATGAAATGATAATAGAACAATTGAGTGTGTTGGCAAACATTTTGAAGGTTTTTCTAGTCCTAAAGAAGTGTTTTTGGTATTAAGGAGCCAGTCTGGAATGAAATCTTTATACTAATGTTCAAAACTGGTAGGATTTTGGAAATATGCCTTATGTTTTTCTCTTCTTCTGAAACTTTCTCCCACTTTGCTATATAATGCTGACCGGCTTTGCCCCAAAGTAGATTGGTTTGTTGTTTATCCGAACAGTGGTACAATTTTTGAAGAAGATTGGGGATGGTGAGGAAGAAATAGATTTCTTTGTCATTCTGAAACTTCTCTGTATGTTGTGTTCTTGACCTCATGGCTGACACTTCCTTGACTCAGTCTCTCACATTAGTTCCAATTATAAGGCATTTTAAACTGTTAGGGATGTAAGTACTGTAGTACAATTTTCCCTTTATACACTTCTCAATATTCTACAGTGTGTGGCTTGTTTGTTCTCACCATCCATGAACCTAAAGAGCACCAAACTTAACATTTCTAACTTTTAAAAAAGCTAAATGTTCTGTTTATCTAAGGTCTTGTGGGTACATTAGAATCACTGCCTTATTTTACGGCGGCCTTCTTCACTTTCAAATTGATAGGCACAGAATTATCTGGAGTTGGTGGACCTGGAAAAATATATAAAATAACATTTTTATTTTTAAAGATTAAAATTATGTTTTTGATATAATCTCTGCAGTTTTCAGTAATAAATGGAAGCATGTGAACTTACTGCATTATAATATGAGAAATTCTTATATTAGAGGTTGATCAGAATCATATTGTTATGCGACTGTAAGTCAAACAGTGTGAAATCACAGATTGTTCCTGCTGCAGAAGTTGAGTCTTGTATTTCTTATCAGGCACAAGTGGTGTGACTTTATGACGACGACAATTACAATAAGTATTGACTTCTTAAATAGTAATGACTGGCACTAGTATCTGCTATTTGATATAACACCAGTGTATGTACTGTATATAATAGGATTCTGGCCAAGGTTTCTGGAATAATGTAAATGATAAAACTTGGCATATTTGGAAAATAGTGAGCACCTAATGTTGGGGGGAAAAACCTTCTGGCTATTGATATAAAAGTGATGTGATCTTGCTTGTATTTGTTTAAGTGTTTTTCTTTAGATTCACACACTGATCTATAAGAAGAACCTGTACATAATGAAATGGCTTTTATGTGGCAAATTTTAAGATAACTTTAAGAAGTTACCATAAGAATGTTTATGCATTTAAATATTTCCTGATAAGCTGTGTGAACAAAGGAATAATTAAAGGCTCAGTCTCTTGTGGTGTTGTGTACAGCTTGATTAGCTTTTCAGATAAAACTGTCTAACTCAGGAGTGGCAAACCATCGTGCTCCAGGTATTCTTGGACTTCAATTACCAGCAGCCCAAGTAAGCACACCTGCTGATCAGGGCTTCTGGGAATTGAAGTCCAAGAATACCTAGGGCACCAAGGTTAGCCACCCTTGGATAACTGATGGATGATATGTTGCAGTTGCATACATATCTATTAAGGAAAATTCATTGAGATTGTGGGGAAAATTGCATTGAAACATCATATTTAATTAGAGAAATCTAATAGATAATCTTATTTCATTTCAGATATGTCAGAACACAGCGACAGTCCTACAAATGTTGATGAGCCTCATCGAGCTCCAGAAGAAGTCCAGTCTGACTCTCAGGTGATTGGATGATAAATGTGGTGTGGCTATTTCAAATACAACCAACCCAGTAACAGGCTTAGACTTGAAAAAACATTTTGTTGTCATCTTTGTTTCACATATAATCTGAACATGTATTAAAACCAGACTATGATTAGCTGGATTTAATTTTTTTATTTCAATAAATAGAGTATGATGTCAGAGCCTAGAAACAAATTTTTTAAGTCCTCCAAATTGTTTTTGTGACACCTCAGTTTTCATTTTGATTCTTAGGAGTACATGATGATTGTTAGAGCTGATTGCTGCTGAACTAACATATCCATCAAAGTTTCTTTACTCCTGAGAGTAAAGTCATGCTGATAGCATGGAATTATGTGTGGTTCAAATAACTGGCTAAATCTGGCCTGACTTAGTAGTTCAGCAGGTTTCAGAATATTTCCTTCTTTCCTCTACCCTACCTCCTGCTATTTTTAGGGGGGGGGGCTGGTCCAGCTGAAAAATATGCTCTGTGCATGTAACAAATACAGTGAAGGTAACGTGTAATGCTCAGTTTGTGGGCTTTTATCATAGGAGACAAGCAGCTCAGGTGCCTGCATGCTCTTAATGAAATTAAGAGGTCTTTGGGCTTATGTGTTTCTTCTTCACCTCTAATGTAGTTAGAAGGAAAATAATATTGCTTAGTTTTTATTGTTTAAAACCTGAAGTCAATTATCTCAACTATATTTTTTTAAAAAAAAACACATTGGCCTCATAAACTATGTCTTGAATCAGCTTGTTTTAGTAAAACATAGTTAAGACCTAATGCACAGCTGTCTCTGCCTCTCCTTTAATCTAAAAAGTGTATACAGAAGAGTGGGTTATGACTGTATACCATGGGTGCCCAAACTTTTCAGGCCACGAGCCAGTCATATGGTTCAGTAGGCCCATCACATGGTTCCTCCCAAGTAAAATGTGCCTTGCAATCTGTTTTGCAACAGGATGAGATAGATTTTAATTGCCACTTTCTCTACTTAAACTAGGGGTACCCAAACTATGGCCCATGGGCTGGATCCGGCCCCTGATTCCAATTCATCCACCCCATGCCGCCCTCATAGTCCCCGGAAGTGGAAGTAATGAGGAGCAATGAGGATGGTGTGGGCTGGATGAATTAGTATCGGGGGCCAGATGCGGCCTGTGGGCCATAGTTTGGGCACCCCTGCTGTATACCTTCTAAGAAAGTTCTGATTCTATTTGCCTTACCATTAAAGATTAAAATAAAACACTAGGTAGTATTTGTGGCTTGTAATAAATGACTTCAGTCTGGAAACAGTTTTGGGATATCTTGTTTTAGTACTAAGCAATATTGAACTAATTTGACAGGTGTTTGGTTTGTTTCTCATCAAGCATAATTTTAAGTAGTAAACTTTAGCCTTCTTTTTGAATTATACTTTTTACTGTACTTAACAGGAAGAAACATGAAAGGTTAATAATTTATAAAATTCTATAATTGCAATGATTTTCTTGTATCCACATAGAAAATGGTTTTGTTATACCTGTGGAGTAATAATTTGTGCTAGTGTATTGTCTAAATTGAAGCATTTTGTTTAAAATAAAGCAACTGTGTTGAGGCAGAAATATTCAAGGGCAGCCAGGTGAGGACTCTCTGCCCTTATATTTTAGTTTTTACCTTTCTAAGGCATGGTAGAAGTCAGAAACGATTTGACTGCATGCAGTCATTACATTTATAGTGTTATACTGTACCTTTGTATCTTGCCTTTCCAGGAAGTTCTAGAGCAGAAGTCTGTCTAATTGTTCTTATTAAGACTTGCATGAGCTCTTAATGTTAATGTAAAAGCTATAAAGCCAATTTTAAGGAAAATCCAAGCTGTTTGAAATAGAGCTTGAAAGGACCCTCCATTACTGTGTGGATTATAAACCAAATGCTTTCAAAAGTATATGTAAGGTCAATATTTCTGAACAAAATGCTATTAGAGCAATTGCTTATGTACATTTTTAACATGCGCAGCCTTGCCGTTAGCTGACTCTACTTGTCAGAGCAAGTAGCTTCTCCCTTGTGAATAGTTTGATAGACAGCCTGCTGAAATCCAAATAAGTTTACATTCTATGACAAGAAGGTTAGTAGTCTTCGCCACCCCTCTGCTTTAGCTGGAAGGTTGAGCAAACCACACATTTTGAGCCAGTTCGAGTCTTATCATGGCTGTAAACTTACTCCATTTTAGCCGCAGAATTAATTAAGAACATATTTGTGACTAATGCTATCAAAATAGAAGAAAAAATGTTTATATTTTCAGTTAATTTCCCTCCCCCCCCATCAAAAAATATTTCTGAATGGTAAATATTAATGTTTGCATAGTCTGACACCTTTCTTCATGTTGTAGGAGACTTCAATGGCTCAGGAATCTTCAAAAAATTCAGCAGCAGAGATCTCTGTTACAACCAACGGAGAACTTGAAGATACAAATGAACACAACTTTAACCGGGTATTTAACCAGGCTTGGTTAAATTTTGAAATTGCTTCCTGAAAGCTTGGTTGCTTCTGCATTAATTTAACTTTTTTATGGGGGAAATGTATTGCCTATACTGTACTACTATAACTGTATTGTGCTTGAAATATACTTATTTGCTAATTAGAGATAAATGTGTAAATAACTTCATACAAATAACAGAAATCATTAACATGAAATGGGGATTGGGAGATTGAAAGGCTTTTATAATTACCATTATTTCCTATCAAGAACCTTATCCTAACTTCTTCTTCTTTTTTTTTTTTTTTGCTAAATTAAACAAAATAATATTTTCTGATTACTGGGAGTAAGGCAAGTTAAATGTCCAAACCAATTCAATGTTTTGAATAAATCTGGGGGGAAATGAAGTGAAGCTCAACTAGCTGGAATCAGAAAACCTGTTAGACTACATAATTTATATTCTCCATTTCTTGTTAAACAATTTTAGCTTTCAACAACATACAGGGTGGGCCATAGTAGGGTCTTATGGGCCACCTTGTATAAAATGCTGTCTGACCATTTAATTAAAGAAGATATTATTGGCAATTGAAATGTCCCAGTTGTGAATTTATTTTTGATAGATTATTATCATAAAATACAACTGTATTAGCTCTTCTTATTCCTGTTCCTCTCCTACTAAAGTTGAACAGGATTGCAACTATTCTGACCTTGATACAATAGCTTTAAGCAGTCAAGTTTTGTTTCAGCCAAACCAATTTCCCAAGTTCTTGAGCCAATAAATTCTTCTTTTTAGCACATGTTTTTCTATTTATTTTTGTTGACCAATGAGGAATAGCAATTCATACTTTCTGGTTCTCATTCCAAAAGCTTTCTGCATTTTATGTGTTATATGATTTTTGTGTGTGTTCTTTATTCATTGACTTTAATACTTCTTCGTTGATAACCATTTATGTCCAGAAATTTATAGCTTGTCTGTAGGATGCTTATTTATATTGAGAAGGTCAGCTGAATATGAATTGTTGCTTTTGAAAAAAAAATAGTAGATCTTGAGTTTAGTTTTTAAGAAAATAAACCTATGGCAGGACAGAGTTGTATTTACAGGTTTCTCAACTGTATTTTATATGACTCAGAAAAAAACTCACTTTGCCCTAAACTTACTGCTGGAAATAAATTGCTTTGCTCTTTATGTAGTTAGTCCACATTAGGCTTTCTCATATGTATGTATGTATGTAACTAAATAAAGAACAACAGTTATTTTTCCATTGTGATATCGATGGGGTTTGGAGTTAAAGTCTCAATATATTCTGAGATGTAAAAGCCAAAAAGTACATGTGTGGAGGTAAATTGCCAGCAACCAATTTAGACTAATGCTCATTTTTGATCCAGCATATTGTAGAAATCTATTAATATTGTCCTCCACATTTTCATATTGCATTTGGTAGACAGTAAGTAGATAGTGTCTGGTTCATGAATATAAATCATATCTGTAATGTAGGCTACAAAAATGTATTGTATTAAGTCATCAAAATAGAATGTCATGACACCATAGACTAGATTCTAGGCTGTAGAATGTGTTGTTTAAGATAAGCTTGAACAGGTACTGTTATGCCTAAATGTTCCCTTATCTGGGACTTTTATATGGATATTCCATTTTATTCAAACATTTCTAAGGACTTGAGGCGTTCCCTACCAGCTGGACTTGGTTTATCTGAGACCCATATTATATCACATGGATTTGACAGTACCAAAGAAGGCATCATTGAAGCTGGACCTTTTCGAGATAATACTTGTGAGTATTAAGTGTTGCTATAAACATACTAAATCTAGAAAATTCTGTATATCATTTATTCAGTTAACTTAATTCTTGTCATTCATTTCTTTAAATACAAAGCTAGGTTTTAAGAGATAATTCGTTATGTTGACAGTGAGAAATAACACTTTTGATTACACACTGGCTTGCTGTGAGCGGTGTTGCCACCATGTGGAGGTAATAACAAGCAGCCTGTTTCAACTGAAATTCTGGTGCACAAGTTTTAACGTTACTTCTATTGTATTTTATGAGCAAGTTATGTGTTAATCCCTTAAAAATGGATGTTTATGGTATATGTCCTGTTTTCAGGTTCTTCATCATTATCTATGTCACCAGTTGTATCACCTAGCAGTGCAGCAGCTAGCAGATTGGCTGGACAAGGGAGTGATTTAATACTTCCGAAAGGTATTCGGAGGTCTATGCAGATAACATTCTTGCTGCTACAATACTAACTCCCAAATTTGCATTAAATTACTTGACTTATAATTACTTGCTACAACTAAGTATAACACCAGCTTTTTCATGGTTCTGTTGCTTAGCAAAGTAACTGATGCATCTTTATGTGTACTATCTTCCTTCTGTATTAAATATGATCAACTCAATATTCCCTTCAGAAAAATGAACTATGATGAATGGCAGCTTGGAATTTAAATTGTGATTTTATCATACTAACTTGGTAGAAGTAAGTAGTGGTAGTGTTTATTATCTGGGCAGCTAACAGCACAAACTCACACATTAAAAACAGGCAGGCATTTTAAAAATACATGTATACAGTAATACCCTGGATAACGCTAAAACTTGGTTCCACAAGTCTTAGCGTTATCCGGTTTTTAACGTTATGCGATACATTTATTCCACAACATTAAAAAATAAGCCCAGGGTGATCGATCCACCTGCCTCTTTGGAAAGGGCAGCGGGGATTTAACATAAGAACATAAGAACAGCCTTGCTGGAACAGGCCACAGCCCATCCAGTCCAGCATTCTGTCTCACACAGTGGCTCACCATTTCCTTCAGGGTATTCCCAAGGAGATGCCTTCACCTGCTTAGGATTCCCTGGAAATGGCATTGAGAGATATTCTGCCTATCTCTCCAACCCGGAGGTTGTCCTTAGGTAGCCATAATTATAGCCATTGATAGCCTTGTCCTCCATGAACTTGTCTAATCCTTTCTTAAAGCTGTCAAGACTGACAGCTGTCACCACTTCTTCTGGCAGGGAGTTCCATAGACCAGTAATCCTCTGGGTGAAAAAGTACTTTCTCTTATTTGTTTGAGAACTAGTACCCAAAAGTTTCATGGAGTGTCCCCTAGTTCTAGTGTTGTGCGATAGGGAAAACAGTTTTTCCTTATCCACTTTGTCCACACCGTGCATGATTTTATAAACTTCAATCAGGTCACCTCTTAGACGCCGTCGTTCAAGAGTGAAAAGGCCCAACCGTTGCAGCCTCAGATGGTAAGGAAGGTGTTCCAGTCCCCTAATCATTCTGGTTGCCCTCCTCTGTACTTTCTCCAACTCCATAATATCCTTCTGGAGGTATGGCGACCAGAACTGTACACAGTATTCCAGATGGGGCCTCACCATAGATTTATAAAGAGGCAAAATGACACTTGCTGACTTATTTTCTATACCCTTCCTAATGATCCCTAACATTGAGTTTGCTTTTTTCACTGCTGAGGCACACTGGGTTGACACCTTCATTGAGCTGTCCACCAGGACACCAAGGTCCCTTTCCTGGTTTGTCGCAGAGAGTTCAGACCCCATCAGTTTATAAATGTAATTGGGGTTTTTTGCCCCAACATGCATCACTCTGCACTTACTGATGTTGAAGCTCATTTGCCACTGTTTTGCCCACTCCCCCAGTGTCAAGAGATCCCTCTGGAGCTCTTCACAATCTCTCACAGTTTTCACTACCCTGTATAATTTAGTATCGTCAGCAAATTTGGCTACCTTGCTTTTTACTCCTACCTCTAGATCATTTATGAAGAGGTTGAAAAGCAGGGGTCCCAGTACTGAACCTTGGGGGACCCCACTCTTTACTTCCCTCCACTTGGAGAAGTGTCCATTTAGTGCTACCCTCTGTTTCCTGTCCCTTAGCCAGTTGCTGATCCAGGACAAGACCTGTCCCTTTATTCCATGACTGGTAAGTTTATTCAAGAGCCTTTGGTGTGGGACCTTGTCAAAAGCCTTCTGAAAGTCCAGATAAACAATGTCAACTGGATCCCCCTTATCCACATGCTTGTTGACACTCTCAAAAAATTCCAACAGATTAGTGAGGCATGATTTGCCCTTGCAAAAGCCATGTTGGCTCTCCTTTAGCAGCGCCTCCTCTTCTATGTACCTATTAATTCTATCTTTTAGGATGGTTTCCATCACTTTACCTGGGACACATGTCAAACTGACAGGTCGGTAATTTCCTGGATCACCCCTGGATCCTTTTTTGAAAATTGGTGTTACATTCGCTACCTTCCAGTCATCAGGCACAAACCCTGATTTGAGGGAAATATTATATATTTTGGCTAGGAGATCAGCAATTTCATCTTTAAGTTCCCTGAGAACTCGTGGATGGATGCCATCTGGTCCTGGTGATTTGTTAGTGTTTAGTTTAACAAGACATGCAAGGACCTCCTCCCTGGTTATTTCTATCTTGCTTAATTCTTCGGTTTCCCTCCCTACGAAGATAGGTTCTGTTTTGGGCATGTGGTCTCTATCTTCTTCAGTGAATACTGAAGCAAAGAATTCATTGAGTCTCTCTGCAATCTCTGTTTCCTCTTTAATAACCCCTTGCCTTCCATTGTCATCTAATGGTCCAATGGCCTTCCTAGTTGGGTTCTTACTTCTAATGTACTTAAAGAAGTCTTTGTTATTCCTCTGAGTATTTTTAGCTATACGCTCCTCAAAGTCTTGCTTTGCTTTCCTGATTGTTGCCTTGCATTTGTTCTGCCAGAATTTATGTTTCTGCCTGCTGTCCTCATTTGGACAAGCCTTCCATCTTCTAAATGAGCTTTTCTTGCTCTTGATCACTTCCCGAACAGCTCCTGTAAGCCACATTGGAGTCCTCTTGGACCTGGCAGTGCCCTTTTTCCTTTTGGGTATGCATTCCAATTGGGCCTCTGTTATTGTTTTTGTAAACAGCCTCCATGCCTCTTGGAGTGTTTGGACTCTCTCAATTTTCCCTTTCAGCTTCTTTTTTACTAGTTTCCTCAACTTTGGGAAATTTCCTTTTTGAAAATTTAAGGTCTCTGTGTTAGATTTTATCAGTGACTTGCGGTCTATGTTCAAGTTAAACATAATTGAGTTGTGGTCACTGTTCCCTATTGGATCAGTCACATTAACATCTTGCACCAGATCCTGAGTATTACTCAGGATCAAGTCAAGGATTCTTGTACCTCTAGTTGGGTCTTCAACCATCTGTCCCAGGGAACAATCATTGAGCATATCTAGGAACTTTATCTCTTTATCATGTGCTGAACAACAGTTCACCCAGTCTATGTGAGGGTAATTGAAGTCCCCCATTATAACCAGGCTTCCCTTCCTGGATGCCTCCTTTACAACATTCTCCAACTGCCAGTCTCCCTCAAGAGTTTGGGTCGGAGGCCGATAGTATATGCCTACTGTTAGACCATCCTTGTGGCCTGGTACTCTTACCCACAGAGCTTCTAATGGTGACTCTAAATCACCTAGATATTCCAATTCATAAGATTTTATCACTTCTTTGACATACAAGGCTACACCACCTCCTGTTTGCCCCTTCCTATCCTTCCTGTACAGTTTGTAGCCTGGGATAACTGTATCCCATTGGTTATCATCCGTCCACCAGGTTTCAGTGATACCAATAATATCAATATTCTTATCTATTGCTAAGTATTCCAGCTCCCCTATTTTGTTCCGGAGGCTTCTGGCATTTGTATACAAGCATTTATATATGCATTTCTGACACAGTCTTTTGTGTCCAGTTGCATTGTTAGACTGCCTCTTGCATCCTTCTGCTAGAATGCTAGTGACTAGCTCCTTGCTCTGCTCAGTAATTTTTGCATCCTCCTCACTACTCAAGTACACACTTTCCCGAACCGGATGCTGCCCAGCTCCTGTCGGCTTTCCCCCAGTTATCAGTTTAAAAGCTGCTCTGCAGCCTTTTTGATGTTGAGTGCCAGCAATCTGGTCCCATCATGGTTTAAATGCAACCCATCCCTCCTGAACAGATTTGGCTTGTCCCAAAATGTTCTCCAGTTCCTGACAAATCTGAAGCCCTCCTCTCGACACCACCGCCTCATCCACGCATTGAGGCTTCTGAGCTCTGCCTGCCTGGTAGGTCCTGCGCGAGGGACAGGCAGCACTTCTGAAAATGCTACCTTGGAAGTCCGGGACTTCAATCTTCTTCCTAACAACCTAAATTTGGCTTCCAGGACAGACTGCTTGGCCTTCCCAACATCATTAGTACCAACGTGTACCATGACAACTGGCTCGTTCCCAGTTCTCTCTAACAATCTATCTAGATTTCTTGTGATGTCTGCAACTTTTGCACCTGGCAGGCAAGTCACCATACGGTTATCATGTGCGTCACAAATCCATTTCTCTGTATTTCTAATTATTGAATCGCCTAGTACAAGGAGCCTCTCTCCTGCAATCTGTTCATCTACATGCACCTCATCAACCATATTAAGGGAGAGAACCTCAGTTTGTTCCTGATGTTCATCTTCCTGGATCTCATCAAGTGTGATGAAGGAGAGATCATCAGGTGGAACCAGCTGTTCCTCTGTGTGTTCCTCGTCAGGTGTGATAAGGGAAAGAGCCTCAAATTTATTCTGTAATTTCAGACTCTCAGAGTGATCCCCTACTCTTCTCCTCCTTTGAGTCACATTCCTCCAACCATCTCCCTCCTGAGTTAGTGAAGGGCCTTCTCCCTCAGAACTGTGCCCTGTCTCTTCTTTGTCCAGCATAGTCTGCTCCGCTCTGTCCAAGAACAGCTCAAGCTCCTTAATTTGTTGGTGGTTAGATATGCGGGCCTCTAGCTGCTGGACCTTCTCTTCTAGTAGTGCAACCAGCTTGCACTTGCTGCAAGTGTAGTTCTCCATGTGCTTTGGCAAGAACACAAACATGGCACAAGAATTGCAGGTAACTACAGCTGTTCCCTCAGAATCCATTTTAACAAGTGCAGTATTCTGGGCCTCAAAAATGTACACGTTTACTACCTTTCTACCTAGTAAGACTATATTCTTCTTATGTTCCTAGCTTGTAATCTCGCGCGCCGTTAGGCGCGCGGGCCTCTAAAGCAGCTCTACTCCAACTGCAAAACTTACCAGTGCTCACTTCCTTTGTTTGGCTCTCCTCAGCAGCAGCTCTGCTTAAGAGCACATGCAGAGTCAAAATGGCTGACTCTGAAAGAGCTCAGAGCTTTTAAAGGCTAGTGTGGCTCCGCCCCTATGAGTCACAGTTCAGGGAAGGGCCTGGTGTGGCCCTGCCCCCCTGCTTCTGGAAGCTTCAAACTGCTTCCTCTGTTTGAACAGAGGTGGCTCTCAGCAGTTTAAATTATCAATTTAAATTAGTAGAGGCCTCTAAAGCAGCTCTACTCCAACTGCAAAACTTACCAGTGCTCACTTCCTTTGTTTGGCTCTCCTCAGCAGCAGCTCTGCTTAAGAGCACATGCAGAGTCAAAAGGGCTGACCCTGAAAGAGCTCAGAGCTTTTCAAGGCTAGTGTGGCTCCGCCCCTATGAGTCACAGTTCAGGGAAGGGCCTGGTGTGGCTCTGCCCCCTGCTTCTGGAAGCTTCAAACTGCTTCCTCTGTTTGAACAGAGGTGGCTCTCAGCAGTTTAAATTATCAATTTAAATTAGTAGAGGTCTCTAAAGCAGCTCTACTCCAACTGCAAAACTTACCAGTGCTCACTTCCTTTGTTTGGCTCTCCTCAGCAGCAGCTCTGCTTAAGAGCACATGCAGAGTCAAAATGGCTGACTCTGAAAGAGCTCAGAGCTTTTAAAGGCTAGTGTGGCTCCGCCCCTATGAGTCACAGTTCAGGGAAGGGCCTGGTGTGGCCCTGCCCCGCTGCTTCTGGAAGCTTCAAACTGCTTCCTCTGTTTGAACAGAGGTGGCTCTCAGCAGTTTAAATTATCAATTTAAATTAGTAGAGGCCTCTAAAGCAGCTCTACTCCAACTGCAAAACTTACCAGTGCTCACTTCCTTTGTTTGGCTCTCCTCAGCAGCAGCTCTGCTTAAGAGCACATGCAGAGTCAAATGTTTGTAATTCCTGCTGCCCTTTCCAAAGAGGCAGCCGGATCAAGCCAAGCCCCAAATTCGGCAGGACTGGTCTCTGCCTGGGCGGAGGCCAGCCCTGCCGACTTTGGGGCTTGGCTCTCTGGTGAGCATTGGCTTCCCCAAAAGGAAGCCGGCATTGGGACACTCTGAACGCCGGCTTCCTTTTGGGGAAAGGTGTTCCCTTCCAGGGTGAGGTGTGTGTGCACACACCCTCAGCCCGTCCTGGAGGGGAGAGAGCCAAGCGTCTGGCTTGATCGCTCTCAGGGTGAGCTGAGGGTGTCTGTGACACCCTCATCCTGTCCTGGCAGAGATCAGATCCAAGCGTCTGGCCCGTTCCCTACCAGGGCAAGATGTGGGTGTGTTTGTGCATACCCGCAGCCCTCCTGGAAGGGAAAGAGCCAAGTGCCTAGCCTGATCCCTCCCAGGGCAAGATGCGGGTGTGTGTCTGCGCACCCACTTTCCCCCAAAGGAAACCAGCGATCAGAGCATCAGATCCCCAGTTTTTTTTTTGGGGGGGGGGAGATGGCAGACTCCCTTCCCCCAAAGGAAGCCGGCGATCGGAGCGTCCGAACGCCGGCTTCATTTCGGGGAAGGGAGGAGAGCATCCAGTGCCTGGTTCCCTTAACCGGGGATTGGATGCTTGGGTCTATGGAGGCCCCCTTGCCCAGCCACAGCAAGGGGGCCTCCGGAGATCTCTGCCCCAAAGCCCGTTGTGTGGTGCAAAAGTGTTCCTCAAATTCCCCGACATTATCCGGTTTTAGTGTTAACCGGGGTACCACTGTATATATAAATACCAGAGTAAAATAAAGAAGTAAAATAAAATAGCTGGCATCTGAGGGCACAGAGGATCAACTAGCTGGCTAATTTATTGCTAAAAGGACCATCCCCTGGAAGGACTAGAATAAAAAAGTTTTTAATTGTTTTTGAAAGCTATCCAGTGATGGTGCCTGGTGCAGCTCCACCGGTAGTGTATTCCACAGTGTTGGTGCCGCCACCAAGAAGGCTCTATTTCTTGCTATAGACCTTCTAGCCATCCTCAAGGTTGGCACCTGGAGCCATGGCAACTGTGATGAACGGGTGATGTGGGGAGTTGTTCTGAAGGAGAGATGCTCCGACAGATAACAAGGTCCCAAACCATATAGGGCCTTATATGATAACATTAACACCTTGTATTTGACACGGTAGACAACAGGTAACCAGTGCAGGCCTGCCAAGGCTGGGGAAATGTGACATAATTTCTTTAAGCCTGTCACCAGCCTGGCTGCTGCATTCTGGACCCACTGTAATCTCCGTATCAAACACAAGGGCAGCCCCACATAGAGAGCATTACAGTAGTCAATCCGCAAGATTACCAATGAGTGGGTCAGGGTTATGAGAGACCATCTATCCAAGTAGGAGTATAGCTGCACAATCTGCCGGAGCTGGAAAAAAATCAGCTTTGGCCACTGCCGCTGTTTGTTGTTCAAGTGAGAGCAGTGTGTCCATAATGACCCCCAGATTGTGGACCTGGTCCCTAGGGCTAAGAGTATTTCCATCCAGGGTAGGGACCAGGCCTTCCTGTCAGGCAGACGGCCTCTCAGACACCAAAACCACCATATTGTCAGGGTTCAGTTTCAGCCTGTTAGCTTTTGTCCATACCATGGACAAAATAATACTATACTGTATAGTAATTTGAATATATGATAAATATGTTACCTAAACATGGAGCAGAAAGTCTAATGTTTAAGCGTCCTCCGTCCAATAAATGCATAATTAGTTGCACAGTACAAAAGTGAGTGAATGAGGGGAACTTGCTTGACTTGGGAGAGGCAGGTTTGTGTGATTGACCATCTACCGTGCATTTTGCGATAGTATACGGTAAATAACATATGCCAAAGCTGCACAGATCATAGGGCATATAACACCACCAGTCATGCATGTTCCAGGTGATGGCCCCTTTCCTGGGAGAAACAGTGATTTCAACTCCTGGCTGTGCAGCCAGTGGCTCCAAACTGATGATCTATACCAGGTCATTAATTAATTAATTAATTATAACTAATAATGACATACTGTCAAGTCTATTTTATTGTGACCCTTTTCAGGGTTTTCTAGGTAGCGAATAACAGAAGCAGTTTACAATTCCCTTCTGCTGGTGTACAGTTTGCCCATGACTACATAGAATGACTCTTCTCCCTGAAGGTACAATGGGGAATCAAACTCTCAACCTCTGGCTCTGTAGCCACATAACTAAACCACTGAGCTGTCCAGCCAGCTAACTGATTAGATACTGGCCATTATTTTATACATGATGAAGCTGGTTGAATATACCAAGTAAAAGTGCCTGAGGCAATAAATCTTAGCATTTTCAAACCAAGACATTTTTGCGTGAATGGAATTATGGACATATTCTTAAGGGTCATTAAGTATTATACCGGCTAAGGTAAATAGGTTCTCCTTTACAGTGGGATGGGTAACACATGCATCACAAACTACATGCATACCCAGTCCATTTTTTCAGTCACTACGGTTGTTGGTGGCATTTTCTTTCCCAGTCAAGGAAAAATTGCTGCTGCTGCTGGAAACTTCTAGGAGCAGCAGCTCTGCCAGGAACCAGGAGGTGGAGCCTTTCTTTAACAAAAATGTGTGTTTTTATCTCTTTCTAAAACCACAAGGGAACTTTTAGTTTCTGGTTTTTAGGGAAAAGCCAACCCACCCAGCCCCTCAGTACTTTTAGCAGGTAGCTCCAATGCTTTAGAACATAATTATCATCAGGGCTAGCCAACATGACAAGTGATCATTAATAGTCATTATATCTGAGAGGCACCAAGATGAGGAAATTGGCTTCAGGAGCTGGTGTCCTATACAAAAGAGGTTAAACGAAAGCTACTCGACAGACAAACTACCAGTTTGCATCTATTTTGTCGGACATGAGTTTCATTTTATTGGACATTATCAGCTCTCTATTATGTCCCTGTCTTGCTCAAAACACTTACTGTTTCACTTGCATTTGTTAAAAAGAAGAGATAGCTTTCTAGATTTCTGGAAAACTGAACTTTTAGTAGTAAAATAATCAGCTGTGGAAATCTGTGACATAAATGCCAAAGGGAAAGTAATCGTCCACTATCACCTTTGTTTTCTGGAACTGGATATCCAAGCAAGAGCACAACCACTGAACATACAGGTGAAACTCGAAAAACTAGAATATCATGCAAATGTTCATTCATCTCACTTAAAAGGTGAAACAAATATGTGAGATAGACTCACTACATGCAAAGCGAGATATGTCATGCCTTAATTTGTTATAATTGTGATGATCATGGCATACAGCGTACATGAGATTATGTGATGATTATGGGGTACATGAGATTGGGGGGTTGGGGTTTTCATAAACTATATGCTATAAGCATCAATATTATAACAGTAAGGCATGAGCTATCTCGCCTTGCATGTAATGAGTCTATCATATATTTGTTTCACCTTTTAAATTGCATTACTGAACTGAATGAACATTTGCACAGTATTCTAATTTTCCGAGTTTCACCTGTAGTATTTTTTAATATAAACACAGATTTCAGTTTCTTTTTGAATATATAGAATAAAAATAAACTTGGAAGAGAAAAACAACTAGCATTCTCTATATGTATTTGAATTAACTGTAGCATGCTATTGATGTCCTCTTTGAATTTCCTGTCTTGCTTGAGATTATTCTGCTTACTTACCTTGGTGGCTGGATTCTATTGCTATCTCCTATTTTGAAGATCACAATATTAATTAATTTCTGCATCTGGGGTATGGGGGGGCATATTGAATCATGAATTCGGGGTAACACAACACTGTATAAATAGCCCTGAGCTGACTGTAGTAAGAAGTTTCTAGTCAAAGAAATATTTTACTGACTTCTTTTCTCACTGCATGGCAGTGTCTTTAGTGCAGTTGTAGCAGTTACTTTAAAATTCAAGGGGGCATCTACTGTTTGCATACCCTTTCCAAGTGGTCCATAATTTCACCTCCTTCCTATGCACTTCTGCAGCAATTAAGTTCAAACACAACATGCAGAATATAGACAAGGAAGGAAAAACAGGTTTTGCTGAGCCCTGTGTCATACACACACCCCCCTTTCCAGTTATACTCCTGCAGTAAAAAGCAAAACACTTTTTATTGAAAGGCTTTATTCAAGTATAATTGCAATAGTGGGAGTAATGTGTGTTGGGGTGAGAGAGATACAAAAAAAAGTTTGTTTTTTAATTTTGATGAGGGTGTTCACATTTCCCATTCTGAAAGGGATTGTAGTCTTTAGATTTTAAAAATTTCCCATTACTGGTTTAGAAATACTGTTTGCTTACTCAGGACTGTTTTATTCATGACATATTGAGCATCAGAATACATGAGGGGGCGAGACATCATATGCAAACATGTGATAGACAATATCTTTGGAATCTGGAGTCTATAGCTGATTATCAGATTCTGTTCTTTTGTTTCAATACATTTTTACTTTGTAATTGTGCAGCACAGCATCCATGGTACAAACCCTGGAAAAATCCCACTTTTAAAAGTTGGAAACTTTCTGAGTCCCAAATGGAATTAGTAGAGTTCTGAAGAAGGTAGAATATGGTTAAATATATGCTTGCCTACTGTATTCCTGCAGACTGATACTTTTCCTCTTAATTTTATGAAATTTCCATTGCGTTCAGCAGAACTTGCTCTGAAGTAGAAGTGTATAGGTTTATAATAGTAGTTTCCTGCAGAGATTTAAAAGGTTTAGATTGAATGAGATTTGAGTGAAGTATATGCCTATGTGGAAAATACATCATGTTGTATCTTTTCCATTTGCCTAATAGGATAGCTAATTCTTCAGTGTACTGGGATAGATTCCCCAGTGTTTTTGTAGCCTTATAAATAGCTGACTTGAGTAATTACATTAATATCTGGGCCTGACTCTTTATGGGTGATTTCTAAACAGGCAATGCAAGAATGCAGCAGAAAAGTGGACCTGTTGTTCTAGCAGACGAGGTGAAGAATCCAGCAATGGAGAAACTAGAGCTTGTAAGAAGATGGAGTCTGAATACTTACAAGGTCTGTATAGGTTTTGCTGTCATTATTTAATACTTGTTCTACACATGTAAAATAAGCTGACACTTTAGCAGCACTTGAAGGTTACAAGACTGACATGGATTTGTAATATTTAATCTACAATGGCTTTCTGGGGGTGGGGGAGGTTTTTTGGAAAAGTTACATGTAAAAAGTTGTTTCCTTTAAAATATATATTATTGTTTTGAGCACTTTGTGAGCTTGACTCAATAAAAATGGGATAATCCGTAATACCTAAACAACACATTTTATTAGGTACATTTAAGATTCATCAAGTAGAAAGGGATATGTTTGGCATATGAACTGGACTATTCAGCTGGGCCAACTGGCCTCAGTAGTCATTCTACTGAGGCTGCAGCATCAACTCTATTTCTTCACTTTATTGCTTCCAGACATCTGTTTGGTGCAGGGGTGCTGAAACTATGGCTGGCGGGCCTTATCAAGCTCCCAGTGCCCGCGCTGCTCTTAGAAGTGAATGGGGGATTTGCCCGCCAATGCGCATGTGTGTCCTGAACCACTTCCGGGAGTGGCGAGGATGCATTTGCGCATGCGCACAGACGTCCAGGATCACTTCAGAGAATGATGTGGAAACATTTGCGCATGCACAGAGATGTCCAGAACCACTTTCAGGAGTGGTTCCTAATTTGCGTGTGCAAACGTGCCCACTTCTGGGGGCTTGGTCAGGCCCCTGGCACAAAAAGTTTGGCTGCCTTGTTTGGCTGGGTAGTACTTTCCTCTGTATTGGCACGACAGCTGCCCTCTGCAGTAAGTGGTCTGAATCATTCAGCTATATGGGTGTGTTACAAAGGCTATGAAGAAGTCCAAGTTGTTACTCTGTAGTTGTGGTTTTCTGAGTAGTCCTTTGTGAATTCACATGCATATGCCTTTTCTTCTTGCTTCAGCTTGCTTTCAATACTAGTTATTGTATATGGTGGACTCAGAACTCAGGGAAGTTTGCTGAGTTCTGAGCATGCACATTGGAGGTGGGAGGGTTACTAAAAATGTCCAACTCTAGAACATTCTAGCTGTGGCTCTGTAGAGATATGAGACCCATATGCTTAAGTTCACAGATAACTACCCAATAAGCCAAGTTACAGGTAGGCATCCTGTTCTTTTTCACAGTTCTTGAATTTCTGTATTGTGTCTGTTTGTTGTTTTGTGAAGATGAAGATAAGTACTTTGGACATCAAATGAGAAGAGAGGATTCACTTAAGAAAGCCTTGATGCTGGGAAAGGTTGAAGGCAAAAGAAAAGGGGGCAGCAGAAAATGAGATGGCTAGATAGTATTGTTGATGCAATGGGCACAGAGCTGGGCGGGTTGAGGAGGATGGTGGAGGACAGAGGAGCCTGGCGGGCAATGGTCCATGGGGTTGCAAAGGGTCGGAATCGACTGCAACTGAACAACAACAGTCAGGATTTAAGTTTGCAGAGCAAGATGGAATTTGTGTTTCCATGGTGCTGGTTTGAGATCAGGGTAGATAATGTCTTACATCATCTTAAAGGCACTGTTGAGTGAGATTAATCATCATTCCCTTAATTTGGAAAAAATCATTCCTTGGTGTGACAAGTCCCACCCAGCAGATTTTTCATACTACCCAGATACCTTTGTCTTCTCAATTAAAAAAAAATATGTGTTCTTATTCAGTGCAATTCTTCCCTATATGTTAAAGTCAGTAGACATATTCTTGAAAAATTGGAAAAGTTATGATGGAGTGCCAGACATTAGCATTTTAAGAAGAAATAAAAAGTCATCTGTGGATTTGTTCAGAAACATTTTTTTTCCCTGACAAGGAGTCACAACATCTCATGTTTGTGCTCATGCAGAAAAATGTAATGAGTCAGGAGATGGTGCAGCTTCAGTCCTGGGCACCTCCCTTAAACTAACATACTACATGAAGACCATCTGCATGGTTCATTTCAGTATAGCTGTGTTGGATCAATGTGACCATCTTGCCCACTCTCAAAAAATGGGAAAGGCTGTGTAGAATAACACTGATTTTAACGGTGAGACAGAAGCCATCTTGCTGCCTCCCTCCATTTCTACATAAAGTTATTTTATTTATTTGTGTCAGATTGTTGCACAGTATAGTGCAACTCTACTGGAATGGAAAGATTGGCTGGCTCTATACCAGTGGTTCCCAACGTGGAGCCCATGCCCCACAGGGGGACCTCAATTCCCAGAAGACTAAGTCAGTACATTGGTTGATCAGTGTGCTTTGGGGAATTGACTTAGGCTTCTGGGAATTGAAATCCAAAAACCAAAGGCTGTGTAACACTGCTCTATACTGTTGTCCAAAGAATGACCATGTGTACTCTCAGTGTTTTCCATTCTTTGGGGAGGCTCTTTCTCTGTCTCCTAGTGTAAACATATTAATGTGGGAACCAGTGAGTTGCTGGAATATGCCCTATCACCGGGATTCTCAACCTGTGACCCGCAGGCCGGATGCGGCCCATGGCACCATTTCATGTGGGGCCCCCACTGCCTCCACCACACCAGGAAGTGCCACGTGGTGGAGGAAGGGCAAAATGGCTGTTCAGCCCCCAAAGCTGTCTGAGAGAGCATGACCTGGCCCCCGGCTTAAAATGGTTGAGAACTCCTGCCCTATCAAATCAAAACTATGTCAGACTTGGATGTTGAAGCACTTCCTTGGTTCTTCATTCACAATAATTATAATTCTGTTCAGCTGAAATTAGGAAAATTAAGGTTTGCAGTAACAAGTAGTTAGCATTGGTGGGTTGTCATGTCAGGAAATGAAGAAGAGAATTCAGTAGGTGAGGAGAAGAGGCAGGATGTTAACCTGAAGCTCATTCGTAATGGCCAAACCATAGTTTGGCTGTTAGATACAAACTGTTCCATATTTAGCAGCAATACCTGTCTTTAAAGGTTCTTACAACATGGGAATTTCTACTGACTATATCAAGATCCATTGTCTTGCAAATTGTTTTCTATGTAAGGGCAAAAAGGGTATAAATTAGAACTGCTTATCCCACAGGAATGAGACAAAGTTTTATTGTGTCAACTATAGAATATATTAATTTTCAGGGCATGGAATTGAATTTTCCCTTTATTTAATTGTTCTCATAACCAGAGTCTGCTATTGTCTTGGTAACCTTTTTGTTGACAAGAAAACATAAGAATTGCATTGTTACTATCATCCTTGCTCTATTTTTCAATTTGCCTGTTACATAAACACCCAGTCTTTTAGTCACCTAGTCACTATGCAAATCTTTCCTGATTGAAGTTGGTGTAGTACTTAGACCAGGGATTCTCAACCTGCAGCCCGTAGGCCGGATGTGGCCCATGGCACCATTTTATGTGGCCCACCTCCACCCCACCAGGAAGTGCCATGTAGTGGAGGAAGGGCAAAATGGCCGTCCGGCCCCCAAAGCTTTCTGAGGGAGCATGACCCGGCCCGCAGCTTAAAAATGTTGAGAACAAAAACAAAATAACGCAAGAGAAACTTCCTTCTTAGGAGGCTCTTTCCTTCTTTCCTCTTGTTATTATATACAAAGAGCTTTTTATTTAGGTAGGTTTGGGGCAATTGACTGGTTGTTGAGGAGGGCACCTTAAATGTATGGATGTGATATGTCTTTATTGCTATGGTTTTAAATTGCTTATAACTCAATTACAAATTAAGATTATCATTCATTAATTTAGAGTTTAATGTCACAATCTTTTGGGGGGTTTGGTCAGGATTCAGGAATTTAGAATCAATTTTTACCAGAACCCCAAGCTCTCTCAAGCAGCTCTCCTTTCCCAGCATCATAAAGAGTCTAGAACCGTGATGGTGAATCTTGGCACTCCAGGTGTTCTTGGACTGAAGCCCAAGCCAGCACTCCTGCTGATCAGGGCTTCTGGGAAATGAAGTTCAAGAACATGTAGAGTGCCAAGGTTCACCATCATTGGTCTAGAGCAGTGTTTCCCAAACTTTAGTTTGTGGACTTCAATTCCCAGAAGCCTAAGTCTATTCCCCAAAGCTCTGGTCAACCAGTGTACTGACTTAGGCTTCTGGGAACTGAAGTCCTTCATGGGGCATGTACCCCACTTTGGGAACCACTGGTCTAGAGCATGTTTTGGTACCATGATAGGCAGGCAACATTAAGAGAGGCTGCAGTGGCTCATTGGTTAAGAAGCTCACCTTGCTAGCTGGAAGGCTGGCAAGTCGGCAGTTCAAGACCCATCTCTGTCCCAGCTCTTGGGGACACAAAAGGAGCCTTATTTGGGCGTTCCCTGAGTGGAGTTTCTTCCGCAAAAATCCTTTCAACCCAAAATAATCTTTCTGGCATGAAATTATTATTAGCATTAAGAGAGAAAGTGAAATAAATCCCTGATTGTACTCTTATTCTAAAGGTCACTGTTGTAATGTGGTCATGATGCACATACGATAGTTGATGTCACTGTGAGCCATGCCATATTCTGATATGATCCCAGTTCTGTAAGAAATCAACTAACCAACAACGTAGCTAAAGTTCTGATTGAACCAGTACAGTTAGTTGATAAAGATTGGCACATTGTGATACTGAAGTTGCAAGTCTGAAGGAAAATTACATTGAATAGGCTTCCAGATGGTCTATCATTGCTTTTATACCCAGTGTGGTATAGTAGATAGAGTAACAAATTGGGTCTGGGTTCAAATTCCCCTCAGCCATGGAAACTCATGGTGTGGAACTGGTAAAAACACTCCTTTAATATCTTATATTGAAAGCCCTATTAGGGTCACCATAAGTTAGTTCCAAATTGATGCCACATAACAACAGCAATGTGAGAAATCATAGTTAAAAAGTTGGTGGGAAGAAGATGAGAATAGTGGGAAAGAATTAAAAGTCATTTTGCTTTAATTGGAAAGTGCAGATGTGTGTGGAATATGTGGTTTCATTACACTGGCAGGGTGGTAGAGACCTTGTCACAGTAATGTAATAAATAATTTCTCCCCCCCCTTTTTTTTTTTCTTCCCCTTATGCTCTTAGATAAAGAAGGTGCCATCATGACACGGCATAGTGGATAGAGTTTTGCACTGTGACTCAGGAACCCTGGCTTCAAATTACCGCGGTGCTCAGCAAAGGAAACTCACTGGGGGGTAGGGGGGTGGGCAATGATAAACCACTCCTGATATGCAGCCTAAACTGTCATAAGTTGGAAGTGAATAATATAGCTCAATTTAATAACAACAACAATAACTAGAGGGCTCTTATGTATATAATATGCTGCTTCTAGGAAGAACCTCCTGGAACAGGTAAAAAGTAAAGATCAAATGGAAGTAGGACAGCTTTTGTTGTTCTAAAGAGGGTTTGCTCCACCCAGTATTTATTTGCTATGTGGTTCTGCACATGTGCACATGTCAAGAATGCAATATTTGGGTTGGCAGCTAAGCTATCACACTAAAGCTTGGTTTCAGATGCCAATGATAGTCAACCTGATGATGAATAAGCCACTAGTCCAGTGTCTGTGAACTGGACTGGTAAACATCTGTTGCATACATATTACTTCAGCCAGCAGTGTATAGTTAAAAAGGAACAGGATTGGGGACATTTACGTCTCCTCATGTGAAAGAAGTAGGTTTGCTTTAAGCTTCTGTTCTGAGCTTGAGGTTCTGTACAGTGATAAAGTTTTTGATTTTTCAGCACAAGAACAGCAAATGTTTTAACATTTATTGTTGTCTCTGCTTAGCTTACTATTCAACATTGTGGTCACCTTTCTTACATCATTCTGGTTCAAATCCACTTAGAAGGACTAATGTTAAAGTCATCTGGTCTCAATTTTTCAGGATGAGTTAATTTTTTTAATGAGCTCCCCTCCCCAAACGTCTACACAGTAGCAATAACCCAGACTGACATTTTTATTCTCTAGCCAGGAAAATACTCATGTTCTGTTTTGCAGACTGAACCAGTTTCAATTGCACCAGCTTGCTCAGATGTTGTTGCACAAATTGGTACAAATGAAATGTATTTTTTACTTTCTTGGTCTTTAATCGTATATTGTCTGCTCATTTAATAGCCAGTGCTAGAAGTGCTTTCCTCATAGTTTACTTGTAAAAGGTACTGGAACTTGTCTGTAAAATACCAGTGACCATTCTAGAGGTAGTGTGCATTGAGAAAAGGTTGGAGCCAGTTTTGCCCTTGCTTAGTCTTCGAAGGGCTGCAGTCTCCCTCCAAACACCTCTAGAAACATCTTGAAATACTCTTGTCTTTTGTGCATATGATATCTCACACACACACACACACACACACACACACACACACACACACACACACACACACACACACACACACAAAGGGTTTTGCAGAGCATGGCTGGTACTGTATGACACACACACACACACACACACACACAAAGGGTTTTTGCAGAGCATGGCTGGTACTGTATCACACACACACACACACACACACACACACAAAGGGTTTTGCAGAGCATGGCTGGTACTGTATGACAAATTTTACCCTCTGTAGGATCCATTGAGACGTTAAAAGGCCCCTTTTGGAAAGATCCAAAATAATCTTTCATAGGTATGCAAGTGGACTAACTTTTGAAGGAACATTGTCCCAAAATAAGAAATCACAACAGACATCAGTTGCATGCTTAGTTGTTCAATTCACTATGTAACTGATAATGTCTACACTGGTTTCACAATTTAGGGCAATTCACCTCCAAAAGTTATATTATTTGTGCTAGACTAGATTAACTGGCTAAGAGATTTTAAAGGGCCAGCAAGTAACTGGCTGGTAACTTCAGTTTTCAAAAAAGACACCTTAAGGCCTAAACCAGTGTTTCCCAACCTTTGGCCTTTGGACTTCAATTCCCAAAAGCCTAAATCAATCCCCCAAAGCACTGATCAGCCAATGTACAGTACTGACTTAGGCTTCTGGGAATTGAAGTCTCCTGTGGGGCATGGACCCCACGTTGGGAACCATTGGTCTAAACACTGGTGAGATTTGGCTGTACAGTGCACATTGCATCCTGAAGCCTCAGGGTTGGTGTAACTTGAATGTTTGAGGGGAAAACATGTCATCTCAGCCATCCGTTATTTGGGAAAGTCTGGGGAGCTTGTGAAAGTGTATGCTATCCATAGATTGTAGTTTGCCCACCTCTGTTCTAGATTATAATTTGAACCAATGGTGTTCAAGTAATCTTGCATTCAGGTGACCTGAAAGCCTGTCTGCATCTGTGATGTCCTTTCCAGGCTTTATTATCAGTCAGTGAGGCCGACCTGTAAGAGATTATTAGGCTGACATATATAAGAGAAAATGAGAGATGGCAGGGCTCATCTTTGGGAACTTTTCATAAGCAAGGTGTACACTAACATGCATTTCAAAAGTGCTGTGTCTTAATCTTTCTAATGTTCAGTTAACTTTTCCAGTTTCATTTGTTTTTTAGCAAAGGGAAAGTAGAGTGGTAACTTGATTATTCATAGAGGCTTCTGGATCATATAATTCATTTACTTTCGGGTCTCCCTCTTTAATTTATCTCCATATCTGGGAAAGCAGACCGAATTTACCTTGCAATCTAAGTGTTGCAGAAGAATACATATTGTATGATTACATTATACCTTTGTGCCTTGTTTCATTCTTAGTACTACAAGTGTAGAGTATGCTTATTTGTTTGAAAACTTTCCTCCTAAATATTCTTTCTCTCAGATTTTCTGACAAAAAGATAGCTACCATCCCCATATTCTTATTGCAGTGCTCTCAAGTTCCTTCTTTTTGCAGTGGCCCTAACAGAGTGGCTGAGTTATGTTAGATATTCAAAGTGTGGTTTACAATTGCCAATCCTCATCAAGTTTCCATTGCTGAGCAGAAATATGAACCCAGGTTTCCTAAGGTATAGCCTGACACTGTCCAACACACCATACTGGCTGTTATTTCCTTATTAGATTTTTAAAAATCCTAACTAAATCTACATGCATACTTTTGAATAGTTATGGGTTTTCAATGTTGAATTTTGAACCACAGGTTTCTGTTTTAGGACATATTTGAACAGTTTTCTCTAATAAAACAAGTAAGTGAAAAATTATTTGTGGAGGTCTATGGCTTGTGTGTAAATGGTATTTTGGGGAGAGGGGAATGTTTAGACCGGGGTGCCCAAACCTTTTGGGCCGTGGGCTGGTCACATGATTGAGCATGCCGGTCACATGGTTCCTCCCACTAGAAATGGAAGTAAAATGCATGTGCACAGAACATTATAAATGGCCTGTGGCTGTCGTAAACGTGTTTATGACAGCCGCAGGTCATTTACGGCAGCATTCTGCATATGCACATGCACGTTCTACTTCTACTTCCAGGAGCAGAGAAGGCGGTGTGGGCTGGATTAATTGGTGTCATGGGCCAGATCTGCCCATGGGCCATAGTTTGGGCACCCCTGGTTTAGACCAATGATAGGCACTTTGCATACCCAGAACAAATGTTTTATGAGTTGTGTATGTACTGTAATAGTAAAAGCTGTTGTCATTGGAGTACACAGAAAGAGCCTCCTTGAAGATTGTGGTATTTTTGTGCCACAATCAGGCATACACCAGGCACCTTGTTGGGTGAAAGGAACTGTGGAATCAAATGAAGCCAAAGGTAGCTTCATTTTGGCAGTTTCACGTCTGGCCTAGACACGGAAGAAGAAGCTGCCGTCAGTTCGGAATGTATTTTGAATATATGCTTGTTTGCCTGAACATGTATGCAGAACCATCCAACTTTTGAAACAATATCTGGGGGGAAAGGGTGATATTCGGTGATTGAATGAAGTGTGAAGAGCATAAATTTAATAATTTTAAATGTTGTCTTCCAAATTTTGCAGTGCACTCGTCAGATAATCTCTGAGAGGCTGGGGCGAGGCTCCCGAACAGTAGATCTAGAGTTGGAAGCACAAATAGAAATCCTGAGGGATAACAAAAAGAAGTATGAAAATGTCCTGAAACTGGCACAAACCTTGTCAACTCAGCTTTTCCAGATGGTGAATACCCAAAAACAGCTTGGAGATGCATTTGCAGACTTGAGTTTGAAATCATTAGAGCTTCATGTAAGATTTTCATTATGCTACAAAAATGATTATGGTCATACTTTGTTGGAAATGCCAAAAAGTAGACATCATCCTACTTTTAATATGGTTGGCTAATGAATGATGCAGCAATCGAAAGAAAGAAAAAGATAGCATGGATTTGTTTCTTGCATTTAAAACTTAACCCTGGATAATGTCTCCCAGTTTGAATACATAATGATATTCCTTAATAGAGTGTTGTTTCTCTAATATTTGTAGTCTGTGATTCTGTACAACCTATGTGTGATCTATTCAAAGTATATTAAATGACAAATTTACTTTAGTGATAGAGATAATCTTCAGTCCATTTCTAATTTAGCTGTACTTATTTTTATGACTGCTTTTCAAAATCACTGCTGTGGTAGTGCCAGTATTGTAGAAGCAAACAGAGCATTCAATAATGCCATTGTATTATCAATTCTGTTCACAGGAGGAGTTTGGATGCAATGCAGATACACAGAAACTTCTTGCTAAAAATGGTGAAACTCTTCTTGGGGCAATTAATTTTTTTATAGCTAGTGTGACTACTTTGGTGAATAAAACTATTGAGGACACTTTAGTGACTGTGAAACAATATGAAAATGCCAGGTAATTGATCATCTAATACTATCTTTTGTCATTTAAAAATAGATTACTTTGTTATATAAGCTAGTCATTCATGGAATGTTATGTTCTGATTGCTTTAAGTCATATGCATTGCTTCAGACATAGTCATAGTTGGAACAGACTCAATAGAATCAGAGATTTATGTTCTAGAGGTTCTGTTCTTAAGTGTGACTAAATCGTGAGCCAAACCATTGTGCTTAGAAATATGTCAGCCTCTACTTATAAAGGCTCCAGTCTCCAGAATGTATTTATAACCATATGAGGGAACCATGTTATGCAACTATAGTTCTTCTCATAATTCTAGTGGAGAATTGATGGATGGAGAAACCATCCCACCATATACAGGTTGACACGAACAACATAAGGTTTAGACATCCTAACTCACCTGCACAGTTGTAAATCTGTTCTAGGCCAAGCTGTAAGCCTTGTATTAGTCACCTCATGGCCGGGCATCAAGCACACCACATCTATGTTCTACTACGTGCCCTTCTGCCTGTTGCCACCATTGTGGTTGCACCACAACAGCTCAACCACTCCAGTAACAGCAGCTCCAGCAGTCAGCTAGGGCTCTCTGAACCTCTCACCAGCAACCACAGCACTGGGGCATGGGGAAATCTTTAATTTCACACCCCTGGAAATTCCTAGATAGATGGTCACTGCAGTGCAACACTATTGAGACTTGTAACATAAGATTCCCTGCAATTCCTACTCTGCATAGAAAACTTCAACAAGTGTGGAAATATATCTTATCTTATTTCCACTCTTGTGATTTTTTCCAAGCATCTGTAAGAGCCTTGTTTTAGAATTTTTCTTCTTCCATGTCTAGACCAGACATCATACTGCCAAAATTAAGGCACCTTTTGGTGAGTTCATTTTACCCGACGTAGTGTGTGAAAGATTAGCCAGCAACACAAGGTTGCCGTTACCAAGGTACACCTGATCATGGTTAAAAATACCACAATCTTTGATGATGCTCTTTCTGTGTACCCCTGTTTTAGAATAGGAGAGAACAACAAATAATGGTTACCGTATTTTCCGGCGTATAAGACGACTGGGCGTATAAGACGACCCCCAACTTTTCCGGTTAAAATATAGAGTTTGGAATATACTTGCCGTATAAGACTACCTCTCTTCCAATGCACACCAAATAAAAATTAACCCACACTCAACCCGAAGACGCGCAGCCCTCCGAGTCGAATGGGCAGGTTCTGGTGGAGAGCCAATCCATGCTCACGTTCTCCTCGAGGTACAGGAAGATGTGTGCAGCTTGCTTCCCCTTGCTTCGTACTCCCCGCACAAAGCAGGGACTCGGCTGCGGCACCCCCCACCATATGCGCCGGACATATGAAGCAAGGGGAAACAAGCTGCAGTTAAGTACCTGTCCTATAAGACGACCCCCGACTTTGGCACAGATTTTTCGGGGTTAAAAAGTAGTCTTATACACCAGAAAATACAGTACTTTGTAATTTTTATGGAATTGACTTTGAAAATGTAATTTGTATCATTTCCATAGATATCTGTTAACTCCACGGTTATAACAGTTCAGTTTATATATTCAAATCAATGTGCCTCAATCTTCAATTATAAAAACTGGAGGTTAGGGTCAAAATATTGACTAATTTTCAAAGTGGAAGCCATGTTATTCTGTGTAGGTATATCAAAGACAAGATGAAATAAAACAAAATCAAAAGAAGGACTTATATGTCAGCTTTCTAAAACATGGTTAAGCTAGGTGTTGCAGTTGCGCTGCAAATTCTTGCAGGTTGTGTTAACTCTTTTTTCTTCTCAGGATTGAGTACGATGCTTATCGCACAGACCTAGAAGAACTGAATCTTGGCCCAAGAGATGCAAACACCTTGCCAAAGATTGAGCAGTCACAGCAACTATTCCAAATACATAAAGAGAAATATGACAAAATGCGTGGTGATGTAGCAGTTAAATTGAAGTTTTTGGAGGAAAACAAGGTAAGCTAATTCATGGTGTAGCTATTTGTTATGTAAATAAAACGTAAGATACAATTATTTGTGCTATTTATTTTGATCTGTAGAATATAAATTGATTTCAGTGGAGTTACATTAATCTTGACTAAATCGGAATCCAAGCTCCTTTTTAAAAAATAAATAGAATTTTAACCTCAATCTGCTATGCAAAAATTTATTTATAATTTATATTTATTTATAATTCAAATTTCTATGCCACCCAATCAGGCAAACCTGACTCAGGGCGGCTCGCAACAGGATTAAAACATACATATTAAAAACAAAACCCCAACATACCCACTCACCTATTAAAAACTAACCACATTAAAACTGCCCGCATTAAAAAGATGGGGAGGACTCATTTTATAAGCCAATAGGCGGGGGCCACTCTTCCATCCGGGCCCCACACCTGCCCTACCAGCCAGGTTTTTAATTCTTTTCTGAAAGGCAGCAACTCCGTCTGCTCCCGCAACTCTACTGGCAGGAGGTTCTACAAGGCCGGTGTGGACACAGAAAAGGCCCTCCTTTGTGTGCCAGAGAGGCGAGCCCCTCTGGCAGATGGAACAATTAGAGAGCGCCTCCGGTCCATTCTGGTTGGACGGACAGACACTCTTGGGACGATGCGGTCTCTTAGGTATCCTGGCCCACTACCATGTAGGGCTGTAAAGGTCAAAAGCAGCACCTTGAATTGCACCCAGAGACAAACTGGTAACCAGTGCAGCTCCCGAAGCAATGGTGAGGCGCAAGCATAATGCCCGCACCCCATCACCACCTGGGCTTCCGCATTTTGCACCAGCTGTAGCCTCCGAATGGTCGTCAAGGGCAGCCCCATGTAGAGCGAATTGCAATAATCTAGCCTGGAGGTCACCGGAGCATGTGAGCATGAGCAGGGAGTCCCGGTCCAGGAGCGAATGCAACTGACGGATGACGCGAAGCTGTGCGTAAACCCTCCTGGTCACGACCGCCACCTGATCTACAAGTAGCAGTCCCGAATCCAGGAGGACCCCTAAGTTGCGTACCGGGTCTGTCTGGGGCAAAGCAGCCCCACCCAAGACCAAAGTTGGCAGCTCCCTGGATAACGCGGGACCCCCTATCCATAGCCACTCAGTCTTGGAGGGATTCAATTGTAGCCCGTTGTCCCCCATCCAGACCCCAACATTCAGACAATTGTAGTACTTGTATTACAAATAAGGGAAGGGATTAGTAATGTACCTTGCTTATCCTTTGAACCTTTCAAACTAAAATAAGGGTTCAGAATTGAAGTTCACGGTTGGAGAAGGATAGAAATGGGATATACTGTAACACTACCTGCAAGTAATTTTGCTGCAAAGCTAGAAATGAGAGCAAACAATTGATTCCCATATAAATAAGAAGTGTTTTGACTGTTATACACATCCTACTTCCTTCATTTGCTGCCCTTCAAAGTCCAAAATCATGTCGGTTGCCAGCAGGAAAAAGGATGCCAAGTTTTACATAACAAAGGGCAACTTGAATGTTGTCAACACTAATGGCAGCCATCAAGATGGTCTACAGCAGTGTTTACCAACCTTTGGCTTTTAGTCTTCAATTCCCGGAAGCCTAAGTTAATTTCCCAAAGCACTAATCAGCCAAAGTACTGATTTAGGGTTCTGGAAATTGACTATAGGATACCCTCTTGTGCTCACTACCTTTCACAAAGTGAAACCAAGCAAGGGAAAATCCTAGACATTGATTCCTTTTTTTAAAAAAATCAATTAACCACAAACACAAAGCAATTGGCATGGCTGTTTTTTAGTAGTTTGCACAGCAAGGCATAATTTTTCCTACTGCAACACAGGAACAATTTTGTGCAGCAATACCAGGCTATTTCATGGTGTTTGGGATTGTGTATATATGAGCAGAACATCTCACATTCATAAAACTGGAAGGTTTTCGAAGAATTGTATCATATCGGTGGTCTAGATGAGAATTAATAAACTGAGATTCAGCCCAGAAACGGTATATGATTTGATTGGTAGTTTATCCACTGATAGATGATGTTCAAAATGGGATCATGCTCTTAACAGACCAGGCTCACAGTCTGAGGGTATTTACTTATCCAGTTATGATGACTTCTGTGACCTGAATCACCTTTAAGCGGCTTTAGCTGATAATCAGATGTTGCCTTCTCAGCAATTCCTCTGAAAGGTTGGCCCATTGCCATCTCTTCAAGATGAACTTTCTGTTCACACAGGCTTTTCAAGTAAATTGTGTAGTCTTGGGCTGCTTGCTTAAAGTCTGCTGTGACTGCTATAAGTTTTGGTTCCATTGTTTTGTTTTTATTGCTCATGCTTACTTTATATTTAAATTGTTTCAGTTCGTTGCAAGCTACCCCGAGATATTTTTTACAGTGTAGTATGCAAATGTCATACCTAAATAAAATAAATACAATACTACCGAAATAGCTTTTCTATTTAAACTTGAACTGGGTCATTGTGGGGAAATAGAACAGCAGAGATTGTGTGTAGTACACATACGGTGCACATGTTGAAGGGGAAATGAAGATGGAGCACTTTAAGATCTATTCTTAGTGAGTGAGCGTGGTCCCCCCCCCATGGGTCATCAAATGCTGCAATCTTCACATCATTTTCAGAAAACGGTAAGTGGAGGTGCAACAGTTTCAAAGTTGATTTTATTTCACTGCTGTCACCATGACTCATAGATAACCTGAAGCAGATGAAGTTTGGCAACTCTTCAGATATTCTTATAAATTGTTTGTTCTCTTCACAATGAATAAAAAAGTTCAGTCATACCTTGCACTAGTAATTGTTCATAAGTTGTCAAAAGCTCTTGATACTTGGCAGTACTACCTGTTATACCAGCCTAGTTTGTCTTTGCACAGTTTGTACTTCATTAACCGCTTACATCTACAGACTTGCAGATCTCTGCAAATCTTCAGTAACAAACACGAGAAATCAAAATATTCTGAAACAGCTGTATTCTCAGTACAGTATTTGGAATAATTAAATTAGCTAATGAAACAGACTAACAATTCTAGAAGATACTGGTTTGGAAGGATGTCGAAAATGCCTTTGTGTGTACTGGCACTAGAAAAACCTGGCTATTCCAAGAGCTTTTATTATTTATTTATTTTTTTAAAAAAACAACCTCTTATGGGTCTTTCTGCACCAGGAACATTTCAAAATCATGTGTATTAATAGTAACATATGTACTAATATATTACTTTTGTGTTATTCCCTAATTAATTATTTTTAAATATACACTTAAATACAAAAAAAAAGATGGAAATGAAAAAATGCTGCTGAATTAATTCTCCAAAGCAATATTTAATTTAATTTTTCACATTTGTATCGCCGTCCCCTTGCCGAAGTGACTCTGGGCAGCTCACAAATAAAAGCATGGAAACAAACATCCACGATAAAATCATTTAAAAACTATCCCCATTAAAATCCCACCCACCCCAACTGTAAAAAGAGGGAGGATCTTAATTATGTTTTATATGAGCCAGCAGGCAGGGGCCACACCTCCATCAGTGCCCCACACCTGCCCCGCCAGCCAGCTTTTAAGTTCTTTCCAAAAGGGCAGCAACATACCTGTCAACCTTCCCGGATTGGCCGGGATTTCCCGATTTTCGGCGCCGATTTGCACCATTTCCCGCCCGCAGCTGCCAAAACCCCGGAATTGACAGCGGGGGGGGGGGGGAGATACTGTGCATCCCTTCTGTGCAGATTGCCTTCTACACATGCGTAGAAGGTTTTTATGCTTGTGTAGAACCCTTGGCTCGGTTCTTTGGATTGGCACCCAAGGGGGGAGCCATGGTACTGGGGCCTGGGGGCACCCCAGGCTGAGTCCCAGTCCAATGAGCCAGCCCACCACTGGCTGCAATCTCCATCTGCAGTGATCTTGGATCCTAAGAATGTAAAGTCTGTCACTGCTTCTATTTAGACCAGTGTTTCCCAAACTTTGGTTCTTGGACTCCATTTCCCAGAAGCCTAAGTCAATTCCTCAAAGCACTGATCAGCCAATATACTGACTTAGGCTTCTGGGAATTGAAGTCCCCTGTGGGGCGTGGGGACTACTTTGGGAACCACTGATTTAGACCAAGAGACCGTGTTACCCCAAGGACATCTGCCTGTCCCAGTAGAGCAGACTGGAGGGGCTCCCTGATGGTCCCATCAGCTAGATAGGCTTGCCTCTCTTGCACCAGGAGGAGGGCCTTTTCGGCATCTGCTCTGGCCCTATGGAACCTCCTGCCAACCGAGCTCCGTCTCCAGACAGAGCTCCTCCCCTTCAGAAAAACTCTCAAAACCTGGTTTGCACAACAGGTGTGGGGTGCCACTGGTGCGGACCCCCCCCCCCAATGGCTTATATAAGGGCTAGCCTGGGTTTTAGTGGTTGTAGAAGAGGGTATGTTATGGATATTTTAAGGGCTTTAAATGTTTGATGGTTTTTAAATACAGTAAGTTTCTTGATTTTATTGTTATATAATGTTTTTATATTTACACCTGTGAGCCACCCGGAGTCGCCTCGGCGAGAGGACGGCAATACAAATATGAGCAAATAAATAAATAATAAATACTTCTTCCCTATCTATTTATTTTCCAGGGAGTGTTAGGGCCTGTCGTTATTATCTTGGTTTTCTTGATGTTAAGTCTCAAGCCAGCTTTTGCACAATCTTCTTTCAACCTAAGCAAGAGCTTCTCTAAGTCTTCTTCATTTTCTGCCATTAGGGTAGTATCATGTGCACATCTCAAATTGTTGATGTTTCTCCCACCAATTTTAATTCCAACTTATGATTCATCCAGCCCTGCATTTCACATTATGTGTTCTGCATATAAGTTAAATAGGCAGGGTGACAAAATGCAGCCTTGTTTTCCTCCTTTTCCTATTCCAAACCACTCTATCATTCTGTATCCTGTTCTAACTGTTGCTTCTTGACTCATGTACAGATTTCTCATAAGACATATAAGGTGTTCCCTGGTATTCTCATCTCTTTAATTACTTGCCACATTTTATTGTGGTCCACACAAAGGCCTTGGTGTAGTCAATGAAACAGAAGTAGACTTGTTTCTGGTATTCCTTTGTTTTCTCCATGATCCAACGTATGTTGGCAATTTGGTCTCTAGTCCCCCTGCCTCTTCTGAACCCAGCCTGCACCTCTGGTAGTTCTCCTTCGTATAGTTTGTGAATCCCCACTCATGGGTTATGCGCCTGCGCAGAACGGCCGATCGGAGGCTTGAAAAGCTATTGGTCAAAAGTTTTGGCGGTAAGACCGCCCACCGTACCGCCCACCCTGAGGCGCCCGCGCGCCATTTTACCTCAGTTCTCTTCTTTCCGCCGTAGCAGCAGGACGATCGTTGAGAGCTTCCTCAATTTTTTCGCCCTTCTGAGGGAAAGTCTTTTGGCAAATTTCAACAATTTTTCTCGGTGATCTTGTCCTTCGGGCAGGATTGCCACCCCGGCTCTGTCTCTTCTTTCTAGTGGATTCAGTAGCCAATTTTTTCGCATCGATCACCGTCTCCCCCCTCAAGGGGGTGGCGGCTGGTCCGCCCTTCGGGGTATTCGCTCCAGAAACTTCCACTGGAAGAATTTTTCCGCGGTTGATGGCTGCAGCGTTTAAACAGTGCACGGCATGCCTTAAGAAGTTCCCGGCTTCCGACGGCCACAGTCTGTGCCTCTTTTGCTTGGGAGAGGCGCATCAGAGCCAGTCTTGCCCGCATTGCAAAAAGTTTACGCGCCTCGCGGTGCAAAACCGAAGCAATCGCCTCAAGGCTCATATGATGGAGCTCGCTCTGGCTCCCGCCGCGCCCGCTTCCACATCCGGCGCTGCCTCCCAGCCTCCGCCGGCTTCTTCCTCCGTGCTTCCGATTAGGAAGAAGAAAAAGAAGGACAGGAACGGTGAGAAGAAGCGCAAGCATGGGTCGGAGAAGAGACGGTCGCTGCCTCCCACCCCGCGCACACCCGCCTCTCCCGGGCCTTCGCCGCCGTTCTCGACTGCCCGATGTCCTTCTCCGGGATCCTCCATCTGGGGAGGACGATCGTCTTCCGGGTCACCTGATAAAGGACGCAGGGCTGGGGCTCCAGCTCGCCCACTTCAGGTGCTCCCCTCTCCTCCTCGGGGAAGAAACCCCTCGCCGAGGCAGGCCTCCGTCTCCCCAAGGCCCAGGACGCCGATAGACGACGCGGTCCTCACCGTTCCGACGACCGTTTCGCCGACTCCGACGCCGGCCACCGTCTCGACGCCCACCGTTTCGTGGGCCACCATCCCGCCGGCCACCGGGGCTCTACCGCCAGCGGACTCGGACGCATCCCAGATGGCCCTCGTTCGAGAAATGTTCCAGGTCATGGCGTCGTTTGCGACCAAGTTCCAGACCTCCATGCCTGCGGCCTCTGCGGCTCCGGTTTCGACCACCGCAAGCCCCGGGCATCCCGGCCCTGCCGTGGCCCCACCGACCTCCCGTGGGTCGAGTGCCCGCTCCGCCGGCCCACCCAACCCGTCATGGTGTGGTCCGGACGTTGATGCGGTGGACTCCCATCCCGCCGGCCCGCCCAGGCCGTACTGGCGCGGTCCCGACGTGGATGAAAGGCTGCCTCCCTCGTCCTCCGATGAGTCCAGCTCGTCGTCGGAGGAGGACGAGGGAGACGTCGACGCCGAGCGCACGCCGGAGCAGGCTATCGGCTCAGTGGACCCACCGCGTGGTGAGGACCAACGCTCGCTGACCGCCATGCTCACAAGGCTGGGCACCGCACTCAACCTTAAGGTCGATCAACCGCCGTTGGAGGGTGAGGATCAGATGACCGCGAAGCTCGACAGACGTGCTGTGCGGCCGGTCCACATAACCATGCTCCCCTCCATGATGACTTCGGCGAGGGCGACATGGAAGAAACCTTTGGCGGCGCACTCCGTTTCGTCCAGGCTCGACAACATGTACCGGGTCCTGGACGAGAACGTCGAGTTCCTGCAGGCTCACCACCTGCCGAATTCCCTGGTGGTCAAGGCCTTCCAGCACAGGACGGCCACCAGCGGGTTCCCGGTCCCATCGACGCCGGAGGGAAAGAAACTGGACGCGGTGGGGCGTACGTTCTACGCCACCGGCTCCCTATTCTTCCGTGCCGCCAACTACTCGGCCGCCATGGGCCTGTATCAATCTCACCTCTGGGAGCAGGTGAAGGTTGAGATAGCGAAACTGCCCGCCGACGCCCAAAAGCGGATTGACGCGCTGGCCACCGAGGGGGACTTCGTCGCCGAGCAGCTGATGCGCACTGCCCGGCATATCAACGACTATGCGGCGAAGGACATGGCCTCCGCAATCTACCTCCGTCGCCATGCTTGGCTCAGGGACACTTCCCTCGATGACGCTATGAAGAAGCTCATCGAGGAGTTTCCCTTCGACGGGCAGGGCCTCTTCGGTCAGGACACCGACAAGGTCCTGAATGAGATGCGCCAGACCAATTCCACGGCAAAGTTCCTGGGGCTCACCACGCCGGCTCCGCCCGCCAGGCCGAGGTTCCAGCCCTTCACACGGCGGTTCCAGGGCAACCCGCAGCAGCAGGGACCGACGGAGCAGCCTAGATCCAGCTCCTACAAACAGCGGCGGCAGCACAAACCCCGCTACCGACCCTACGGACAGGACAAACGTTCGAGCACGAGGCCCAAGCCCCGCGTTTGAAGCTGCGACGGCCGAGTCTCTCTCGCTCCACATCCCGTACCTCCCCCTCCGGAACTTCCTCCAGGTATGGTCGGGCATCACGGACGACCAGTGGGTCTTAAGGATCTTGTCCTCTGGCTACGCCATCGAGTTCGTGCGGGTGCCTCGGGTAGGAAGACATCGTCTCACCACCTCGTCCCCCCATTTGGAGGAAGAAATATCAACCCTTCTCTCCAAGGGAGCCATCGAGCGGGTAACACCGTCCGACTGGGACAACGGCTTCTACTCGAGGTACTTCGTGGTCCAGAAGAAGGACGGAGGCCTTCGCCCTATCCTGGACCTGCGCCGCCTGAACAAATGCATCCACACCAGGAAGTTCCGGATGGTGACCCTACAGACCGTCCTCCCCCTCATCAACAAAGGGGACTGGTTCACAGTCATAGACCTCAAGGATGCCTACTTCCACGTCTCCATCATCGAGGAACACAGACGGTTTCTCCGCTTCCGCATCGGCAATTCCGTGTACCAGTACCGATGCCTACCGTTCGGTCTAGCCAAGGCACCGCGGGTCTTCACCAAATGCATGGCTCCGGTGGCTGCATTCCTCCGCCAACGGAGCATCAGGGTCTTCCCGTACATCGACGACTGGTTGACCGTCTCCCCCACCAGATCGTCGGCCGTTCGGGACACACAATACACGGTCCACCTCATGGAGAGTCTCGGCCTCAGGATCAACTTCACCAAATCGAAGTTGACTCCCTCCCAACGCGTCGAGTACATCGGAACGGTACTCGACTCGCTTGCTACGAGAGCCTACGCCCCCCAGAAACGCTTGCAGGATATTGCGCAGGGGGTGAGCGAACTGCGCACCAATCCGTGCATCCGGGCGAAGAAGGCTCAGAGACTTCTAGGCCTGATGGCCTCAACGACGGCAGTGATTCCCCATGCCAAGTTGAAATTCAGGTCCCTGCAATCGTGGCTCCTTCACGAGTTCGACGCACTTCGGGAGAGCCAGTCCAAACGGTTGACCCCATCTCCAGAACTGAGGGACCAACTGCTGTGGTGGTCTACACCACTCAACGTGGCCACGGGGAAGAGTTTCTACCCCCCGCAACCCTCATTGCAGATACTGACCGACGCAAGCAACCTCGGCTGGGGCGCGGCTTGCGGGACTCTCACGGTCAACGACACCTGGACACCACACGAAACGGTGCACCACATAAATTACTTGGAACTGCTGGCCATTTGGAAGGCCCTGCGTTCCTTCGAGACTCTGCTCACCGGCAAGGCGGTTCAAGTGGCCTCGGACAATACCACGGCGGTGGCGTACCTCAACAAGCAGGGAGGAACACGGTCCACCACCCTCCTGTACCTTGCAGTGCAGTTGTGGGAATGGTGCCTGGAGAGGCACATTTTCCCAATTGGAGTGCACATTCAGGGCACACTGAATGTCTTGGCAGACCACCTGAGCCGTCTCACCTCGACGACCCACGAATGGGAGCTGGACGACGGAGTGTTCCAGTCGCTTTGCGAGGCCTGGTGGACGCCGAACATCGACCTCTTTGCATCGGAGTCCAACAGGAAACTCAGCAGGTACTGCTCCAGGGCAGGCATCGGACTGAACTCCGAAGGCGATGCCTTCATGAAACGGTGGGATCAGGACTATCTCTATGCCTTTCCTCCGTTTCCTCTGGTCCAGAAAGTACTCACCAGGATGTACCAACACAGAACCAATGCAATTCTGGTGGCGCCAGCATGGCCGCGCCAACCCTGGTTTCCGCTACTGTTGCGCATGTCGTCGCAGTATCGCACACTGCCGGAGTCACCGACGCTCCTCCAAATGGAGCACGGCCAGCTGCACCATTCGGACCTGCCCAGCCTCCACCTCACCGCGTGGAGGATAACCCCAGACTGTCCAGGATCCTTGAACTAGCGCGGCGCCCTTCCACAAGGAGGTCCTACGCTTCCAAATACAGGCGTTTTTGTGCTTTCCTGGCCTCCCGGCAAACGCCCCCCCCCCCGCAGGTGGGACTGCAGGACATTTTAACCTACCTCCTCCAGCTGGCGGAGTCTGGCCTTAGCATCACCTCCATCCGAGTGCATCTCGCAGCAGTAGTAGCGCACTCTCCTGCTGGCTCGCCCGCTTCTGGGGCCTTCCGCGACCAAACGGTAAAGCGCTTCCTCAAGGGACTAAGGAACGCTTTTCCGCCGGCCCGGACACCGACGGCTCAATGGTCACTGTCCACCGTTCTCAACGCGCTCACCAGGACCCCCTTCGAGCCCATGGCTACCGCCGATGTTCGTCTCCTCACATGGAAGACGGCATTCCTGGTAGCTATCACGTCTGCACGACGAGCTGGTGAACTGGTTGCCCTGCGAGCAGACGCACCTTTTCTCCAGTTCTTCAACGACCGCGTCGTCCTCCAAGCGGACATCACCTTTCTGCCCAAGGTGGTCTCCAAGTTTCACATGGCACAAACTATCTCCTTGCCAACCTTCTTCCAGAACCCCACTAACGCCCAAGAAAGGACTTGGCACACACTGGATGTGAAACGAGCTTTATTGTTTTACACCAGCAGGACTAGAGAGTTCAGGAAGTCGCAACGCCTCTTTGTTGCTTATGGGGGAAAGTCCAAGGGTGAACCCATCTCTGCTCAAAGGTTCTCCAAATGGATCACCTCTACCATCCACCTGGCCTACGAGTCAGCCTCACTGCCACCTCCACCGCATGTCAGGGCGCATTCCACCAGGGCGGTTGCCACATCCACTGCCTTTCTGGAGGGCACACCGCTTGAGGACATATGTAAGGCTGCCACATGGTCCAGACCTTCCACATTTGTCCAGCACTACAGGGTGGACACCAGAGCCACTGCGGACGCCAGACTTGGCCGTGTCGTCCTCACCAGAGGGCTCCGGACTCAACGCCCCTGACGGGTCCACCTACTGGATCTTCAGCTCATCGTGGGATCATCTCATCCGACTGCCCACCGACCAAGTGAGTGTGAGCTTGCTAATCTCCCATGAGTGGGGATTCACAAACTATACGAAGGAGAAAGTTCGGTTTCACTTACCAGTGATAACTTTCGTTCTTCGAGTATATAGTTTGTGAATACACACTACCCACCCTGCCTCCCCTCTTGAGCTGCACGGATGAGATCAATTGGTTTATCCTGTGCTTGGCTTAAGTATGGAACTGAGGTAAAATGGCGCGCGGGCGCCTCAGGGTGGGCGGTACGGTGGGCGGTCTTACCGCCAAAACTTTTGACCAATAGCTTTTCAAGCCTCCGATCGGCTGTTCTGCGCAGGCGCATAACCCATGAGTGTGTATTCACAAACTATATACTCGAAGAACGAAAGTTATCACTGGTAAGTGAAACCGAACTTTCTCTCTCCATGTGCTGCTGGTCTATCCTGTATTATCTTGAGCATAACCTTGCTAGCATGTGGGATGAGCACAATTGCTCGATAATTTGAACATTCTTTGGCATTGCCCTTTTTTGGGATTGGAATGTATATTGATCTTTTCCAATACTGTGGCCATTGCTGTGTTTTACTACTATTCCTATATAATACAAAACTAATGGTCAGAGAAAATTTAAAGGCTTCTTTTGAACCACACTTAGATGGAAGCCCAGAAATTATTCAGGATTTGGGCATCAAGGTTTGTATGTGGTTCCCCCCCCCCATAACAATTTCTGTAAGAAGTGGAAAACCATAGCTTTCATTTAAAAACTGTCTACTGGACTTTATGATGGCTCAACTTGAGGTTATGATTTGTTCTGACCATTGATTGTTTGAAATGAACAGGGATTAGATCACTAAGGAAAGAGGTACATTAATAAGATTTATGCAGACTCATGTCCATAATATTAAACTGCTTTATTAATATAGCTGACCAGGACAAAGAACACAATGAACATAAATACCTTAGGGGTAGGAAGTAGTGACTTGAGAATGTAAATTAGTTAAGTAAATTATTTCCATCCGCAAAGTGCCTTGCCTTAAGGACATTATGCATGTTGGGATTTCTAGTCACAGTAGGTTAATTCCATATGATTTAGTACTTTGGCTACTCACTGCCATGACTAATCACAGAAATACAGTATGAGATATAATCCCAATTCATGTGTATGTGAAAGATTGAATGCAAACTATTTTTTTGTCATGTGTAGATGTGATTCTCTGTATGTGATAGACAAATAATGGAGGAAACAACCAAGTATTTAGGGATTTTCATTCTAATCACTTTCATAGAAGATGACATAGGTGTAGTTCAGTGACGGCAAACCTTTTAGAGACTGAGTGCCCAAACAGAGGAGCAGGGCGAACTCTGTGATGGGGGAGAAAGGAAGCATCCCATTGGGCTGCTGAGCAGAGGGGCGGGGCAAACTGTGCTTGGGTGATGGCGTGCATGCCATAGGTTCGCCACCACTGGGATTGTTGAAACTCAACTGAGAAAGCATGGAAAGTGGCTAATACACAAATTTGCCCAACAAAATATTTTCATTATACAGTGGTACCTTGTACAACGGAAAAACTCCGTTCCACAGGGAGTATGTGGAACGTTGTATGGGTTTTTTTTTTGTTGTTGTTGTTGTTGTTGTATGGGGTACCACTGGCAGCGCATGCCTGTGATCGCCATGGGGCTTAGGGATCCAGCCAGGTGGCTTTCAGAGGGGCTGGGAAAAGCCTTCGCCTCCTCTGAAAGCCAACCAACTGGGTGGCTAAGCCCCTTAGCGATCAAGCTGGCTGGCTTTCGGAGGAGGTGAAGGCTTTTCCAAGCCCCTCTGAAATCCACCTGCTTGGATCTCCAAGGGTTTAGCATTCCAGGCCCGGTGTGTGTGTGTGTGTGTGTGTGTGTGTGTGTGTGTGTGTGTGTGTGTGTGTGTGTGTGTGTGTTTCAGAAGATGTTGGGGAAAGCCTTCCCTAGCCTCTTCCGAAACCCACCCACCTGGATCTCCAAGGGCTTAGCGATCCAGGCCGGGGGTGTTCAGAAGAGGCTGGGGAAAGGCACCCACCCACCCCTACCCACCCCTGAAAGGGCTTTGCCAACGGAGCAATGGAAAGCTCTTTCTGGGATGGGGAGGGAAAGTGCCCCCCTCGGCACCCCAGAAAGGGCTTTCCATTGCTCCGTTGGCAAAGTCCTTTCTGGGGTGGGGAGAGGAAGAGCCCCCCTCCCCACCCCAGAAAGGGCTTTGCCAATGGAGCAATGGAAGCAAGATTTTGGTTCTACGATCCACCTATTTGTTCCAACATCCTCTTTGTTGTATGATTTTTTTCGTTATGCAATGCATTCGTTATAAAGGGTTCCACTGTATTGGAAAGATGGTTGTCTGTTTTACTCTGCATTGTTTATACTTAGAGGAAGATGTTGCTATGACTGGAAGTGATGAATGAATTTTGAACACATTGATTTTATTTTTACCTCCTTGTGTCAGTTAAGAGCCAGGTAGAAATAGTGACTTGGGAACATTTGCTGATACAAAAAAAACAAAAAATGACTTTACACTATTAATCCATTTGCCAGGAGCTACACTGTGCAAAGTTTTAGCTTTTTTGGAACCTTAAGTTCCTTTCTCATTTTGAAAGGTACCTTCAATCCCATATTTTGAGAGAAAGTTGTGCAGCTGTCCAGTTCTCAGATATTTCTAGTCATCAGTGGGGTTTTAGACTGCATATTTCAGGCTTCAGGATAATATGTCAGTTCCATAATCACGTTGATACTTCTATGTTTATATAGTGACTGAGGTTTGATTAGATAATACATAAACAGCTATGAAGCTTTATCCTAAGAATTCAGTATAATACCTGGAAGCCTTATCAGTTAGAACTCTGAAGAGTATAATGCTATGGGGTGGTATATAAGTTTAATTGATATTGCTAATGTTTGCAGATATTCCAACTATTCCATGCTAGGTCGTGTCATGTTAAATACTTGAGATTTTCATATTTAAGGCTAGGAGATTTCTTCTTCCGTGTCTAAGCCAGATGTGAAACTGAAGGTATCTTTTGATGAGTTCATTTTGCAGTTCCTTTCTCCTAGTATGAGAAGGATTAGCCGGCAACATAAAGTTGCTGTTACCAGGGTATGCCTAGTTGTGGTTCGTAAATACTACAATCTTCGAGGAGGCTCTTTCTGTGTACCCCAGCTAAGAGATTATTTTGGTTTTCAACAAACCTATGTGGTCAGAAGGCACAACAAGTACCTTGACTTGGAGTTTCTGGTACCTGCTGCAGCTTGTACCTTGTTTCATCCAAGAATATCACAACAATGTCTTAATAAGAGGAAGAAAATGCTGTGTTTCAATATGACCAATGACATGTTGGATCCTTGCAGGTCCTTCTAAGCAAACAGGTTGATTGGAACCCTTAAATAGCACACCATATAAATAATTTTCTAGAAATAATTAGGGCTGCTGTTGATGAATATTGAATCCATATTTAATTATGACCCCAGTGGTTTGTTCTATATTTTTTCATCTATCAACTGCAGTCAATTTTTACAGTTCTGGACGATAGCATAAAACACTAGTGGCGAACCTATGACATGCATGCCAGAGGGGGCACTCAGAGCCCTTCTTTGTGGGCATGCAAACCATCTCCTCAGCACAGAGTTTGCCCCGCCCCTCTGCCCAGCAGCCCAATGGGAGTGCTTCCTCACTCCCCCAGCACAGAGTTTGTCCTGCTTCTCTGCACAGAAAGCCAATGGGAACACTTTCTCCCTCCCCCAACACAGAGTTCACCCCACCCTTCTGTCCAGCAACTCAATGGGAGAGCTTCCTTCTTCCTCTGTCTGTAGTAAGGTGGGCGGCAGTTTGGCTACTCAGTCTCTAAAAGGTTCACCATCAGTGGCATAAAAGCAGTGGTGGGCATCAGCAGGTTCGCACCAGTTCGCCAGAACCGGTAGCAGAAATTCTGGCTGGCCCCACCCATCCAAGTTTTGAAATAAAGGAGTCCTAATTCAGGTGCAACACAGAGCTTTTCCCCTGGCCATGCCCATCACAGTGTGGTAGTAAAATTTTTTGGAGCCGACCACTGCATAAAAGATACAGTGAGGAATTTTAGAAATGAAGAGGTTTAAGATAATTTTGGTTTATGTTTAGTGTGAAGTGGGATTATAGAACACATAAAGCTATGCAACTTGAAAAGATAAATCTTTATTTCACCAAGAGAAGGGTGGCATGTTTGAAGACTCATTTGAAGTTACAGCATGCAAAAAAAATTGTGTTTTCTCATGTAAACTTACTTTCCAAATAGGAAAGTATTCAGGTTTCATCCCCCCCCCCCCCCACACACACACACACACTCATAGAACTATGCCACCTGCTTTTCCCTGAGAAAAGGGCTTTCACTGACAGAGATAGGGTTATGAAAGCACCAAGGACTTGAAAGCCAAGGACAGTAGCTATCTTAGCACTTCAAGAGGCAGCAGACATGTTAGAACAACCTGAACGGATATTGTTTTGTAATGTAATTATGCCAGGAAAACAGTTTTTATTTCATGTTTTTCTGGATTGCTAACAGTGCTTTTAGTCTTTCATCACCACTCAGTCAGTACTATGGAGATGAACTGCCCTAGGATTTTGTATTTTATTTACAGTAAAACCCCTACTTACGAAAAAAACTCTGTTCCGTAGGCTTTTGCTTAAATCGAATTTTTATGTAACTCGAAGCAAACCCATAGGAACATTTTTTTACGTAACTTAAAGCAAACCCATCGGAAAAATGAACATTTTATGTAAATTGAAACAAACCCATAGGGAAATTAATTTTTACATAACTCGAAGCAAACCCATAGGAAAAAGAATATTTATGTCACTCGAAGCAAACCCATAGGAAATCACGTAAATCGGGACATGGTTTTAGCACAAAATCATTATGTAAGTCAAATTTTATGTAACTCAAGGCATTTGTAAGTCTGGGTTTTACTGTATATGCTTTCTTTTACTTTGTATTTATACTTTGTATAAATTGCTCTATTGGTATCTGAGGGTATTACCATGATTATTATGAGGTAACATTAAATGGATTATGCATTATAAGCAATATTATACATCTAAGTCACAGTACTTCATTTTGAAATACAGTACTGTTGGTAAGATGATACAGGTTTGCTGCCTTTTCACTATAATCAGACGTTCACATAATTTAAAGTAAATCTCTCCCATGTAGTTCACACACAAGTGTACCTTTCTAGCCTTTAGATTAAAACACAGAAGACTATAAAAAATACAGTAAAACCTCACATAAAGAGCACCTCGCTTAAAGACTAACTTGCTTAAAGAGGAGAATTTTCTCTGAATGGTCGCTTCGCTTAACAACTAAAACCAACCATAAAGTCGCTTAACAATAAATCGGGGTTCGCACACACACACCCAGCCAGAAGTCACAACTAGTTAAAGAGCATTCTGTGGAACGCATTATGCTCTTTAAGCGAGGTACCACTGTATTCCAATAGATAGTGGAACAGGTTTTTCTGAACTATAAACTAATGTTTATGCCGTACTATTACCTTTTCTCATTTTGTTCTTATTTTTATGTATTGTGTGATGCTACTGTGATTTTTGTCTCACACAAAGAAAGGAATATTAGCCAAACCCTTAATTTGTTATTATAGCCAAACTGTTGTAGATTCAAGATGGGTAATAAAATTTGTAGATTTATACTAGTTTGTTTCTGCATAAATAGAAAAGGCTTCTGACATCATTAAAACGCGCACGCACATGCACAAACACTGTAATGAATTAGAATCTACTTTATTAGATGCATGAAATGTTATCCTGTAGTTCACAGAGGCATGCACATGAGTTATACATGGGAAAGAACAACAAATCTAATAATGAGATTCAAAAAAATATTGATCGCTGTGATCCATGATAATTTTGTTAATGTTTAGATGTAGATAAAATGCATTAACCATTCACAAATTAGTGGTGATTAGATATCACAATACTAGTACAGTGGTACCTCGCTTAAAGAGCATAATGCGTTCCACAGGATTGCTCTTTAAGCGAATTTGCTCCTTAAGTGAAACACCATTGTAAGTGACCAATTGTGACTTCTGGTGTGTGTGTGGGGGGGTGGGGGTGGGTGGGTTGCGAAACCCAATTTACTTGTTAAGCAAGTTTTTGATTGGTTTTTGTTGTTAAGTGAGTTGTTAAGTGTTAATTTTCAGAGAAAATTATGTTCTTTAAGCAAGTTAGTCGCTCTTTATGCGAGGTTTTACTGTACAGTAAGCTAATTCCTATCTGGAATAGGATAAAAATCTATTTCTTTCCAGCCTTGTGTTATGGAGCTGAACTTCTGAAGTTGTAATTGGGAGTTTTCAATCCAGAACCTACCGTATTTTTTGCCTTATAAGACGCACTTTTTCTTCCCCAAAACTGGGGGGGAAAAGTTGGTGCGTCTTATAAGGCAAATATACGGCAGCCGCGCTCTCCGCGCCCCCACCATCGGCGTGGAGATAAAGGGAGCCGCGCCGCGCCGCGCAAAGCCGTCCCTCCCCGCCCCCTGCCACCGGGCGGGGAGGTTAAAAGGGCTCCCTGGCCCAGGGAGCCCTTTTAACCTCCCCGCCCGGTGGCAGGGGGCGGGGAGGGACGGCTTCGCGCGGCGCGGCTTGGCTCGGCGCGGCTCGGCTCCCTTTATCTCCCCGCCGATAAAAGGAGCCACGCCGCGCCGCGCCACGCGAAGCCGTCCCTCCCCGCCCCCTGCCATCGGGCGGGGAGGTTAAAAGGGCTCCCTCGGCCAGGGAGCCCTTTTAACCTCCCCGCCCGGTGGCAGGGGGCGGGGAGGGACGGCTTCGTGCGGCGCGGCTTGGCTCGGCGCGGCTCGGCTCCCTTTATCTCCCCGCCGATAAAAGGAGCCGCGCCGCGCCGCGCCACGCGAAGCCGTCCCTCCCCGCCCCCTGCCATCGGGCGGGGAGGTTAAAAGGGCTCCCTCGGCCAGGGAGCCCTTTTAACCTCCCCGCCCGGTGGCAGGGGGCGGGGAGGGACGGCGCGGCGCGGCGCGGCGCGGCGTGGCTCCCTTTATCGGCGGGGAGATAAAGGGAGCCGAGCCGCGCCGCGCGAAGCCGTCCCTCCCTGCCACCGGGCGGGGAGGTTAAAAGGGCTCCCTGGCCGAGGGAGCCCTTTTAACCTCCCCGCCCGGTGGCAGGGGGCGGGGAGGGACGGCTTCGCGCGGCGCGGCGCGGCGCGGCGTGGCTCCCTTTATCGGCGGGGAGATAAAGGGAGCCGAGCCGCGCCGAGCCAAGCCGCGCCGCGCGAAGCCGTCCCTCCCCGCCCCCTGCCACCGGGCGGGGAGGTTAAAAGGGCTCCCTCGGCCAGGGAGCCCTTTTAACCTCCCCGCCCGGTGGCAGGGGGCGGGGAGGGACGGCTTCGCGCGGCGCGGCACGGCGTGGCTCCCTTTATCGGTGGGGAGATAAAGGGAGCCGAGCCGCGCCAAGCCGCGCCGCGCGAAGCCGTCCCTCCCCGCCCCCTGCCACCGGGCGGGGAGGTTAAAAGGGCTCCCTCGGCCAGGGAGCCCTTTTAACCTCCCCGCCCGGTGGCAGGGGGCGGGGAGGGACGGCTTCGCGCGGCGCGGCGCGGCGTGGCTCCCTTTATCGGTGGGGAGATAAAGGGAGCCGAGCCGCGCCGAGCCAAGCCGCGCCGCGCGAAGCCGTCCCTCCCCGCCCCCTGCCACCGGGCGGGGAGGTTAAAAGGGCTCCCTCGGCCAGGGAGCCCTTTTAACCTCCCCGCCCGGTGGCAGGGGGCGGGGAGGGACGGCTTCGCGCGGCGCGGCGCGGCGCGGAGTGGCTCCCTTTATCGGCGGGGAGATAAAGGGAGCCGAGCCGCGCCGCGCCGCGCGAAGCCGTCCCTCCCTGCCACCGGGCGGGGAGGTTAAAAGGGCTCCCTGGCCGAGGGAGCCGAAGACGCCGCCGCTGCCGCACTCTCCCCGCCCCCACCATCGGCGGGGAGATAAAGGGAGCCTTCCGTGGCCCGGGAGGCTCCGAAGACGCCGCCGCTGCCGCGCTCTCCCCGCCCCCACCATCGGCGGGGAGATAAAGGGAGCCTTCCGTGGCTCCGAAGACGCCGCTGCTGCGAAGCACCGTGCCCTCCCGGCCCTTTGTTCCTCTTGGAGGTTGACTAAGGCAGGTAGATTTTGACTTTGAGTATTTTTGTGGTGGCTTTATTGTACCTGGACATGTGGGGTTTCTGAAAAGAGGGGGTTTTTTTCTTCCCTTTTAGTACAGTATTTGGTTCAGAATCTTTTTTTCTAGATTTCCCTCCTTTAAAATTGGGTGCGTCTTATATGCCGGAGCGTCTTATAGGGCGAAAAATACGGTACTTTTTAAAGAATTTTGTTCAAGAATGAAGTTCACTTAATTGTGTCTTAGATGGTTCTATTAGTTTATCAATCTTATTTTTCTGATTTCAGAGTTATCTATTATTTTGTGTAGAGACTGACTTGTTTATCCTGTATAGAGGGACATTGTTTACAGATGATAAGTATGTGCTTATGAGCAAATGAACGAATTCCTAACATTGCAGCTGACATTGAGTCTGATTATAATGTTAGGGCTAAATTGCCATCTGTTTTTATTACACCATGTGGTCTCTGTGTTTGTGAGTCATTTAAATGGTCTGTTGATGTCAACTGGTTGTGTTAGGTTAATGGAATTGTACAAGCAAGTGACATTTGTGAGAACTAATGGACTATATAGATCATTGATATGTTGGAGTGTTTTAACTTAGATCTAGGTGACATTCTTGATATTTTGTAATTTCTCTTTCTATCCTGTAAAAGATTGTTCTTGCTTAGACTTTGGTCTCAATTCTGCTTTTTCTGGTAGTCTGAGAAGTTTCTGGATAAAAAATAGGTATTCTGACTGTTGACAATAACAAACATATTGTGGCTTATACAGTTCATAAATGTTTCTAAGTGTTGTACAGAGATTAGAAAACATGGGAGTTTATGATCAGATGCTCACGGTCTAAAAATACAGTATGAAAGAGAAGATGAAAGCAGGATAAAGCTTGTTTTCCTTCTATTATTGAAGTTACATGGCCTCACCAACATCTGGGCTTTAAATAAACTCATTGGTCGTTAGTGCTTTGGCCAGTAGCACAGGTTTACACATATATCTGTTTATTTCAGCAACCGCAGTGGAGTCGTGTTTCCGACAGGTGAAGGATGCTCCCTGCATCTCCTTTCTCAGGCCAGTGTATGCACGCAGGCTGGACTTCCCTTTCTGTTCTGACGTTCTTTTCGAGAGGCAGGATGTGCCAGCTGGCCCGTGGTCCTTTATGTTCTGGCTTTATGCTTTGGTTTTATAGTCTTAGTTTTTCAGTGCTCAGAGATCAGTGCCTTAGTCTTTCCTAAAATGTAACTCATTCTGTATAGAGGTGTTTCATCCTCCTATTTATTCTTTGAAAAACATATATAGGGGGTAGCCCAAAATGGTGGATTACTTGGCATGATATAGTTACATATGCAGCAAGTAACGCTCCTTATTTCTTACAATTCTGTTCCATTTGGATTTTTTTCAGACTACTAGAACATGCATCCTTGGCTACTTATCAAATTTACTCATCTTCTGGTTTACTTTCCTGTACATGATTTACTGTTTGTTCTTTCAGAGCAGTTGGACAATACTTTATGTCCAAACTGTAGACTTTAAGATAAAGTACACTTAAAATGGTGTAATTGTTGTATACAATACTTGCTTGTAAATAACTTCAAACGCTATACAGTGATTGAATGTTTGTTTCGTACTTTAGCTTATTCAATTGAGTCTGTGTTCTTGCAAGAAAAGAGTGATTGTGGTCATTCTCCATTGATGACCTCTTGGCTTTTTCAATTCTTCACAGGCTGCTGAAACATTTATGTTTCTTGAGTCAAGCTTTTCATCTGGGATATTTTCCTATTCTGGGCGGCTTACAACATATTTAAAAAATCTTTACAATGAAAATTAAACAAATAGAATAAATTATAAATATCAATTATAAATATCAAAAAGAACAAAAATGATAACCCTCCCAATAAAAAACAACAATTTAGCAACAAAGAACACATATTGGGGATGGAAAAAGTTAATCAGAACTTATATAGGAGTGAACTTGTAATTAATTTGAAGCCTACTACAGTTAGCCTACTACAGTTAATGATATTGTCTGGCCAGATTATCCTGCTATGGTAATATTGTAGACCATACTGCCAGCAACTCAATGCTGAGTGTCAGACGGGGGTTAACTAACCTGACCACCCTGAGGACTAATGTTTTGGGTGCTGAAGTCCACAGGGAAGGGTGATGGTCCCCATGTGGATTAAATCTGACTTGAATCCATCTTGATGGAGGGTAGCAACTTCATCAATACTGGCATGAGGCTGATGAGGATTTTGCGTGCCAAAAGAGCTCAGGACCAGAAAGTGACTCATGAACTTGATCTGTGGTATGGGTGTCGTGCTGTGATGCGGAGGGCAGATGAAAGGCCATGGCATTATATTTTCAGGACAGTCATGGCTGATCACCATGAGGATCACCTATATTCGGATTCGGCAGAAGAAGAAGAAACTGTTAATGAATTCTCACATTGACTTTTACATTAGTTTATAAACAGTACAAGAAAAGTTTATATAATTCAAGTCTCTATTGCCTAACATTCTTTAATTAGAAGTCTTTGCAAGTGATCCAAATAAATGTGTTTCACATCTCATGTTTGGTCTTCCGCTTTTCGTGCTGCCTTGCACCTTTTCCAGCATTATTGTCTTCTCTAGAGCATCTTGCCTTCTCATGACATAACCAAACTAGTACAGCTTCAGTTTCATCATTTCTTTGCTTCCAGAGAAAGTTCAGGTTTGATTTGCTCTCTCCATACATGCCTCTCAGATTTATTTTGCTCCATAGCCTTGTGTACTGTCGGAGAGCAGAATGTACCGTTCATTCTCTTACCTATAACTCAAAGTTGATCTTTTTTCTGTCAATGGTTTTAAATATGCTAGAATGCTGGCTGAGATGCTTTTCGTTAACAGTTCTGAAAAGCAAGCTATACTCCAATTCCCCCCCACACATTTTTTTCTGATTACAGTAACAATTACTAGTTTATTTGTAACATCAGTTGAATGGTGTGTTCTATGTCACTGTGATCAGAAACATTTATTAAGTCTATAGTTGTAGCATGTTTTGCCTACCCTGGATGACAGTGGGCTGTTGGAATGTGTTGGATGTGATCCAGTGGTGGGCACAAAAAAAATTCCTACCCCACTGTGGGCGAGGTTATGTGACTGGATGGATGTGGCCTGTTGGCCATGTGACTGCTCTTCGCTATATAGCTATGAAAATAGAAGCCTCTTCTATTTTCATCACTATAGCGAACCTCGGAAGCCATTTCCCCCTTATCCAAGGCTTTTCCAGGGCTCCGTTTCACCCCAAAGTGCATCCCCAGCCACTGTGGAGTGGCTGGGGATGTGCTTTGGGGTGAAACGGAGCCCATGAAAAGCCTTGGACGAAGGGAGAAATGGAGCCAGCCCCCTCCGAAGCCTCTTCTAGAAGGAGGTGGGCGGGGCAGGGAGGTAGGCAGTGCCAGCCATTTTTACTACCGGTATGCGCGTACTGCTCCAATCCGGCTCATGCCCATCCCTGATGTGATCTCCAGGAGTGCTACCTTGTCTTAGAATGAAGGCCTTAAACACAGTCAGGTTTCTTGTTTTGACTTAAATGTAGCACTAAAATGTCTTCTGCAGAATACATCCCAAGACTATCTTAGCTACAGTGATTTGAGATCCATCCTGTGGAATTTATACTAAATGTTTCCATTTTGATGAGTGTTAAAAGGCAAATATAAATGGAAAAATACCATAGGTTAATCTGGTGTTATAGCATCAATATTCTGTTTCATGTTTCTTTCCTTTTAATTTGGTTACATTGATCAATTTTATCCTTGTCTGCAGGTCAAAGTGTTGCACAATCAGCTTGTTCTGTTCCACAATGCCATTGCAGCATACTTTTCAGGAAATCAAAAACAGCTTGAGCAGACACTTAAACTATTCCATATCAAATTGAAAACACCTGGAGTAGATGCGCCATCCTGGCTTGAAGATCAGCAATAGAAACAGGCCTGAAGGATCCCTCAATCAACCCAGGATCTTACACACTTACTGAGAATCAAGAAGCTTATATAAAGGACTGTTTGTAGTAATATTTGCAGAAGCAGCTTTAATTTCTTCCTCCTTGATAATGTAATAATTGAAGAGGGTCGGTAGGTGTAACCCAACGTAATTTGTCACTTCAGAAACAACGGTTGGTGTTTGAGGGTGGAAGGTTTTCTGTAGTAGGGAAATATATATTTGCACTGACAAAGATGTTTGTGATCTCTGGTAATTGTGGTGGCTAGATGAGAAATTTTCCAAAGGGAGATATCCATAATTCGTATCAACATCCGATATTTTATATAAATGTATTAAAGTTCTGTAAAGATTCTTTTTCATGTAATTGTGCTTAAAGAAGAACTATTTTAAAGGAACAACCCAGGGCCTTTGAACAGCATCCACAAAATCAGTAGTTGGCTGATATGTGGAATTGCAGCAAATACCTTTTAAAAAGTTGAATCTTTCCATTGTATGTTCAGAAACACTAAACTTAAACATGCCTTCTCAATCTGAAGCTTTTAACATACATTTTAGCACTGTAAAGATGACTTGTTAAGAAAGCAGAGTTTAGCCCTACTTATTTCATTTTTAACTCCATATATTTAAAAGAAATAATCTTTACTTGCCTTAAATTATAAAGTGCCTTTGCAATACATCCTGTACATTGTATATAGAAAGCCTTCTTTGGACTGACCTCTTTTTAAAGAGATAGACTTAAGGCCAGTCTAGATTATGTGTGTTTATGTCTGAACTGCAGACAGTGTCACCTGATTCCAATGGATCTTGTTTCCCCCCCTTAATCATTAGTTAAATGTACAATTCTTTTCTTTCTTGTCATCTCTTTTTATAATTCACTGTTCTGGAGCATCTTTTTTGCACACTTTTCACTGCTTTTTGTGTTTATATAGATGAAGTACTTAAAATAATTTATCACCTCTTATATAGATTGTATAATTATGTTTATATGTTGAAATAGATTCAGTTTCTAAAATACTTTTGTTTCAGTCTTAATGTAAAATGTTTATCAAGTACAACTTAAATCATTCCTCATTACACTCTTGTCTTTACCATGAATGTTATTTTGCTGTTGGTTTTATTTTTTTCTATGGTAACTTTACCATTCCTTAAAATGTACCTCTGTTATTAACTTCATTTTGTTACAAAAGGGCATTGTTTCCCTTATTTCATTAGATTTATGCATTAAAATCTGCACAAAATTTCAGTTTCTCCTGGCTAATAATGGAATATTTTTATGGTATTTAATCCTAAGAATGAATCCAGGTCATGACTGCTTTCTTCAACTATGTCCACTTTTTTCTCCAGTAGTACTTATCAATAGGAGGCAAGAAAAAAGCCTATAAGAATGTTGGGGATACATCAGAAAAACATTCTATATTTCTTTGTTTACATTCACACAAACAGCATATATTTTGTTGCATCCTTGGGTCCTGTATAGATTTATAGCTAGAAAGTTGCTAGTAGCTCAGAAATACAGTAAAACCCCGAGTTATGAAAAAAATCGGTTCTCTGGCCTATTTCGAATTTTTTCCTAACCCGAGGCATGCATTACAAATAAATAAAAAACTCAGATTTCCTACCTTCCAGCTGCTGCTGCTTCCTTTTCTTACACTTCTGATGGTGCTGGGAGTGATTATTAGTGCACAAAATGGCAGTGGTGCCATTTTGGGTGCTAAAAACTGATTTTTTGAATTACAATTTTTTCTCGTAACCCGGGGTATTTCGTAAATCGGGACCCTGGTTTACGAAAAAATCATTTTGTAAGTCAAAAAATTCATATCACGAGGCGTTCGTAAGTCAGGGTTTTATTGTATAATCCAGATAAGCACAGTTAATCAATTTACAAGCAAAATTTTGTATGAATGATCAGAATATGTTTCTACAATAATGTTTTTTAAATTTGCCAGATGATTTTAAGATATCTCTGGCATTGTTCCAGGTATACCATTTTCTGAGCCGTACTTCTAATATAGAAATGAAAAAAACATTGTGTTGCAATTTATTCAGTAAATATATTCAGGGAAGAACTGTTGAGTAGAAAGCACCAAACTGCCTCAAAACTATCCCAAAGAGCAGGCTATATAGCTTTTTTGTTATTCTAAAGACAATGTTTTCAATTTACAGTACAGAGTGATGCCTGCTAAAAACTCTGTAATGTGTAATAATAATTATAATTGCATGCCACCAAGTAAATTCAGATTTATGACAACCCATTCGAGGATATTCTAAATATAGAATACATGAAGGTAGCTTGCTATCTCCTTCTTCTACTGCAGGGTTTCACCAAACCTTGGGCCCCCAGATGTTCTTAGAATTCAATTCCCAGCAGCCCTGATCAGCGGGTGTGCTGACTTGGTCTTCTGGGAATTGAAGTCCAAGAATACCTGGGGGGCCAAAGTTTTGGGAAACCCTATTCTAGTGGGTTCCTGGGACTGTGTAGCTTGCTACTGCCAAAGCAATAACAATCACATATCAAATAATAACTTAAAATATTTGCTCTGTTTACACTTTTACCCCTGATTTTTCTTCAGTTTGGTCATTTCCATCCTAGAATTCATCAACTGGATCAATAAGAAAATGATTGTTTATAGTAACAGCTAAGAGTAGGGTTTTTTTAAAAAAGAAAATATTACAACACAGCAGCTGTAATAAGTACAGTAGACCCTCACATAACAACGTTACTTGGTTCCCCAAGTAGCGTTGTTATGCAGAAAACGTCGTTATGCGGTTTCCTATGGGAGATCTCCCTCAGAATGACAAAAAAAGTTGTTATTCACACAACGATGTTTAAAAAACCAAAATTCGCACAACGACGATTTTTTTCGTTGTGCGGGAGATCGTGTGGGGTGCATCTGTAGCATCGTTAATAGAAAATGACGCTATTTGAACGCATCATTATTCGGGGGTTCACTGTAAACAAGTTGGTTTCTCCTCTGTGATCTCAATTCTGACCTAACTTCCCTGGAAGATCCATTAGATTTTAGTTGGGCCTCTTTAGTGCTGTAATTCACAGATTCGTAAGACACAACTACAGTAATTGCTAGCCTAAATTCTATCAGCTTTAGAATTTCACTGTGCAACATACATGTCACTGAGAAAGATGTTTTGATTGTAACAGACTTAAGTCCTTATCTAGCTGAGATCCAAGGACATTTCTGTACTTTATATTCGACCGTGTTCTATGTTTTGTTTAGCCACTTGCATGCATCACTAACAATTTCCCATCACTATTATTTGAGGGCAAATAATAATGTTCCTCTCTTACCTGTCAGTAGCAGTATATTCTTGTTCATTAATTTACAGTTTGCTTTACTTAGATTTACTTCTTTTTCAGTCATGTGTTTGAATGTACAAAATTAACATGGCATGTATAAATTTTCACAGGCACCTTATTAGACTGAAGGACTTAGATCCAATTGATGATCCTAGCTAGAATGGACCCATGGAATCAATGGGATTTACATGAGTGTTGAATCACCTTTTAGCAGTTGATTCAATAGGTCAGTTGGGACTAACAATTAGGTCATACAATACCCTGACCATTTTGAAGGCTCAGCTCTATTGTATGTTTATAATTCTACCATATTCCCTTTTTAGTCCCAGAAACAGAATGCAAAACACAGGTGTTGCATTAGGTTTATCTAGCCCCAAAGCAACACTTTTTGCTTTAAGTAAGATTTTTACATTAGGCTAGTAATTCTGATGCAAAGCGTTGGACTCATAAAGAATATTTTCAGGATTTTTTTCTAATACAATATCAGGCAAGCAAAGGGACATCTGGACTATTTACTTGCCACATGTCATCTTGAGCAGCCTCCAGTCCTCAAACAACTTACACAATTCCTACTTGTATGCATGTACATAAATAATAATTTGTGATTAAAAACCTGGCAGAACAAGATTTCCTGCCAATGATAAGAATTACAGTGTGGGCACTAGTTAAGACTGTTTTGGCAAATATTTTGCATAAGATGGTTGTGACACTGAACAGTCTGTTTTGCAGCCACTTCTTAGCATCTCTCATAGCATTCTGAACTTCCCTAATATTTTCAGATTTGTCAGAAAAAGTTTGTATTAATGGTGGTACAGGACACGCAGTAGCTGGCTCAAGCTCCGTACAGTGGAACTAGCAAATTGTTTTCTTATAAAGGAGTTGGAACAGAGGGAATTAAAATAATGGCAAAAAATGAATCATTCCTAGCATTCAACTTTAATGTGATTAATCCTCTTAATTCACAAGCTGAAAACCATGCATTCTGCTGCAGTGATCATTTCAAAACAGTGTTTGAGTTCTATCTTCCCAAAACATGAAATGTGGGTGCTAGAATGGAACCTGAGACATCTAATTAGAGGATACTAATGGCTTGAAATGCATATATATCACCTTTTTCATTTGTTTCCCTTTAGTCTTACCTGTCAAAACATATTAACCACATATTTGACAAGGTTAGCTGGCTCATGTATTTCATACTGCTCATCTTTCATAAAACTAAATCGAGTGCAATGTTGCCTAAGTTTTATAATGCATTACAAGCAATATGTAACGTATAATGGTAATTTTTTGTTCCATTTTTTAAACCGTTCAATAACTAATCAGATACTCAAACATGTTACATACCTATTTTTGCCTTTATCACATTAATGATCGGTTTTTGCTAATGCCCAAACATTCTTATTTATAAACAATTTGATTCTTCAACATTAATAAAAACAACATGTGAAAATACAGATGTCCATTAAATACTTCCATTACTAAATTACTTGTATCCCCTTTCCAACACTTGGTTGTGTTCTTGAGGCACGAATGACCCAGAACAATTCTTTACACACCTATGCAAAGATACCCCAGATGCGTTGCTTATAGAATGCAGCCTTACAAAGCAATCCTAAATTTAGGAATGGGTGATTGGGGATGGAGTCTTCAGTTTAAAATATGTTGGAAATATGCATACAATTGTATAGTGCAGGAGTTCTCAACCTTTTTAAGCCGGGGGCCAGTTCACGCTCCCTCAGCTTCAGGGGCCAGATGGCCATTTTGTCCTTCCTCCACCGCATGGCACTTTCGGGTGCGGTGGAGACGGTGGGGAGCCGCATGAAATGGTGCCGTGGGTTGCATCTGGCCCACGGGCTGCAGGTTGAGAATCCCTGGTATAGCGTGACCATCTCTGCTTTTACACTAAGAAGCTGGGGGAATGGCATTGCATAATTCTAAGACTGAAAGCGGAACTCTATGGATAAGTGCTTTCTTGCAACTATCAGGTCAGATTTCATATTCTTACTCTGATTTGATAATATAGGATTTAAATGGTCTTGGATTCGTGGATGTCCAAAAGGGATGTTTGCTCTTCTAGGAATGTTCAATGTATTCTTTAAATGTACGCAGACACGACTCACTGTGTTGTAGTAGTAAATGACATCTATATAACTAAAATCAAGGTCGGGCGCTGTATGTTCCTTATACAAATCCACATCCCTGCACCGATCATGCTGGAACTTGGCACACATGTACCTTGGGCCAAAGATACGGTCACTGTGGGGGTGACAAGCCCCATGGGGAGGGGTACGCCCCCTAAATCAATCCGCAAAGGGGACGCCCCCACCAACAGGAGAAAAAGCAAGGGGGAAACGCCAACCGGGGGGGGGGTTGTGATGTCATCGCCACAGCTCAACCAATTCCCAGCTGACAAGATCTGGAGCACCGTGACATCACAGGACTCACTAATACAAAGTGACACCCCTGCACCGATTGCGCTGGAAACCGTGCATGCCTACCTTCAACATCTGGGGTGGCCGGTGTGGGTAACTGGCAGCCCACTTCGGGGTCCTTGCCCCTGAAAAGGGACTGCAATGCCCACCCCCCAGCTGGCAGAAATGACCAGGGGAGGTGACTGCACATGCGTGAGAATTCACGCATGCACCAAACCCTGCCTGGCGTTCCAGACTGGTGAATGCATGAAATTCCACGCATGTGCCAAAGTGCCCGGCATTCCAGGTAGTGCACGGCCTAGCCGCCAGTATGGATGGTGGCAATTATGGCCATTACGGCTGCCCCCGCCCCAGCGACTACTGTTGGTGGGCGGCCACCGTGGCATGGCTCCTCTGAACTCTGGAGGCATGCCTCGGGGGGAAGGGAGAACCCACAACCAGGGGGCAGGTGGAGGACGGGACCGGGCTGCCGTCTTCCGCAGGCCTCCGCCCGCCCAAATGGGTCCTCTGCCCATCTGCCCAAATGGGGCCTCCCTTCTGCCTGACACAACCCACGGGAGGACAGAGGGGCCGGGCTGCGATGGCTACCCACTGACTGTAGTCGCTGTGGAGGCCGGCGGCGGCCAGAGTCAGGCTGAGATAGCGCCTCGCAGCGGAGCTGAGAGAGTGGCTGTGACAACAGCAGACAAAAAGGTAAGGCAGCTGGGGGCGGGCGGGCCCAGGTTTCTCCTTGGCCCCGGGTAGGGTACCTCGGGCAACGCCGGGTCTTCTGCTAGTACAGTACAGTACTGTACTTGAATTGCACTATTGAATCAATATGAAATTTTGTCTCGAAAAAATCCTTTAAATAGTCTTGCTCATGTTTTTTTTTAAATGTAAATTTGTCCTACCTCTGATTCCCCCACCCCCATGCTCTCAGCATTATAGCTGGCAAGGTAATAATACTATCATGAATACTTGACTGCAGTCCAGTCTGCTTCCTGATACAGTAAGAGAGTCCTCAGTGTCTAAAAAGCTATATTGTTTATATGACAAAAACAATTATTTTAATTCAGATGAAATTGGACAGAGAAGGTGCAAAAATAGGTCTCAAGGTCAACAAAACTAAACCAAATTAATGAAATCAAAAACTGCCTTGTGATGGAATAAAACCTGGTGAAGAACAAATGGAAGAAGTGGAAAGCTACATTTACTTGGGTCAAGCAGTCAGGATGGACAATGATTAAAAAGAAGAAATTATCTAGAAGACAAAGCCACGTGGGTTAAATTCTGAGAAGTGTCAGCCATCTTGAAGTCTAAAGCTAAACCAGAAACAAAGGCAAATTTGTTCAGTTCTACAGTCTTGAAAGCAATGACATGGCAGTGAAACGTGGGCTTTAACAACTGTGAAAGAAAAACAGCTGCAAGTAACAATGAGCAATGAAGAGATCGATGCTCGGAATGTCACTTCACAATAAATTTAAAAATGAGGATATCGGGTGAAGATCACTGCTAAAAGACAGTAAGAGAACACTTTATAAACAAATTAAGGTGGGCTGGTCATGTTGGATGCACAAGTGACAATAGATGGAGCGCCAGAATAATGAATTGGTATCTGAGAGATTGCAAAAGACCTAGGCTAGGGGAAAACCACCTTGCAGATGGGAAGATTTTCTCAAGAAAAATGTTGGCTCAACATGGAGAAGAACTGCTAATGACAGTTGTGGATGGAGGTTGTGCAGAATGTCATCACGGAGACATCTACTCATACAAAGACTCCTTCCTGACTAATGACTCCAAGGTATCCAAGGGAAATAAATAAAGCAATCTTGTGGGGATATCCTGTGTTTTTGGAGCAGGGTGACTGTCTACAGGTGTCTATTCTTTTAAATGATAGGGTTGTAGTTTGCTTTCAAAGAGGAACTCTGCATCAATGGCTCTCCTCCCATTTTGAATCCGGTGAAACATGTTTTCATCTTACTCTTATCTCACTGCTTTAAATTGTATCCCAGCCTACCCAGCCCACACAAACAAATTTGTAACGTATGGGACATGGGATTCTTGTGGATGACACTAAATCATCTTCCAAAAAATGAACTGGGGAAAACAAAAACAACTACAGTGGAACCCTGGACGACGACGCGCTCGCATAACGATAAAACCGCATAACGATGCATTTGTTATGCGCCACGTGATGCCCTGCATAACGATGGGAAAATGCAAAAAAAAAAGGCATGGTCTTAATGTGGATCTAGACCTCAGTTGTTACTTATAATTGTACACTATAGCTTTTACAGCACACAGAATTGATGTAATTGAACACACCTGTATTATGGGCTTAGCATATTTAAATCACTGATTTACAATTGAGTACAACGTCGAGGCACATATGAAATGAACTAAGAGGCCGTGACCACATATGAACCTTCCTGGATTGGCTGGGATTTCCCAATTTTCGGCACCAATTTGCGCCATTTCCCGCCCGCAGCTGCCAAAACCCTGGAATTGGCAGCCGGGGGGGAGGGGGGAGAGGTACTGTGCATCCCTTCTGCGCAAGTCGCGTTCTATGCATGCGTAGAAGGCTTTTATGCTTGCGTAGAACCCTTTTACGCTTGCGTAGAACCCTTCCACGCTTGCGTAGAAGGCTACGCAAGCATAAAAGGGTTCTACGCAAGCGTAAAAGCCTTCTATGCATGCGTAGAATGCGACTTGTGCAGAACCATTGTGCGCAGGTCCTGGATTGTCCAGAGCCGCGGTTGACAGGTATGGCACTGGATAACAACGGCTTTTGGCAATTTTTTTGTTATCCTGGGCATCTCCCATAGGGATCGCATAACGTCAAAAACTGGATAACAACACAACTTGTGGAACCAAGTTATGTCGTTATCCTGGGTTCCACTGTATTTAAAACAAGCATTGAATCTGATATGGATTCAGCTCCAGAAAAATAATTCCTGTCCAGTGCTGTTTTTCATTTCTTAAGACCCTTCAGTGGTTTATGTATCTAGCTGTGAAGCCAGAGGTTGGGAGTTTGAGTCTCCATTGTGTCCCCTAGGAGAAGAGCCAATCAGTGTAGCTTTGGGCTAGCTGCACAGTCCAAGGGCATTCCCAGAAAAAAGGAATGGTGAACCACTTCTGAGTATTTTATACCTGGGAAATGCTAGAATTATCTTGAGGGTACACAATTACTCCTATTAAATCCATTTATAATTTTTAATCTAAACAATAACCCAAATGGCATTGGAGATTCTAAAAAGAGATCTTTCCTAAGGAGTACAGACTGCATTCCTCTTGCCTCTTCACTTGGCTGCAATTACAATCTGACACCTCCTGTAAATTTACTATGTTGAGTCACAGAAAGACTGCCTGCCTGTGACTTGGCTGTTCTAGCCTCCTTCGATCTGGCAGTGAAGCAGCTTTTTGGTGGTGGCATTGGCTGCAGGGGAAAGTCTCAGCATCTGGTGTGGCCTGAATATTAATTGTGTCCAATTAAAGATGTCTAGCAACCTCAAGATTTGGTTCAAACCTGATTCAATTATCTAGGAAATGACCCACTATGGTTTGTACTGATTCTGATCCATGCTGCCATTCAGGAATCCAGAGAGTCCTTCCTCCTATAGGTTGTAACCCCAAAAGCAGCTAAAACTTGTTTCTTTTCAGAACTGGATTAAAATCTCAGGTTCTTAGAAGCTACTGTCAAAACACCATCACACCTATGTCTGTCCCAGCTCCTGCCAACCTAGCAGTTTGAAAGCAATAAATTGCAAGTAGATAAATAGGGACCACTTCGATGGGAAAAAGATCTTGGGGACATGAAAGGAGCCTCATTCAGGTGTCCCCTGAGCAGAGTTTCTCCAGCAAAAATCCTCTCGACCGAAAATAATTTCTGACACAAAATTATTATTATAGTGTACTCTATACCCTAAACACAAAGTATGGAAGATTTGATGTTAGCTGTCCCAGATTCTCTTAACGTTACCCATTTTACCAATGGGCAAAATCTGATATGTTTATTAACCGTATTATGGTGATTCTCAAACGAACAAAGAAAGGTTTAATAGGTTTCTTTGCCACTACAAACAAGACACTGAAAAGTTGCATTTATGATTGTGCTTCTATTTCTGTCAGATATTGCTTTTGCTTCCTGACAGTCATTAACAAGAGTTTCATTAGTTATTCTTCAATACTTCTTTTCTCTTTTGGCTACAAGAATAACCTTTTTGTATTCTCTTCTTATAAAATATCAGGTTTCAATCCACAGTTTCTGATTTGATATCATCCGAGTTTGGCAAAGCAAATGAGTTTATGTTCTTCTGGAATGTTTTTGAAGTTGTATTTGGGCTCTATGCTTGTTGCTGCATTCTTCAGCTTTATTTTTTATTTTTTTACAGTATGGCACAGCTCATAGTCTGTACTATAGGCTGCTCCTGATTTTGTCACCCCACTGCAAAAGTATAGAGCTTCTTATCTGCTCAACTGCCATATTGGCTATTAATTTTGGTCTGAAGAAAGACATGTTTTTCTTACAGGAAAGACAGTGAAGGTGAAAGGAGGGTGCAAATTTAAATATTGAAACATTCACATGAAAAAATATTATTTGTTTGCTTCTTGAGGAAGATAAAGACGTTAAACAAACTACACCAAAACTACAATCTTGGATTGCAAAAATAGTTACAGATAACAATAAAAGAGGATTTGCTCAGCTTGGAACTCAGTGAAATCTCAAAAGGTAGGCATTGTCAGAAGATGGGGAAAATATCTATGGCAAAATAGTGTAGTGAGGAATGTAATGAGCTGCTGAAGGAAATTGGACTCTGATCATCAAGGTTGTCAGATAAAATACTTTATTCTTAAATGGATATATCAACCACCAGGCAATTAGATATTCAGAAGCATTAATTACCCTCACATTATGTAATAAACCTGTGTCTACTTCCAATTAACATCAAAGAGTTTTGTGGCATATTTTGATATGTGGTGTCCTTTGCCCAACAATGTTAGTTCTACTGTATGCTGCATAGGACAAGCAAGGGCCAGCATTTAAACCGGGGTGCCCAAACTTTTCAGGCTGCAGGCTGGTCATGTGGTTCAGAGGGGGGCAGTCACTATGGGCCATGGGCCAGATCTGGCCCCTGACACCAATTCATTCTGTCTGCGAAGCCCTCATCACTCCCCGAAGCAGAAGTAAAACGCGCTCGGGTGGGTGTGTTTTCCTTCTGCTTCCAGGAGTGATGAGGGCTTCATGGGCTGGATGAATTAGTATCAGGGGCCAGATCTGGCTCACAGGCCATAATTTGGGCACCCTTGGTTTAAACAAAATAATAAATAGACAAAAGTGTATCATCTGAAATGACACTATTCAAATATAGTCTCCTGGACACTGTCATGGACTTTGGGATAGTTTTTTTTTTAAATCCTCTGGGTTTCTGTTTGTTTTATTGGTTGTTTTGAGGGAAACAAAGCAACCTCAAAGATGAATTTCAATGTAAAACAACTGAATTCTTCAAAAGATTCACCTCCATCTTCTATGGCTTAAACAAAGACTTGTTATCCTATTATATGCAACAATCTCAACAACAGAAAGATGTCTTTGTTACGGTCCAACTACATTTTTGTTAATGGCCAATGCTGAGGTAATTTACACTGTGCTTTTTTGCTTTCAAATTCCATTTCACCACATTGCTCACAATCCCTTCACCTGCCCAATGATGTTAGCTAAGACAACGCCTTATGTCTCTAAGCCAGTATCCAGTGCCCATGAATATTTACATCATAATAAAGCTGCTTAGTATTAATGATGCTGCAAAACTCTGTTTCTGCCATTGATAGATAAACAAGGTTACCTGTTTATTTATTTATTTATTTATTTATTTATTTATTTATTTATTTATTTGATTTATATAACCCCCTCTTCCCTTACAGTGTGAGCATTACTCAGTGTGGTTATATAGGAAAATAAAATTATCCCACCATTCCCTATCATAAAAGAAACCAACAAAACTAATCAGGATGAAAAATCGTGATGGCAACAATCAGGTGAACAAAAGATAGGTTGGCAGAAATTATGGCAGAGCAATATGTTACCAAAAACTTCCCTGAAGAGTTCTGCTTTCTTGAAAGTGGAGGGAGGAAGCCTGGAGCACATGCACAGTATCTGAAGCATCTCCCATAGAGATGGGGCCACCACTGAGAAGGCCTGGTTTCTCACTGATACCTTATGACCCTCTTCCAGGGTGATACTACATTTTGAACCTGCTGAAGTTTCAAGGGCAGTCCCACATAGACAGTGTTGCAGTAATCAATCCTTGAGATTGCCAATACGTGAACTAGGAGCCCTGGTGGCGCAGTGGTTAAACAGCTTGTGAGTTGTGAGTTTGATCCTGGCCTGGGCTCTCGGTTGACTCTGCTTTCCAGCCTTCCAAGGTCAGTAAAATGAGTACCTAGCATGTTGGGGCAAAATGCTAATTAACTTGTGTACTGCCCGGAGAGTGCACTAAGTGCTATGGGTTGGTATATAAGTGTGCTTGTTTTGCTTAGTGTTATCAGAGATTACCTGTACAGGTAGGGACACAGCTGGGTGATCTGCCTATAATGGAAAAGGGCAGATTTGGCCACAGTCAATATTCATTTCTCTATAGAGAGAGCTAAGTCACGGATAACACCCAGGGGCAGTGCATTTCTCTCTTAAATATATTTCTCATTTTAAGGCCCTTACATACATGCACTTCACATCCAAATCCAAATTCTTACCATTTAAGATTCGTTTGTGGAACTATTTACAGAGCCCCACAATGTTAACAGATGCCCATGAGTATCACGGAACCTTGTTTTATTTCACATGCATTGCCAAAAAAAAAAAAACATCTTGGGAAGCTTTCTTCCAATTCTGTAATGGAAGCAATTTTACCAGTGGAACTGTGCCACAGGATCTTGCCCAGAGTGTACTCCCACTGGTATTTATCCACTTTAAAATATATATTTTTCTGATGGAAAGATGCCTTGTCTGCATAGCAATGATCGCTGTTCAAGGATGCTCATGGACTCTGGAGGATGATCAATAGTAAGCTCTCTAAGAAGTAAAGTAATTACAGTTATGTACACCAATGTGTTTGGATTAATAAAACAGTCATGCTGAGGGGTTAGATAGCATAGATGAGCTACTACACTCTCCTTGCATAAACATCTCACACTTGAGATATTAACTAAATCTGGGGTCTTTCTAGGGCACTAAGTTAATTATGACTGAAAAATCAAAAAGCGTAACAGTGAATGCAAATCAAGGACAGTGGTGGGTGAAATCTTTCTTAAATCATTAAAATCTCTCTCACAGAGACTAGCTTTTGACTTTGCACAACTGCCCATAAGATGGGCATCACAGAGTTGGAGGAGTGCAGAAGAAATATAAACATTCCAAAATCTGTGACCAGATGTTCAGGTCGGGTTTCCTCATCTAAAACAAGTTCCAAAATAGAGAGAACCATCCCAGAGGTGGTAGGTTTCAGAAGCAAATGGATTAGGTGAATGCAAGCTCATTTTCCAAATGTAAATATGGGAACTATCCCACCATCACCACTCTATATAGCAAAGAAAATTAATCCATTAGTGTGGTTGGATTTGCCATATCTTGGCAGGATTATAAGTACAGTATTTCATTACCAAAGCACAATCTTTGCCCTTGAATTGCCTCTCAGTACTAATGTCAACCTAGGCACAATGTTCCCTAGCTGTGTATCCTCTGCCTAGTCTTTATTTCAATATCAAGAAGAGCCCTGGCATTTATTTGTATGTGTATGCATGAGCCTCTCGACATTCCAAATGTGGCCACAGCCCCACACCCACCCCACCAACATTGGGGCAACTCTAGTCTGGACTCCCAAATGCCTGTGTTCGCCATGTTTTCCACGCTTCCATGGATTCTGGTGGTGGCGCTGGGATCTTCACCATGGGCTGCATTAATTGGCACCGTGGGCTGGATTTGGCCCACGAGCCATAGGTTGGCCACCCCTGCCCTACTTGTTGCTACCACAATTCAATTCAACTTCTAAAAGTAAGACATAGATAACATCTCTTAAAATGTACATAAAAGTGACTATAGTGGGGGAATTCCAGTTTCCATTCTGCATAAGCCACTGGGCAGTATGTTAGAACAAGGTGGAAAGACTCCAGGCAGAGAGTAAAGGTAAAGGTTTCCCTTGCTCGAAAGACAGTTATATCCGACTCTAGGGTGCAGTGCTCATCTCTGTTTCAAAGGCGGAGAGCCAGCATTGTCTGCTTCTGCAGACGTTTCCATGGTCATGTGGCAGGCATGACTAGACACCGGAGCGCATCATGCTACTTTTTTGCCTCTCAAATTCAGACCACTTCCTTTTCAAAATGCAGAAGACCCCCATCAAAAGAGTCTTGAGGGTTCCTGGGCTTCTCTTTTTCCTTCATCCCCATCCCCAACTCAGCTGTGCTCAAGGCTACGTGTGCAGGTAGGCAAGACTTCTCTCCCCACCACCACCATTTTCACAAAAAAAAAAAAAACAAGGAAAGAGATGGGCAAGCAAAGAGAACAAAGGCTGAAGAAGCTTGGGGTTCTCCTCCTCTTTTGCTCCAGCTCCTTGCATCTCACGTAACCCGATGCAGGGGCTGCAACACTCACAAGTGCGCTGCAAGTCCACACACGTTTGCTCAACGGGGAGGAGGGCTCAACTGAACTACAGAGCCCTGGAGGTGCAGTGATTAAACTGCTGAAAAGGTAAAGGTTGCCTTTGCTCAAAAGCCGGTCGTATCCGACTCTAGGGAGCGGTGCTCATCTCCGTTTCCAGCCAGAGTGTCTGCAGACGTTTCCGTGGTCACGTGACAGGCATGACTAGACACTGGAGCGCATGGAACGCTGTTACCTTTACCGCCGAAGCGGCACCTATTTACCTACTTGCAATTTCTTGCTTTCGAACCGCTAGGTTGGCAGGAGCTGGGACACACGATGGGGCACTTCATTCTGCCGTGCAGCACTCGGGTCTTGAACGGCTGACCTGATATTACCTTCAGGTCTTCAAGTTCAGCATCTTAACCCCTAAGTTACTGGAATACTAAATTTATAGTTGGAATCCATTCAGAAAGAGAAGATGTTATCAGATAGGGGGTTGTAGGCAAAGGTGAAGACTTTTATTGAGTAAAATTTCATATTTCGTTTTATTGTGGTTGTATCATGTATCATTGAGTTGTTATTGTTACTGTTTGCTATTGTATTTTGGACCTTGCCTTCTGCTATATTGTATTTTGTCTTTACCATATTGTGTATTTTGTACATTGTATTGGCTTTTATACGCACTGTATCTTGCATTTTGTTTTCCTATATTGTATTTTGTTTGATGTGCCGTGAGCCGCCTTCAGCCGGCATGTGCTGAGTAGGGCGGCATACAAATAAAATAAACATAAACATCATTCATTATACTTTTAATTTATTTATTTTTTTGCAATCCTATTGTAGCTATCTCATGCATTTTATCCCATTTTAACCTGTTATGGTCAGGTGACTGATCAAGGATCGTGTGGACTGGGAGGGGGGCGGGGGGGGCGCTTCAAAGCGGCAGGTAAAAGCAGCTACCCGGGCGGTAGCTTTGCTCTTGGCCAGAAACAGCGTTCTGTGCGCTCCGGTGTCTACTCATGCCTGCCACATGACCACGGAAACGTCCGCAGCAGCAGACAGCGCTGGCTCAAGTTCGGCTTTGAAACAGAGATGAGCACTGCACCCTAGAGTCGCATACGACTGGCTTTCGAGCAAGGGGAACCTTTACCGCAGGGACTTGGAGAACCGGTCGACGGTCAGGTGTCACCTGAAACGGCCCCGCCTAATGTCGCGCCTGCGCGCTGCCCTCCCTGCCGCTTGGGCTGGTGCCGCGGGAGGATCCTGCCTGGCCGCAGTGAGGGAGGCGGAGGAGGCGGAGCCCAGCAGAAGGCGCTCTGACTGCAGCAGCAGCAGCTCCGAGAGACAGGACGGGAGCCAGGCGAGGCAGCCTGCAGGGTCCGCGCGCCGCGGAGGGGGCCTTTCAATACACCTGGCAGACAGGTAGGCTCGCGGCTGCACCGGCCGGCCGCTCAGGGGCAGGGAAGCGGAGGCGCTGTGGATACTGGGCCACCGTCCTTTCCTTTGGGTAAAAAGGAGGCGTCCCGCGGAGCCGGGGCGCCGGCAACTACACACATTGTGTGTCTCTCCCCACGATGGCTTTTCCGGGGGTGGGGGTGGGGTGGGAGTTAATTCTGCCCGGTTTGTCCGGCGCAAGGCTGGGGGGGGGTGTCTTTCAAGCCCAGCCCGACCCCCACCTGTAATGTGGAGCTGCCGGGCCGGTTCTCTGGAGGCTTCTCTCCCCTGTCCGTCCCACCCACCCACCCACCCCCACCCACAACCCGGTCCTCTTCGACGGCTCCATCCTCTCTCTTCTTCGTCCCCTTCTCTCTTTGACTCTCCTGTCAAGCAGGTCTAAGAACTAGTGGGCTTCTTTGCACTGCCCCCGGGTTGGCCCCTTTGCTCGTGTCTTCCTCGCCTTCGTGAGACACAATTGTGTGTGTTATAAAGGTAAAGGATTCCCTTGCTCGAAAGCCAGTCGTATCCGACTCTAGGGTGCAGTGCTCATCTCTGTTTCAAAGCCGAAGAGCCAGCGCTGACGTTTCCGTGGTCATGTGGCAGGCATGACTAGACACCGGAGCGCACGGAAACGCTGTTGACCTGCCCCACCGAAGTGGTCCCTATTTATCTACTTGCAGTTTCTTGCTTTCGAACTGCTAGGTTTGGTAGGAGCTGGGACAAAGACGGACGCTCATTCCGTCCTGCAGTACACGGGGATCGAACTGCTGACCTTCCGCCTCCCGGTCAGCGTCTTAGCCACTTGAGCCGCTGCAGTCCCAGAGGGGAGTTATAAGAGGGATGGGGTTCTCCAGTCCTCGCCTTCATAACACACAATCGACACACAATCCGGTGTGTTTGTGTGAGTTTTAAAAGAGGGAGGGGGGGTCATGACACACAATTGATACCCAATTTGGTGTGTGCGTGTGTTCGGGGGTGTGTGTCCGCCAGTGTTCGCCTTCATGACACAAAATTTGTTGTGTGAGTGTGGGAGAAAGGGGTCCGCCAGTGCTCTCCTTCATGACACACAATTTGTTGTTGGGGGAGAGGGGGGTCCGCCAGTGCTCGCCTTCGCGACACACAATTGGCACACAATTTGTTGCGTGTGTGTGTGTGTGTGTGAGGGGTGTCCGCCAGTCTTCGCCTTCGTGACACGCAATTTGTGAAGGGTGTGTGTGTAAAAGAGAGGGGGGTGTTCGCCAGTTCTCGCCTTCGCGACACACAATTGACACACAATTTGTTCCGTGTGTGTGTGTGAGGGGTGTCCGCCAGTCTTCGCCTTCGTGGCACGCAATTTTTGAAGGGTGTGTGTGTAAAAGAGAGGGGGGTGTTCGCCAGTTCTCACCTTCGCGACACACAATTGGCACACAATTTGTTGTTGTGTTGTTAAAAGTGTGTTTGTGTGTGTGTGTCCTGCCAGTACTCCTCAGCGCCAGCTGTCCAAGTCTCAGACCACCGGTGTGAGAGAGCCTTAATGCGACTTTTTGTCTCCTCCCCGCCCTTCGAAAAGAAACTGCTTAGGAAACAAGCCGCGTCTTCGTTGGTCCAGGCGGGCCGGTGGGGCCGCCCTCGTGTTTACGGCGCCCGAGCCTGGGAACTGGGTTGCTTCGGCTCAAGCATTGTCTTAGGCAGGGCTCCTGCGAAGCGTAAAGTGGGAAGAGAGAAGAAAGGGCGGCGTGGGGGAGGGGAGAGGAGAGCCCGCGCACGTGAAGGGACTTTGGGGCGGGGGGGGGGGGTAGGGGTGATGGTGGTCCCAGGAGGTGGGAGCCGCGGGCTGGTCATGGACTGCACTTTCCTCCGCCCTTGGCGCAGGCGCTTCCGCCGCGGCCCGGTGAACTTCAGAGGCTGCTGCTGCTGCTGCCGCCCGCCTTAGAGCAGCAGAGTCTAGTAGAGCGCCTTCCTTGCCTTCTCCTCCCTCCCTCCCTCCCTCCCTCCGCAAGGTGGCCCGCGAAGCTCTGAGGGCTTTTTCGTGTGGCCAGTGTGCGTGTGTGTGTTTTGGAAGGGAGGGGGAACCGGGTTTTCCCTGAAGAAGCAATAGAAATTAAACTATAATAATAATAATAATAATAATAATAATAATAATAATAATAATAATAATAATAATAATAATAATAATAATAATAATAATAATAATAATAATAATAATAAATTTCGTGTCAGAAATTATTCTGGGTTGAAAGGATTTCTGCGGAAGAAACAAGTCTATGTACTTCACTTTTCTTCCGTTCAGGGGACGCCCAAATGAGGCTCTTTTCATGTCCCCAAGCCTGGGACAGAGGCGGGCGCTCAATCCGTCATGCAGTACCCGGGTCTCGAACTGCCGACTGGCCAGCCTTCCTTCCAGCTAACAAGGCGAGCTTCTTAACCACTGAGCCACCCCAGCCCCTTACACTTATAATTATAGACGTAGTAGCCGTGTTAGTCTGTGCAAGCATAGTAACTAACACAATGATAAAAAAAGTGGTACCTTAAAGACTCCTGGATTTAAATGTGAGCTTTCGTGGATCAAGTCCACTTCATCGGACTTATAACTGTAACTTGAACTTATAATTACACTTGCTACCATAGTGCTTAGTTGCACTCTCTAGTGTAGTCGGTTCACAAAGTAATGAGCATTTTGGCTCCCAACACGCTGGGTCCTCATTTTACGGACCTCGGATGGAAGGAAGGAAGGCGGAGTCCACCTGGAGCCCCGCTCAGGGATTGAACTCTCAACATTTTGCAGTTCCGCAGTTTAACCACTGCGCTACCAGGGCTCTGTAGAGGCAAACAAACAACCTCTGCTAGAGAACACAAGGGGTTTTCTTGGCGTATTTATTGATTGACTGATTGCATTTATATCCTGATCCAGCCCATCTGGGACATTCTCCCACTCTGGGCGCCTTAAGGTAAGGTAAAGGTAAAGGTTTCCCTTGCTCGAAAGTCAGTCGTATCCGACTCTAGGGTGCAGTGCTCATCTCTGTTTCTAAGCCGGAGAGCCAGCATTGTCTGCTTCTGCAGACGTTTCCATGGTCATGTGGCAGGCATGACTAGACACCGGAGCGCACGGAGCGCTGTTACCTTCCCACCGAAGTGGTCCCTATTTATCTACTTGCAATTTCTTGCTTTCCAACTGCTAGGTTGGCAGGAGCTGGGATGAAGACGGGAGCTCATTTCCGTCCTGCAGTACGTCCTGGGCGCCTTACAACACATTTTAAAAAAAATCTTTACACTAACACTAAACCATTAAACGTGAAGAATAATCAAACTGAATAATTTTATAAATAAAAATAAAAACGAGGATCCCCTACCCCACAGGAAAGGGAATAAAACAGCACATATTGGCGATGGTATAGGTGAGGTGAGTTTCCCCCTGGGCCGAGCCTGCCGCTCCCGAGCTAGTTGGCGAGGTCGAATCCAACTTGGGCGCCGCCGCCTGGCAGCGAATTTGTTGTTTTGTTTAATTGGCCTCTTCCCGCCCTTTTCAGGGTCCGCCCAGAAACAAAACAAGCCATTTAAAAACGCCTGGGAAAATAAGGATGAGGTAAGGGCGTTTTAACCTTTTATTGTTGTGCCTTTGAGTTCGCATGGGGAGGGGATAGGAGACAGTTTCTCTCGATGAAATTCTCTCCCACAACCACTTCTACTGTCACTTGGGACTTTTTTTTTTGATGATTTACCACAAAATAGTTTGTGGAGAGATACAGAATCTGGCTCATTTATTGGTCTGCCCATAATTGCCAGAAACAAGTTGTTTTTTTGTTTGTTTCTGGTGTGTGTATATCTATACAGTAATACCTCATACAAAGTCCGCTTCATACAACATCGGATTCATACAACATCGCCTAATTCTTTGAAAAAAGTTGCCTCATACAAAGTCATGTGACTTTGGTATCCGACTCTAGGGTGCAGTGCTCATGTGACTTTGTATGAGGCATTGGGGTTTTGCCAGGTTGCCTTGTGCCTGGGCAGTATAAAAGGCAGGAGACATGCGTGCATTGCTCTTGTGAGTTTTGCATGAGGTGAAGAGTGTTTAGGAGTGGTTTTGAGCATGAATTTGGATTTTTTTTCCTGAATTTTTCCGTCAGAATTTTTAGAAGCATTCCTGGGATTTTTGCAGCATTCTTCAGGTTCTTGGACAATCAGGGTTGTTTGACAAGTTTTTGTAATGTTTTTAGCCTTTAGACAATGTTTTCTTAAAGTTCTGTCAGTTTCCTGTCTGTTTCCTTGACATTGCCCTGAAGTCTGTGCTGTTACAGTACAATGTATCCCTATGGATATGACGTTGTATGAGGCATTGTGGCAAGGATTTGGACGTTGCATGAGGCATCGCAGTTAGGATTTTGCATGCCTCATACAAAGTCCAAATCCGTATAAAGTCCAAACTTGTGGAACCAAGTTTGGACGTTGTATGAGATATCACTGTATATCTAATCTATATCTATACAGTATCTATATCTATACAGTATCTATATCTATACAGTATACAATAGATGCCTTTGAGATGTGGTGTTGGAGGGGAGTCCTGAGAGATCCTTGGACAGCAAAGAGTTTAAATAGGTCAATACTGGAAGAAATCAACCCTGACTGTTCATTGGAGGGACAAATAGTGAAGATGAAGCTAAAGTACTTTGGACATCAAATGAGAAGGGAGGACTCACTTGAGAAGGCCTTGATGCTGGGAAAGGTGGAGGGCAAGAGAAGAAGGGGACGTCGGAAGATGAGATGGATAGATGGTATTGTGGACACAATGGGCACAGAGCTGGGCGGGCTGAGGAGGATGGTGGAGGACAGAGGTGCCTGGAGGAAAATGGTCCATGGGGTCACACAGGGTCAGAATCGACTGTGCGACTGAACAACAACAATCTATACAGTATCTGTATCTATATGTAATTTTAAAAAATGTGTCTGTTTTTTATTTTTTTTATTAAATTTTAAAAGTAATACAAAATGCTTATAAAAGAAGAAGAAAAGTACACATACAATACAAAAATGAAACAAGAGGATAGAAAAATATGAATATAGGATAGCCATATATACTGAAAATATAAGGATAATGGTAGAAAGCTTTAAATTACCATATTCCACAATTCATGTCTTCTTAGCCCAATAATAGTTATCAACAGAATAATGAGTTTGACTAAACCATTTAATTTCAATCTACCTTATCTTATTTATCTTTATATTAACTCCTTTTTTTGTTTCTGGTGTGTGTATATCTATATATCTAATCTATATCTATATATCTATACAGTATATCTATACGTGTGTCTGTTTTTTAATGTGTGAGTTTTGTGCTGTTAGCCATCTAGAGTAGGAAAATCTCCTAGATCGGGGTATAAGTTAAACAAACAAACAACATGCATCAATGAGAACTTAAATCTGGCCAGTGACAAAGCCAAGAAAGTGGCTTCATTTTGGCAGTCCAGGGTTTGGTTTAATTTGAAAAACACTCATATCAGTGCAGATGTTGGAGTTTCTAACTCCAGGTCTCTCTACTGGGTGGCTGTCAACCAAATTAGAATAGGGCAAAGTCAGGTTAACCTGTTTGTAATGATCAACTTCTATTAACACTTTACCCCTTTGCCAACCTACTCTTGGGTGGTCTCTTAAAGCCAAGGCAGTCTTTAACACAATTCACATGCAACACCCTCCTCCTTTTATTATTATTTATTAGCACAGAGGATGAATCCCTTAGTTTGGGAGGTGCACTTTGGGAGTAAATAAAGATAATTTGCATTTGTTCTTCAGATGCTTGAAGGATATTTTCACTCTTGATTCAGAAACATGCTTTCCACATCTTTACAATAGCATGTTAACAGCTGGCCACAATGGCACTTAGGTCAATTGTTTGAGAGCTGAGTCAACCAAGTGTTTTGAGTCAGGTGGAGCTTGTAGTCTAGTCTATAAAAATGTGTTTTAATTTTAGAAAAATAATTCTTTTTCAGGAGATTGTTCAGATGTCAAACTCATTCTTGCCTTACTAGTGCCAACTATGGCAGGAACCACCATCACTATTTTTTTTAAAAATTCCTTTTAACACAGCAAATTTAGTTTGGATGATAAAGGACAACAGAGGAACATTAAGCAAGGAAAGTTGGTTGTATGTTATTTCTCTGAAGGAGAGCTTGGGATTTTTCTTTTTACTACAACAAATTCCAGACTCCCCTAACCATGTAATTAATTAATTAATTAATTGGTTAGGGGAGTCTGGAATTTGTTGTAGTAAAAAAATGCAGTATAATTAAATTTATACCGCATATTTTCCCACTCTGGGTGGCTTACAACACTGTAAAAACAATAATAAAAATTAAAAGCTCATTTTTTCCCCAAATACTCCCAAATATTCTTTTCATAACTCTGTTCTTACCGTAACGTAAAGTATAGTTGCCAACCAAGAGAAACCTGTAACAATATAATCTGGATTACTGCTAATTTTGGTGTAATTTCAGTTTCTGTGTTAAGCAGGAGTGCAAAAATCACGTGAAGCTGGTAGCTTTAGCCTTATGTTTTGAATGCTGAGGGAATGAACATTCCCAGTAAAACATTTTTTAAACTGGGAATGGGAAGTAATGTAGATTGTAGAAGAGTAGCAACTTACCTCTGTTCTGCACGTTTTGTGTTGATAGGCATTGGGGGCTTTAAAAATAATTGGACTTTCCCCCTCAGACATGTGCTAGATGGAAGAAAGGCTTCTTTAAATGGCATTTGTATATGGCACCTACTGCTGTTCTGCCTGTGGATAGTAGCTCAGTTGGTCTTATGGTATAAGTTTTATTGACATTCTACCACACAAGCACTGGGGTAGAGGTTTGTGGTATATGAAAAGCTTAAGTCATCATTATTGTGACACAGAAAACTTCTCTTGCAGTGCAAACTCCAGACTGCTTATGATATTCTACACTCATTGCCTGTAGTATGATCTTTTTCTGGTTAACCCTTATGATCTTTGTGTTGCTATGTGCCTTCGAGTCAGAACTTAATTGCAGAGACTCTAATAGGGTTTTCAAAATGATATATGTAAGGAGTGACTTTACTGTGGCTGAGTGGGGATTTGAACCCACGCCTTCTGAGTCCTAGTCCATCATTCTTTCCCAATGTTTCTGGATTATAGCTCCATTAAATCTTAGCCAGCACAATGTTGAAGGCTTCTGTGCGCTGTTGTCCAAGAACATCTGGGGACCAAAGGTTGGGAACCACTGCGCTAGCCACTGGATACCCATTATGATCTTTAGTACAACTATATATAACTCTAGACAGAGATATCATACTTTTTGTGGTGTTAATTGTAGGGTGATTAAAACCTTTGAGAAATATAAAATTTGAATTTAGACAAACTCAAATTTATATTTGGTGATATAACAGTTTGCTTACAGATTCTTGGCAGCAGTTACAATCAGAATTCCTAAAATTAAAGGTAAAGGTCACCCTTGCTCAAAAGCCAGTCATGTTCAACTCTAGGGTTCAGTGCTCATCTCTGTTTCATAGCCGAAGAGCCAGCGCTGTCTGCTTCTGCAGACATTTCCGTAGTCATGTGGCAGGCATGACTAGACACTGGTGTGCACGGAACGCTGTTTACCTTCCCACCAAAGTGGTCCCTATTTAAAGGTAAAGGTTTCCCTTGCTCAAAAGCCAGTCGTATCCGACTCTAGGGTTCAGTGCTCATCTCTATTTCAAAGCTGAAGAGCCAGCGCTGTCTGCTTCTGCAGACATTTCTGTGGTCATGTGGCAGGCATGACTAGACACCGGAGCACACAGAATGCAGTTTACTTTCCGACTGAAGTAATCCCTATTTATCTACTTGCAATTTCTTGCTTTCGAACTGCTAGGTTGGTAGGAGCTGGGACAAAGATGGAAGCTCATTCGGTCCTGCAGTACTCGGGAATTGAACTGCTGACCTCCCGCCTTCCAGTCAGCATCTTTATCTACTTGCAATTTCTTGCTTTCTACATAAATGCTATTTATGATTCAATACTGATAATCATGGTAGGCTGTTTCCTTTAAACTTTAGATTGTCTTTCCCAGCCAGGTGCTCTCCAGATAGTTAGAACTAATCTCCCATAACATACCATCATTGGCCATGTTGGTTAACCTTTATGGGAGTTGTAATCCACAACATTGGGAGGACAGAAGCTTGGAGAAGAATGGTTTTGATGGTAGACATAATTGCATATTTTAGATTTAGATTTAGAGATTTATTTGGTGCAAGCACCTGGTGCAAGCACCATTCAGGGCGGCTTACAACATAGGAAAAAAATTAACAATACAATATAAAAAAATTAACAATACAATGTGCAATAAATAAAAAAATACAATATACAGTAAGCAAAAAAAGTGATTTGTCTCTCTCTAAATTGTAAGTAGATAAATAGGTACCACTTCAACAGGAAAGGTAACAGCGTTCCGTGTGCTCTGGCTTCTAGTCATGCCTGCCACAAGACCATGAAAGCATCTGCAGATGCAGACAGCACTGGCTCTTTGGCTGTAAAAGCAGATGAGCACCGAACCCTAGAATTCAACACAACTTTCTTTCGAGCAAGTTTACCACTTTTTGTTTTAAAAATCTCAAAGTCATCTTCAGAGAGACAGTAAAACCAATAGTAAAAACTAACAAATCAATACAAAACAAAACATAAACTCCAATAAAAAATCATTAAAGAATCAAGAATAATCACAATAATCAGATATATGTCTTCATAACCAGTTAAGCCTTTATATGATATGGAATTGCTGCTCAACATTGGGAGTCTGCCCCATTTCATTTGGGAGACCATTCTGCATGATAAGTGCTGTAATAAAGGACTTCATCCACAACGACAGCTGCCTTGGATGTAATCGCTCCACTACGGCCTCTCAGAGCCCTTGGAGCTAGGTCATCCCCGTGGTTCACTGAAGAACTATGGGAGCTCAAACGGGAAATAGATGCCTTGAGCGCCGCTGGGTGAAGACCCAGAGTGATTCCGATTAGACACTAGCTAGAGCCGCTATTAGGGCCTACCTAGTGGCGATGGGGGTGGTGAGGAGGCAATACTTCACCTCCCTTATTGCCTCCGCTGATAATCGCCCAGCCACCCTGTTTCGGGTGACCAGGTCCCTCCTGGGTAGGGCGGGGCCTGTGCCCGGTTGGCAGGGATCGGCTGAGGACTTTGCTGACTATCTGGTGGAGAAAATCGATCGGATTCGCTCAGGGTTTAATCTTGGCGTGGATGGGGAGGGTCAGGGGGGAGCCAGTGCACAGTCGTGCTGTGTTATCTGGGATCAGTTTGATCCTGTTGCCCCAGATGAAGTGGACAGGCTCCTTGCGGCGGTCCGCGCCACTAATTGTCCATTGGATCCCTGTCCCGCCTGGCTGGTAAAAGCCTCAAAGATGGTGACAGGTGGCTGGGTCGGGGCTATAATTAATGCGTCTTTTCGGGAAGGGATATTTCCTGCACCATTGAAACGTGCTTTGGTGCGCCCCCTCCTGAAGAAGCCATCCCTCGATCCAGCAGTCATAACCAACTACAGACCTGTTTCCAACCTCCTCTTTTTGGGGAAAGTAGTGGAAAAGGCAGTGGCGCGTCAGTTGCAGGGGATACTGGATGAAGCGGAATATCTGGACCCCTTCCAGTCAGGATTCAGCCCTGGATATGGTACTGAGACTGCATTGGTCGCGCTGATGGATGATTTCTGGCGAGAGCGGGATGGCGGTCATCCGTCCGTCCTTGCTCTTCTTGACCTCTCAGCAGCCTTCGATACCGTCGACCACGGTATCCTTCTGGAACGGCTCCGAGGATTGGGGATCCAGGGCACTGTGTGGTCCTGGTTTTCCTCATTTCTGAGGGGCCGGACCCAGTCGGTGTGGTTGGAGAGCGAGAAGTCCAGTCCTAGGTCCCTAAAATATGGGGTGCCTCAGGGCTCGGTACTCTCTCCTCTCCTATTTAACATCTACATGAAGCCGCTGGGTGAGATAATCCGTTCCCACGGGGTGCGGTACCACCAGTACGCGGATGACACACAGTTGTGCATCTCGGCCCGTGGGGACCCCAGTGATGCAGTCAAAGTCCTTTCCAGCTGTCTGGAGGCTGTTGGGGTCTGGATGGGGGCAAATGGGCTACAGCTGAATCCTAGCAAGACTGAGTGGCTATGGATAGGGGGTCCTGCGTTATCCCGGGAGCTACCATCTTTGGTTTTGGATGGGGCTATTTTGCCCCAGACCGACCCGGTGCGCAACTTGGGGGTCCTCCTGGATTCGCGGCTGCTGCTAGAAGAACAGGTGGCGGCTGTGGCCAGGAGGGCCTTTGCCCAACTTCGGGTGATTCGCCAGTTGCGCACGCTCCTGGACCAGGACTCTTTGCTCATGGTCACTCATGCTCTGGTTACCTCCAGACTAGACTACTGTAATGCGCTCTACATGGGGCTGCCCTTGATGACCATTCGGAGGCTGCAGCTGGTCCAGAATGCGGCGGCCCGGGTGGTGATGGGGTGTGGACGTTATGCCCATGCCTCACCACTGCTGCGGGGGCTGCACTGGTTACCAGTTTGTCTCCGGGTGCAATTCAAGGTGCTGGTTTTGACCTTTAAAGCCCTATATGGTAGTGGGCCAGGTTACCTTAGAGACCGCATCGCCCTAAGGACGTCTGTCCGTCCAACCAGAGCGGACCGGAGGGGCTCTCTAATAGTGCCATCGGCCAGGGGGGCTCGCCTCTCTGGCACAAGGAGGAGAGCCTTCTCTGTGTCCGCACCGGCCCTTTGGAACCTCCTGCCTGTGGAACTGCGTCTCCAGACGGAGTTGTTGCCCTTTAGAAAAGAACTAAAAACCTAGCTGGCGGGCCAAGTTTGGGGTGCAGGTGGAGGGGTGGCTTCCGTTGGGTGGTTAATATAGGGGAGGATGCCTGCCCCACGGTTTCTTCAGTTCCTGCACCCCTCTCTTTTTAGGGGTGGGTTCTTATTGCTGGTTTTTATCTGTTTTATTTGTTTTTATATGTTTTTACCCACTGTTGTGAACCGCCCGGAGTCGGCTTTGGCTGAGTGGGCGGTATAAAAATTTAACAATAAATAAATAAATAAATAAACAAACAAATAAACAAACAAACAAACAAACAAACACCACAAACCAGTGAGCTTCATTAGGCCATGGTACATTAAACAGCCTCGCCCCCTTCTCCCAGACATGTCTATGTTGGAGAAGATGGTCTCTCTGATATCTTAGTTCAGAATTCTATGGGCCTTTCTAAGCCAGATATAATGTCTTGAACCTGGCTCAGTATCTAATTGGTGTCATTTATTTATTTATTTACGCCTTGGTAAAGTGCAGTTTCACCAGAGGTAAAAAGTGCAGTTTTTTCACATGTTACCTGCCCATCAAGCGCAGCTCCCAAAAATACGGGCAATTTCTGCGCATGCTCATGTGTGCGTGCACAGATCCCATTTGCGCACGCGCATGTGCGTGCATGCACAGTAACCTCTTTCCCCACCATTCAAAATATGGGACGGCAGCGGGAAAGGGGAGGAACGAGCGCCAAAATACGGGATTTCCCAGCCAATCCGGGATACTTGACAGGTATGCATGTACAGAGTAAAGGGCCTTATTAAACAGCTTGGCTGCTCCTTTTTATACTTGCAACCTTGGAACCAGGCACAAAGGTAATCCTACATAGACACGTGATAGGTGCCCCATACTGAGGTTCCCATTCATCGTTCACTGTGGCTAGTTGTAGTAGCTGAAGCTGTTGGTGAGACATGCGTTGACACAGCAGTTACTTAAGCCTTCAGAAATGAACCCAGGAGTGCCCTCAAACTGTGCACTTATCTTTTAGAGCAGTGATCCCCAGCCTTTGGGGGTTTGGACTTCAATTCCCAGAAGCCTAAGTCTGTACATTGGCTGATCAGTGCCTTGGGGAATTGACTTAGACTTCTGGGAATTGAAGCACATAACCCCAAAGGTTGGGGACCACTGCTGAAGAGGGAATGTGACACAAACCTACACAGAGAAATTGCAAGTGCCCAGAACCCTAGAACTGCCTATTTCCTAGGTCTCTGTCCTTCTGGGATTCAGTTTTAATTAATTAGCCTTCATCCAGTCATTAGTCCATGCAATCTGCAGCCAGGCCTTACTCTGATGTAACAGAGGGATGGAGCTGACTGTCAGTAGATGACATTCCTGAGCCATTTAATGTCTGTCCTACTGAAATAAAAAATAATGTCATTGTACCTGTCGTAAGAAGCAGCAGCACTAATACTGGCTTTCTCCTCTGTTACTTCTCAGTTAAATGCTAAAGTGTTGGTTTTTTTGCATTTCTTTTGTACCAAGATGTGTGAATCCCCCACAGCATTATTCTAGTATATATAGTTTTACATACAGTTTTAAGTTTATGTACAATGTTGTGTAGAGTTCTGTATGATGTGTCTGTGAGAGAATGCACATCAGTCACACACATTTCTGCTTACAATACTAATTCACGCCCTTTAATGAGAGCCAGGACATATTTTAAGCACACTACTGTACTGCACCACATATATAATGTGAACACCTGGGTTGTGTGGGAACTGGCTCTAAGACCTCTTAGAAATGGAAATCTGTTTTGCTTCAGACTGGTTCTTCAGGGTATTAGGCCATAACCAGCAAAGTGTGTGGCAATAGCCCTCCGGTTTTCTCTTGTATTTGGTTATACTGAGTGGGAGATATCTGCTGAAATATATTGAACAATGTTTTTTCAGGCTCATATGCTCTTTCCTTTTGTCTCCTCTTCTTTAATAGCTGAATATGCCTCATGGGTGGGCCTTGAGTATGACAACAGTATAAAAATCAAACCACTTAACTTTTTTCTCCAATTGTTGTGTTTCTGTGCTATGCCAAGATGAGACACTCTTGCCTAAAGCACACTCAACTGACATAGAATGAAAAAGGCTGCAATAAATAAAATAAAATATGTTTTGCCTTGGTTGAACACTGCATTGAAACAACTTGCCTGTAATGAAAGTGAATTAAATTGAAATGTCATTTAATACTTTAGAAATTGGACTGTCACTTAATTTCAAATTCAGTAAACCCCTTTCTCAGTTTTTAATGAAGCACAGAGTTAGCCACTGAATGTTTATTGTTTTGGGGTACTTGCATATACTCAAGTCTAAGCCGACCTGAATATAAGCCGAGGTACCTAATTTTGACCTGAAAACCCAGAAAAATAGATTGACCTGAGTATAAGCCAAGAGTGGGAAATGCAGCAGCTGCTAGTGAGTTTCAATAATCAAAATACATGAAAATATGGTAAAATTAATTAAATTTTGGCGTGTCTCAATCTGGCGCAGTCTTGGGACACTCATGATCAATGACCCGAGTATAAGCCGTGTCCCCCTTTGGGGGGCTCCTGGGGATAAAAAACTCAGGTTATACTCGAGTATATATGGTATATTTAACATTTTACACGATACAGACTTCTCAAGTAAGTATCTTACTCTTTAAAATGGGAAACTAAAAACTTAACTGAAATGTACAAGACAAAGTTATTAAGCTCCAGATTTTCATCTTTTCTATTTTATCTCTAGTTTTGCTTGCTATTTTGCTTGCTATTTCAGCTCCGTTTTTTTCTTGCTAATATTCTGAAGAAGAATGGATGAGAAATTAGTGGTTTTAAAAGTCCAGGAGCACCAATGTAACTTCTTTAGTTCCTTCATAAATCATTTTAGTATTGTGTGATCAATATTATTCCATAAGAAACATGCAATGAGTGAGTATTGCTCACCAAATATCAGTGGTGGCCATTCCAAAGCTTGAGACATAGACCTTTTTGATATCATAGGGCAGGTGCTTGCATTGTAATGATTCACAGGGACAGATCTTGACAAAACAATTGCAGACGTGTGTGCGCGCACATGTGTATGACAGTGAGAAAGAGGCAGGCAGATGGACAGACAATGTAGATACTCTGTGAGTATACTTACAACATGAAAGATAATGAAAAAAGACAAGAGTCTTTCTGAATATATCCGAATGACACTTAACAACCCCAAAATGTTAGGTTGTCTGAAGTATCCTACTCCCTGAGATTTCAAATCCAAAGCCTGAGACCTGAAGAGTGGATCCTAAAACCTCATGTTCAGGGCCAAAACTAAAGAACTGGTAATTTTAAGTGCTGCTGGGATATGTCTGGAAAAAATGTCATTGTGAATTGTGCATCTTCTGCAAATAACCATCAAGACCTCATGGCCTAACTTTTCCCCTTCCCTATTGTTTCTCATTGTAATTTCCGGATAACATGCAATGTGTTTTACACACTTGTGTGGAAGGCAGGTTTCAATTGAAATAGTTGGAATTATTGGGCATGCTAATGTGTGCTTTTGGAGAGAGGAGATTTTTCCACTTTCCATCACTCTTTGATACAACGATGTTTAGAAGGCCTGCACTATGTCTTGAGTAGAATTGCCCTTGATTATTAAGAAACCTCTTTTGTCATCTTCATAGTTGTATCCATCCTCTACATCAGTACAATCCAAGAGTGTACATATCACTTCCTGTTGGATCATTCATCAGCTGCTTTCTTAACCAATGGACAGCTCATAGTAGTAATGCTTACCCTGAAAATGAGATGCAATTTGAGATTACATGGCTTTTGTGAATGAATGTTGTGTTATGAGCTTGATGCATTTTAAATTGTTACTTATTCATGCCATTTAAAAAAATCTTTGTCTAGTAGAGGAGACTTTTGGTTGTGTTGTGCCTATTGCAACAAATTAAGTGAATTTAAGTAAGATAATTAACTGAGTTACTTGATTCTTAACCATTGTTTTTAAACTTCTTGATGAAGCAGTGTATCACGAAGCATGGCTTCTGAATTCAGGGGAGAATTTTTGAACTCAGTTCATTGTAGAAAGACAAATCCTGGACAGCAACATAAATATTTAGCTTGAAACCCTGGCTGGATTATGTAAATCTTTTTCAGAGTTGGCTGTTTAAAACAATATCCAGCGTCTACAATTCATTTTGACACCCCTCTGTACAAAAATCTCATTATAGTAATGGCAACTGCACAGCACATGAACTGGAAGGTTTGAACAAGAAAAATGGATTTTTAATAAACTCAGTAAGTAGAATAAAGATCGTGCATTCTGTTCGCTCTTGGTCACCTTCATTTGGAAAAACTGGTTCTGTATCAATTGAAGATAGACAATGGGGATGCTGTTCGGCATCCCTTTTCAATCTTTCATAGGAAGTGCTACTCTGTCAGCATGTTAAATGCAAACTGGCATACAGTGGAAGTCGTCCAACAGACCTCATATTCATTTGTAAGTTAATATGAATTGCTTTTTCGTTACATGAATATGTCTTTGTGATAAACTAGAGATGAATGAAAAGGAAATGGCTTCTGGCATTAGAAGTGGCAAGTTAGTTAATACCAGTTACTGTAGAGCAGGGATTCTCAACATATGGCCCATGATGCCATTCCATGTAGCCCACCACCACCTCCATCACTCCCAGAAGTGCCATGTGGTGGATGCAGGGCATAATGGCCATCCGGCCCCCAAAGCTGTCTGAGGGAGCATGACCCGGCTCCTGGCTTAAAAAGGTTGAGAACTTCTGCTGTAGAGCACAACTGGAGAATACTGTTGTGTTCATGTCTTTCTTGTGGGATTCCCAGAATCATTTGGTAGTACTGTATTTTGGTTCAGGATCCATAAGAATCTGGTCTGATCTGACAAGTGTCGTCTTATGTTCTTAAAAATTGGGTTAGCCAGAGAACCTCTGCAAAGTGCCATTAATCACCAGGATCAGCTTTTTGTGTGCTGTATATTTGTGGGATATGTGCTGTATATGTCCCAGCGTTATAACTGCTCCAAAACGTGAAATTGATGTGCATATTTCTAAAAGTTGGCAGATTTGTACACTGAGTCCCTGAAGGCTACAACAACATAGTGTCTGTGTGTCCACAATGGTATCTGTGTATCATACCATGTTAATATTTAGCAATGTAAAACATCTGCTTAATCAAGCATAAATACATTCTTATTTCATTTACTCAGGTTCAAAACAGCTCCCTAATTAGTACTTTGATGTCACGGACTGGAAAATTGATGCTTAGAAATAGGGTCTTAATATGTTGTACAGGATGGTGGAGGATAGGGATGCCTGGCATCCATGGGGTCGCAAAGAGTCGGAATCGACTGTGCGACTGAACAACAACAACATGTTGTACAGTATATGAATTTAAGCATGAAGTCTTTCTTTTTTACTTGAAATATTTACCTTTGGCATGACGTTTCAAGCCCAGGATTCTCAGTTTCCATATTAGTTTATCTATTTTATCCTTTAACTTTTGTTTGTTATGCTTTTTGTCACATAATGCTTATAGAAGTTCTGACTTTTAAAATGCATGTTACCCAGCATGAGATAACCTAGAACAGAGGTTCTTAACCTACGGCCCGGGGGCTAGAAGCGGCCCATGACAACATTTCATGTGACCCCCACTGCCTCTGCCCCACCTGGAAGTGCCATGTGTGGCAGACAGAGCAAAATGGCTGTCTGGCCCCCGAAGCTGTCTGAGGAAGCGTGACCCGGCCCTCGGCTTGAAAAGGTTGAGAACCCCTGACCTCGAAAGACAAATTAGCTGATGTAAATATTTTTCGTTGAACATACAGTATACAGGGTTAGGTGATGTGACTTCTTTGCATATACCTGTAGTCATACATTGTAAAGGTTTTAAATGTTAACCATATAGATTATGTTCCTATACAATGTTAAATTACATTACATGCTTTCTTATTACCCATATCAGCAGTGACAATGTAAAAAATAATAATAATGAGCTGATTGATTTCTTTTAAATACATCAGGATTGTTTGAGACCCTTATTTATTTTAGAATCCCAAAGTCTGGCCTTTAATAGTTGAACCAAATTGCTAATGTTAACCTATTTAAAATAAAACATGTTTTGGAATTTTAGATCAATCAATTTTAAAACAATGCTGGTGAATATTTTCAGACAGCATGATTAAGCTAGGTTCTATGCGCTTATTGCTGCCCAATAAATCTGAGGCGCAGTGGGAGTATCTGTGATTTGTTTATTGTGACATCCGAATCAGGCAGGAGAAGCTATTCTGTCTTGTTTTATTTGTTAATTTAATGCAGGAGTTCTCAACCTTTTTAAGCTGGGGGCCAGGTCACGCTGCCTCAGAGAGCTTTGAGGGCTGGATGGCCATTTTGCCCTTCCTCCACTACATGGCACTTCCTGGTGTGGTGGAGACAGTGTGGGGGGACATGAAATGGTGCCATTGGCCGCATCCGGCCCACAGGCCTCAGGTTGAGAATCCCTGATTTAATGGAAAGTAATTCATATTATATCACTTGACAAAGTAAATGAATTGTTTTAAAATACTTTTGTAATCTTCACTAGCTTGAACTGAGAACTGGAGGTAATGATTGGTAACTTTAATTTAGGACTTGCGCTCAGTGTCATTTGTTCCCTTGTAAATAGTATCACTATTTCCTCTAATATCCACATCGCATTTTTGTTCATACTGATGATAAACCTTTTTTTGTTTGTTTTTTGCATATCTTTGCAGATCAACCTGAAATTTTTGGGTGGTGGTTGTTATTGTTGTGAAGGTGGTGGTAGTGTGTTATATGCTGCTTTGGATCAATATTGTATAGAGTCACTGAATATATTAGTATCTTTTGTACCCTTGAATGGTGTGTTTTCACCAGTGAAGCATGACATAACGGTGTCTAATTCTTCTTGCTTCTCTTGGTGTTTTATCTGAACTAATTCTACTAAGGAATTCAAATACTGTGGCTACAATCCTGTTGGCTATTTACAAGTAAATTACACTGCGGAAGTCACAGTGGTGTGTCATCAACTAATAAGCTACCAGTCATATTCCTAATTGCATCTTGTGATTGATAGTAGGCAAATAGCCAAGAAATACCTCATTGCTTTGAACAATTTCAAATCTCCAGGACCCGGTGAACTACATCCAAGAGTATTGCAGAAACCAGCTGAAGAGATCTCAGAAAGGATGTCTTATCACTTTCTTGAACTGATGGAAGATGAGTGAAATGCCAGATGTTTGGAGGAGGGTTAATGATGTTGTTGGGCTGGGGAGGTGCAGAAAATGCTTTTTAAATTTGTGGATGACACAAAAAAATTCAAATATTTCATCATTCAAAATGATTTTGATTGGCTTGAGCACTGGGCTGAAAATGAGAGGATTTAATTTAAAAAGGGTAAATGCAAAGTTCTACACCTAGGAAAAAGAAACCAAATGAACAATTACAAGATGCATGGCTTACAATAATATATGTCAGAAAGATTGTGGCATTTTTGTAGAAAACAAGGAGAATATGAGCCAACAGTGTAAGGTGATTGCAAGAAAGGTCAATGCCATTGTAGGTTGCATTAACAGAAGTATAGGTTCCAAATCATGTGAAGTACTAGTTCCCCTCTATTTGGCACGGATTAGGACTTATCTTGAGTACTGTTTTTGGTTCTGGACACAGTTTTAAAAAAAGATTTGTGCAGATAGGCTGGAACATATCCAGAGGAGGACAACAAGGATGATCAGAGAACTGGAAAATCAAACTCTATGAGGAAAGATTGAAGGAACTAGGCATGTTTAGCATTGAGAAAAGGAAACTGAGACAGAGAGGGGATACAATATCACTTTTCAAATGATTGAAGGGATGTCTTAGAGAGGAGGTGTAGAATCTTTTCCCAGCAATTCCAGAATGCAGAACACTTAATAATAGGCTCAAGTTATAAGAATCCATATGTCAGCTGAATATGAGAAAATACTCTCTATCAGAGTAGTATGGCAATGGAACTAGTTACCTTGGGAGATAGTGAGCTCTTTAGCCCTGGAGGTATTCAAGAGAAAACTAGATAGACACATGTTAGATATACAGTACAGCACGTTAGTTTGGATTCCTGCACCGAGCAAGAGAGGCTGGACTCAGTGCCTTTTATGGGCCTTTTCTATTGCTATTCTATTATTCTGTGCCCAGGGATGCAACAAACATTAGGAACACAAATATAATATTTTGTCAGGTTTTGTAATCAATATTTTGTTACTAAAGGTACATTTGGCTACAATTTCCCATTTTGGTGGTTTTTGACACACCCTGTAGTTTGGTTACAAGTGAAAATACACAGTTTGCATTTTTGCTGATTGGATAGAAAATACAGTATTTGACTATGATTAATAGGAAGAATTTTGCCATGACACTATTCCCATAAAAGTACAGTTAATCTGACAATTAAAAATACTCTGTGTATTATATGTGTGTTTTATATTCAATTATCATATATTTTTAGGTACAGGCTAAAATGTTTGTACTTTGTTCCCAAAAGGTGACATAGTTAATATTTGTCTCTTCAGATTTTTAAAGTGTTGTATTGAGAATAATGCATTTTAAAATATATTCATCCTGGAAGAACAGCAAATAGGTCAAATGTCTTAGCAGTTTCTTAAGTTGCATATTAAATCCTTATGTGTATTCCTGTGGATTTCCATCACTGTCTCATTCTCCAAAATGCCATCTTCTCTTTATTTTATTGCAGCTGTTTTTATTTCCCAAGTGGTTAGGTTATTTGCAGTTTAAACAGTATTCTATCCCTATGGCCATGGAATTGGTGCAGTAGAGAGTAACCAATGTCACTGTTCATAATGGCTGTTTTTTGGACATCTTCTTTTGGATCCCAATTTACCTGTTCAAATAATGTATAGATAGGCCTTTGACATAAGATTGTGCTCAGTAGCTTCTTACTCTGTTGATTACAAACACCACACAAAGGTGTCTGCTAGAATCCAATATGTAGTTTGGAACTGGTACTCTCATTTGTATACCACCTACAAATGATGCTTCAGTCATACTCATTCCTGCTCCTATATCATATGTATCCAGTTTTCCTAACATCTTATTTCTCTGTTTATATTTCATTGCAGATTTCAGAGTGATGACTGATTTCCTGAATTTCCTTCACTTTTGATACGAAGAAGAGCAAGTTGTACATTGCTGCTCTGCTGTTTGAAATTACATGCACATCATAGGAAGCAGGTCTCTCTCTCTCCACAGAGAGGGTCTGTAAAATGCATGTTATGAATTGTGTCTCCTTGGTCAATGATAAAGAAAATGGAGCTATTTCAGTTGAAACTGGATTGATGATTGGAGATACAACAGAATCAGAAGAACAGCTGCCGCCACCGCCACCACTTCCACCACCGCCACCATGTCTGTCCACAGAAGCTGGATTCTCTTCATCAGCAGGAGTACCCCCTCCACCCCCACCCCCACCTCCTGCACTGAGCAGACTTTCATTACCACATTTAGTTAATGGACATGGCCACTCGAGCAAGAAGAAGCGAATACGTAGTTTCTTCTGGAAAACTATCCCTGAAGAGCAAGTTCGTGGTAAAAACAATATTTGGACTGTTGGTGCTAAACAGAACTACCAGATTGACACAAAGACAATTGAGGAATTATTTGGTCAAAAAGAAGACTCTCCATCTTCAGGTTCCAGAAACAAAACTTTAAGGAGGTCTTTTAAAGATAGCAAACAAGAGGTAAGAAGGAATGTGGAGTGAAGCATACATTTCATTTTTTAAAAAATGAAAGAAATTCTATTTGTTACAAGTTAAATATAGAGCTGTAATTTTTAACAGTAAAACATGAAGTCTTAATCTTTTACTTTGGCCAACTCCAGATTTAAAATGTCAGCATCAACCACCATTTTAAGTTCACTATTTATCAAATAGTTTTGAATAGAATTGTTGTAATGTGACATTGTTCAGAATGCTTAAGGTTATCACAGTACATACACATACACAAAGAGAAAATACATTTTTGCAATATTTTTCTATATTACACATGGTTTACAGAAATATTTAACCTTTTCCTTTCTACAATATGATGAAAACTGGGACTCTTCCAGATGAAATATTTGTTTCCCTTACAATACCTGATTTGACACTGTTATTATTGGTGTGTTCCCTTCCATCCATACAAACTTCCCCTTGTTAAGTTTAGTCAGTGTGTGGTGTGTGCCATCAAATCACAACTGACTTGGAGAAAGCTTAACAGGATTCTTAAGGCATCTGAGAAATTTAAGAGGAATTTCAGCATTTCTGCCAGTGAGGTTCCAGGACTGAGTGGGGATGCAACCCACATCTCCCGAGTCCTGATTTTTCATTCCCCCCCCCCCCCACCTTTCTGGCAGCATGGTTTATGTTTACTCTCAGTTTGTTCTAGAAAGCAGAATTTAATACCGTGGTGTACTCCATAGCTACAATATGTTTGGTTGGAAACTTTCAGCACACAGACACACATACTCACACAACCAAAAGACCTCCAAAAAGAAAAGTCTCAGCAGAGAAATGGATTTCTTCCATATTTATTAAAGGATTTCCAACATTTCCTAAAAAGAAGTGACTTTAAAAAGTGAAGCTAGGACAAGAATCCCAGTAAACCATGCATTCTTTTTCAACTAATTGGGAGATAGAAAAGGTGGTATTAGTGGTATAACTTTTTCCCTATCTGGAAGAGCCCAATGTCTCTTAACCTGACAGCCACATTTAGATTCAATGTAGCTTTAAGTACAACGGATCCCTGCTTTGAGGAATTTATTCATTCCACAGGGGTGTCCTTATAGCGATTTTGTCCTTAAAGTGGTTTCCCATAGGATACATTGAAAACCATGGGGGAAAACATAGTGATTTTATCGCGATATTTGTCCTTGAAGCGGATCGTTGTTTCCTCTGGATTTCTGTCCTTGAAGTGAGTTTTCCGGTAGGTGAAACATCTGTATTTGCAACTAGGGTAGTGGAACGAACTTCCTGGCTAATCCTCATGACAGATTTCTTCCATCCCTTACAAAATACCTCATAGAGACCTAGAAGACTATTCCAAGTGGTCTTGGCTGTCGTGTAATTGTTAAGGCATCCCCAGCAATTATAAGAACATAAGAACATAAGAACAGCCTTGCTGGAACAGGCCACAGCCCATCCAGTCCAGCATTCTGTCTCACACAGTGGCTCACCATTTCCTTCAGGGTATTCCCAAGGAGATGCCTTCACCTGCTTAGGATTCCCTGGAAATGGCATTGAGAGATATCCTGCCTATCTCTCCAACCCGGAGGTTGTCCTTAGGTAGCCATAATTATAGCCATTGATAGCCTTGTCCTCCATGAACTTGTCTAATCCTTTCTTAAAGCTGTCAAGACTGACAGCTGTCACCACTTCTTCTGGCAGGGAGTTCCATAGACCAGTAATCCTCTGGGTGAAAAAGTACTTTCTCTTATTTGTTTGAGAACTAGTACCCAAAAGTTTCATCGAGTGTCCCCTAGTTCTAGTGTTGTGCGATAGGGAAAACAGTTTTTCCTTATCCACTTTGTCCACACCGTGCATGATTTTATAAACTTCAATCAGGTCACCTCTTAGACGCCGTCGTTCAAGAGTGAAAAGGCCCAACCGTTGCAGCCTCAGATGGTAAGGAAGGTGTTCCAGTCCCCTAATCATTCTGGTTGCCCTCCTCTGTACTTTCTCCAACTCCATAATATCCTTCTGGAGGTATGGCGACCAGAACTGTACACAGTATTCCAGATGGGGCCTCACCATAGATTTATAAAGAGGCAAAATGACACTCGCTGACTTATTTTCTATACCCTTCCTAATGATCCCTAACATTGAGTTTGCTTTTTTCACTGCTGAGGCACACTGGGTTGACACCTTCATTGAGCTGTCCACCAGGACACCAAGGTCCCTTTCCTGGTTTGTCGCAGAGAGTTCAGACCCCATCAGTTTATAAATGTAATTGGGGTTTTTTGCCCCAACATGCATCACTCTGCACTTACTGATGTTGAAGCTCATTTGCCACTGTTTTGCCCACTCCCCCAGTGTCAAGAGATCCCTCTGGAGCTCTTCACAATCTCTCACAGTTTTCACTACCCTGTATAATTTAGTGTCGTCAGCAAATTTGGCTACCTTGCTTTTTACTCCTACCTCTAGATCATTTATGAAGAGGTTGAAAAGCAGGGGTCCCAGTACTGAACCTTGGGGGACCCCACTCTTTACTTCCCTCCACTTGGAGAAGTGTCCATTTAGTGCTACCCTCTGTTTCCTGTCCCTTAGCCAGTTGCTGATCCAGGACAAGACCTGTCCCTTTATTCCATGACTGGTAAGTTTATTCAAGAGCCTTTGGTGTGGGACCTTGTCAAAAGCCTTCTGAAAGTCCAGATAAACAATGTCAACTGGATCCCCCTTATCCACATGCTTGTTGACACTCTCAAAAAATTCCAACAGATTAGTGAGGCATGATTTGCCCTTGCAAAAGCCATGTTGGCTCTCCTTTAGCAGCGCCTCCTCTTCTATGTACCTATTAATTCTATCTTTTAGGATGGTTTCCATCACTTTACCTGGGACACATGTCAAACTGACAGGCCGGTAATTTCCTGGATCACCCCTGGATCCTTTTTTGAAAATTGGTGTTACATTCGCTACCTTCCAGTCATCAGGCACAAAGCCTGATTTGAGGGAAAGATTATATATTTTGGCTAGGATATCAGCAATTTCATCTTTAAGTTCCCTGAGAACTCGTGGATGGATGCCATCTGGTCCTGGGGATTTGTTAGTGTTTAGCTTAACAAGACATGCAAGGACCTCCTCCCTGGTTATTTCTATCTTGCTTAATTCTTCGGTTTCCCTCCCTACGAAGATAGGTTCTGTTTTGGGCATGTGGTCTCTATCTTCTTCAGTGAATACTGAAGCAAAGAATTCATTGAGTCTCTCTGCAATCTCTGTTTCCTCTTTAATAACCCCTTGCCTTCCATTGTCATCTAATGGTCCAATGGCCTTCCTAGTTGGGTTCTTACTTCTAATGTACTTAAAGAAGTCTTTGTTATTCCTCTGAGTATTTTTAGCTATACGCTCCTCAAAGTCTTGCTTTGCTTTCCTGATTGTTGCCTTGCATTTGTTCTGCCAGAATTTATGTTTCTGCCTGCTGTCCTCATTCGGACAAGCCTTCCATCTTCTAAATGAGCTTTTCTTGCTCTTGATCACTTCCCGAACAGCTCCTGTAAGCCACATTGGAGTCCTCTTGGACCTGGCAGTGCCCTTTTTCCTTTTGGGTATGCATTCCAATTGGGCCTCTGTTATTGTTTTTGTAAACAGCCTCCATGCCACTTGGAGTGTTTGGACTCTCTCAATTTTCCCTTTCAGTTTCTTTTTTACTAGTTTCCTCATCTTTGGGAAATTTCCTTTTTGAAAATTTAAGGTCTCTGTGTTAGATTTTATCAGTGACTTGCGGTCTATGATCAAGTTAAACATAATTGAGTTGTGGTCACTGTTCCCTATTGGATCAGTCACATTAACATCTTGCACCAGATCCTGAGTATTACTCAGGATCAAGTCAAGGATTCTTGTACCTCTAGTTGGGTCTTCAACCATCTGTCCCAGGGAACAATCATTGAGCATATCTAGGAACTTTATCTCTTTATCATGTGCTGAACAACAGTTCACCCAGTCTATGTGAGGGTAATTGAAGTCCCCCATTATAACCAGGCTTCCCTTCCTGGATGCCTCCTTTACAACATTCTCCAACTGCCAGTCTCCCTCAAGAGTTTGGGTCGGAGGCCGATAGTATATGCCTACTGTTAGACCATCCTTGTGGCCTGGTACTCTTACCCACAGAGCTTCTAATGGTGACTCTAAATCACCTAGATATTCCAATTCATAAGATTTTATCACTTCTTTGACATACAAGGCTACACCACCTCCTGTTTGCCCCTTCCTATCCTTCCTGTACAGTTTGTAGCCTGGGATAACTGTATCCCATTGGTTATCATCCGTCCACCAGGTTTCAATTATGCTGAGATATCTTCAGGAACAGAGTTGTCCTCATTGAATATGGATCCATCTTATTCTCAGTGATCCTTGCTTTTCTCTGTACTATCCAGCAGGATCCCATGCTACTCTGTATAGGTTCCCCCCAAAAAAACAAAAACAAACCACTTGGAGGAACAATCTTGAGAGGGAAACAGGCAGGAGAGTTTCAACTCACTGTTTTTATGGACGAGCAGTAAGAATGTTATTATACAAAATATTATGCTTAGTTGTTTTACCATATATCTACTATTGAGTGTTCCATGCTTATTTTGAGAAGAATGGGGACAAATTTTATAGCAGCAATTAATTTGCTCAGCCCAACAGTAAGAAGACATTTGAAGAACCATGCCTTGGATATGTCATAGAGTTACAGCCCCTATAATTTTGTTGATGCTACCTTTATAGGATTCTGGTGAGTAGAAATAGTATTTAGAAAGTTGAGTGTATGTGCTTTTATTAAAAAGAGAAGCTTGTAACTAGGGATGAAAACAGTACAGCCTTCTCATTGGCTGTGGGATTGTAGCTCTCAGCATTGGATCTACTCATTATAGTTGATAGGATTTGCAGTCCAACAACTTCTGGAGAGCTACACTTTATCCATCATTCTGGTAGACCTGTGATTGCATATATAGGTAAAACTTGGAAAATTCGAATATCATGCAAATGTTCATTCAGTTCAGTAATGCAACTTAAAAGGCGAAACAAATATATGAGATACACTCATTATATGCAAAGCGAGATACTGTAGTTCAAGCCTTACTTTGTTATAATATTGATGCTTATGGCTTACGGTTTATGAAAACCCCAACCACCAATCTCATGTACCCCATAATCATCACATAATCTCATGAACGCTGTATGCCATGATCATCACAATTATAATGAATTAAGGCATGACATCTCTTGCTTTGCACGTAGTGAGTCTATCTCATATATTTGTTTCACCTTTTAAGTGAACATCTGCACGATATTCGAATTTTCCGAGTTTCACCTGTAAGTCCTTGCAATACTTGGACAATTACTCCCATGTTTGCGGTTAACAAAACATATTAGAGATTGTGTACTGTATATGCCCTGGCCAGGGATCAATAAATGTTGCTTATCTGTGCTGTCCAGCCAAAAAGAAAAAGGTTATTGCTAAGGCTCCCCTCCCAAAAGAGGCAGGGCCTTGTGCTACATCAGTGAAACACAGTGCTAGATCAGGTGGAAATATCCTACTTTACTTTGCAGCACAAAGCTTGGATATGAAGTCAGGTCAGGAAACAAATCCTTATCCTCAGGTTTTCAGAGCTGGGAGGTGGTTTGCTGTGCCTTAGTGCCTCCACCTTTACATTCCTATCACCAGCAGGAGAAGGAAGGGATGGAGATACTACATCCTGCTGTGCTTTTATGCATGACTTATGTTTCAGAAATGGAAGGTTGCACTTCCTCTGGCAATAATGTCACTCTGATTGAATTGCCATCAAAACACAAAGGCAAGCCCTCATCCCTCCACTTTCCCCTTCCATTTCCAAGCTGGAAACAGGATGCTGAGGTTTGTTATAACTTTGTGTCTGGACTCTGCAGGAACAAGAGTGAAGTTAAATTTCAGGTTGTATCTAAAATTTGGAGCCAAGTGTGCTTATTTTCTGTCTGCTTTACTACAAACCCACCTCACTTGCCTCTGTTTCCCTACGTAATTTTTCTACCTATATAATTGCAATCCCTATGTTATCTTTCTCAGTGTAGACACTTCTTTCCTTTACCATGCTAGTGCTAAGCATTATGTTCCTTACTTTATTTTGATAAAAGGTTGATGCAGTTTAATAGCAAAAAATTGTTAGTTTAGCTTTCATGATTCTCAGTATAAATTGTGGACTGTTGGCCATGGAACATTATCATCATTGGTATTTATGCAGATTATTAATTCTGATTGCCTTGAGAGAGACCGTGGAAGTGCCATTGATTCATTCCACAAGGAATTTCTTTTAAGTCATTATAGGCACTGAAGCAAGGGTTTACTTATGTTCTTTGTCCTGATGACTTGTTAGGTCTCTTGGTACGTGACATTAGTAATTGATTTGAAAGATTCAAGATGGAACTAGTCTGCTTGGTAAAAGCACATTATACAATATTGGTTTACTAAAAGGTTCACGTAAAGAGAGGAGGAGTTTGGAGTAAAATGTTCTGAATAACCTTTTAGATGATGCAGAGATGGTTATCATGATTGCCCAAGGTAGGTCACAGTGTAAAGTAAAGGTAAAGGTTTCCCTTGCTCGAAAGCCAGTCGTATCCGACTCTAGGGTGCAGTGCTCATCTCTGTTTCTAAGCCGAAGAGCCAGCGCTGTCTGCTTCTGCAGACATTTCCGTGGTCATGTGGCAGGCATGACTAGACACCGGAGCGCACGGAACGCTGTTACCTTCCCACCGAAGTGGTCCCTATTGATCTACTTGCAATTTCTTGCTTTCGAACTGCTAGGTTGGCAGGAGCTGGGATGAAGACGGGAGCTCATTTCCGTCCTGCAGTACTCGGGAATCGAACTGCTGACCTTCCGCTTCCCAGTCAGCGTCTTAGCCACTTGAGCCACTCAACATAAAAACGTGGGTGCCCTAAGGACATGCTGTGAACGGCCAGGTCGTCTCCCTCGTATGCTCTGCGGTACACGTGGTACCCCTCTGGGCCGTCGTCGCCGTCGTAGACTTTGCCGACGCCATCCCGTCTCCTCATGGAGCGCTCTGCTGGGCCCTTGCTCTCGTCTCGCCGTCGCCTGCACACCCTGGCGATGTGGCCCCTTCGTCCACAGTTGTGACACTCAGCCTTTCGGAATGGGCACCTGCTCCGATCGTGGGATGCTCCGCAGCCATCGCAACACCGGCCTCCCTTTCCTTTCTTCTCGCCCTGGCCCTTTCCGATTTTCCGGACACCCTCATCTTCACTGGAGCCTGCGTTGGCGGAGGCCTCTGAAGATGTGGGCGAGTGTGGGGCAGGGGGCGCCCTCCAGGTCGCCTGGACTGCGGATGCAGCCGCCTTAATTGGTGGTGGCTTCGCTTTGAGGAGCTTGAACCCGGCCCTTGTAGACTCAGCCATCTGCGCCTCTTGCAGAACTTCTTGGAAGGTGAGGTCGTGGCCGCGGGTCAAGAACTTCTTTTGGGTGTCCCCATCTCGCATTCCGCAAAGCAGCCGGTCTCTAAGGGCCATATCTAAGTTCTCCCGCCATTCGCACGGGGTTGCCGCCAAACGGAGGGCCGCCGCGTATTCAGTCACGGTCTCACCCGGCTTTTGGTCCCTCCTCGCGAACGCGGCTCTGGCCGAGTAGAAGGACACCTTGGGCTTGAAATGGCTTCTCAGTGCAGCCAGCAGGTCAGCTACGGAAACCTGCTCCACTTCTCTTGGCGCCACCAGGTCCATCAGCGTTTGCACTGCGTGGTAGCCGAGCATCGTGATGAGAAGGCCCCTCTTCTTCCCAGCATCTGTGATGCCAGCAACCGCTACCGTATTCCTGAAATGCATCTCAAACCCGTCCCATAGTTCGGGCTTGCTTACGTCGAAAACCGGTTGCTGTGGAAGTGTCTTGTCCCCGTGGGAAGCCATCATCCCACCTTCGTCGCCAAGTTAGTGTTTGGGAATCAAGACAATGGAAGCAGCTGTAAACTAGCCTAGCACATCTTTATTGCATGGAGTACAGCATGAACAGTGTAGATGCAGGCTTTCCTCTTTAGGAAGTGTTACAGGAAAACTTGGTGAGCTACAGGAAATGCCTGTTGAATTCTTGACTTGCTTCAATTTCCCAGTATTCTTGATAGTGTGATGCCAACTGGTGTAACTAATAGGATTTGTAGTAATTTCCTTTTATAAAAATCCTTGAATGATTGTAAATGCATTGTGTTTTTTTAAAAAAGAAAAGCCTACTTGGTTTAATCATTTTTAGAAATATTTTCTAGTTCTTACAATATACAACATGCTTGAATTTTTCACTTTTTACAATTCATTAACTTCTTTGGGCTAGGCTGTTTTAAGACTTCCCTGTTTTCTCTTGCAGTTTGATAATAACATTTGAATCTAGACTCCGATTCTAGGAATGTTGTTAATGTTAAGTTTTCCTGCGATTCATGTCTGTATATGAAGAGGATACATCATCATGTGGTTTGGGAGAAATATCTAAAATACAGACATAATTGGAAGAAAATTATATGGGGGTCTAACAGAAGTACAGTACATGGGAAATGCACGTTCATGAACACTGAAGGGAAAAAGCAGCAGTACTTGGCCATTGTAGAAGTAAATATAGAAAAACACTGTAATAATTCTTAGAAACCTCTTTCTACAGCTGATAGTTGCAAGATAGATGACGTTCACATTGTGGGTAGAATTGAAAGGGAGTGAAGGAGAGAATTGGGTTTATAAGTATGCTAAAGTGTGTGAATCATAGCTGTGTGCACATCTGAAATGTTATTTCAAGTTCTTGCCCTTCTCTGAAATGCATGGCACCTAAGAGTTTGTGTAGATTTTTAAGAGCTACAATTACACCACTGTATCTCAATTAAATAGGGTTATTCTTTTGAAACTGGATTGAAAATTTAAAGTGTTTTTCCGTAGTAACAGAAGAAATAATCTGCGTAAAACATAAGCTAGGTGAGAGAATCCAAAGATAACATCGTTTGTGTGAATTTGTCTGATTAGAGAAGACCCTGCTGGTTAAAAAAAATCTCTAGTGAAGTCCAGTTAGTTCTATGGCACAGGAAGTCTGTCTAGCCTATGGCACAATGAAGTCTGTACATCTTTCTGTACAGTATTTGAAAGGCTGGAATAGAGAGAAGCAAAGGATAACAATAGATATGCATTTCCCCTTTTGATACATAAATGTTAATTTGTTGGTGTTAAATGGGGAAATAAATTCATTGTTGTTACTGTTTCAGCATGAAAATGGTTGCTGTGACTTCTCAGCTTACTACTTCTTCTGCTTGCCAGTTTTGCTGAAAAGTTGGTTTTTTTCTGATCACAGGTTCTAGAAGCTGTTGTCAAACTATATTATTAATGAAAACCTGGAAAACAGTGTTTTTCACTTTTATGAATGTTCCAATCAGTTACAAATGTCTCAAGGGTTGGATGCATACCTGTCAACCTTCCCGGATTGGCCGGGATTTCCCGTTTTTCGGCACCGATTTGCACCATTTCCTGCCCGGAGGTGCCAAAACCCTGGAATTTGGCAGCAGGGGGAAAGAGGTACTGCACATCCCTTCTGCGCAAGTCGCCTTCTACGCATGCGTAGAACCCTTTTACGCTTGCGTAGAACCCTTTTACGCTTGCATAGAACCCTTTTATGCTTGCGTAGAAGGCTACGCATGTATAGAAGGGTTCTACGCAACTGTAAAAGGGTTCTACGCAAGCATAAAAGCCTACGCATGCGTAGAAGGCGACTTGCGCAGAACCGTTCTGCGCAGGTCCCGGATTGTCCGGAGCCGCGGTTGACAGGCATGGTTGGATGTGGTAGGAATTGGTTGCTGTTGTCAGTTACAGCCTGCAAGAAAGTAAGGCTGGAGAGCCATGTGGCTTTTTGGTCAAACTATACTTTGAGTTAAAGCTTTTCTAGTGTTTTCTTAGAGAATTGTAATTGAAAGCACCTAGTCCTTTGCAAATCAGTAGCTCTCAACTGTGAGATGCCTGACATTTTGGCTATATCATTCAGAAACTGCCCTTTGGTTGCCTGTTCTGGCTAGTAGGCATGTGCATCTGTTTATTCTTTTCTTTCTTTAGAATCCAAATCCCAGAATTCTCTATACTGGGAGTTCCACCTGCCAGACAGACACTTGAATTTTGCTTATCTGGAGAAAGGTGGGGTAGAAAGCCTCACAGTCCTGGATAGATTGAGCTCAGACCTAATTTCCATTTGGAAAAGGAAACTCCTAGTAAATACCAGGAGTGGCTTCTTCTTCCAGCAGGAAAGTAGGCCAGAGTTTGGTCTGTTGTAGGCTAGGACAGCAGTGGCTCAAGTGGCTAAGATGCTGACTGGGAGGTAGTTCGATTCCCGAGTACTACAGGATGGAATGAGCTCCCGTCTTTGTCCCAGCTCCTGCCAACCTAGCAGTTCGAAAGCATAACATTGCATGTAGATAAATAGGGACCACTTTGGTGGGAAGGTAACAGCGTTCCGTGCGCTCCGGTGTCTAGTCATGCCTGCCACATGACCACAGAAATGTCTGCAGAAGCAGACAGCGCTGGCTCTTTGGCTTTGAAACAGATGAGCACTGAACCCTAGAGTCAGATACGACTGGCTTTCGAGCAAGGGAAACCTTACCTTACCTAGGCTATGAAGACTTCCACCTCAGCTTTCCCTCCAAGTGAGCATAATTCAGGGGAAATTCCCAGAATGGAGAATCCCGGGATTTAGAGAGGGGAAAAAATGAACATGCTCAGTCAGTGGTTTGGATTTCTAGCCATTGTAGTTCAGAAAATCTGAACTCTAAGATAAGGAACTGTTTATATAGAGCTCATTCTCATGCAGATGTGTATATGTGCCTTCTTTCACCAGCATAAGTAGCAATTTTAACACATTAGAAACATATTCATATTATCTTTAAATTGTTAAATAATATTTATGTGTCTCTTATGTGTTAAAATTGCTACTGATACTGTGTCTTGGTGACTGTACCCCAGAAAGAAGTTATGTATACAAATCTGCATGAGAACTAGCTTATTATGAATAAGGCTCATTCTCATTTGAAGGGGAAAGTAAAAAAGAAAATTTGATTTTAACATGTTATCTCCAAGCCTTCCCAAGACTGTTGCTACTTTTAATACACAGAAAGAGCCTCCTCAAAGATTGTGGTATTTTTGATCCTCAATCGGACGTACCCTGGTAACGGCAACCTTGTGTTGCCGGCTAGTCTTTCTCGCAGTAGGTCAGGCAAAGGGAACCGCAGAATGAACTCCCCAAAAGATGGTTTCACTTTGGCAGTTTCACACTTGGCCTAGACATGGAAGAAGAAGAATTCAGATACTGTACAACTCTTACTTCATCATTGTTAAGCTGTAAGAAAGTTACAGTTGATATTGGCTCTGCATTGCACTGCTTGACTAGGGCTAATAAGAAATATTGACTCCTTTCATGCATCATTGGAGAAGTTATGTGCAAGAGGTCACAGACTAAACAAACCTTTCATTTCTTAGCTCTGCAATGTTCATATAATTGGGGAAGAACGTTGTGAAAAAGGGATGATGTGCAGCTGAAATCTGGAAAAGTACATTTTAAAAAATGAATCTGTGTTTGTCCTCAGTGTCATTTGTTGTGGCCTACTGTGCTATAGAAAATAGGGAATTTCTAATTCCCTTCAACATTTTTCTCTCCTTTTCCTAAGTGTTTATACATTTTCCTTGCACCTTGAATTATCTTAAGTATTTATAGAAACGCACTGTGTGAAAATAGGCAGATGACACTTGTTCATGTGGAGGTGATAATTAAATCATTTTTACAGGTTGCTTCGTTGAATAACTGTCAGTTGGTGTTTTTGGGATATTGCCATGTTGTGCCATGTTGAACGTGTTAGAAAGTTGTTGACTCAGTCAGAATTTCTGTGGTCAAAGTGGGGGAGTAAGTAAACCTGAGGCCGTTACCTAACTGCAGCATGTAAGCAGCACATTGCAGATTGCTGAAAGATTTGTTAGGCTGCTCTCGAGGCCAGGGCTCACAAAACCTTTCCTGACCCCAACAACTGAGCCTTGGCTTCCTCAGCACACGTGGAAAAACTAGGAAAAATGAGAGCCTAATTACCTTAGATCAGATGGAAATAAGAAGAAACCTTATTGCATCCAATTGGCTGTGAAACCCTCTGAAAGGATTGTCACTCTCGACTGGACCAGACAGTCATCAAGCTGGAAGTTTATGATAAAAGTTAATTCCCAATAGTCATTTTGTGTATCCCATTCCACTTTGTGGATTTAAACATTATACAGTGCTCTCTGTGTCTGAAGGAGTAAATTGTAACCCACAAAAACACAGGCAATAATAATGTTAAAGGTGACATAACGTTTTTCTAAATCCCCAGAGCCAGTCTGGTCTGTCTTAGAACTTCCCATGTGTATATGATATTGTTGTTTTTATCTAAACTAAGATTCCCATCTGCGATCTTAATGTCCTTGTTTTGATTCCATCCAGTTTAGCAAAAACGTTTGCTAAAACAACAGACATAAAAGGTAAAGTATTGTTAACTCAATTTTTATTGGAAATTTCGTGCCTGACACATGACCACGGAAACGTCTGCAGAAGCAGACAGCGCTGGCTCTTCGGCTTTGAAACAGAGATGAGCACTGAGCCCTAGAGTCGGATACGACTGGCTTTTGAGCAAGGGAAACCTTTACCTTTACTTTGTTGTTCAGTCGCACAGTCAATTCCGACCCTTTGCGACCCCCATGGACCATTGTCCTCCAGGCACCTCTGTCCTCCACCAACCTCCTTAGCCCACCCAGCTCTGGAAGTTTTAATCTGTAATACAGTATATAACATGTAAATGCTGAGAACTATGAATGCCGTTTAGAAAAAAGTGGATGTTTGATGTGCCTGCATATCACATCTTATCGTAATGGGTGTGGCAACAACATTAGTGATGAGTTTGCAGTGCACTGTTGTATGTAGATACTGTAGTTGAGGGGAATGAGTGGATCTTGGGAGAAATGGATGTGCAAAGAAAGAAAATATTTTGCTTGTGCTGATGATATAACGCAGTACAGTAAAACCCTGACTTACAAATGCCTCGAGTTATATAAAATTTGACTTACATAATGATTTTGTGCTAAAATCATGTCTTGATTTACATGATTTCCTATGGGTTTGCTTCGAGTTACATAAAAAAAGATTTAAGCAAAAGCCTAGGGAACAGACTTTTTTTGTAAGTAGTGTTTTTACTGTATCTGAAAACTTGTTAGAGAAGGGTAGACCTTGAAAAGTTACTTTTAAAAAGTAATTAGTTGGCTTGTGGAGCCAGGACCACAGAATGGTTAGTACAGGTTTTAGAAGGAAATAATTTACTACTTTGTAAACAGTGTTCCGTGCACTCCGGTGTCTAGTCATGCCTGCCACATGACCACGGAAACGTCTGCAGAAGCAGACAGCGCTGGCTCTTTGCTATGAAACAGATGAGCACTGAACCCTAGAGACAGATACGACTGGCTTTCGAGCAAGGGTGACCTTTACCTTTTTATTCAAAAATAAAGAATATATAATATTTAAACACACATACCAGGATTGTTATAAGGCACTAGCCTGTGATATAGCATACAGCTAAATAGTGAGACCACATACAGTGTATATCCTATAAAAATAACTCAACCTAGTTACTTATACTTAAAAGGAGTGCTGTTAACGCTCCTTATGTTACAATTGAAACATCACTCAGTTATTCTTTAGGTATTGCAAAAATTTATTATAGGTAATCTTATTTATAACTAAGTATTCCCATGTTGTGGAGAGCTGAGACTAAGCCTTGCATATTACTCAGCTGAATTTTTATTAATCAATTATTAATACTGGTTATAAATATTTGAGGGAACCAGTGTTAATAGTGCAATCATCATTGTTTGTACAGTATGTCATTTCATCCCACATCCCTCCCCTGTGAATCACTGTACATGTTAAACCTGTGGCTTAAATATTATGCTCTGTGTATCTGAAGAAATGGGCTGCATCTGGGAAAGCTTGTGCTAAATAAACCCCTAATTTAGGATACAATGAGATTGGGATTTGTTTCATTGCTTGTTCCATCTTGAGGAGATTCCAGCAATTGCAAACCAGCCCATCTTTTATGCTTGCCTACCTGCACCTTTTTGGGGGGGTCTCTATCAAGAGCTACAGATTTTTCTGTGTGCTGTGCTATTAAGATCACTTTGTTTAAGTTTGGTTCTAGCATGTGTTATCACCCAGGATCAAACCAAAGAGGATGGTTAAGTTCTCTTTTTGATCAAATATTGGGAAATTCAAAGCTTCTCAAAGTGAAGTGATCCAAAATTACTGGTTTTTAAAAGCCCTTTTAAAGGTATTGTTGAATTGAATATATATGGGGAACCATCCAATCCTTGCTTTGAGGTGTAGTATGTCATTTGGAAAGGGCAGCGGGGATTCCACCCATTGATTCCCCGCTCTCCTTTCCGAAGAGGCAGGTGGATGGTTTAACGTTGTGCGAAAAATGTTAAAAACTGGATAACGCTATGACTTGTGGAACCAAGTAATACTGGGGTATTCGTGTATATGGTGATAATTGACAGGAATGCTTAGCAGGATGTGGACTTTTAATGTAAAAACATGGATTATAATTACTGTCTACTGGGCAGCATAGATTCCAAATAGAAAGGTTTTAGCCCCAGTGGTTGAGGTGGTAAATACTGAAGAAAATACTATTCATCAAGGGAAGTGGTTAGACAGTAGATCTATATCTACTAACTAAACAGACAAGTAACTCAGTGAGACTAGTGGCAGGGATTTTGAGACATTTAAGGCTCTCTCTCCCATCTCAAGACTTGGGTCAAAAGGGATCCCAAGGGAGCTTTGCAACATGGGGGTTGGGATAGGAAATTTTAAACTAAAGGTGGGTGATAACATCTTCAGCTTTTACATGTGCAGAGTTATGAAACTGGATTTCAGTCAGCGAGTGCTCTAGTAAGCTATTTTGTGTGTGAGAGTAAGATAAAGACAATGCTCTCTCTTTTTGTTTCATCATCCTTTTCTTTGCAGGCGCACCCCCCCAATAACGGACACAGACAACATTGAAAGTGGATAACAGCATAGGGCCACATTTATTGATTCAATGCCCTAGTCCGAATTATAAATTTGCATTGGTAAAACGACCAATCGTAATTCCTAAGGCAAGCAGGCCGAAGTAACACTGGTAAGGTACCACCCCAAAATTGCCAACGGCAATTGGTTACAATGTATCAATTTGTATCAATTTGTTTGTTGACAACAAACAAATTGTTGACCGTAGTCAATAACTAACTTATGACCCCACCCTCTGACGCGTATCCGTGAAATCACAGGGGTGATGCATGCTGGTTAGCAATCGTCATCACCCCATCGCCTGGTTCGTCGTTGACCGGACAACGTTTAACTAATTTATTCCTGTCTAGTGTTGTCCAGTCAATTGCGAACCTGCCGGATACTTGTGGGTTATACTGTTTACCTTACCAGTGCTACCCGCCAATGTGACCAAAGTCAACAGTAGGAACACATAAAGCCCCCTATATCAAACCATAGCAACAGTGTGGGATGGGCAAAAAAGCCGGGACCCAGAGCCAATATGGGTCCCAACCAAAAATTCCCACCCGGCCCCGAAGCGACCATAATATCACACTGTTAACTAGGGAGGGGGTGGAGGGGAAAAAACTTCTCCGCTCCGTCGCTGAGGTAAAATGGCAGCTTGGCTGCCTCGTGGCCACCCCTTTTATAAGGGAGCTGGCCACGCCCCTAACTACCCGGATTCTCTGTCCTGTGGGGGGGCCCCGCAAAGGGCGCGGCGGCCATTTTGGCGCCGCGCTTGCATTGCAGGCGCACCCCCCCAATAACGGACACAGACAACATTGAAAGTGGATAACAGCATAGGGCCACATTTATTGATTCAATGCCCTAGTCCGAATTATAAATTTGCATTGGTAAAACGACCAATCGTAATTCCTAAGGCAAGCAGGCCGAAGTAACACTGGTAAGGTACCACCCCAAAATTGCCAACGGCAATTGGTTACAATGTATCAATTTGTATCAATTTGTTTGTTGACAACAAACAAATTGTTGACCGTAGTCAATAACTAACTTATGACCCCACCCTCTGACGCGTATCCGTGAAATCACAGGGGTGATGCATGCTGGTTAGCAATCGTCATCACCCCATCGCCTGGTTCGTCGTTGACCGGACAACGTTTAACTAATTTATTCCTGTCTAGTGTTGTCCAGTCAATTGCGAACCTGCCGGATACTTGTGGGTCATACTGTTTACCTTACCAGTGCTACCCGCCACACGGAGGGGCTTCAAAGAAGACCTGACGCCCCCCCCCCAGACCGTCAGCTCGGTCAACAGGCCTGCTCGCCAATCACCCAACAGGAGGTCCATACCTCCTCGCGACAGATGGACCCCATCCCCTGCGTACAAGTCATAATTTTGTAGACTAATATCGGGGTGATGACTAACCCGTCCCCAAGCCCCGTTGGCAAGAAACCGCGCCATTGCCTTATTGACCGCGCGCCTAGCGCGGTCAAGGGCCAGGAGGTTAACGCCCCCTCTGTAAGAATGGCGCGGGACAATGTCCGACCAAACCAGGGCTGTGGCAGGCCAGACATAATGCAAGTGGGCGAGGTCCTCGCAAATCGCATGCTTAAGCGATAAGCCGGTGACCTGGCCCAAATCATTGCCCCCCAGGTGGATGATTAGAATGTCAGGCGGGTCAGCACCCAGGCCAGAAAAAAGGAAAGGCCGCAGCTCCCGCCATAACATCCCAGGCTTACCATGCCATGCGAGACTGGCGTGGTCACCCAGTCCCAGTCGGGGTCCCCATTCTGTCGCCGCAGCGTAACGCGCTGCCCTGTGCACATAGCTGTGGCCCACCAGCCATACTGTCACCGGTGTAAAACGACACCCAGGGTCTGTAAGAAAGTTGAGAAAAAAGGCGGTAAGGTGACTGGATTGGTACTCATGGCGGGAGTGGGCGCACATAAAACTGAAAACATTGCGAGCCCCACCTCCCCATGCTGCGTATGTCAGCCCCAGAGTACCCAAAAGCAGCTGCTGTATAGGCTGCACCAATCCGGAACGAATGTGTGCCATAACGGGCACCTGGTAGGCCCACCCTGGTGAGGGCTCTGGCTGTCACCTTCCAAAACTGAAATTTAGTAAGGGGAGACCCATCTTGGTGACAGAAAAACGGGCCGTGGTGCGCGCCACGCAGTGCCAGGAATTCCTGTAGGGCACCAACCGGACAGATGTCTGCCAAAGAACAACGTAGCAGCCTTACACCACTGCCTACGCCATGCTGATCTGTTTTAGAGGAGCGTATCCTCAACTGGGCCCAGTCTTTGGCTACGTAGACATCTTCGAGTTCCAGTGCCCTACCACTTGCATCCGCCTTAGACATTATCTCGAGTTCGCTGACGCGGAGCGCTCCAAAAATTGCCACCGTTGTGGCTGCGTGAAAAAGGGCTGCCTCATAATGATCAAAACAGAGGCCTGGCCAGCCCCGGGCCAACTGGGTAAGAACCCCTGGGGAAATAGGGTGCCGGTCATCCGGGCAACGCCCGCGCTCGCGCACCCACCCCTCCAAAACATGTCGCACACGGAAGTCAGAGGTGGTATCCACATGACCTCCCACTTTGGCCACAAAAGCCAACGCCGAGAGCTTGGATGCTATGGTGCGAGGTGCAAGGTCCTGTGCATGCAGGTGAACCATGAACCGCAGAACATGGTCCACCGGGATAGGCCAGGTCTCTGGCAAAAGAAATTGAGTAGCAAATGCCCTGTAAGAATTGAATGCTTGTTGATACGCCTTACGCGTGCGTGGCGCTAGTGACAGGCCAATCGCCCGGTTCACCTCTCCTTGCCAATAGTCCACATCTCGTCCGGGAGTGGCGAGGGAAATTCCTCCGCATCCGGGGCCAAGGCGCGGAACCGGGAGATCTGCAGGCGGGACAAAGCGTCAGCAATATCATTATTAATCCCTGGGACATGCCTGGCCCTGAACAAAACGTTGAGGCGCAGGCAGCGCAGCACAAAATGGCGCACTAGGTCCATGACCCTGGGCGATTTGGAAGTCTGTGCACTGACAATGTGGGCAACAGCAGCATTGTCACACCAGAAATGCACCACCGAATTAGCCCACAGTTCGCCCCATAGCATCAAAGCCCCCAGAATGGGGAAAATTTCCAGGTATGTGAGATCCCGCAGGCGACCTGTGCCTGCCCATGCCGGTGGCCACCCACCACAGGCCCCACTTCACATTGAAGTACATCCCATAACCCAGGGATCCTGAGGCATAAGACTGGATCTGGAAATTGGGGGACGCCAGGAGGTCAGACCTCCAAAATGAGACCCCATTAAACTCCCTCAGGAATTGCAACCAGACGAACATGTCTGCCCTGATACCCCGGGTGAGCCTGACTCTGTGGTGGGGCCTGGATAACCCTGCCATGGCGTCGCATAAGCGCCGGGCAAAAGCCCTGCCCGGTGCGACCACCCTGCAAGCAAAATTAAGGTGCCCATGTAGCACCTGAAGTTCTCTCAGTGATGCCTTACGCTTGGCCAGCAATTCCGAGATAAGGGCCACGATCCTGGACACCTTATCACCCGGCAACCTAGGAGCCTGCACTACTGTGTCAATCTCAACCCCCAGGAATACTAGCTTGGTCGATGGGCCCACGGTCTATTTCGGGCGCTAAAGGGACACCAAGTTCCTCCATTAGCGTCTGAAATGTGTTGAGGAGACGTGCGCACGTGTCCCAGCCCCGTTCACCCCCGAATAAAAAGTCATCCAGGTAATGGGCTACAGACCGGGACCCTGACCTGCGGGCGAAAGCCCACTCTAGGAAGGTACTAAAACGCTCGAAAGCCGAGCATGATATAGAGCAGCCAAAAGGCATGGCCTTATCCAAATAATATTCCCCCTTAAATTTAAAACCCAGCAACTCAAAGTCGCCCGGGTGCACTGGCAAGAGGCGAAAAGCTGACTTAATGTCACACTTGGCCAGCAGGGCACCCGGGCCACACGAGCGCGCCATGCGCAACGCATGGTCAAACGATGTATACCTGACTGAACAAAGGTCATCAGGGATAGCATCATTGACCGACCGGCCGGCTGGGTAGGACAAATGATGAATAAGGCGAAACTCACCTAGGGACTTTTTGGGGACCAAACCCAGTGGCGAGACCTTAAGATTGAGAAACGGGGGTACGGGGAAAGGTCCAGCGACCCTGCCCGCGACTAACTCCTTTTGAATGCTGGCCGCAGCCACCTCCTCCCTTCCTCTAAGGGATAAAAGGTTGGGAGCATCCTGAGGGGACCTATCACCCACAAAAGGGATACGAAATCCCTGCTTAAAACCTTGAAGATATACTCCCTGCCTCCCCCTTCGGGTACGATGCGAGCCAGCGCTCCAGCATGTCCACCTTAATTGGGGAGGGGGCCTTTTGGAGAACTAGCTCCATCCGTGGCATCCTTGCCAGCCCACTGTCCACCCTTCCCTCTGCCTCGCGCCCCCCCAGGCTTGGGGCAAGCAGAGGCTGCGTGGGGGCCAGAGCATGTGGGACACTCATGCCTATACCTGCAGTTCTTTCGATTGCAGGAACCAATTGACGAGAAAGTCCAGCACCGCAGGCGGGCTGGAACCCCCTGCCCCGCCGCCTGGCGGGTAACCTGCGCTGGAGCCGCTCGCTGGACCGCATGTCCGCAATGGTATCTATCCCCCGGGGCAGGGCGTGTGGGTGTCATATACAAAAGCCAAAGCCTCTGGCACGGCTCATCCCATCTCATCTCGGGGTGAAGGGGAATCCTCATACGGAATTCCTCGTCATATGCTAGCCATGAGGGGCCCGGGAAATCGACCATCGCCCTATATATGTTGTCCAAATATTGGACCATGGGAATAGCTAAATCCGGCCGCGCCCTCAGATATACCGCCATGTATATTAAATAAGCGGGGAGCCAGTTGGCCCAGGTACGCGGCGGCTTACGGCGGCGTGCCTGCTCCTTGTCCTTCTCATCCTGACCCTCCCGTTCCTCCTTGGTGGGCTCTCTGTTCAGGAGTGAGAAGATATCTACATACTCCCCTCGCCATATCTTATCCCTAGTAGCCTGTGCCAGGTGATCACCCAATGGCAAGGAATACCCTGCCGTCGGCAAGGCCGAAAAAGGGACAGCCGGCCTAGTAAAAGGGGCCTGAACTAATCCAGCCACCCCCAGAACATTCCCTGTATTGTAAGGACCCATGCCCACCCCAGTGCCCAAGGTGGCAGTCGTCGTCGCCGGGTGGGTCGCCGACAGCGTGGCCCCCGCACCACCCGCGCGAGGCCAAGGCCATTGAAAGGCCCCCCCTAGATTGGGAATGTGTGTGGATGTACTCGCTTGCACCGTATACTCACACGCTGCACCCCCGTGGGCCGCCCCCACCGGGGGTTCCGGCCCACTGGGGCCTCGGAGCTCACGACCGACGTAGAGCTCATCACCGGGGCTTGACCCGCACCTGGTTGCTGGCTGGGGAGCTGCGAGGCAGTGGCCGAAACCGCGCCACACGCCTGCAGCAGCTCGACCCTCCCCGCCGGCTGTTGTCCTCCAGCCGACAGCGTCTCAAAAGGAACCCCGAAAGGGGCGCCCGCCTGACTGGCCCGCGCCAACGACGCCTCCAGGGCCGCAATGCGGGCCAGCAAGGTGTCCACGTTGACCATGGGCAAAGGGCCGGCCGGCCCGCCTGGCCCAGGCATGGGTACAGGTCCCTGTACCCCGGGACCCACATATGGCCATTGGCCAGCACCGAATCCCGGCAGGGTTGGTGGAGAAACCTGCCAAGGCAGGGGGCCGCACCACCCCCCAAGGCTAGAGGGCCCCGGGAGAGGCTGCAGCCCAAGAGGAGTAGGCCCGACAGAGTGGGCAGGAGCAGGAGCGGTGTCCACCGCTCGTGGGCCGCGGGCCGGAACCCCTTCCGCGCCCGCACTCTGATCACCCACCCCGGGCCAAGGGGCAATAGACCCCATTCCGCCGGCCCCGGCCGGGGCTGGCAAAGGTGGCTGCAGAGGAGGCGGCACCGCGGTCCTCCGACCTGGGTTGCGCCTCCTAACAACGCGAGCTGAGCTCGAAGCTGCCTTCTTCTTCGAAGGCATCTCCACCGGAGCAAAAAGGGAAGCCGGAAAGGCAGAACCGCTACCAAAAGGCTTCCCGGTAAGCTAACGAGCGACGGAGACGCAGGGGAAAAAACTTCTCCGCTCCGTCGCTGAGGTAAAATGGCAGCTTGGCTGCCTCGTGGCCACCCCTTTTATAAGGGAGCTGGCCACGCCCCTAACTACCCGGATTCTCTGTCCTGTGGGGGGGGCCCGCAAAGGGCGCGGCGGCCATTTTGGCGCCGCGCTTGCATTCTAATTACAGTATGGGGAAGCAGATGCTGTATTCTGTGGAAGGTCTAGATATGTGCAGAAAAAATATTGCCTGCATTACAATATTAGAGCTTAGAAAAGTTCCCCCCTGATTTTTCCTTCTTTATAGCTTGCTCCTTTTAGAAACTATAGTTCAAGTCTGAGCTAGTAATTCTGGGAGGTGTAATCTGAAGAATCAAAATTTCCAAACTCTTTGTAACATCTGGGAGTTGAATAGCATATAGTAACAAAAGGAATTTATTTACATTAACATTTTTCATATCTACTTGCAGTATATAGTGTTTATACTATACATACAGTATACATACAGTATATAGTATTTCATCAGTACAAGCTGTCTTTTGTTAATGAGTTGATCATTCTGTTACAATGCTTCCCTTTCTTCTCTTCAGTTCCTATATTTCTAATTTCCATATAACCATGTTCAAAGTACATTTTTAAAAGACTGTCTCCAGTAGGTACCTCTTTCTTGTCTTGTTTGGCAAGATAAAGCAGTAGAAAAACTTTTAAAATAATGTTAGGGTCTAGAAGAGTATATGTAGTAGGAGACAAAGAGAATATTTCAGGAGTTTGCTTCAGGTTTTTATGACTTAAAAAGTTAAAATAACATAAGTACTTTGAATTAAGCATAAAAGTAGCCTAGTGAACGTTCTGTCTAAGTTTCTAGTTTAAACATATCTGGTTCTAAGTTTAAACTCTCCAAATGATGTGACTTGTGCACAGTTATTTGTTAAGACATAATGATTTTTGCTTTTGATATGGGCAGCCCTTCTGCTTTGCTGGGCCAAAAGATCTGAGCAAAGTAATTTAGACTGAATATGGTATTCTGTTTGAACAGACCTTTTAATGTATTTTGTTGATGTCTGTTTTTTCCAGATTAATATTTTAGATGCCAAAAGAAGTATGAATATTGGAATATTTCTCAAGCAGTTTAAGAGGTAAGATACTTGCTATTTTGCATATATGGTAGTCCGTGTTTTTGTGGCTGACTTAAATTCCATTCCTAGATGCTGTCTGTATTCGTAATGTTAGGCAACCCACAATTTACATCCTTAACTGAAAATTTTTGAGACATCACTGTCTCAAATGTGGCAGAAAATGAGAAATACTGGGATAAATCGGAAATGATGTTGTGTAATATGGGAGAAGGGGAGAGGAAGAAGATAAAGGGTTTGAGTAATATCCAAATTATAGATAAACTGAAATATTTGGGGATAATTACATCAAATAGATTGGAAGAACTTAAAAAATTGAATTATGATAGTTTGAAAATGGAGATTAAGACTAGAATACAAAGTTTTCAAAAGTTGAAATTGTCATGGTTTGGGAGAATTGCACTTAGTAAAATGATGTTATTACCTAGAATTATTTTTTTTATTTGATGCATTGGCAATTCAATTGAAGGACAAGGAGATTAATGAGTTTCCAAAAGTTGTTTAATAATTTTTGTAATGGAGGTAATAAGTCTAGATTACCAAAAGAAATTATGGTATCTACCTCAGAAAGAAGGAGGTTTAGGAATGCCGAATTTAGTGGCATATTAACGTGCTTTTCAAATTAAGAATGTAGTGAAGATCTTGGCAAGAGAAAAAGTAATTTGGGAGGAGATTGAGATGAAAGATTATAGGAACATAGGTAAAATGATCTTCTTGGGAGGGAATGTTGGAAAGATAGCCACAAAGAATACAATGATGAAGGGAGTGATGAATGTGTGGAAAAGATTAAAGAACGATCTGGTCCCAAATATCTCTCCAATCTTGGAATTAGCAGATATGGCTTGTTTTCCACTAAAAATAGATAAAGAAATAAAGGAAGTATTGGATAAAAATGAAGTTTCCTTGGTGAGACTGGTTACGGGTCTGTAGAGATGAAGGAAGGAAGAAAAAGTTGTTTGAACATTTGAAAATGAATTGGTTTCAGATATTGAAGGTTAATAATTTGAATGGAAAATATTTGAGAGATTTAGACATGGACAGAGAAAAGACGGAATTTGAAGTATTGGTTTTAAAAATTAGAAAAGGAGATATAAATATGAAGGGTCTAGTTAGCAAACTTTATGCTTTGCTAAATAGGGTGGGTGATCCACAAGATTTGAGGATTTGAAATTGAAGTGGGAACAGGACTTGAATATAAAGATAGAAAAAGGGGTATGGAAAAATAAGTGGAAAAAGAGGATAATGAGAACTATGTCAGTTAGAATTGAAGAGCACAATTATAAAATGTTGTGGAGATGGTATCTGACACCAGTGAGGTTACATCAGATTGATAATAAAAAGGACAATTTATGTTGGAGGTGTAAAGATACTATAGGAACTTATGAACATATGTGGTGGGGCTGTAAGATGATAAAGGATTTTTGGAGAAGAATAGAAAAAGAGATTAGTGAAATATTGGGCAAGAAAATTAAACTGGCGTCAGGTACCATCATGCTAACGGATGTGGATGGTATTAATTTAAACAAGGAGGAAAAAGAGTTATTGGAAATAATGTTAACAACGGGTAGACAATGTATCGCTAGAAATTGGAAAAATGATGTAACTATACAGACTGAAGAGTGGTACAAAGAAATGTGGAATTTAGCATTTAATGATAAATTGACATGGGAGATAAAAGAAAAGAGAGATAAGTGGAAAGAGAATAGATTTTGGAAAATTTGGAAGCCCTTTGTGGATCATTCATTCATGGGTTCAGAAAGAAGCAGACCTGTACCGGATCAAAATAGTTTTTGGAAGTAAAATAATGAGATATTCTGAGCTTTCCAGGGCAATGTAAATAAACACAGGGTGTAATGTAAGTGTAATTTGGATTTCAATAGTTGTATCTAAATCAAAATATTATGGAATTGTTTAATGGGAATGGATTTAGTGGTATTAATAAACAAAGAGTTTTGGGAAGATTTTTTGAATTAGGTTAGATGTTAATCATTAAACTGCAATCAAGTGTAAACTCCTTTAAGGAATGCTTTATTGTATAAAAATGTATTGGATCAATTATCGGTTATGTTAAGTATTTTTTGTGTAATATATGTTTTTTTAGGATGTATTGTATTGTATTTCTGTATATTTTTGAAAAATTTAATAAAAATATATTATTTTAAAAAAAGAAAATGAGAAATACTCAACCACAAGTAATAAAGCTGCAGGTTTAATCTAGTTTGAAATAGAATACTGATTTATCTATTTTGCGTATAGAATTTTATTGAGTAAATTTTATATCTTGTTTTATTGTGATTGTATCACTCTACTTTAAATCTGTTGTTTTTGTAATCATATTTTAACTAATGTATTTTATCACATTTTAACCTGATATGGTCAGATAACTAATCAGTTAATAAGGGAAGGGTATTTGCTATTTTACATATATTGTAGTCCATGTTTCTGTGGCTGTCTTAAATTCCATTTCTAGGCGCTGTATTCGTAATGTTAGGCAACCCACAATTTACATGCTTAACTGAAAATTTTGTTTCTACTTTCCCTTTTAGTTGTTCATTTAAAACTCTTTCCGTTGCATGTGAAAGTAGCGTAAGTGTAAGAGCTAAATACTATTTTTCTTAGATATAAGAAACAAAATCTTAGGAGGCTTTAGTGGAGCCTGCAAGGCAGTCATCATAGAATACAATCTTGTACTGTACTTGGAAATGAAAGAGGTGTACAATTAATATGTGGAACCTAAACTTTTCCTAGACTGAAGTGTGTTCTGTTTATATTTCCCCACCAAGATCTTTTCAATGTATAATTGACGATCTTCACTCAGGAAGAAGTGACCTCTATAGCTGTGAGATCCTACGTGAACTTCTCAAGTTATTGCCAGAAACAGAAGAGGTAAGTAGAGGGTTGTATGGCAACCACCTAGAAAGTGAGCAGCTACAGATTGGGGGAGACAGGGAGAGTGGAAGGATTGTGTATATAAAATTTTGATTGTGGGAAGGAGTTACATCTATTGCCTGTAATATTGTCTTGTACTCAAAGTACAAGACTATATTAGTTACCTGACTGATGTCACAAAACATGACATTACAGCAGTCTTGACACAAGGTAAATTGTGAACAGCTTATGTTTAGGTGATTGTTGACATTTCTTCTTCCGAGTCTTCCACATGGACTTTTTCCTTCTCCTCTTTCCGCATATGTCTTGTGTGGTATGGAATTCCAAGATATTTTCTCCAGACATGCAAACCATTAAATAATTGTTATGGAAACTTCAATATATTTTAGATGTGATTTGTTACTCATTTCCTGTTGTGTTCTTGGAGGTCTTTTTAAAATAACTTTTAATTAAAATCTCAGCCTTAGTTGGGGGTGAATTATCTCAACATTTATGTGTGGAAGGTGTTCTGAGCAACCTCTTGTTGGAGTCTCGCTTCATTTGAAGGATTATATCAGATACTCCTTTGAATATTAACATTGGTTTACAAATATAATCAAAGGGTGTAGATATTAACAAAGACCATTTTTAGACTTTTAAAGCTAATGTTTGAACACATTTATAATATACTAGCAGAGGTTGCCCGGCATTGCCGGGCTGTTTTAAATGGTGTTGGAAAGTTTTTGTTGTTGTTAATGTTTGTAAAGAAGAGGTTAGTCTATAATTAATTTTTTTAGTTATACAAACTTTTTTTGGCGACCTGTTATAAACTGTGATGAGTTTTGTTTGGTGTTTTGGTTTTGTGGATGAAAAAAAGAACAAAAGATGATATACTTTTTCAAAAAAAATTATTTAACCCAATAATTTGTAATATGTATTTTTTTAATAGTTGTATTGTAGGTAATAATATAAAAATTGTGAAAGTACATGTTTTTCACAATAAATGTTTTTAAACTGTGTATTGATGTTTTTGTTTTCTTTTGAGTAAAAATTCAGCACAGGATTTTTGAATAGTTTTTATTTTATTTTATTGACATCTGTTTTTGATTTGTGTAAAATTATGATTTTGTGTTATTTGTTTTTACTTGTTTTTACTCTTGGGGCCTTTTGTGTGGGGCTGTTGTGTCTTTTTGAAGTTTTTTTATTATTGTGGGCAGCAAGTGCTGCTGGTAGGGGTTATCGTGTATTTTGACTGTTTTTTCTCTCGTGGCCTCTGGGTGGAGCTTCTTTCAGTAAGTAGTCTCTTTCTTTCTTTATTCATTTCTTTTCCAGTCGTTGTGGACTGAGGTCGTGTGGTGGTGAGTTGGCTGTTTTTCTTTATTTGGGGTGGTGGTTGGATTTTGTGGTGTTTGGCTGGGTGCTGGGTGTGTTTTGAAATTTTGGTTTTTGTTTACTTTGTCTTGTTTGTTGGTGTTATTTTTGTTTGTTTTTGTGTATTTTTGGAAGTTTTTGATTGTTTGTTTTTGTGGTTTTTGGTGTCCTACGGGAGATCCCCTCTCTGCCGACTCCCCTGGCTCTGGAAGGCTTGGGGGGACAGAACCCTTTTATCCCACCAAACCTTCCAGACTCATGGGACCCAGGAGAGGGGATCGAATCCAGGCCACCCTCTGATATTAAAAGGGAAATCTCAATTGTGGTTTCCCCTTTAATATCAGGGGGGTGGGTGGGTTGTGATCCCCCTCTCCGCTGGCTTCCTTGGGTTTGGGAGGGTTGGGTGGAGAAAAGGGGTCTGTCTCCCCAACCCTTCCGGACCCAGGAGAGCCATCAGAGAGGGGGATCCCCCCCAACTCCCTTTTTAAAGAGAAGTAACCGCTTGGTTTCTTCTCTTTAATATGGGGCATGTGTGTGTTTGTGGAGGGGAATCCCCTCTCTGCCAGGTCCCCTGGGGTCAGGAGGGTTGGGGAGACAGACTCCTTTGGTCCCCCCAACACTCCCAACCCCAGGGGAGCCAGTAGAGAGGGGGAGCACAACACCCCCAAACCCAGTGATATTAAAGGGGAAACTCCGATTGGGAGCTTTAGGCACTGTTGGGGAGGGGGCTTTGGTTCCCGCGGCTGCTCTCCCGGTGTTTTTGTTTTTGTTTTATTTTTGGGCGCCGGCTTCCTCAGCGTTCTGCGCGCTCATGGCACGCAGGACGCTGGGGCTTGTTGTTATGGGTTTGTGCTTTGTGTTTGTGCTGCATTTTTTAAAAATGGTTTTCTTTTGATTGGCCGCGGCACGTTTTGGAATGCCGCTCCATGCGAGAACTTATCAGCCTGATTGGCTCTGGCGCGGCGCGGTGCAAGGAATGTTGGGAAGTGAAGTTGTTTCCCTTTTTCGCGTTTGTGGGGCTGTTGCCCCACTGCCGGTTTTCTCAATCCTTCGTTGACCTGCGGACCCAGATCGGCCATGTGCACGAAGGGTGAGTGCAGGCAAGTAGGGTGAGGCATAGCAACCTATAGCCAGTTCCAACGGTTAACCCTTGGTTTTATAGGTTAAGATACTAGTAAGAGAAGAGGGTTGCCCACTCCCATAGCAAGATCCTATATAATTCAAGTAAGCCACTTAATTACAGAAACATAAGAATTTACCTTATTGAGTCAAACCGTTGGCCCACAAGACCATTGGTGGTTCCCAAAGTGGGGTCCATGCCCCAGAGGGTGACTTCAATTCCCAGAAGCCTAAGTCAGTATATTGGCTGATCAGTGCTTTGGAGAATTAACTTAGGCTTCTGGCAATTGAAGTCCAAAAACCAAAGGTTTGGAAACACTGGTCTCTGATGAACATCTGGGACTCTGTGGTGACCCATTCATGATTCCAAGCAAATAGTACACTGAATGGCAGAGCGGTATAAATCATAGTGATGCTATCATTGCTTATCTAAATTGAGAATGCAAAAGAAAATGCTTACTAGGAATTTATTGTCACCTTTACTGTAAAATTTATAAAATATAAAATATTTATAAAATAGGTGGTATGTTTCAAAGGTCCAATTCACACATTACTTTTGTAACAGGATTGCCACCAGATACTTACTTTTTATGACTGTTTTTGACACTTTGTCTAGTGCTATGTTTCCCAACCTTTGGTTCTTGGACTTCAATTCCCAGAAGCCTAAGTCAATTCCAAGAGCACTGATCAGCCAATTTACTGACTTAGGCATCTGGGAATTGAAGTCCATGAAACAAAGGTTGGGAAACAGTGATATTTGGTTATGTTTTATTTTCTACATCAGTGCCTGCACAGCCTACAGGGAGCCAATGTGGATAGGATCAGTGTTGCCATATTGGAGCAAGTAGGTGTTTTAACCGTAACAGAGGCAAGACAAGAAAGAGAATCTGAGAAAATGTTTGTTTCAAACTTTAAAAGACTATATCAGAGGCTGGTTGTCTGGCTGGCTAGTGGTTCTGTAAGTGGTATTGTTTCTAAGTTCTGGACCATAGGTCTGGTTGTTTGAGGAAGGAATTGTCCAAGGATTTCTTAAATTTTCATGCTTTGTGATATATGGAATGTTCACTGGTGTTTAAATTTGTGGATTCTTGTGCAGATCATAATTAAATAACTGACTCATCATTAAATAGCTGTGTTTAGATTCAGAACTGAAATTAGTCCTAGTTCTACCTCTCTGCAACCTAGCACCCTTTGTGTGTTTTGGATTACAACTCTCATCATCCACAAGTAGCATTAATGGGGATTGTAGTGTGAGAAATGCTGGATTATAACATTCAGGAATGTGACTTCTTGATAAGTCTGGGACCTGTAGGTTTAGAAATGAGCACCAGGCGTGCCAGGGTTTGGCTGAGCAGAGATCAAAGAGGCTTGTGTTGGGTGTGTGTGTGTGTGTGTGTGTGTGTGTGTGGAATGGGTGAGGACACACCTCTCTATCACTTAAGGAATACACCTGCCCCAATAATATAGAACTAGCTAATGTTGCAGTCATTTTGTAGAAGACATTGTATTTGTTTTCTGGATACCCTTTCCCCCCACAGTACTGTATGTGTAGGGAGTCTGTCCACAGATGTCTACTCAAAGTTAGGTATTGGTGGAGGGTTAGATAGAGATGAGTACAAACAAGACACTGACTGGGAGGCAGAAGGTCAGCAGTTCAATTCCCGAGTACTGCAGGATGAAATGAGCTCCTGTCTTTGGCCCAGCTCCAGACAACCTAGCAGTTCGAAAGCAAGAAATTGCAAGTAGATAAATAGGGACCACTTCGGTGGGAAGGTAACAGCGTTCCGTACGCTCCGGTGTCTTGTCATGCCTGCCACATGACCACGGAAACATCTGCAGAAGCAGACAGCGCTGGCTCTTCGGCTTTGAAACAGAGATGAGCACTGAGCCCTAGAGTAGGATACGACTGGCTTTCGAGCAAGGGAAACCTTTACCTTTACCTTGGATGTAACTGTGCTGTAAACTGTGGTGGTTCAAGTGGTTAAGATGATGAACTTGGCGACTGGAAGGTCGGCAGGTCAGCAGTTAGAGACCTGAGTACTGCTTGATGGAATAAGCTCCCACCTCTGTCCCAGCTCCTGCCAACCTTGCAGTTTGAAAGCAAGAAATTGCAAGTAGATAAATAAATACCACTTCTGTGGGAAGGCTAACAGCGTTCCGTGCACTCTGAAGTTGAGGCATGCCTGCCACATGACCACGAAAACATCTGCAGAGGCAGACAGCACTGGCCTTTGGCTGTAAACAGAGATGAGCACTGGACCCTAGAGTTGGATATGACTGGCTTTCAAGCAAGGGCGATCTTTACCTTACCAGATTTACATTCTGGTTAGGCATAATTTTGTTTTCTCTGTCATTGCTGGAGGTTTTTTCTCCCTAATTTCTCCTGCTCTTCTACAGGATAGCTTGTACGTGTGGAAGTGTGCACGTATGCATATGTTCACCTAATTCAGTAGTGTGTTTCACTTTGTGCATGATATTTTGGAATGTAAACTCTACTTTGAGTGGCTAGCTGTTCTCTTCCATGAAAAGCCATTGCCAAGTTTTAATAATTGGGTTAATGATAGTGATTATTGTTGTTGCTGATCTACTTTAAAAAAAAGTTTACTCTTCACAATCTATTGGACCACCTTCAAATTGTAAACTGTGTCAATAGAGAGGCGTACATGTTTCCAAAAGGATAACATATCCTCATTTGAGCAGAGGCCAAGAATGTATGAAATTGTCCCCCTAAAGGAGAAATGCACAGAGAAAAGAGAAAGAAAATGGGACACAACTTGTTTATCTCTTACGTGCTAATGTGTTGGCAGGTTGTCTCATGCTGTCTTGTAGCACTAAATGCTATTAACAGCCAGGTGTGCATGCATTATGCCAAATTTGTGACAATGTGGAGATTGATCTTCTTGTCTTTTGACTGCCTCGTACCTGCCAGGGAGAAATTTCAATATAGTTAAGCAATCAGATGAACACATCTAATTCTTGTAGAGACCAGATTTCTTCTTTTTCCAATATATTTGTACATTGCTACTTTTTGTTAGGGACTGCGGTGGCTCAGTGCTTAAGACACTGAACTTGACGACTGGAAAGTTGGCAGGTCAGCAGTTCGAGAGCCGAGTGCAGCATGACGGAGTGAGTTCCCGTCTCTGTCCCAGCTCCTGCCAACCAAGCAGTTTGAAAGCAAAAAGTTGCAAGTAGATAAATAGGGACCACTTCGGTAGGAAGGTAAACAGCGTTCCATGCACTCCAGTGTCTAGTCATTCCTCTGTCCCAGCTCCTGCCAACCTAGCAATTTGAAAGCAAGAAATTGCAAGCAGATAAATAAATACCACTTTGGTGGGTTAACAGCATTCTGTGCACTCAGGTGTTGAGGCATGCCTGCCACATAACCATGAAAACATCTGCAGATGCAGACAGCGCTGGCCTTTGGCTATAAGCAGAGATGAGCACTAAACCCTAGTGTCATATGCAACTGGCTTTCATAGACACTTGGTGAGTGGGCAAAACAGTGGCAAATGAGCTTCAACATTAGTAAGTGCAGAGTGATGCATGTTGGGGCAAAAAACCCAATTACATTTATAAACTGATGGGGTCTGAACTCTCTGCGACAAACCAGGAAAGGGACCTTGGTGTCCTGGTGGACAACTCAATGAAGATGTCAACCCAGTGTGCTTCAGCAGTGAAAAAAGCAAACTCAATGCTAGGGATCATTAGGAAGGGTATAGAAAATAAGTCAGCAAGTGTCATTTTGCCTCTTTATAAATCTATGGTGAGGCCCCATCTGGAATACTGTGTACAGTTCTGGTCGCCATACCTCCAGAAGGATATTATGGAGCTGGAAAAAGTGCAGAGGAGGGCAACCAGAATGATTAGGGGACTGGCCATCTGAGGCTGCAACGGTTGGGCCTTTTCACTCTTGAATGACGGTGTCTAAGAGGTGACCTGATTGAAGTTTATAAAATCATGCACGGTGTGGACAAAGTAGATAAGGAAAACTGTTTTCCCTATCGCATAACACTAGAACTAGGGGACACTCCATGAAACTTTTGGGTACTAGTTCTCAAACAAATAAGAGAAAGTACTTTTTCACCCAGAGGATTACTGGTCTATGGAACTCCCTGCAAGAAGAAGTGGTGACAGCTGTCAGTCTTGACAGCTTTAAGAAAGGATTAGACAAGTTCATGGAGGACAAGGGTATCAATGGCTATAATTATGGATACTCAAGGACAACCTCGGGGTTGGAGAGATAGGCAGGATATCTCTCAATATCATTTCCAGGGAATCCTAAGCAGGTGAAGGCATCTCCTTGGGAATACCCTGAAGGAAATGGTGAGCCACTGTGTGAGACAGAATGCTGGACTGGATGGACTGTGGCCTGTTCCAGCAAGGCTGTTCTTATGTTCTTATGTTCCTGATCCTTTGCTACTAAACATGTTAGCTGGGCCTGACAAAGCCTATAGTGATATTAACATTCAAACTATATTATCATACATGATGTACCTGCGAAAAATAATAGACGTGAATTGGTGGTAGGAGAAACTCACATGGTTTGCACAACTGGGGAATGATGGGGTACAAGATATATGGTTGTTTTCAGTGCAGTTATATGACACAACCTCAAATTCTAACTGCAAAAGCAGTTTTTCTGTACTCTTAATATTTGTAAGTAACTATGTTAAGGTTTTAAATCTTAAAAAATTTACACATCACATTTGCATGGTAATTAATTGTGGTGTCCTTTGTATGTGAATGTCTTCTCCCCTTTCCCCCTCCTTCTCCCTAGGTAAAGAAGTTAAAGGATTTCAATGGAGACTTATCAAAACTGTGTCAAGCAGATTCTTTTATGTACATGCTAATCCAGGTGCCAAAGTAAGGAAACTCTAACCCACTTCTATTCACCCATAAACTAACTCTCTCCCTCTCTTGTATGCCAGTTCTAAAGCCTTTTTTGTTTGTTTTCAGCTATTCACTGCGACTTGAAGCCATGGTGTTAAAAAAAGAATTTTCCCCATCTTGTACTTCTCTGCAGAAAGACATGACAATTATAAGAATGGCTACGAAGGGTAATTAAACATGCTGCAGCATGTATTAGGCTCTTGTTTTCCTTAGCAGGTTAATCAACCCAACTAGAGTGGTGAGAGAGCCAGAATTTCAGGTATCCTATTAGCTATTTAAAGGAAACAAGCTAGCTCTGACACATTCCATAAGGGTGTGTGTGTTATCACTCTGGTGTGTGTTGCACTTCTTCCTCTGTTCTTTGGACAAAGTTGTTGGAGTCAGTTTTCTACCTTTTCCTTTTCTTCCCTTTTGTGTGCATATGTATTTATGTGTGCCTTGTTTCCTTGGTTTTAAATAAGCTAAAGTCACTTCCCATTTAAGAACTAGTGCTATCCATCCAAGTATCTCATTACCTTTACTGTCTTGAATCTTGCTTTTACCTAAAACATACATTTATATTCTAGATTTATTTTGTCCATATATTTCTATAGCTATTATGGTTCACGACCTACTGTGTCGGTCTCAGTAGTGAGCCAGCAAATGAAGGCTACCGCATTGCATGATATACATACAGTAATACCTCGGACAATGCTAAAACTTGTTTCCGCAAGTCTTAGCGTTTTCTGATTTTTAACGTTATCCAATGCATGCATCGGATAATGTTAAAGAAATACAGCTTCTTTTGGGGGAAGCTGGGAGCGAGTGTGTCCGCCCTCTTTCCCCCAAATCAAGCCGGGGATAAGACACTGTGATCCCCGGCTTGGTTTGGGGGAAAGCGGGTGGGTGCACCGTGCGCATTCCCCCAAACCTAGTCGGGAATCACAGTGTCTGATCCCTGACTTTGTTTGGGGGAAACCACGCGGGCTCTCCACTATTAGATCGGGCTGGCTGGAGGTGCCTTCCACCCCCCATCACCCCGATCTAAAAGCAGACAGCCCGGGCGGGCTCCCCACTTTTAGATTGGGCTGGCTGGAGGTGCCTTCCACCCCCAGCCTCCCTGATCTAAAAGCGCTCTGATCCCTGGCATGATTTGGGGGAAAGCGGCACTCACCTCCGGCTTCCCCCAAACCAAGCCAGCAATCAGACGCTGTGGACCCAGCGGACGGGCCAGCGACAGCGGCAGAAACAGTCACAGGGGCATCGTAAAAATGCCCCTGTGGCTGTTTCTGCTCCTGTCACTGGCCCGTCCGCTGGGTTCACAGGCTCCAGAAGGGTTGGGAAGACAGATCCCTTCTATCCCTGCCATTCTGCGAAACCCAGAGGCTTCGCTGCAATCGAAAATGTCCACTTTCTCCCAAACCAAACCAGCAGTCTGAGCGTGGCGTGCGGTGCGTTCTCACTCGAAACAAACCGGTGGGCCACCCGACTTGCCTTCTCCAGAAGGCAGCGGTCGAACGGAGAGCCCATTCGGCCGCTGCCTTAAGGAGAAGACAAGGCAGAAGGCCCGGCTTGCCTTCTCCAGAAGGCAGCCAGCGTACGGGCACTCCTTTCGGCTCCTGCCGAAGCTCGCCTTCTCCAGAAGGCAACAGCCTGTGTCAGAGATTATTCTGGGTTGAAAGGATTTTTAGGGGTTGCCTGAATGAGGTTCTTTTCATGTCCCCAAGTGCAGCTCTTGGGTATCGAACCCTGACCTTCCAGTCTCCAGTTCAACCACTAAGCCACTAGAGGAGCTGCTACTGTGATTCTTGATATCTTCTGTCTTATCTCCTTGCTGCTTCTCTTCCCACCTCTGATTGGCAACAGTGTCCAGACTGGCTTAAATCTACTCTGTCTGATAATTTATCTTGGCCAGATTTGTAAGGTGAAGAGTGATAGTTTCAGGGTAGGCAGCTTCACAGAGAATAAAGGAGGATGAGTAACAATTTGTCCATCTAGAAAAAGCCTACACCCAAATATCTTCAGTGGTTAAAATTCTGTTGCTTTCTATAGTTAAATTGCACTAGAGGAGGCGATCTTATCAGTGGAGATTTGGTGAGTCAATGCCTCTATAAATTCAATAGATTCAAATGGGTCCATACCTGTCAAGTTTTAGATTTGAAAATAAGGGAAATTTTGGCCACACCCCTCTGTAGGCATGGCCAAATCTGTGGGCATGGCCAAATATAGCCATGTGACTTGCTGGGCTCTAGTCATGCCTGCCACATGGCCATGAAAACATCTGCAAACACAGTCAGCACTGGCTCTTTGGCTGAAAATGGAGAAGAGCACTGCACCCTAGAGTTGGATACGACTGGCAGATTTTACTTTCTTATGCTCAAAGATCGCTGCAGATGGTGATTGCAGCCGTGAAATAAAAAGGCGACTGATGCTTGGGAAACAAGCTATGAGAAACCTGGGGAACATAGTTAAAAGTAGAGGCATCACCTTGCAAACAAAAAATTGCAAAGTCAAAGCAATGGTATTCCCGGTGGTAATGTATGGGTGTGAGAGCTGGACCATTAGGAAAACTGAGCGCAGAAAAATAGATGCCTTCGAAATGTGGTGTTAGAAATAGGTCAATCCTAGAAGAAATCAACCACGACTGCTCATTAAAGGTCAAATAATAAGGATGAAGCTAAAGTACTTTGGATATCAAATGAGAAGAGAGGATTCACTTGAGAAAACCTTGATGCTGGGAAAGGTGGAGGACAAAAGAAGGGGGTGGCCAAAAATAAGATGGCTAGATGGTATTGTAGATGCAATGGGCACAAAGCTGTGTGGGCCAAAGAACCCTTTCCCCATCTTCTTGGGGAACTTTTCTTTTCTTGTTTACTCATTTTTAATTTTAAAAATTTTCTGGGAAGCAAAGAGCAGAATAGTAAACCAGCCCCCTAGGGTGAACTAGCCCTGCACGTGGCTAGACACCCCCCCCCCCCAATTAGGGTGGAGGAGCAAGGGATTAATTCCCCCAAATTAACCAATCTATTTGTTCCTCACTGCAACTAGTTGAAGCACCAACACCTGATAATGTTGGATCCAGCTTAAGGAAGGGAATTAGTAAAGTAAAAAGCAACCTCTGTAGTTTCCAAGCCTCCCAGCAGCTGAGGAGTTAATCTCCATATATGAAATATCGCTCATCTAGAGTAGACTCCTGTCCTATGGTGCCACCAGCAGCAAAAACAAAGCCTCCATGACCATGTGGCAGGGAAATGAAAGAGAAACTACAGAAGGCCCCCACCACCTTCTCTCTCTCCTTCCACAAGCAAAAAGCCACAGCGACCTCTGGTGGCAGGAAAAACATAATGCAGTTTCGCCTGTGAGGGCTTCGGTCAGGATTTTTTTTTTAAAAAAATAAGGGATATTACGGGGAAATTAAAACGGGAGGGGGCAGGAAGAGGGGTAAAAATAAGGGGTTTTCCTGGGGAAAACGGGATACTTGACAGGTATGAATGGGTCTATTCTAATTGTATTTTACTATGCTAAAATAACTAGAATAGTTCTATTTGAATTTATGAGACTTATGGAAAAGTTGACACATCAAATCTCCAGTGATTCAGTGGACATTCTCTAGTTTGGTTTATTATGTTAAGTAACAGGATTTTGGCCAATGTGCTAAAAATGGCATTTAGCTTATTTTTACACATGTACTCTCAACCACATGTGTCACTCCCTTGAAAAACCTGTTATAGGTGAAATAGCTGTAGGCAATTCCCTGTGAACTAGCATAAAATCCACAGAATAATTAATCTGTTATCCCCCCCCTCCTAAGAAAATACTTTCTTTATTTTTGCCAGTCTTCTAGTTTTTGTGTCACACATCTATTGCAAAGGTACAACCAATCAATTTGTCACAGACTCTGAGATGCTTTGAATCTGGAAGTAGTTAAATGCTTGTGGAATATTAGGTTAAAAATCATATTGATAAAATTGCTTACTGATGCATGTATTGCTTATTTATTTTTTCTCTGAATTAGCAAATGTTTAGGGTTTGTGTCAATGTATGCAGTTTACCTAATCATGAGATCTCATGAGATGATTGAATGAAAACACTTAATAACTTATGCTGTAACTTTAAAGACTTTTCAATTAAGGCACTTTTCAGCCTGTGATGTAATGACACTCTTTACAGTAAACTCTCTGTTTGTGGAGTTGGCTCCAAAATAATCAATACGCCTTTGGTTGTTGGAGTTTGAAAGACATAGTAAAATCTAATAAGAAAGATTTCAGAGGAAAGCTGACAAATGTATTTTTCTATGCCCACCTGCCTTTTATAAAAGAGATTATTCCTAAATCAGATTAGCTATGGCCCAGAGGAATTGGCATGATGATGGTTCCTGAATGTTTCTGTTACTTAAATTAATTAACAGGTAATATTTCTACTGCTTAATTCTGGGCATCTTCTTTGCTTCAATTACATGACAACCTACCCCATTTATCAGTGTCATGACACCCCAGTTAACAGAATAAGTGTTTTTGAGGATTGAGGGCTATGGGAAAGAGAGAAGGAAGAGATTAGAAATTATTTATGCCAGGTTTTTAAAAAATATGTTGTTCTTTGTATCCAACACACTGTTTATGTTCAAGGCATGTTGATAGCCTTCCCCAGCCTATTGCTTGAGCAAGTCAGGTTTAATTTTATTTCCCCAATAAATTTTACATTAAATTAACTGTAATCTCCGAGAGGATAAAAATTTATTGGATACATTTCGAAAGTGTTAGATACCCAATTGTACCCAATTGATTTTGATTCTTATCTGTTTTGCAGAGCTAATGTGCTGTGAAGAATTGCATTCAATATTGCACTTGGTCCTTCAGGCTGGGAATATTATGAATGCAGTAAGTGTCACAAGTTTTCCTTTGGACAGTAGAGACGGGAAAGAATTTCCAGTCTTGTGGATTGCCATTTCAAACCTGTTTTGCTTTTTCCTTTTTCCCACCCCCACCCAATTCCTTAGGGAGGCTATGCTGGCAATGCAGTTGGCTTTAAGCTATCATCATTACTCAAGTTGGCAGATACAAAAGCAAACAAGCCTGGAATGAATCTGCTTCATTTTGTTGCTTTGGTATGTAAATAACAACCATTTCCAAGATAACAGACTACAGAAATCTAAGGAACAGGGACAAGTGATTGATAAGATCTCCTGGAAGGGATACAGGGCACAGAATTGAGGAGCAAAATAGAGCTTTTTGTTTCTCCTGCCTTGGTTTTTCTCTTCCTTAATGTATGGCTGCAGTGTTTAGATCTGCAACTTTGTAAACCAAGTATTCATACAGTTAAAAACCTGGAATTGGAAATTTTTGGGTGATGTAAAACCACCAATTCTAGATAAGACTTGCCATCTACCTAACTCTTCAAGTCTCAGGTTATTGCAAATGTTGCCAGCGCTGATGGATTATTCGGTAGTTATACTTTGAAGGACATCCCTTACTTGAGATTTAACAGCAGAGAAGTGGGATAGAAGGGAGATGGCTTTACATCTTTTCACTCTGTTTATGAAGATTGCAGTTATTTAACTTTATCAGAGTGGTTGTCCCCTTGTATTTAATAGTAGTTATATTTAATAATCTCCACCTAGAATTTCTCTATTTCCCATAAAGTTAGCATTTATTTCTGTGTGCAAACAACTAATCTGCAGGCTCCAGAGATGGGGAGTGGGGGTGGGGAGGTGAAGATTAAGAAGGAAATGTTGAATTGGTCTGCACAAAAGGCATTACACCTTGCCTTTATCTGATTGCCCCCCTTACTCCATCTTCATTGTATTTGATGGAGAGAGTCCTAATGCTCAGCTTCTCTGGAATGGAAATTGTCACTTTATCTTGTTAAATTAGATATTTCCCAGCTTTTTCAAGATAGTTTTCCTGCAAACAAACAGCACTGGCTTAAAGCAGAAACCTCTTAATTGTTGTTTTTAAAAAGATGTAAATTGATGTATAATAGGCTTTCATGGGGGAGTGGAATGTTATGAGGAAATTTTATTTGTTTCAGGAAGCCCAAAAGAAGGATAAAGGCCTTCTAACCTTTCCTGAGAAATTGAAGCATGTTCAGGAGGCAGCCAGGTGAGCAAGAAAGTTGAGAACATTGGATGGCTTTCTTTGTCAGTTGATAAATGCATGTGCAATGCTTGAGCCTGAAAACTGAGACCTTAACAAGTGTTTACTGTAGACTCTATGGTTTAATATTCCTGGAAACAGGAGGATGCCTCCAGCATCCCTTTTTTTTTTAAAAGAAAAACATACTGAGTTAAAATTTAAGAGGGTTGTTATGTTTTTTTAAAAACTTATTAGCACTTATTCTAAATTTATTTTATTGATGGGTCAGTTTTGTATTTGGCAATTTAATACACTTCCCTTGACTAATTAATTACTGTGGACAACCATTCCCATTGTTTGCTCATAAATGCTGAAATCTAAAATAAGAAGATGAACGTTCGAAGTGGCACTATACAGGCGTAATATATTCCTGCTCAGTCATTTTGGGGTTGAAAACAGAGAGAGCCATTGACCAGAAAATGGTTCTGATTGGGTGGGTACAGGGTAAGGCATGAACGCTTTACTGTCTTCATTACTAGCAAAACAACAACAACCCCCCAAGTCTTTTGATAGCACTCTGTAAAATTCCAGCTTAGCAATTGCCATCACCACTAATAATTATTTTTATGTTGTTTATTGTTATTTATTTTCATTTATAGTACTTTTCGTTTATTGATTTACTTTATTGCAGTTGGGGTTGTTGTTGTTCAGTCGCACAGTTGATTCCAACCCTTTGCAACCCTATGGACCATTGCCCTCCAGGCACCTCTGTCCTCCACCATCCTCCTCAGCCCGCCCAGCTCTGTGCCCACTGCGTCTACAGTACCATCTAGCCATCTCATCTTCGGCCGCCCCCTTCTTCTTTTGCCCTCCACCTTTCCCATCATCAAGGCCTTCTCAAGTGAATCCTCTCTTCTCGTTTTGGGTGGATGGATTTTATTTTACAAAGTAACCCATCCAGTACACATAGATACATCTAGTGCATGGTCACTACTGGGTAGCTTATATTATACAGTAAAATCCTCCCACCCAAACCATAGTAAATTATTCTTGTTTAACAAATCTTGCATACAATTATTTATCCCCCCCCAATATATATTGATAAACAACATGGACATTTTTGTTTAACAATTTTTTCGCATGCATACATTCATACTGACACTTACACACACGTTCAAGAATGGCACTATAAATGCAAGATTTGTTAAACAAGAATGTCCAAGAACAAGTAAGATACTTTTTTTGATAATGGCTTTAGGTAACTACTTCTTTTCCTTCCCTGCAGAATATCTATTGAAAGTATAGAAGCTGAACTTCACTCACTCTCAATTAAAACAAAATCTCTTAAGGACAATATTCGACGGGATCATGAACTTTTTCGCCAGATGGAAGGCTTTCTCCAGGTTTGTCTAAGTTCCTGCCATTTCTGTTCTTTTATATTTGCGTTTGTTACCTGAGTTTTCTCTGATGCCACAGTAAACTTGTTCATCTTAAAACATTGCTTATAAATGTTTTTATAGTGGGGGGTTTTATGATAAAGGATGCTAAATATGCCAGGTACTATTTCACTTCTGTAAGATTATTGAAAGGTTGTTGGTAGATACAAGAAGGTCAAGAATAGAAAATACATTTGCATGTGTTTGCCAGTCAGAATAGCATGGACGCATCTTACTTTGAGAAATACTAATTAAGCAATTTTCCAGTGCCTCCCTCTGGGTGTTGTTGTTATGTGCTACCAAAAATCTCCTCCGACTTATGATGACCCTATGAATGAGCAATTTCCAGAATGTGGAACAACCCCAAACAACCCAGCTCAGCAATTATAAACTAAAGGCTGTGGTTCCTTTAGGCGGTCAATCCATTTCATATTTGGTCTTCATCGTTTCCTGTTCCCTCCAACCTTCCCTGGCATTGTTGTTTCCAGTTAATCTTCCCTTCTCATGATGTGCTCATAGTATAACAGCTTCTGTTTCATCAGGCTTGCCTTTTTGCTGAATTAAAATTTACTTATGAGAAAGTAATTGTTGAAATCATTTTGTACCCCCACCCATCCCTTCTGTGTTAAATGCATGTCTTTGCTTTTTAGTAGCTTTATTTTGGCTTCATCTATTTTGATACCCTTACAAAGGATTTAACTCTACAATATTTTCCATTTAAAATACAGTCCATTTGCAGAATAAGATCCTTGAGCTTAACCCAGTGACTGACATAACCTACTTTCCATCTTGGTGTTCTGGGCATCCATTAGCTTCTTGAGAATCCCAGCTTTCATTCATGAAGAGAAGCAAAGTTTGTTGCTGTTGTGTAGAACACTTCAGAGGCTGTGGCTGTTTTTTGACCACCTTCTGACTCCTTCTCATTATTTGTTTCTTAGGAGATGTTTGCCAGAGTACTTAGAGGGCAGGAAATGGAGTCCTATTTGTCTCTACATTAGTACAATAGTAATTAAAGTTGCCCTAGCATAGTGGCAGTGCCTCAGATTAGCTATTGTTACTCCTGAAATGTTAACAGGTTCTGTGCCTAATTAAATCATACACACTGTAATTGACTTCTCAGTTCAAAATCTTTACAAGTTGCATGGTTTTATTCCTTGTGGCTTTGTAGAATTAATCTTCCTAATATATGAAACTTGTAACCTTTATAATTCTTATAATTCTAGTAATGAGAATGTGTGTGTCTGGCTAGCTCAATGTTTAGGTATGGGAATGCAGAGCCAGAGTTTGGGATTTTGATTTCCCACTCTGCCTCCTGGGAGAAGAGCCAACCTATGTAATCTTAGGCAAGCTGTACAGTCCCAGGGCACCACCAAGAAAGGAATGGTAGACCACTTCTGTGTAGTCTCTATATAGAAAATCCTGGAAAATGTTAGATAAATCAGAATTGACTTGACAGCATGCAATTAATTATTAACGAGAACACAGTACACTACTAGCAGGAACTAAAGGCTGAAGAGAACCCTGGTTTTGACGCTGTGCAAAAGTACTTAGTGCACACTTTCTTTCATTTCTTCCACTGTAACATGGGACATGAAGATTGCAGATCTTACCTTCATCCAGGGTTCATTACATTTTATTGTAATCATCTTGGATAAAATCCCAAACATGCAGCAAAAACTATGTTTGCCAAGTTTATGAGGCTGAACTGTGTACCTGAGAGGTATACTTAGGGAGGGGACAGCAAGAGAGACTTGTTAAATTCCAATTGTTTCGTACAACAATGAGCCCCGTGGAACGGATTAAAATTGTTGTATGTGGTACCTGTGTGTGTGCGTGCGTATGTGTGTGTGTGCGCACACATGTGTGTGTGCGCGCACCTAACAGTTCGAAAGCAAGAAATCACAAGTAGATAAATAGGGACTACTTCAGTGGGAAAATATCTTGAGGACATGAAAGGAGCCTCATTCAGTTGTCCCTTGAGTGGAGTTTCTCCAGCAAAAATCCTTTCAACCCAGAATAATTTCTGACACGAAATTATTATTAATTCTGCTAATACTGATTTCAACTAGGTAAACAATAGGTTGGATCAGTTCTAGTATATTTTTTATTTTTCACTTAAGCTTTCATATTGCGTGAGGTTGCTTCAATGTAACAATACAACAGTAATCCATACAGCAAATAAAAAAGTTTGTTCATGCTTGTGGATAAAATCTTAATATTTCTGTGTGTTTACTCTGGATGATAAGAGAATTCTCATATGGAATAAAGTCAAATAAACTATAGTTTTACGGGCATTCAGCAAATTCCTAAACTCCTGTATTTTTCTTTGCTTTTCTTTGTACTCTGCCCATTGCCCTCAAACCTGTATTATTAGGAGACATTTGTGTTTTTGTAGCTTCCCTGTTAACCTTTTTCTTAGATAAGATTTGATTAGGAACAAGTACTAATAAAGAGTTGGTTACAAATGCTTCTCATTATCTCACACCTTACATAACATTTCTTGCTTTAAAATGGTGTGTTACCTGATTCAAAAACCACCTACTCTCATCTGTGTGAATTATATAGTTGTGTGAATTATAAAGCTGGAGCCATTTTTTCATGTTCCTTCATCAGTTTATATAACTGTGTTGCCAAGTGATTCTGCAGGAAAATTGGATGACTAATAAAGTTGAATTTGATGCTAAATTTTATCTCCTCTTCTGAAGGCAGCGTTTACATACCCTCATCCCTTGTAAACTTTTAGCCTCTGTAGTTGAATTTGTGCTTTGTAAGAGAAACCACCAAGAAAACAAAGCTTAATAAATCCCTGTCACTTTTCATTGTAAAAGAATGTTCTTTTATTAAAAAATCAAAGTACCAGAGAAACCCTGTTTGGATAATGCATGCACAAAAGCACTTACAGAAACAAACAAAGGAGGATAGAAAAGTTAATCTTTTTAAAATCCAGGGTTGCAGCATCTGTACAGCATTATTTTTATCAAACAATTGTCACGGAAACTGTGTTTGTCAAATCTCAGTAGAATTTGAGTTTCAAAATAAATATTCCTAAGGTACTACATCGAATGCAAAGGCAGGTTCTTATGTGATTGTCATTGCCTTTATGGAAGGGGCTGTAGGTCAGTGGTATTGACCAGTGGTTATCAAACTTTGGTACACAAGCACCTTTGGAGTTCATCTCCCATGAGTTCCAGACACCTTGGCCAATGGGCTGTGCTTCCAGGAGTTGGAGTACAAAACATCTGGAAAGCCAGAGATTGAGCATTACTGGTACTGAGCACCTGCTGCGGATGCAGAAGGCCTCAGGTTCAATCTTTACCATCTCTAGGCAGAACTAAGAAAGAAATCTTCCCCAAACCCTGGAGAACTGTTGCTCGCCAGTTTTAAGACTTCTTAGTTAAATATGACTCTTGGTAAGGCATCTTTTTGTATTCCTGTTTGTGAATACAAAAAAGAAAAAGAAAAAAAAGAGAGGTACACAAAGGCATCTCCAACTAACTTTATTTATCAAGTAATGTTATTTAACAAAACCTCCTGAGGTAACAATAACTTTAAAGCAGTGGTGGCCAACCTTGGCTCTCCAGATGTTCTTGAACTTCAATTCCCAGAAGTACTGATTAGCAGGTCTGTTGACTTGGGCTTCTGGGAATTGAAGTCCAAGAACACCTGGAGAGTCAAGGTTCACCATCACTGCTTTAAAGGAACATAAAATGTAATTGCAGAAGGTAGTCCTTGCCACTGATGAGGTGAGTCAGACCCTACCTGTTCATATAGAGCAGGGGTCAGCAAACTTGGTTCTCCAGATGTTCTTGAACTTTAGTTCCCAGAAGTCCTGATCAGCAAGTCTACTGACTTGGGCTTCTGAGAATTGAAGTCCAAGAACACCTACAGAGCCAAGTTTTCTGACCCCTGGTATAGAGTCATGCAAACCACTACGCTCCTACTACAGGAGTGGGCAAAGTGATACCCTTCAAATGTTGCTATACCACAATTTCCATCATCCCTGTGGCAAAGAGTGCTGGAAATTGCAATCCAGCATCATATAGACTCAGGATTGTGATATGCCTCTTCCTGTCCTACTAGCTTCCACCCAGAAGTGAAAGCATTCCTATAATTCCTTCCAGAATATCTACTAGCACGGAGGCCTTTGGGGCCTCTTTTCCTTAGAAAATACAAAAACCATCTTATTTATACACTCAGATAATAGGCATAGAGTTGAGTCTTCCATCTGAAAATATACTAGAATTGGTGTGCTCATGTTTGTCTTAAAGCAGATCACTGTAGCAAAAGCTTCAGAGTTGTTTCCATTTCTAACAGTTTAAGACAGAGGTCAGCAACCTACGGCCAGCGGCACCAAATAATCCATCCTCTGCCCTCACTCCAACCACCACTGCTGCCTCTTCCGCCACTGGAAGCAGCTGCATTTATGGTGGTTGCAGATGTGTTTATGGCAGCTGTGGATGCATTTACTGCAGATGCATTTATGTCAGCATTTACGGTGGGGGGAATCACCAGTCCGGTCCCCTCAACTGTCTGAGGGAGCGTGGCCTGGCCCCAGACTTAAAAAGTTTGCTAACCCATGGTTTAAGATGTGGTTCTTTAAAAAAAAAGATATGAAATCTTAGGCCCACAACAACTCTAATTTCCACAAAAATTAAATTTTGAAGTACCTTCCAGAGTTACTTTATCTGATAATTCCCAACAATCACTCACAGCCATGCAATGCCAACTGAAATTTGCTCTGATTTGTATCATGTTTAACAGGAGAAAATTTATTCTCCAGATTATTGTCTCACTTCTTCAAATGGTGTTGTTTTCCTTCAGCTTCCTTTCTTTCACTAATTTCATGTGAGGTGAACAGAACTTTTGTCTTCAACGAGCAGATGGAAGTAATTAGTTACAGATTAAATTTATTAGCTCTTCTTGGCTCAAAATCCTAGCTACCTGTTGTTTAGAAAAGGCCATTAGAAAAATAGTTGGGTAACATTCAAGAAAATAGACTTCTTCTGAGAGAAGCATGAATTTATGGGAATTAGGTTGATGAAATAAATCAAATACCCACCTTGGAGGCACAGTGAAATAGTTAACAGGAAAGTTTGGCTCCTGCATTTTAATTCACGTCAGGCAACTGGAAAGAGATCAGCATAACAATTTAGCTTTAGCGTAATATGTTACAACATGCATTAAAATTCTAAATATGCCAAGATTTTGTTACTATTTCTCACCTGCATTTGCAGTTAGACTGTGTATTTTATAGCCTTACTGCAACTGTGGCATAAACTTCATTTTGCTTTTCTACTTTTTAAAAAGTATTTACTTGGCTTTTCTATGGCTTTTCACGGGAATTTCATCTTTTTTTTAAAAAAAACAACACCCACCTGAACATTGTTTAGTGCTTTCCTTATTGTTAGGAACAGAAACATCATTGTCTGTGATGTGTATACCTATCCTAAGATTGCAGGTAATAAAATGGTCTTACAGGTTTGAGTAGAGTTTCAAAATACCCAAAAAGTTGTTTAGCCTCAGAGATAAAAGGAGTATGTATGTCCCAAAGATTGCATACAACTCTGGGTGCTGTAGGATTAATTTTGTTAATCCTAGATTTCACCAATGTTGAAATTAGCTCATGCACATATGTATAACCTATCAGATATAGGTCATTTGTCAATCTCTATTATAATCAAAGAAGCTGACTGGAAGCAGTTCGATTCCTGAGTACTGCAGGACGGAATGAGTTCCTGTCTCTTTGTCCCAGCTCCTGCCAACCTAGCAGTTCAAAAGCAAGAAATTGCAAGTAGATAAATAGGGACCACTTTGGTGGGAAGGTAAACAGTGTTCCGTGCACTCCGGTGTCTAGTCATGCCTGCCACGTGACCACGGAAACGTCTGCAGAAGCAGACAGCGCTGGCTCTTTGGCTATGAAACAGAGAGGAGCACTGAACCCTAGAGTCGGATACGACTGGCTTTTGAGCAAAGGTGACCTTTACCTTTACTATTCTATTCTAATCTGATGTGTATTTTGTTTTTATGTAAAAGTTTGCTGTGAAAGAACTAAAAGAATTAGATCATTGGAAACGAGATTTGCTGAAGGAAGCACATACTCTTATAGACTTCTTATGTGAAGATAAAGAAACCATGAAATTGGAGGAGTGTTTTCAGATATTCAAGGATTTTTGCCTACGTTTCACAAAAGCTGTTAAGGTAAGAACCAAAATGCAGGAAAACCTTTTCATTATTAGGTCATTAAACTGATTTGCTTTTGGCTAATCTTACAATGTTAATCCTTTGTCTAATGCAGTGGATGAAGGTTGTTTTGTAGGATAATTGTCAATTTAAATAAAAATGCTGCTCTCTTCTAACCACGGGTCAAATATTTGTACTGCAGATATTTTATTAACCTTTCATGTTTTAAAAAGGGTGTAATGGAGTCTTGTTTTTTCCTGCTTTGCTATAAGAAATCATATATTTTCTTTAATGTGTATTTTGTTTTAAGTGGAGATGGATATTATAAGGCCGTGATGGTGAACCTTGGCACTCCAGCTGTTCTTGGACTTCAATTCCCAGAAGCCCAATGCACAGTAAACCCATTTATGTGGATTCCCAGGGACTTGGGCTTCTGGGAATTGAGGTCCAAGAACAGTTTGAGTGCCAAGGTTCACCATCACTGTTATAAGGCATATTACTTTCTTGCAATGCACTGGTTTTGCTACCTTGGGGATAGAGAAGAGAACACCAGCCATTTTTATATTTTAAAAAAGCTGCACGATTAACCCCATGCCTTTGGCGTACAAACACTGTAATCTTTGCAGTGTTTTTATAATGACAATAGGCACAGAGCCTGGAGACAGCTCTGTGTACTGAGGAGTGTTTGTCTCCTTCAATCCAGAAGGTCATGCATGTGTAGCCTTGAACTGCAGAGCAGTATGAAACAGGTGTACTTAAAGTATGTGTTGAGTGTGAAATCAGTATTGCTTTCCAAAATAAAAATCCTACTAGCTGGCATTAGTTCCGCTTGCAGTTGCTCCAAAACAATAACATTTTGTTTCACTGCTTTTAGATCAGGGGTTCCCAACCTTTTCAAGCCAGGGCCCGGGTCACGCTCTCTCAGCTTTGAGGGCCGGATGGACATTTTGCACTGCCTGCACGATGGGGGTGGCCATTTTGTCCTAACAGCTTCAAAGGGGTGGCCATTTTGTTTCTCGAATGCCCTTGGAGAGGGGGAGGCCCACATGAAATGACACCATGGGCCAGATCTGGCCCATGGGCCTTAGGTTGGGAACCCCTGTTTTAGATGATATAGAAACAGGGTTTGAAACTTCTCTAGAATACCTCTTATCTAAGAAAGGGCAAGAAAAATATTGTGTCATTAGAATTTTTGTCTTTGCAAGCAGGGATGGAGACCATCAGGATGTTTTGGACCTCGGTTCCCAAAAGCCCCAGCTAAAACAACCTATATTAAGAGATTTTGTGACTTGTAGTCCAGATCATTAAGATAACCATAGGTTAAGTGGTTCTGCTTTCAATAAATGGCCACCTTTGACAGAGGTCAGCAGTTTGATTCCCAAGTACTGCAGGACGGATGAGCTCCCGTCTTTATCATAGTTTCTGCCAACCTAGCAGTTTGAAAGCAAGAAATTGCAAGTTCTGTAGATAAATAGGGACCACTTCAGTGGGAAGGTAAACAGTGTTCCGTGCGCTCTGGTGTCTAGTCATGCCTGCCACATGACCATGGAAACGCCTGCTGGCTCTTCAGCTTTGAAACAGAGATGAGCACTTAACCCTACAGTTGATACGACTGGCCTTCAAGCAAGGGAAACCTTGGACAGCTGAAATAATAGTCTGAAATAGATTATTTTGAAGATGAAATGAATATGGATTATTTGAAACACTACTCAAACCTGCAAGACCATAGATTATGAATCTCATGTTTTCAGACGTGAAAAAAAATTAATTTTGTCAGGATTTTTGCCACATTTGAGTAAATGTGCTTGCATTGAATCTGTATTGAAGGTTTATTGAACAGAAATGACCAGACCTTTGTACAATATCACAGCTTTCTTCTTGGGTTCTTTAATTTTCAAAGAACGGTAGAGCATAATGAAGTGAATTATGAAAAAATAAATATTTCATTAATTCCATCAGCATATCAAAATGAGTGATTATGAAAAAAAATAACAAAATATTTTAAATCACAAAACATATGTGAAGTACCATAGTTCAAAATAATTGTCATGCAAATTAATATTGAATAACTAAGCTGAAAAATGAGAGGATATGAGGGATACAGAGAAAATTTTAAAATATGCTAACAATTCCATCTTCTAAAAATGTGGTATGTTGCTCTTCTCTTCTTCTAAACAGGAAAACAAGGAAAGAGAGATCCAAGAACTTCAGCAAATACAACGATTAAAAGAGATGGAAGAAAGACGTCGGTCATGGGTCGCTGGTGACCTTGGAGGCTTTGGCAGAAGCAGCAGTGAGACTGATGTTGGGACATTGACAAAAAGAGGTCTTGAAGAATTTCTACCCTTTTGGCAGCAGAGACCCCAAAGTCCTTCCTATAGAAATGTTAGCACACGGCGTTCACGGCATTCCCTGGGAGTTACTGCGGAAAGAGAACTGTTGGCTTTCCTGGAGATCTCAAAGGCAGAAGATTCAAACAAGTCCAACAGCCTTCCTGGTGCACATGCTGTTCAAGCAAAACCCAGTGTAGCATGGACTGAAACTGAAGAGTCTGGAGATCTCAGTTTAAGTGACTTACATTTAGAGCAGGCATCTGAAGAAGAAATAGACTGCAGTTACTTCCACCTACCTCCGTCTCAGTCAAATCACACCGAAGATCTTGAAGAGTTAGATACTTCCCATGATGACACCCATAATAACCAAGAGAATACTAACAGTGACAAGTACATGTTCAATGTGTCCTGTATTGAAACTACAGAAGCAGCTTCTTGGGATGTGTCTCTTGAAGACTCTGAACTCTTTCTGGGATCACATAAGTTTGACCTCAATGAATCAGATGATATTGATGATTCATCTGAAGTTCAGTTTGGGATTGGTGAGAGAGATTTGGAAACTCTGGTTGACTCAAGCTTATCCTCTCTTGGTGTCATAAGTCGACCAGTACCAGCATACAGAAAGTCTAAAGAGGCTGCTTATAAAAGCGAACATACTGCCAAAGTGACAAATCATTTTAACGATGCTCCAGAACCCAAGAACAGTAGCCCAGTATCTTCAGACGACAGCATCTCAGGAATTAAGGCACATGGGCCATCATTTTGTTTCTCAGAAACTTCTGACTGTTTGTTGACAGTTGATCTGTCAGAAGACAATACTCCAAAGCTAGATGACAATAAAGCAAACAGAAATGATGGTTCCATGGCCCCTTTTATGCACGATCTGCAAAATGATGACAGTGCCAATTTAAGCACATATTTTAACGATAAAGATGACTCTGGCAGTAAGCCTGGTGTCCCAAAGGAAAAGTCAGTAAGAAACAAAGATGGATTAGGACCAAAGAGAAATTCTCTGAAAGAGAAATCATCAAGTTCCACTAAATCTACCCCTGGTCCTCCAAATAACCCCAGACAAGTTAGAACACTAAATACATCAGAGAACGCAAGCATGAGAAAAGTGGTACCCATTTCCAGGTCAACTAAAGCAGCACCTCCTACTTGTACAAAAAAGCCAGAAGTGAAACCAACAACTCGAGACACCAGTGCTTCTGAAATACGATTGTTGCGGCGCAATTCCATTCGTGGCAGCACCGATGCAATGCCAAAGCCTCAGTATAGGCAGAGCATATCTGTAGAGGAGCCGAAGTTCCAGCGGGGAACTGCAAGTTCGAGCAGTGGCCATTTTGAGAAGGAGCCGTTTCAGCGCAAAGGGTCCTTCAAAAAGCCAAGCTCTAAACCAGTCAGATATGTTCCCAAGCCAAAAAACGATGAAACAAAAATGTGCCGCTCCTCGCCCAAACCACAGTCCCCTACAGAGGCTGCCAAAAGCACAACTGTCACTGTACCCAAGACACCAGCTCCTGTCCCAAGCTTTGCAAGGAACACAGTGGCCTCTTCCTCAAAATATGCAAAGGTGGATCCATCACCAGTTTCCAAACCTCCAACCCTCACAAGGTCTCTGTCTCAGAGGTTGCCTAGGATGAGAATTACAGCAGCAGCTGATGAGGCTAATCCAAAGGAAGTCGGTGGAAGCACACTGAAAAGGGCAAACAGTGCTAGATTTATCAAAAGGGACACTGACAACAGTGAGCTTCTAAGTGTTAAGACAGAACCCATACTAAGGGAGCAAATAATGGTGGATAAATCAGTCTCCCTTAAATGTAAAGATGGAAACCAAACAACAATAGGAAAGTTACTGAATCAGTTTTGAAAAGAAAGGGGGTTGGATTGGTTGACAATGTGGAATGTGAAAACTAGCTCTTTTGAAACGGAGTATTTCTATTGTGAAATATTTCCCCAAAGTAATGTTGCATTCCTAGTAACAAATGCAAATTAAGGTACATTGTGTGGATCATGCTGTGTGTCAGAACTGAATGTATTCAAAACTACTGTGATGGAATAGGTGTAACAAAGATCCTTTGCTTTGGAAGATAGTACCTTGACATGAATTTTACATGCTAAGGCAGCCTTCCCTAGCTTGGTATCCCTCCACCCTAAGATATGTTGAGCTACAGCTCATTCATCTCCAAGGAACATGGTTGCTGTGTTGGTGCAGGGTATGAGAGTTGTAGTCCAAAACACTTGGAACATGCCAGGTTAGGCAAGGTTGTGCTAAAACAGAGCTTTTGTCTAATGAAACCAGAACTAGAGGATTATGGCCAGTTGTATAACTGCTCTTTTTCTGAAAATGCAACATGAATTCTTTTTCGAAGAAGTGTGAAAAGTACATGTGGATTATTTTGAGTGTTGAGGTCAAAGAATAAGATGTGTCTGTTGCAAAGTCCATTGCTGGCAATTGGACAGCCAGAACCTTATGAACATCTGTAGGAAAGAGGGGGAAACTATGCTGAACAGAATGCTTATTCTCCATGAGTGTGGAAGAACTCCCTTGCATGTATGACAGTATATAGTCAATGGAATGACTGGTGCTGGAATTTGTAGGGCTCACTGAAGACTGTGGCTTTCAGAAGCCAAAGGTAGTAGTCAGGGCAGGGGTGCCCAAACTTTTTGGGCCATGGGCCGGTCACGTGGTTCCTCCCACGTGAAGCAGAAGTAAAACATGCCTTTCAGTCTGTTTTGCAACAGGATGAGACAGATTTTAAACTGCCATTTTCTTTGCTTAAGCCTGGGGTGCCCAAACTACGGCCTACGGGCTGGATCCGTCCCCTGATGCCAATTCATCCAGCCTGCACTACCCTCATTGGTGCATTTTACTTCTGCTTCTGGGAGCGATGAGAGTGGCATGGGCCAGATGAATTGGTATTGGGGGCCAGAACCGGCCCACAGGCCATAGTTTGGGCACCCCAGAGTTACGGAGAATGACAACAGGTGCTTGGCTTGCTGAGAGGTCACCTGCAAACATGCCAGCTTTGGGTATACAAAAGTGCCATGTTTAAAATACATATCACAGATGTTGCAGCTTGAAACCTGGAAGGGTTGCAAACTCTTGCAGAGCACTTTTTCCTGCCAAATCTTGTTTCCACTGGTTTTTAACTACTGTCAAGTGACTCAAAATGCTGCTAGGCTCTAATTAGAAAAAGACCCTTTAGTTTGCTTGCTGCCTCCTTCCTTTACCAAAATGACCAGGTAGCATGAAACATGCAGGTTCTTTTTTATGCATGACAGACAGGCTCCCCACCCCACCCCCTTTGGTAAATTAAGCTTGATTTTCTTCAGCTACAGATTTTTAACACTGCTTTTAAATTTTTTTGATAAGCTTCTTTGTGTGTGTTTTTTTGGTTTTTTAAAAAAACAACAGTTCAGTGCAAAAAGGTCAGTTTAAGATATAATGTGTGCTAGGGAAACTTGTTGCTACGTGTTTTGCCTTATCCTTGGTCTCTTTCCAAGTAAATATGTGTAGGTGGGGAAACTGGCTATTGCTGTTTAGCCTCTTTTGCTTTAAAAGCTGCCATCTTATTCATTTATGAAAATCTTTTTTAAATTGTCTTGCAATGGAAATACATACAGAATTTATGTTCAGTGACCCTTTATTTCCTGCAGTTCTCCTTTTCTTTCTCTTCAATCAATATAGGTATGTCAGCAACAGCACATTGCTTGTCAGATGTGACAATTGACACTTAAAGTTGACTCAAACAGCTCATGGCCTTAATTTTTTTCCCTTTGTGGGAGCAGCTTTCAGAAACTTTCTCCTAGAAACTATGCCAAAATGACATGAATGGGGCTCTCTACATGATCCATTACACCTGGGGTACTTAACCATTTTGTACTGGGGTCCGGATCATGCCCCCTCAGATAGGTGAGCGGGCAGGACACATGGTTTCTCCCTGCCGTAAATGCTGCCATAAACCGGGGGAGGGGGGCATTTGCAAATGCATGGGCACGTTTACAGCTGTTGCAAACACATCCGTTTATGGGGTCATTGCTTCGGGCCAGATGATTTGCCACCGAGCCCGGGTCCGGCCCACAGCCTGTAGGTTGCAAACCCCTGCATTACACAGCGTGATGGTTGGTTTATAAAAATCTCTTTACAGCCAAAATTTGGAGATGGAAGCTTTGTTTTTGTTTTTATAAGCTTGTTGGGTTAACCAGCTATTGTAGGTTAAATGTCCATTTGGCCCAACCTGTATCCTTTGTGTGCTCATCTGCGAAAGCAGGTGGTGGATTTTTATTACCTTTTGATGGTAGTAAGCTTTAAAAAAATAATTTAAATGTAACATGTTTGGAAACTGTAAGTAAATTTCTATGTAATAAGGATGTGTAAAAATGAACTGGTTGTATTTAATGGATCATTTATACCTTTCTGAGTTTATCTTGCTAGTTCAATAAAGTTCCCTTTTACAGGGTTTGTGCTAAATGTCTCCATTCTTCCATAGTTATTTCACCTGGAGATCTGGCTGATCAGCAGGAGTGCTGATGGGCTTCTGGGAATTGAAGTCCAAGAATACCTGGAGTGCCAAGGTTGGCCACCACTGCCCTAAGAAATTTCAGAGTAGACTATATTTAATTTGGTGTTCCAACAGCCTCCATTGTAACCCAAAAAAAATTGTAACCTGAAACATCCATAGGGATGCATTGAAAAAATGGTCCTAAATTGGTCGTTGTAAACCAAAACAAATACATTAAAAAATTTGTAAACCAGGACGACATTTCCATACGATTTGCCGTTGTAGACCGAAGCAAACCTAAACTGAGATGGTTGTACCCCTGGGTTTTACTGTAAGTACAATACATGTAGTGGTGGGCATCAGCAGGTTTGCACCAGTGCACCAGAACCAGTATCAGAAATGCTGGCTGGCCGTGCCCATCCAAGTTTTGAAATAAAGTAGTCCTAATTCGGGTGCAACATAGGGCTTTCCCCCTGGCCACACCCACCATACCACGGCCACAGTGTGGTAGTAATTTTTTTTGGAGCCCACCACTGAAAACATGCTTAGTTAATTGCATATATGCACTGTTCAAACTTTTCTGAAATTACAGGTGAAACTCGGAAAATTAGAATATCATGCAAATGTTCATTCATTTCACTTAAAAGGTGAAACAAATATATGAGATAGACTCATTACATGCAAAGCGAAATATGTCATGCCTTAATTCATTATAATTGTGATGATCATGTTGTACAGCATACATGAGATAATGTGATGATTATGGGATACATGAGATTGGGGGGTTGGGGTTTTCATAAGCTGTAAATCATAAGCATCAATATTACAACAAAGTAAGGCTTGAACTATCTCGCTTTGCATGTAATGAGTCTATCTCATATTTATTTCACCTTTTAAGTTGCATTACTGGACTGAATGAACATTTGCACGATATTCTAATCTTCCGAGTTTCACCTGTAAATCTGGAATGCCAGATGTGAAGCTTAGCAGTGGTTACCTTGGTCTAGAGTGGGTCAGCAAACTTGGTTCTCCAGATGTTCTTGGATTTCAATTCCCAGAAGCCCTGATCAGCCCCTGACTTGGGCTTCTGGTAATTGAAGTCTAAGAACACCTGAACAGTCAAGTTTGCTGACCACTGGTCTAGAACAAGAATAGTCATGGTAAATCATTCCAACATCCTGTTTTCTACAGTAGCAAACCAGAAATTCTTGAGAAGCCTGCAAGAAGAACATTGGTTGCCTGCAATTGATATCTATACCTATAAATCCAAGCATTAACTGTTGGAATGTGACAAAGGCTCCCGCACCTGTCCACACTATCCTGTACCAAGCCTCCTGAACTCGCTTGAACCCAGTACGGAGGTAACTGTAGGGTTGAGAAATGTGCCAGTGGGGCAAGAGCCCCACGAACGTGAACAAAGGGAAACAACTTCAATTCCCAATGTTCTCTGTGCCGCGCCATAGCCAATCAGGCTGAGATGCGTGAGCAAAAGAACATTGGGAAACGCGGTGCAGCCAATTGAAATCGAGCCACAGAAAAAACACGCTGCACGAAAGCAAACTACAAATGCAAAACTACAAGTCCCAGCATCCTGCGCGCCATGAGCGCACAGAACGCTGAGAAAGCCGGCGCACGAAAAATAAAATTACAAAACGCAATGGGAGCACTAGTCCCCAGCAGGCAGACTTAGCACCTCACAGCCACACAAAATAAAAAGCCACAAAACGCCACCGCAAGACAACTGCCGTCCTTTCCCAGAGCAATGGGGAGAAGAGGGACTCCCTCTCCTCCACGCTACCCTGCCAAAGACATGGCGAGACCACCAGCCTCAAGGAAAGTTGAGCCGGGGTGGGAACCCCCCCCCCAAAAAAAAACAGGCAGCAGTTCGTCAGTGGAAGGACCCTCCCTGGCGGATGACTGGCTGATGCCTTTGTACTTCCGAATACAAAAGCAGCAGCCAGCAATCTGGAAGGAAGAGCATCACCCCTTACGGATCGCTGCCTGCCAATCTCTGGTTAGGTAAGTCAGGAGAAAAAGGAGACAGAGAGGAGAGAACCATTGTTAGCCACAGATAGCTCTTCTCTTACTCCTTCTCCCCCGACCAACCTAACAAACCTTCCCAGGAGAAGAACGGGCTGACTGCCTCCTCCCTCCTTTCCCCCATTGCTGCATCTAAACCAAAATTCAAAGCAGCAATGGGGAAAAGAGAAACCCACAGGCAGCCCATTCTTCAAGCTAAAGTAACCACCAAAAACAAACACCAAAATTAATAAAATAATAATAAAACAAAAATAAATCAATTTAAAAAACATTAATAAACAAAAAACCCACAAACAAAAACATCCACAATAACACAAAACCACATACAAAACACCTAACTACAACACGAAAAAAATCACAAAATACACAAACAAACAATGACTAATTACACAAAGAACAACGAAATAAGAAAAAATTAAACAAAATCAGAAATAACCAAACCAATTAAAGAAACCTAAAACTCAACCAAAACAAAAAAGAACAAACAGAAACACCTCTCAGCCCACCACCACAAAAGCAAAACAAAGAAAAACCCCAGAAGAAAGAAAACCAGACAACTCACAAGCACGTCTTCCCTCAACGACGACTGGAACAGAAATGAAGAAACAAAGAGACTACTTACTGAAAGAAGCCCCACCCAGAGGCCAAGAGAGAAAAAACAGTGAAACTAAAACAGAACCACTAGCAGCCCCACCTGCAGGGCAGAATAGTAAAAACAGCTCAAAAAGACACAACAGCCCCACCTAGAGGCCACAAGAGTAAAAACAAGTCAAAAACATAACAATAAATCAAAATTTTACACAAATCACAAACATATGTCAAAAAAAATAAAAAAAAGTTTTTTATAACATCCTGTGTTGAGTTTTAACTCAAATAAAAACCCAAAACATCTAAACACAGTTTAAAAACATTTAATGTAAAAAAACATGTACTTTCGCATTTTTAAAAATATTACCTACAATACAACTATTAACAAAAAAAAAAACCCACAAACTAAAACATTATTTGGTTAAATAAAACAATTTTAAACAACTTCGGGTGATTCGCCAGTTGCGCATGCTCCTGGACCGGGGCTCCTTGCTTATGGTCACCCACGCTCTGGTCACTTCCCAACTAGATTATTGTAATGCGCTCTACATGGGCTGCCCTTGACGACCATTCGGAGGCTGCAGCTGGTCCAGAATGCGGCAGCCCGGGTGGTGATGGGATGCGGACGATATGCCCGCACCTCACCGCTACTTCGGGAGCTGCACTGGTTACCAGTTTGTCTCCGGGTGCAATTCAAGGTGCTGGTTTTGACCTTTAAAGCCCTATATGGCAGTGGACCAGGATACCTTAGAGACCGCATCGTCCCAAGAGTGTCTGCCTGTCCAACCAGAGCGGACCGGAGAGGCTCTCTAATAGTGCCATCAGCTAGAGGTGCACATCTATCCAGCACCCGAAGGAGGGCCTTCTCTGTGTCCGCACCAACCCTCTGGAACCTCCTGCCAACAGATCTAAGACTTCAAAGAGAATTGCTGCCCTTCAGGAAAGGATTGAAGACCTGGCTGGCAGGGCAGGTGTGGGCCCGAATGGCAACACGGTCCCCACCTGCTGGCTTATGTAAACAATTAAGAACTCTCTCTTCTTTTTATAGTGGGTGGGATGGGTGGGTGGGATATGGGTCTTTTAAAGTGTTTTTATGTGTTTTTAGAACTTGTTGTAATGCCGCCCTGAGTCGGGTTCTACCTGAGTGGGCGGCATATATATAAATATGACTATTAAATTAAATTAAATTAAATTTCATCCTTTGTTCTTTTTTTTAATCCACAAAAAAACAAAAACAAAAAGCTGATCACAGTTTATAACAGCCCGGCATTGCCAGGCAACCTATGTTAGTTTAACTATATGCTGCCTGTGAATCTGGAGGAGGAAAAATATAGATGGCTGGTAATTAGGCCGCAACTCAAATGAATAGAAAATAATAATTAAAAAATTCTATTAGTCTTACGTGCTGTGTACATTTATTCTCCTTTGAAAGTTCCACAGTCTCAGGCCGCCTAGTTCACATCTCTTCATTTTCCTAGCTAGTCTGCTGTGATTTGCTCCATAGATCAGGGGTTTCCAACCAACAACACCCTTTCATCCAGGCTGTCGCATCTGCACCTGGAAGTGGAAGTGTTTATGTCAGCCGCAAAAGGCACCTGTGCATGTATAAACACGCCTATGGCTGTCGTAAATGTGGAAGTGGGTGCATTTACAGCTGTCATAAATGTGTCTGCTTCTGTTCCCTGGGGGCTTTTGTCAGGCATGGTAAGGCCCATGGGGCCAAAAGGTTGGCTATCCCTTCTATAGATCTTACCTGCCCTCCTGGTTGCCACTATCTGTCTGTTAAAGAGGGATAGCAACCCAAGGCCAAGCAGCTGATCTGCTGAGATGAACCAGACAGACTTTGGGAGCAACTTATTTAAGTGTTTCATTGAAAAATCCCTACTTTGTTTTCTTGTGAAAACAGGTGGTATTTGTGTTTTTTAAAATAAAAAGGTATCTTTAAAATATATGTGTGTGATCTGAAATTCACATGTTGGTTTTGATTCTAAGAATTGTCAGGAAGAATAGAAAGAAATAGTTCACACTGTGTGTGTTCTGTTGCTTAGCGAGTTTCAAAGTCAAGGGAAGTTACATGAGAACTAGGAATTTCACAGATCACCACAGTCACAGGCCCTAATCTCCAGAAGCATTTCTCACAGTTTGATGCCCGCCCGCCTGCCTTTTGAAGCTATGATTGTTAGGATGTCAAACAGCATACTCCAGTCTTTGAAGCATAATATATAGACCGGGGTGCCCAAACTTTTTGCGCCATGTGCGGTCATGTGGTTCAGCGGGCTGGCCATGTGGTTCAGCAGGCCGGCCGCGTGGGTCCTCCCACCAGAAGCAGAAGTAAAATGCACCTTGCCATCTGTTTTGCAACAGGATGAGATTGATTTTAAGCTGCCATCTTCTCTGCTTAAACCAGGAGTGCCCAAACTACAGCCCGCAGACCGGATCTGCCCTTGATACCAATTCAGCCGGCCCACGCCACCTCATTGCTCCCGGAAGTGGAAGTAAAAGGAAAATGTATCGGTTCATTTTACTTCCGCTTCTGGGAGCGACGAGGGTGGTATGGGCCAGATGAATTGGAGTTGGGGGCCAAATCTGGCTTATGAACCATAGTTTGGACACCCCTGATATAGACTGTCTGGCTAAGGCATTTTCTCCACCATTCACCCATAATTTCTGGCAATAATTGCTTTTAAAATATTTAAAAAAGCTTGAATCTACCATTAGTTTAGAGCACTTTATTGGGAAATGTCACTACACAGCTTCAAGGAGTTTGTCAGGGAATTAGGCACTTGTTTGGAGAGGGTTGGAGGAGGCATATGGCAGTAGTTCAGACATTTTGTTCTGAATGGAAGCAGTCCAAAGTACGGATTAAAACATAACCAGGAAAGCTAATAAAAATCAACATAATTCCTCAGGAAAAAAACACAACATCAATGTGAAGCTTATACCTTGGGTGGGCAATTTGTGGCCATCCAGATGTTATGAACTGCAAATCCCAGTAGCCATCATCAGCATAGTCAATGGCAAGGGATTCTGAGAGCCATAGTCACCTGGAGGGCAATATCTGAAGCAGCTCAAAAGTTTTTTGAATGTTATCAGGAGAGAGGGAAAGCCTCTTTTGCTTGGAAATTTGATGGCCTCTGAAAATTATAATATACATTACTAAATATTTTATAAAAGGTATGAATCCTTTTTTTAAACTAAAATGTTTCCCTAGAAATTCAAGCATATTTGAGGAATAATTAATGCTTCATCGAGGCTTTGTTTGCTTAATGTTAGATGAATGCCTTCTGTGCCTTTAGTTTCAGACTGCCAAGAAGTCCAGAGCCATTCTATATTAAAGAGTGGCAAACAAACCTTTAACAAAGGGCTTAAGGTGAAAGGTCTATGTTTAGTCCTGCCATGACATATACAACAATGAAAGTGCATGAACCCAGAACAGACCTGGAAAGTTAAGGATTTCCTAGCCAACCAAAACAACGATCCTTTCCACCATTCCTAGTGCTATTTTTATTCCATGTTCTCTTTCCTCGTTAATATGTGTACATAGCCATTGTTGGCATCTCGTGCTTGTGGGAATGTAAACTAATAGGCATTTTCAAATGTTCATTATATCACTTCTGTTAACTTTGCTTGGGACATAGGTGTGTGTTCTTAAGTTTCAAGGGTTGAGATAGCTAAGCAGGCTTGTAGAGACTTTCAAATACTTTGTCGTAGCAGGCAATTTTTTGGATCTGTTTTATATCTCTATGTCCTTCCAGATACAGTACAGTGGAACTCTGGATAACGACAGCACTTGATAAGGACAAATCTGCATAACGACCTGTTTGTTATGCACCACATGATGCTCCGCATAAGGACCAAAAATGCCAAAAAAATGTCCTTATGTCGATGCTCCAGATAATGACGTTTTTTGGCTTTTTTTGTCCTTATGCGAAGCATCTCCCATAGGGAGCGCATAGCGTCAAAATCCAGATAACACGACTTATGGAACCAAGTTTTGTCGTTATCCGTAGTTCCACTGTACTGATTTTCTGCCAGTCTGAAACCTGACTCCTGATGTTCTCTGTCAGGGCTCAAGACTGTAGCCTCCTTGCTGGGCTTTACGTTCCCACCAGTCCAAGAAGGCTTGTATGGCCAGTGATAACAATCTGAATTCCAGCAATATCTTCACAATTGTAGGTTCTCCATCCTCTGCTGTATATTGTCCACATTGGAATTGTGTCCTCCCTTTAAAATTGGGATATTTATAAGCACCATGAATTTCCCCCCAGTACGAGGATTATGGTTTTAGCATAAAATATTATGCTAAATGCAGAAAACATTTTAATGCCTCATGTGTAAATCTATGTGGTGATTCTGCATCTCAAAAACATCACTTTGATATTTCATTTCAAAATCCTACTGGCATCTCTGGAAAATATGAAATGACTATGAAATAAAATTTCAAACCCAACAATAATTGGCCCGCTGTTCACAAGAGAAAGGATTGGCCAAACTATCAGTCAAGACAACCATCTTTTAGTAAACATGATGGGAAAATCCAGCTTGGTTGTGCTTCATTAGATAATAAAGCACATCATGCATAAACTATATAGGCACAAATGGCTGGTTTTGAATGTATATTTGGACTGATACCTGCATGCCAATAGTAGGTAACATACCTGTCAACCATCCCGATTTGGCCGGGATTACCCCGTAATTCAGCACCGATTTGCGCCATTTCCCGACCCGCGCTGCCAAGACCCCATAATTTGGCAGCGGGGGAAAGGAGGCACTGCGCAGCCCATCTGCGCAGGTCGTGTTGCACGCATGCATGGAAGGGCTCTACACTTCCATAGCTCCCTTCCACGCATGCGTAGAAGGCTACGCCGCCTGCGTAGAAGGCTACGCAAGTGGCATAGCCCTCCACGCGCATGCGTACAACACGACCTGCGCAGACCCGGTTTGTGCAGGTCCTGGATTCATCGGAGCTGCGGTTGACAGGTATGGTAGGTAACCAGAAGGCACGGAGGTCAAAATTGTTGATGATGCTCAAAAACTGAGACAAAGTTGTCAATACTACCGCACTGGTTCGCAATAAAAATGGCAGACAGAAGCTTGGCCAGAATAGTCTTGGTTACCTACTGAACCATTTCCCACTGGCTTCACAGCATTATGATGGAAAGAAGTAGAGATCAGCCCTAGTCATTTAACACCATGAGCAAACTATGAACAATATGTAATCTCTCCTAATGTGGCATTGACAAATGTGGCAGTCTACAACTCCTATCACCTTTTGGGCTGTTGACTGGGGGGGGGGGGGAATTGTGCTCCCAACACATCTACATGAGAAAAGCTTTATCTAATCAAACACAGATTCACTTCCTTATTGTAGCTGACTGCTGAATTTTCCAAGCTGTTAAATATGCTCTCTCTACTCTATTGAAGTATTTTAACTTTGTATGTGGCCATTTAAACAATGGTGTTATTTTAATTGGGTTTTTTATTTCTCTTCTTTCTATAACCCCAAACGCCTGTAGTTTATTTTTAGACTATTTATACTTATTCTTCCATTTGAACTATTTTGTTTACTTTTCTCTTATTCCACCCTTCCTCAACTCAACCCATGATTGTTTCCTCCCACTCCCATTCTATATATTGTCTCCCTCCTGCCATCATTCTCTAACCAGTTCTGCCATTACCTACCTTTCTATTTACATCCCTATTGGAATGTTGTTTCCCTGGTAGCCTCTTCCTGCACTGCTTGTCACATCCTTAAATTTAAACTATGTGAGGCTAACTTTAATCTTCTAAGCTGGGTAAGGGGGGAAAGGAAAAGTTGGAAGACATACAACTACTGGCTTTGCCATAATAGGTACATTCTAAGGCAGGGGTGCTCAAACTATGGCCTGGGGGCTGGATCTGGCTCCCAGGCCATAATGACCAGCCCCCTGAGCCACATGACCGGCCCACAGCCCAAAAAGTTTGGGCACACCTGTTCTAAGGTTCACTTCAAGGGTGAAGCAACATCACATTTGACAGTTGTTGAATTAAATAGGTGGTCAGTGATTTGAACTGAGAAAAAGAGAAAGTCTTTTTGAGGTGAGTGACAGCTCCCAATAAAGCTCAAGATCTCACATAGGCACTCCAACCACTGAGGCATTCTCTCTCTCTTCTGCTACTCTGCCAGACATTATATGGCACTGACAGGTGAAGGAAAATACTTGCATCACTGTCTCAATAGCCTTTTTTTGTGTTGTGGAATGTTCTCTTCTTTAATTGCCTAATTCTTATTTAGTTTTTAAAACTATATAAAAAATTAACACTGTTTGGGGGGCGAGTACACAGAAAGAGTCTCCTCAAAGATTGTGGTATTCAGGCAGGTCCTGGTATTTTGGGCAATTGGGCATTGTCCCACCCCACCCTTGCCGCTGGAGCCCTGGGGCACCAATAGCAATGTATGGGATTCCTCCTCAACCCCCCCCAATAGGCGCCCCCACCACTCCCTTTTCAGCACCTTCCCATGGTGCCCTGCACACCCCTGGTGGTATTTTTGAACCACAATCAGGCATACCCTATTAACGGCAACCTTGTGTCTCAGGCTAATCATTGCAGGCGCACCCCCCAATAAAGGACTCAGACACCGATGAAAGTGGATAACGGCATTGGGCCACATTTATTGATTCATGCCCTAGTCCGAATTATAAATTTCTATTGGTAATTGACCAATCATAATTCTTAAGGCAAGCAGGCCGAAGTAACACTGGTAAGGTACCACCCAAAATTGCCAACGACAATTGTTACAATGTATCTATTTGTATCAATTTGTTTGTTGACAACAAACAAATTGTTGACCGTAGTCAATATCTAACTAATGACCCCACCCTCTGACGCGTATCCGTAAAATCACAGGGTGATGCATGCTGTCTAGCTGTAGCCATCAGCCCGTTGCCTGGTTCGTCGTTGACCGGACAACGTTTAACCAACTTATACCTGTCTAGTGTTGTCCAGTCAATTGCGAACCTGCCGGATACCTGTGGGTCATAAATGTTTACCTTACCAGTGCTACCCGCCCATGTGACCAAAGTCAACAGCAGCAACAGAAAAACCCCTATATCAAACCATAGCAACAGTGTGGGATGGGCGAAAAAACCAGGACCCAAGAGCCAATTGTGAGTCCCAGCCAAAAATTCCCACCCGGCCCCGAAGCGACCAAAATATCACACTGTTAACTAGGGAGGGGGTGGAGGGGAAAAACTTCTCCGCTCCGTCGCTTCGCAAAATGGCAGCTCGGCTGCCTCATGGCCGCCCCTTATATAAGGGTGCTGGCCACGCCCCCTAACTACCCGGATGCCTTCGTCCGGTGGGGGGGGGCCGCAAAGAGCGCGGCGACCATTTTGGCGCCGCGCTTGCATTGCAGGCACCCCCCCCCAATAAAGGACTCAGACACCGATGAAAGTGGATAACGGCATTGGGCCACATTTATTGATTCATGCCCTAGTCCGAATTATAAATTTCTATTGGTAATTGACCAATTATAATTCTTAAGGCAAGCAGGCCGAAGTAACACTGGTAAGGTACCACCCAAAATTGCCAACGGCAATTGTTACAATGTATCTATTTGTATCAATTTGTTTGTTGACAACAAACAAATTGTTGACCGTAGTCAATATCTAACTAATGACCCCACCTTCTGACGCGTATCCGTAAAATCACGGGGTGATGCATGTTGTCTAGCTGTAGCCATCACCCCGTCGCCTGGTTCGTCATTGACCGGACAACGTTTAACCAACTTATACCTGTCTAGTGTTGTCCAGTCAATTGCGAACCTGCCGGATACCTGTGGGTCATAAATGTTTACCTTACCAGTGCTACCCGCCACACGGGGAGGCTTCCCAAAAGGCTCACCGCCCCCCCCAAGACCGTCAGCTCGGTCAACAGGCCTGCTCGCCAGTCCACTAACAAGAGGTCCATACCTCCCTGTGACAGATGGGCCCCATCCCCTGAGTAAAAGCTCGTAATTTTGCAGACTGATGTCGGGGAGGCGAATGACGCGTCCCCCACCTTTGTCGAAAAGGAACCGGGCAATAGCCCCGTTCACGGAGCGTCGGCTCGGTCAAGAGCCTCGAGGCCGCACGCCCCCCTGTAAGCGTACCGCGGTATCGTGTCCGACCAATTGAGGGTTGTGGCAGGCCACACATAACGGGAGTAGGGCAGGTCACTGCAAACCGCAAGCTTCCGCGATATGCCAGTGACCCGCCCTAAGCCATCGCCCCCAAGGTTCATAACCAGGACATCAGGCAAGTCAGCATCCCTGATGTAGAAAAGGAATGGCAACAGTTCCCGCCATAACATGCCGCACTTACCATACCACCTGAGACGTGCGGATGCACCCAGTCCCATTCGGGGTCCCCACTCTGTCGCCGCAGCATAACGCGCTGCCCTATGCAGCGTAACGCGCTGCCCTATGCAGCGTAACGCGCTGCCCTGTGCAGTGTAACGCGCCGCCCTGTGCAGCGTAACGCGCTGCCCTGTGCTGCGTAACGCGCTGCCCTGTGCAGCGTAACGCGCTGCCCTGTGCACATGGCTATGGCCCACCAGGCACATTGTCACCGGTGTAATACGACACCCAGGGTCTGTCAAGGAAAAAAAAAAAGGGGGGGGGGAGAAACAGTGCAGTGACAAAACTGGTACTAACAGTTGAAGAGGGCAAACACAAACCGAAAACATTGTGATCCCCACCCTCCCATGCGGCGTATGTCAGCCCCGGAGTACCCAAAAACAGCTGCAGTAGAAGCCGCCCCTATCCTGAATGAATGGGTGCCGCAACGAGCCCCAGGGAGGCCAACACTGGCTAGTGCCCTACCGGCACCCTCCCAAATTGAATTTAGTAAGGGGAGACCCATCTTGGTGACAGAAAAAAACGGGCCATGGTGCGTGCCACGCAGTGCAAGGAACTCCTGTAGGGCACCAACCGGACAGATGTCTGCCAAAGAACACCGTAGCAGTCTTACTCCACTGCCCACGCCATGCTGATCCGTCTTAGAGGAGCATATCCTCAACTGAGCCCAGTCTCTGGCCACATAGACATCTTCGAGTTCCAGTGCCCTATGACTTGCATCCGCCTTAGACAGCATCACAAGCTCGCTGATGCGGAGCGCTCCAAAAAAGGCCACCGTTGTAGCCGCATGAAACAGGGCTGCCTCATACCTATCAAAACATAGGTCCTGCCAGCCCCGTGCCAGTTGGGTAAGAACCCCTGGGGAAATTGGGTGGCGGTCGTCCGGGCTACGCCCACGCTCCCGTGCCCACCCCTCCAAAACGTGTCTCACACGGAAGTCAGCGGTACTGTCCGCATGTCCGCCTACTTCGGCCATAAAAGCCAGCGCTGACAGCCTGGATGCTATGGTGCGAGGTGCAAAGCCCTGGGAATGCAGATCAACCATGAATTGAAGTATATGGGCCACCGGGATCGGCCAGGTATCTGGCAGCCGGAATTGGGCACAGAATGCCCTGAAAGAATTGAATGCGTGTTGATACGCCTTACGCGTGCGTGGCGCTAGCGACATGCCGATCGCCCGGTTCACCTCTCCTTGCCAAAGGTCCATATCTCGTCCGGGAGTGGCGAGGGAAATTCCTCCGCATCCGGGGCCAAGGCGCGGAACCGGGAGATCTGCAGGCGGGACAAAGCGTCAGCGATATCATTATTGACCCCCGGGACAAGCCTGGCCCGGAACAGCACATTAAGGCGCAGGCTGCGCAATACAAACTGGCGCACCAGGTCCATTACCCTGGGTGATTTGGAAGTCTGTGAGTTGACAATGTGGACAACGGCCGCATTGTCACACCAGAAATGAACGACCGAGTTGGCCCACTCCTCACCCCATAGCATCAAGGCCCCCAGGATGGGAAAAAATTCCAGATACGTAAGATCCCGCAGGCGACCCATACCTGACCAGGCTGGTGGCCACCCACCATAGGCGCACTTCCCATTGAAGTACATCCCATAACCCAGGGACCCAGAGGCATCGGACTGTATCTGGAAACGAGGGGAAGCCAGAAGGTCAGACCTCCAAAATGACACCCCATTGAACTCCCTCAAGAACTGGAGCCAGATAAGCATATCTGCCTTAATGCCCTGGGTTAGTCTCACCCTATGGTGGGGCCTGGATAAGCCTGTCATGGCGTCGCACAAGCGCCGAGCAAATGCCCTGCCCGGTGCGACCACCCTGCAAGCGAAATTGAGATGACCATGCAACACCTGCAGGTCCCGCGGTGACGCCTTGCGTCTAGCAAGCAAGTCCGAGATAAGGGCCACTATCCTTGACACCTTATCCCCTGGTAACCTAGAAGCCTGCGCTACCGTGTCAATCTCCACCCCCAGGAAGACCAGCTGTGTAGATGGGCCCTCAGTCTTTTCGGGCGCTAAAGGGACACCCAGTTCTCCTTCGTATAGTTTGTGAATCCACACTCATGGGTTATGCGCCTGCGCAGAACGGCCGATCGGAGGCTTGAAAAGCTATTGGTCAAAAGTTTTGGCGGTAAGACCGCCCACCGTACCGCCCACCCTGAGGCGCCCGCGCGCCATTTTACCTCAGTTCTCTTCTTTCCGCCATAGCAGCAGGACGATCGTTGAGAGCTTCCTCAATTTTTTCGCCCTTCTGAGGGAAAGTCTTTTGGCAAATTTCTACAATTTTTCTCGGTGATCTTGTCCTCCGGGCAGGATCGCCACCCCGGCTCTGTCTCTTCTCTCGAGTGGATTCAGTAGCCAATTTTTTCGCATCGATCACCGTCTCCCCCCTCAAGGGGGTGGCGGCTGGTCCGCCCTTCGGGGTACTTGCCTCCAGAAACTTCCACTGGAAGAATTTTTTCCGCGGTTGATGGCTGCAGCGTTTAAACAGTGCACGGCTTGCCTTAAGAAGTTCCCGGCTTCCGACGGACACAGCCTGTGCCTTTTTTGTTTGGGAGAGTCGCATCAGAGCCAGTCTTGCCCGCATTGCAAAAAGTTTACGCGCCTCGCGGTGCAGAACCGAAGCAATCGCCTCAAGGCTCATCTGATGGAGCTCGCTCTGGCTCCCGCCGCGTCCGCTTCCACATCCGCCGCTGCCGCCCAGCCGCCGCCGGCCTCTTCCTCCATGCTTCCGATGAGGAAGAAGAAAAAGAAGGACAGGAACGGTGAGAAGAAGCGCAAGCGTGGGTCGGAGAAGAGACGGTCGCTTCCTCCCACCCCACGCACACCCGCCTCTCCCGGGCCCTCGCCGCCGTTCTCGACTGCCCGATGTCCTTCTCCGGGATCCTCCATCTGGGGAGGACGGTCGTCTTCCGGGTCACCTGATAAAGGACGCAGGGCTGGGGCTCCAGCTCGCCCACTTCAGGTGCTCCCCTCTCCTCCTCGGGGAAGAAACTCCTCGCCGAGGCAGGCCTCCGTCTCCCCAAGGCCCAGGACGCCGACAGACGACGCGGTCGTCAACGTTCCGACGACCGTTTCGCCGACGCCGACACCGGCCACCGTTTCGACGCCCACCGTTTCGTGGGCCACCATCCCGCCGGCTACCGGGGCTCCACCATCAGCGGACTCGGACGGATCTCAGATGGCCCTCGTCCGAGAAATGTTCCAGGTCATGGCGTCGTTTGCGACCAAGTTCCAGGCCTCCATGCCTGCGGCCTCTGCGGCTCCGGTCCCGACCACCGCAAGCCCCGGGCATCCCGGCCCTGCCGTGGCCCCACCGACCTCCCGTGGGTCGAGTGCCCGCTCCGCCGGCCCACCCAACCCGTCATGGTGTGGTCCGGACGTTGATGCGGTGGACTCCCATCCCGCGGGCCCGCCCAGGCCGTACTGGCGCGGTCCCGTCGTGGATGAAAGGCTGCCTCCCTCGTCCTCCGATGAGTCCAGCTCGTCGTCGGAGGAGGATGAGGGAGACGTCGACGCCGAGCGCACGCCGGAGCAGGCTATCGCCTCAGTGGACCCACCGCGTGGTGAGGACCAGCGCTCACTGACCGCCATGCTCACAAGGCTGGGCACCGCACTCAACCTGAAGGTTGATCAGCCGCCGTTGGAGGGTGAGGATCAGATGACCGCGAAGCTCGACAGACGTGCTGTGCGGCCGGTCCACATAACCATGCTCCCCTCCATGATGACTTCGGCGAGGGCGACGTGGAGGAAACCTTTGGCGGCGCACTCCGTTTCGTCCAGCCTCGACAACATGTACCGGGTCCTGGACGAGAACGTCGAGTTCTTGCAGGCTCACCCCCTGCCGAATTCCCTGGTGGTCAAGGCCTTCCAGCACAGGACGGCCACCAGCGGGTTCCCGGTCCCGTCGACGCCGGAGGGAAAGAAACTGGACGCGGTGGGGCGTAAGTTCTACGCCACCGGCTCCCTATCCTTCCGTGCCGCCAACTACTCGGCCGCCATGGGCCTGTATCAATCTCACCTCTGGGAGCAGGTGAAGGTTGAGATAGCGAAACTGCCCTCCGACGCCCAAAAGCGCATTGACGCTCTGGCCACCGAGGGGGACTTCGTCGCCGAGCAGCTGATGCGCACTGCCCGGCATATCAACGACTATGCGGCGAAGGACATGGCCTCCGCAATCTACCTCCGTCGCCACGCTTGGCTCAGGGACACCTCCCTCGATGACGCTATGAAGAAGCTCATCGAGGAGTTTCCCTTCGACGGGCAGGGCCTCTTCGGTCAGGACACCGACAAGGTCCTGAATGAGATGCGCCAGACCAATTCCACGGCAAAGTTCCTGGGGCTCACCACGCCGGCTCCGCCCGCCAGGCCGAGGTTCCAGCCCTTCACACGGCGGTTCCAGGGCAACCCACAGCAGCAGGGACCGACGGAGCAGCCTAGATCCAGCTCCTACAAACAGCGGCGGCAGCACAAGCCCCGCTACCGGCCCTACGGACAGGACAAACGTTCGGGCGCGAGGCCCAAGCCCCGCGTTTGAAGCTGCGACGGCCGAGTCTCTCTCGCTCCACATCCCGTACCTCCCCCTCCGGAACTTCCTCCAGGTATGGTCGGGCATCACAGACGACCAGTGGGTCTTAAAGATCTTGTCCTCTGGCTACGCCATCGAGTTCGTGCGGGTGCCTCGGGTAGGAAGACATCGTCTCACCACCTCGTCCCCCCATTTGGAGGAAGAAATATCAACCCTTCTCTCCAAGGGAGCCATCGAGCGGGTAACACCGTCCGACTGGGACAACGGCTTCTACTCGAGGTACTTCGTGGTCCAGAAGAAGGACGGAGGCCTTCGCCCTATCCAGGACCTGCGCCGCCTGAACAAATGCATCCACACCAGGAAGTTCCGGATGGTGACCCTACAGACCGTCCTCCCCCTCATCAACAAAGGGGACTGGTTCACAGTCATAGACCTCAAGGATGCCTACTTCCACGTCTCCATCCTCGAGGAACACAGACGGTTTCTCCGCTTCCGCATCGGCAATTCCGTGTACCAGTACCGATGCCTACCGTTCGGTCTGGCCACGGCACCGCGGGTCTTCACCAAATGCATGGCTCCGGTGGCCGCGTTCCTCCGCCAACGGAGCATCAGGGTCTCCCCGTACATCGACGACTGGTTGATCGTCTCCCCCACCAAATCGTCGGCCGTTCGGGACACACAATACACAGTCCACCTCATGGAGAGTCTCGGCCTCAGGATCAACTTCACCAAATCGAAGTTGATCCCCTCCCAACGCGTCGAGTACATCGGAGCGGTACTCGACTCGCTTGCTACGAGAGCCTACGCCCCCCAGAAACGCTTACAGGACATTGCGCAGGGGGTGAGCGAACTGCGCACCAAACCGTGCGTCCGGGCGAAGAAGGCTCAGAGACTTCTAGGCCTGATGGCCTCAACGACGGCAGTGATTCCCCATGCCAAGCTGAAATTCAGGTCCCTGCAATCGTGGCTCCTTCACGAGTTCGACGCACTTCGGGAGAGCCAGTCCAAACGGTTGACCCCATCTCCAGAACTGAGGGACCAACTGCTGTGGTGGTCTACACCACTCAACGTGGCCACGGGGAAGAGTTTCTACCCCCCGCAACCCTCGTTGCAGATACTGACCGACGCGAGCAACCTCGTCTGGGGCGCTGCTTGCGGGACTCTCACGGTCAACGACACCTGGACACCGCACGAAACGGTGCACCACATAAATTACTTGGAGTTGCTGGCCATTTGGAAGGCCCTGCGTTCCTTCGAGACTCTGTTCACCGGCAAGGCGGTTCAAGTGGCCTCGGACAATACCACGGCGGTGGCGTACCTCAACAAGCAGGGAGGAACACGGTCCACCACCCTCCTGTACCTGGCAGTGCAGTTGTGGGAATGGTGCCTGGAGAGGCACATTTTCCCAATTGGAGTGCACATTCAGGGCACACTGAATGTCCTGGCAGACCACCTGAGCCGTCTCACTTCGACGACCCACGAATGGGAGCTGGACGACGGAGTGTTCCAGTCGCTTTGCGAGGCCTGGGGGACGCCGAGCATCGACCTCTTTGCATCGGAGTCCAACAGGAAGCTCAGCAGGTACTGCTCCAGAGCAGGCATCGGACTGAACTCCGAAGGCGATGCCTTCATGAAACGGTGGGATCAGGACTATCTCTATGCCTTTCCTCCGTTTCCTCTGGTCCAGAAGGTACTCACCAGGATGTACCAACACAGAACCAATGCAATTCTGGTGGCGCCAGCATGGCCGCGCCAACCCTGGTTTCCGCTACTGTTGCGCATGTCGTCGCAGTATCGCACACTGCCGGAGTCACCGACGCTCCTCCAAATGGAGCACGGCCAGCTGCACCATTCGGACCTGCCCAGCCTCCACCTCACCGCGTGGAGGATAACCCCAGACTGTCCAGGATCCTTGAATTAGCGCGGCGCCCTTCCACAAGGAAGTCCTACGCTTCCAAATACAGGCGTTTTTGTGCTTTCCTGGCCTCCCGGCAAACGCTCCCCCCGCAGGTGGGACTGCAGGACATTTTAACCTACCTCCTCCAGCTGGCGGAGTCTGGCCTTAGCATCACCTCCATCCGAGTGCATCTCGCAGCAGTAGTAGCGCACTCTCCTGCTGGCTCGCCCGCTTCTGGGGCCTTCCGCGACCAAACGGTAAAGCGCTTCCTCAAGGGGCTAAGGAACGCTTTTCCGCCGGCCCGGACACCGACGGCTCAATGGTCACTGTCCACCGTTCTCAACGCGCTCACCAGGACCCCCTTCGAGCCCATGGCTACCGCCGATGTTCGTCTCCTCACATGGAAGACAGCATTCCTGGTGGCTATCACGTCTGCACGTCGAGCTGGTGAACTGGTTGCCCTGCGAGCAGACGCACCGTTTCTCCAGTTCTTCAACGACCGCGTCGTCCTCCAAGCGGACATCACCTTCCTACCCAAGGTGGTCTCCAAGTTTCACATGGCACAAACTATCTCCTTGCCAACCTTCTTCCAGAACCCCACTAACGCCCAAGAAAGGACTTGGCACACACTGGATGTGAAACGAGCTTTATTGTTTTACACCAGCAGGACTAGAGAGTTCAGGAAGTCACAACGCCTCTTTGTGGCTTATGGGGGAAAGTCCAAGGGTGAACCCATCTCTGCTCAAAGGTTCTCCAAATGGATCACCTCTACCATCTACCTGGCCTACGAGTCAGCCTCACTGCCACCTCCACCGCATGTCAGGGCGCATTCCACCAGGGCGGTTGCCACATCCACTGCCTTTCTGGAGGGCACACCGCTTGAGGACATATGTAAGGCTGCCACCTGGTCCAGACCTTCCACATTTGTCCAGCACTACAGGGTGGACACCAGAGCCACTGCGGACGCCAGGCTTGGCCGTGTCGTCCTCACCAGAGGGCTCCGGACTCAACGCCCCTGACGGGTCCACCCACAGGATCTTCAGCTCATCGTGGGACCATCTCATCCGACTGCCCACCGACCAAGTAAGTGTGAGCTTGCTAATCTCCCATGAGTGTGGATTCACAAACTATACGAAGGAGAAAGTTCGGTTTCACTTACCAGTGATAACTTTCGTTCTTCGAGTATATAGTTTGTGAATACACACTACCCACCCTGCCTCCCCTCTTGAGCTGCACGGATAAGATCAGTTGGTTTATCCTGTGCTTGGCTTAAGTATGGAACTGAGGTAAAATGGCGCGCGGGCGCCTCAGGGTGGGCGGTACGGTGGGCGGTCTTACCGCCAAAACTTTTGACCAATAGCTTTTCAAGCCTCCGATCGGCCGTTCTGCGCAGGCGCATAACCCATGAGTGTGTATTCACAAACTATATACTCGAAGAACGAAAGTTATCACTGGTAAGTGAAACCGAACTTTCCTCCATTAGCGTCTGAAATGTATTGAGGAGACGTGTGCACGTGTCCCAGCCCCGTTCACCCCCGAATAAAAAATCATCCAGGTAATGGGCTACAGACCGGGACCCAGACCTGCGGACAAAAGCCCACTGTAGGAAGGTGCTAAATCGCTCGAAGGCCGAGCACGATATGGAACAGCCAAAAGGCATGGCCTTATCGAAATAATATTCACCCCGGAACTTAAAACCCAGCAACTCAAAGTCACCCAGGTGAACCGGCAGGAGGCGAAAGGCAGACTTAATGTCGCACTTAGCCAACAGCGCACCCGGGCTACATGAGCGCACCATGCGCAGCGCTTGGTCAAAAGACGTATACCTGACTGAGCAAAGGTCATCAGGGATAGCATCATTGACCGATCGGCCGGCTGGGTAGGACAAGTGATGGATCAGGGGGAACTCGCCCGGTGACTTCTTGGGCACCAAGCCCAAGGGTGACACTTTAAGGTTGGGAAACGGGGGTGCAGGGAAAGGGCCAGCGACCCTGCCCGCATCAACCTCCTTAGAAATGCTGGCAGCAGCCACCTCCTCCCTCCCCTTAAGGGACAAAAGGTTGGGGGCATCTTGGGGGGACCTATCACCCTGGAAAGGAATACGGAACCCCAGTCGAAAACCCTGAAGCAGGTAAACCACATCTGCCCCCTTCGGGTACAATGCGAGCCAACGCTCCAACATGTCCACATTAATTGGGGAGGGGGCCTTTCGGTGGACCAGCTCCCTCTGCGGCAGTCTTGCCAGCCCCTTGTCCGCCCCTACCTTTGCCCCGCACCCCTCCAGGCCTGGGGCAGGCGGAGGCTGCATGGGGGCCTGCGCAAGAGGGACACTCATGCCTGTACCAGCAATTCTTCCTACTGCAGGAACCATTGGACGAGAAAGTCCAGCACAGCAGGCGGGCTGGAACCCCCTGCCCCGCCACTGGGCGGGGTGTCTGTGCTGGGGCCGCTCGCTGGACCGCATGTCCACAATGGTATCTTTCCCCAGGCGCAGGGCGCGTGGGAGTCATGTACAGAAGCCACAGCTTCTGGCAGGGCTCGTCCCACCTCATCTCCGGGTGCAGGGGAATCCGCATACGGAATTCCTCATCGTAAGCCAACCACGACGGGCCCGGGAAGTCGACCATCGCCTGGTAAATGTTGTCCAAATACTGGACCATCGGAATTGCCAAATCCGGCCGGGCCCTGAGGTAGACCGCCATGTATATGAGGTACGCTGGCAACCAATTGGCCCATGTACGTGGCGGCTTACGACGACGTGCCTGTTCCTTATCCTTCTCATCCTGCCCCTCCCTCTCCTCTTTGGTGGGCTCTCTGTTAAGAAGGGAGAAGATGTCCACATACTCCCCACGCCAGATCTTCTCTTTGGTGGCCTGGGCCAAATGGTCCCCCAGGGGCAAGGAATACCCCGCTGTCGGCAATGCCGACACCGGCACAGTGGGAACCACGGGGATCTGGAAAGGAGCCTGGACCAACCCGGCCACCCCTAACACATTCCCAACTGAATAAGAGGTACCACCCAAAACGGGGCCCTGGGTGAGAGGTGAAGTCACCGGGTGGGACGTCGGCGACTGAACCGTCGCACCACCCATGCGAGGCCACGGCCACTGGAACGCCCCCCCCCCAACGTGGGTAGGTGTGTGGGTGCACTAGATTGAACCGCATACTCACATGCAGCACCCCCGCGGGCCGCCCCCACCGGGGTTCCGGCCCGCTGGGGGCGTCGGAGCTCACAACCGCAATTGAGCCCGTCGACGGGGCCTGACCAGCATCAGCCTGTTGAGTGGGGAGCTGCGAGGCAGTGGCCAAAGCCGGCCCACACGCCTCGGGCAGCTCGACCCGTCCAACCGCCTGCCGCTGACCGGCAGACAAAGGATCAACCAGCACCCCAAAAGGCACCCACGGGTGGTTAACCCTCGCGAGGGATGCCTCGAGGGCCGCAACGTGGGCCAGAAGGGCCTCAACACTAACATAGCCCCCTAAGCCAAGTGGGGGCAAAGGGCCAGCTGGCCCACTGGCTGCAGGCGGCGGTCCAGGTCCCTGGACCCCGGGGGCCATATACGGCCACGACCCCAGGCCCGGCCCCTGCAGGGCCGGGGGGGTACCCTGCCAGGGGAGGGAACCCAGCCACCCCCCATGGCTGAAACCCGCAGGAAGCTGCGCACCAATAGAGGAAGGCCCCGCAGAATGGGCCACGCCAGAGGCAGTGGCCACTGCTTGCGGGCCGGGGGCCGCAGCCCCAGCTGGGCCGGTACGCGGACACCCTGCCTCGGGCCAAGGGGCAATTAACCCCATCCCACCGGTCCCAGTGGGCTCAGGCAAAGGAGGCTGCTGGGAAGGCGCAGCCGCGGTCCTCCGACCCGGCTGGCGCCTCCGCGCAGAACGAGCCACGTTCGCAGTCGCCTTCTTCTTAGAGGGCATAGCAGCCAAACAATGGGAAGCCAGAAAAGTCAAGAAAATCAGCAGCCAGAGGCTTCCCTAAGAAAGGCAAGAGCGACGGAGGTAAGAGGGAAAAACTTCTCCGCTCCGTCGCTTCGCAAAATGGCAGCTCGGCTGCCTCATGGCCGCCCCTTATATAAGGGTGCTGGCCATGCCCCCTAACTACCCAGATGCCTTCGTCCGGTGGGGGGGGGGCGCAAAGAGCGCGGCGGCCATTTTGGCGCCACGCTTGCATTCTCACACTGTCTCAGACCAAAGGAACTGCAGGATGAACTCACCAAAAGGTGCCTTTATTTTGGCAGTTCACGTCTGGCCTAGACACAGAAGAAGAACACTGTTAGGATTATGTTTGTATGATAGTGGATGGGTTTCATTTATCATAATTATTATATGAGCTTTAAGAGGACAGTTCGCACAATTAGGACATTGCATAGCACTCCTAGTCCTCATGATTTGTATATCTATCGTTTCCAGGATTTTTCTTCGAAATGGAGATTGGGAAACACAGACAATGTCATGGACCATGGGACAGAAAGGGTTGGAATGTGTCCAACTGGGTACAAGATGGAACTGCTTTGATCTTTATGCCCTTTGTTTGTGCTCACAGAAGTCTTCTACACCCTAGTATTCAGCTACCACCCAGTGATGCGCAGCTCCCGGTGCGCACAGGTGTGCGGACACTGGTAGTGGAAATTCCCACAGGCCATGCCCACTTGGCTGGCCACACCCACCTCCCTACCCCAGGCCATGGTATGGCCAGCCAGGTGGGCGTGGCCCACAGAGTTAGCCACACCCACAGAGTTAGCCACGCCCAAGGTGGGGGTAGTAAATTTTTTTGCAGCGCATCACTGCGTACCACGTCATTCTTTTCCTACCACCTTGATGTAATGTAGCAATAGTCACTGAAATTTGAAACAGCCCCTGCAGTCACAAAACTCTTTGTGCAGAAATAAGAGAACGTTTGTCAATTATACTAGAGCTATTGAAAGGATTTTTGCTGGAGGAACTCAGGAGACACCTGAATGAGGCTCCTCATATCCCCAAGATCTTTTCCCACCAAAGTGGTCCCTATTTATCTACAGTATGTGCAATTTCTTGTTTTCGATCTGCTAGGTTGGAAGGAGCTGGGACAGAGATGGGCACTCATTCTGTCATGCAGTAGGCACTGCTAAAGGAGAGCCAACATGGCTTTTGCAAGGGCAAATCATGGCTCACTAATCTGTTGGAAATTTTTGAGAGTGTCAACAAGCATGTGGATAAGGGGGATCCAGTTGACATTGTTTATCTGGACTTTCAGAAGGCTTTTGACAAGGTCCCACACCAAAGGCTCTTGAATAAACTTACCAGTCATGGAATAAAGGGACAGGTCTTGTCCTGGAATAGCAACTGGCTAAAGGACAGGAAACAGAGGGTAGCACTAAATGGACACTTCTCCAAGTGGAGGGAAGTAAAGAGTCGGGTCCCCCAAAGTTCAGTAATGGGACCCTTGCTTTTCAACCTCTTCATAAATTATCTAGAAGTAGGAGTAAATAGCAAGGTAGCCAAATTTGCTGATGACACTAAATTATACAGGGTAGTGAAAACTGTGAGAGATTGTGAGGAGCTCCAGAGGGATCTCTTGACACTGGGGGAGTGGACAAAACAGTGGCAAATGAGCTTTGACATTAGTAAGTGCAGAGTGATGTATGTTGGGGCAAAGAACCCAATTACATTTATAAACTGTTGGGGTCTGAACTCTCTGTGACAAACCAGGAAAGGGACCTTGGTGTCCTGGTGGACAACTCAATGAAGGTGTCGACCCATTGTGCCTCAGCAGTGAAAAAAGCAAACTCAATGCTAGGGATCATTAGGAAGGGTATAGAAAATAAGTCAGCAAGTGTCATTTTGCCTCTTTATAAATCTATGGTGAGGCCCCATCTGGAATACTGTGTACAGTTCTGGTCGCCATACCTCCAGAAGGATATTATGGAATTGGAAAAAGTGCAGAGGAGGGCAACCAGAATGATTAGGGGACTGGAACACCTTCCTTACCATCTGAAGCTGCAATGGTTGGGCCTCTTCACTCTTGAACGACGGCGTCTAAGAGTTGACCTGATTGAAGTTTATAAAATCATGCACGGTGTGGACAAAGTAGATAAGGAAAAACTGTTTTCCCTATCGCATAACACTAGAACTAGGGTGCACTCCATGAAACGTTTGGGTACTAGTTCTCAAACAAATAAGAAAAAGTACTTTTTCACCCAGAGGATCACTGGTCTATGGAACTCCCTGCCAGAAAAAGTGGTGACAGCTGCCAGTCTTGACAGCTTCAAGAAAGGATTAGACAAGTTCATGGAGAACAAGGATATCAATGGCTATAAATTATGGATACCTAAGGACAACCTCCGGGTTGGAGAGATAGGAAGAATATCTCTCAATGCCATTTCCAGGGAATCCTAAGCAGGTGAAGGCATCTGCTTGGGAATAATACCCTGAAGCAAATGGTAAGCCACTGTGTGAGACAGAATGCTGGACTGGATGGGCTAAGGCCTGTTCCAGCAAGGCTGTTCTTATGCAGTACTCAGGCCTTGAACTGCTGACTTGCTGACCTTCCAGCTAACAAGGCCAGCTTCTTAACCATTGAGCCACTGCAGTCCAGTATAATTTGATGAAAGTTTGGCAATAATTCTTTTTGTGCTGGAATATGGCACGGTGGTTATTATGCAACATACATTGTATAATAACAAATCTTCTAAATAAAACATGTAACTAATTGAATGGAAAAAATGTGTAACAGTCTCCCACAGCTTATAGCAGCTAAGTGGGGAGTAAGTAAGACCAAGTGTAAGTGTAGCTTGCCTCCATTACGTTCAATTACACTCTCCCCTCAGAGGGGCTTTTAATCTCCTTTTAAGAAAGCCTGCATTGGGAACATGGCTACAAAGCCAGAGGTTGAAATTTCCCACTTCTCCTTCGTATAGTTTGTGAATCCACACTCATGGGGTTATGTGCCTGCGCAGAACGGCCGATCGGAGGCTTGAAAAGCTATTGGTCAAAAGTTTTGGCGGTAAGACCGCCCACCGTACCGCCCACCCTGAGGCGCCCGCGCGCCATTTTACCTCAGTTCTCTTCTTTCCGCTGTAGCAGCAGGACGATCGTTGAGAGCTTCCTCAATTTTTTCGCCCTTCTGAGGGAAAGTCTTTTTGGCAAATCTTAACAATTTTTCTCGGTGATCTTGTCCTCCGGGCAGGATCGCCACCCCGGCTCTGTCTCTTCTCTTGAGTGGATTCAGTAGCCAATTTTTCGCATCGATCACCGTCTCCCCCCTCAAGGGGGTGGCGGCTGGTCGGCCCTTCGGGGTACTTGTCTCCAGAAACTTCCACTGGAAGAATTTTTTCCGCGGTTGATGGCTGCAGCGTTTAAACAGTGCACGGCTTGCCTTAAGAAGTTTCCGGCTTCCGACGGACACAGCCTGTGCCTTTTTTGTTTGGGAGAGTCGCATCAGAGCCAGTCTTGCCCGCATTGCAAAAAGTTTACGCGCCTCGCGGTGCAGAACCGAAGCAATCGCCTCAAGGCTCACCTGATGGAGCTCGCTCTGGCTCCCGCCGCGTCCGCCTCCACCGCCGCTGCCGCTCAACCACCGCCGGCCTCTTCCTCCGTGCTTCCGATGAGGAAGAAGAAGAAGAAGGACAAGAACGGTGAGAAGAAGCGCAAGCGTGGGTCGGAGAAGAGACGGTCGCTTCCCCCCACTCCGCGCACACCCGCCTCTCCCGGGCCTTCGCCGCCGTTCTCGACTGCCCGATGTCCTTCTCCGGGATCCTCCATCTGGGGAGGACGGTCGTCTTCCGGGTCACCTGAGAAAGGACGCAGGGCTGGGGCTCCAGCTCGCCCACTTCAGGTGCTCTCCTCTCCTCCTCGGGGCAGGAATTCCTCGCCGAGGCAGGCCTCCGTCTCTCCACGGCCCAGGACGCCGACGGACGACGCGGTCGTCACCGTTCCGACGACCGTTTCGCCGACACCGACGCCGGCCACCGTTTCGGCTCCCACCGTTTCGTGGGCCACCATCCCGCCGGCCACCGGAGCTCCACCGCCAGCGGACTCGGACGCGTCTCAGATGGCCCTCGTCCGAGAGATGTTCCAGGTCATGGCGTCGTTTGCGACCAGGTTCCAGACCTCCACGCCTGCGGCCTCTGCGGCTCCGGTTCCGACCACCGCAAGCCCCGGGCATCCCGGCTCTGCCGCGGCCCCACCGACCTCCCGTGGGTCGAGTGCCCGCTCCGCCGGCCCACCCAACCCATCATGGTGTGGTCCGGACGTTGATGCGGTGGACGCCCATCCCGCCGGCCCGCCCAGGCCGTACTGGCGCGGTCCGGACGTGGACGAAAGACTGCCTCCCTCGTCCTCCGATGAGTCCAGCTCGTCGTCGGAGGAGGACGAGGGAGACGTCGACGCCGAGCGCACGCCGGAACAGGCCATCGGCTCAGTGGACCCACCGCGTGGTGAGGACCAGCGCTCACTGACCGCCATGCTCACGAGGCTCGGCACCGCCCTCAACCTGAAGGTCGACCAACCGCCGTTGGAGGGTGAGGATCAGATGACCGCGAAGCTCGACAGGCGTGCTGTGCGGCCGGTCCACATAACCATGCTCCCCTCCATGATGACCACGGCGAGGGCGACGTGGAAGAAACCTTTGGCGGCGCACTCCGTTTCGTCCAGGCTCGACAGCATGTACCGGGTCCTGGACGAGAACGTCGAGTTCTTGCAGGCGCACCCCCTGCCGAATTCCCTGGTGGTCAAGGCCTTCCAACATAGGACGGCCACCAGCGGATTCCCGGTCCCATCGACGCCGGAGGGAAAGAAACTGGACGCGGTGGGGCATAAGTTTTACGCCACCGGCTCCCTATTCTTTCGGGCCGCCAACTATTCGGCCGCCATGGGCCTGTACCAATCTCACCTCTGGGAGCAGGTGAAGGTTGAGACGGCTAAACTGCCCGCCGATGCCCAGAAGAGGATTGACGCGCTGGCCACCGAGGGGGACTTCGTCGCCGAGCAGCTGATGCGCACTGCCCGGCATATCAACGATTATGCGGCAAAAGACATGGCCTCCGCAATCTACCTCCGTCGCCATGCTTGGCTCAGGGACACCTCCCTCGATGACGCTATGAAAAAGCTCATCGAGGAGTTTCCCTTCGACGGGCAGGGCCTCTTCGGTCAGGACACCGATAAGGTCCTGAATGAGATGCGCCAGACCAGTTCCACGGCGAAGTTCCTGGGGCTCACCACGCCGGCTACTTCCACCAGGCCGAGGTTCCAGCCCTTCACACGGCGGTTCCAGGGCAACCCACAGCAGCAGGGACCGACGGAGCAGCCTAGATCCAGCTCCTACAAACAGCGGCGACAACACAAACCCCGCTACCGGCCCTACGGACAGGACAAGCGTTCGACCGCGAGGCCCAAGCCCCGCGTTTGAAGCTGCGACGGCCGAGTCTCTCTCGCTCCACATCCCGTACCTCCCCCTCCGGAACTTCCTCCAGGCATGGTCGGGCATCACGGACGACCAGTGGGTCTTAAAGATCTTGTCCTCTGGCTACGCCATCGAGTTCGTGCGGGTGCCTCGAGTAGGAAAACATCGTCTCACCACCTCGTCCCCCCATTTGGAGGAAGAAATAGCAACCCTTCTCTCCAAGGGAGCCATCGAGCGGGTAGCACCGTCCGACTGGGACAACGGCTTCTACTCGAGGTACTTCGTGGTCCAGAAGAAGGACGGAGGCCTTCGCCCTATCCTGGACCTACGCCGCCTGAACAAATGCATCCACACCAGGAAGTTCCGGATGGTGACCCTACAGACCGTCCTCCCCCTCATCAACAAAGGGGACTGGTTCACAGTCATAGACCTCAAGGATGCCTACTTCCACGTCTCCATCCTCGAGGAACACAGACGGTTTCTCCGTTTCCGCATCGACAATTCCGTGTACCAGTACCGATGCCTACCATTCGGTCTGGCCACGGCACCGCGGGTCTTCACCAAATGCATGGCTCCGGTGGCCGCATTCCTCCGCCAACGGGGCATCAGGGTCTTCCCATACATCGACGATTGGTTGATCGTCTCCCCCACCAAACCGTCGGCCGTTCGGGACACACAATACACGGTTCACCTCATGGAGAGTCTCGGCCTCAGGATCAACTTCACCAAGTCGAAGTTGACTCCCTCCCAGCGCGTCGAGTACATTGGAGCGGTACTCGACTCGCTTACTACGAGAGCCTACGCCCCCCAGAAACGCTTACAGGACATTGCGCAGGGGGTGAGCGAAGTGCGCACGAAACCGTGCATCCGGGCGAAGAAGGCTCAGAGACTTCTAGGCCTGATGGCCTCAACGACGGCAGTGATCCCCCATACCAAGTTGAAATTCAGGTCCCTGCAATCGTGGCTCCTCCACGAGTTCGACGCACTTCGGGAGAGCCAATCCAAACGGTTGACCCCATCTCCAGAACTGAGGGACCAACTGCTGTGGTGGTCTACACCACTCAACGTGGCCACGGGGAAGAGTTTCTACCCCCCACAACCCTCGTTGCAGATACTGACCGACGCGAGCAACCTCAGCTGGGGCGCTGCTTGCGGGACTCTCACGGTCAACGACACCTGGACACCGCACGAAACGGTGTACCACATAAACTACTTGGAACTGCTGGCCATTTGGAAGGCTCTACGTTCCTTCGAGACTCTGCTCACCGGCAAGGCGGTTCAGGTGGCCTCGGACAATACCACGGCGGTGGCGTACCTCAACAAGCAGGGAGGAACACGGTCCACCACCCTCCTGTACCTTGCAGTACAGTTGTGGGAATGGTGTCTGGAGAGGCACATTTTCCCAATTGGAGTGCACATTCAGGGCACGCTGAATGTTTTGGCAGATCACCTGAGCCGTCTCACCTCCACGACCCACGAATGGGAGCTGGACGACGGAGTGTTCCAGTCCCTGTGCGAGGTCTGGGGGACGCCGAGCATCGACCTCTTTGCATCGGAGTCCAACAGGAAACTCAGCAGGTACTGCTCCAGAGCAGGCATCGGACTGAACTCCGAGGGCGATGCCTTCATGAAACGGTGGGATCAGGACTATCTCTATGCCTTTCCTCCGTTTCCTCTGGTCCAGAAGGTACTCACCAGGATGCACCAACACAGAGCCAATGCAATTCTGGTGGCACCGGCGTGGCCGCGCCAACCCTGGTTTCCGCTACTGTTGCGCATGTCGTCGCAGTATCGCACACTGCCGGAATCACCGACACTCCTCCAAATGGAGCAGGGCCAGCTGCACCATTCGGACCTGCCCAGCCTCCACCTCACCGCGTGGAGGATAACCCCAGACTGGCCAGGATCCTTGAACTAGCGCGGCGCCCTTCCACAAGGAAGTCCTACGCTTCCAAATACAGGCGTTTCTGTGCTTTCCTGGCCTCCCGACAAACGCCCCCCACGCAGGTGGGACTGCAGGACATTTTAACCTACCTCCTCCAGCTGGCGGAGTCTGGCCTCAGCATCACCTCCATCCGAGTGCATCTCGCAGCAGTGGTAGCGCACTCTCCTGCTGGCTCGCCCGCTTCCGCGGCCTTCCGCGACCAAACGGTAAAGCGCTTCCTCAAGGGACTAAGGAACGCTTTTCCGCCGGCCCGGACACCGACGGCTCAATGGTCACTGTCCACCGTTCTTAACGCGCTCACCAGGACCCCCTTCGAGCCCATGGCTACCGCCGATGTTCGTCTCCTCACATGGAAGACGGCATTCCTGGTGGCTATCACGTCTGCACGACGAGCTGGTGAACTGGTTGCCCTGCGAGCAGACGCACCTTTTCCCCAGTTCTTCAACGACCGCGTCGTCCTCCAAGCGGACATCACCTTCCTACCCAAGGTGGTCTCCAAGTTTCACATGGCACAAACTATCTCCTTGCCAACCTTCTTCCAGAACCCCACTAACGCCCAAGAAAGGACTTGGCACACGCTGGATGTGAAACGAGCTTTATTGTTTTACACCAGCAGGACTAGAGAGTTCAGGAAGTCGCAACGCCTCTTTGTGGCTTATGGGGGAAAGTCCAAGGGTGAACCCATCTCTGCTCAAAGGTTCTCCAAATGGATCACCTCTACCATCTACCGTGCCTACGAGTCAGCCTCACTGCCACCTCCACCGCATGTCAGGGCGCATTCCACCAGGGCGGTTGCCACATCCACTGCCTTTCTGGAGGGCACACCGCTTGAGGACATATGTAAGGCTGCCACCTGGTCCAGACCTTCCACATTTGTCCAGCACTACAGGGTGGACACCAGAGCCACTGCGGACGCCAGGCTTGGCCGTGTCGTCCTCACCAGAGGGCTCCGGACTCAACGCCCCTGACGGGTCCACCCACAGGATCTTCAGCCCATCGTGGGATCATCTCATCCGACTGCCCACCGACCAAGTAAGTGTGAGCTTGCTAATCTCCCATGAGTGTGGATTCACAAACTATACGAAGGAGAAAGTTCGGTTTCACTTACCAGTGATAACTTTCGTTCTTCGAGTATATAGTTTGTGAATACACACTACCCACCCTGCCTCCCCTCTTGAGCTGCACGGATGAGATCAGTTGGTTTATCCTGTGCTTGGCTTAAGTATGGAACTGAGGTAAAATGGCGCGGGCGCCTCAGGGTGGGCGGTACGGTGGGCGGTCTTACCGCCAAAACTTTTGACCAATAGCTTTTCAAGCCTCCGATCGGCCGTTCTGCGCAGGCGCATAACCCCATGAGTGTGTATTCACAAACTATATACTCGAAGAACGAAAGTTATCACTGGTAAGTGAAACCGAACTTTTCCCATTTTTTCCTTACAGCAAATAAGATGAGCTGAGGTGTCTCTTTCAATATGCTAACCAACATTTCAGTGTCCTTTGAAAGGGTATGTGCTTCAATGTTTCTTTTTATCTGCCACAAAATCAGTTCTACTGTCTGTGTGACATAGTGGACAGGGTGAATTTAGAAACGTCAATAAAAAATAATTGTGAGCCATTAGGTCAATTCTGACGTATGGTGGCTCTTTCTAGGTTCTTCTTGGTAGATAAAAACCTAGGGGAAAAGTAGGAGTAAGTGAGCAACATCGTATCTATATTAAAATGATTGTATTCTCCCCCTTTGAAGCCTGGCTGTGGCAAGATTGACAGGTACTAGAGCACTAATTAGCACATTTGGTGTATAGCAGCCTGTCCACAATGTGTACATGATATACTACACCCTATAGCAGGGGTGCTCAAACTACGGCCCGTGGGCTGGAACCGGCCCCGGACACAAATTCATCCAACCCATGAAGCCCTCATGGCTCGGTGCATTTTACTTCCGCTTCTGGGAGCAATGAGGGCTTTGTGGGCCAGATGAATTGGCATTGGGGGGCACATTCAGCCCACTGGCCATAGTGTCCAGCCCTCTGAACCACGTGACTGGCCTGTGGCCTGAAAAGTTTGGGCACCCCTGCCCTATCGTCTATACCAAGCATGCCAAACTATGGCCAGTGGGCTGGATACGGCCCTGAAACTATTCCATCAGGCCCCTGACACTCTCGCCAAGCCAGGAAGTGAATATGGATGTTTCTGTGTATGTGTGGGCATGTCCATATTCACTTCCTGGTTTGGTGTGGATGTGCTTGAGGATGTGCAGAAATGTCCATATTTATTTATTTATTTTAATGATTTATATTGCTGCCCAACTCTGAAGACTGTGGGCGGCTCACAGAAAATAAAACCAATCACATTTTGAAAACCACTAAAAACCTCATTAAAACTGCCACCAAAAATTACTCCGACCCCTACAGATTAAAAAGAGATTAAAAGAGGGAGTGTTCTTGCTAAATCAGCCAGCAGGCAGGGGTCGCTACATATTCACTTCCTGGTTTGGCGTGGACATGCTCACGCATGCATAGAAGCATCTGCACCAAACCAGGAAGTGAATATGGATGCTTCCATGCATGCGCAGAAGCATCCACGCCAAACCAGGAAGTGAATACGGACACTTTTGCACATGCACAGAAGCATCTGCGCCAAACCAGGAAGTGAATATGGACATGCATATGCAAACACACCCTGTTCCAGGGGAGTGGTCTGGCCCATTCAGCTGTTCTGGGGGTGTGGTCAGGCTCCCAGCCCAAAAGGTTTGGGAACCCCTGGTCTATACAATAAAGATCAATCAGCTTTAACCTAATTGATGGCTTGTCCAGTCCAATTGATGTCGAAATGTCCTGCAGTCCCTTTCTGAACTTCATTCATACAGTGCAAGCAACTATCCATGATAAGTGAACTGCATGGGCTAAATCTGTGGTTAACTGGAAAATACGTGACAATAACAAAGACAAGCCAAAGCTAGTATAAACAAATCCAACAGCTGTCAAAAGTGGAATCCCCACCAAAGGCTGTTTATAGAGAGAATTAAGTCTGTTTGCCTTTTTCCTTGCTCTGCAAGGAAGCAAACACAGAAGAGATCCTCCTAGGTCCACACTTCAGTTATATCTATGATTGTGGCTTTATGACATCATGGGGTATCCCTTTGTTCCCCCCCCCTCTCTCTCTGGGATTCATAGCCCAGTTCTATAGAAGATACTGATCATAGTATTAATATATCATTACTGTATCCTTTTAATGATCATGACCCTGCTTTCTTTTCTCAGTATCTCTCTTAATCCATGTGCTTGAATAAGGGGCAATTTACAAATCCACCATGGGCTGTCCTGATTAACATTGTATGAACATTTTAAAAACCTGTCCTACCCATCTGAAACTTTAATTCTTAATTTATCGATACTAGTTTCCCTGCTCAAAGCCACAATTCTTCCCAGTATATGTATTCGATTGATTGATCTTTGTATGCTCTTAGGAACTATTTTGGGAATGTGCTTGAACTTAACATCTGTTTATTAATTCTTTTGTGGTTGATGATGTTCGCAGGTGCCACAATCCTCCTTTCAGAACCTCTATAAGATCAGCTGAAGTGGTTCTAGTTAAAACCTCCTTCAATCATGCATTTTTAGGCTAGGTGATATTAAATTATTTTCCTAGTATGGCTATTGGCCATAATTTTCACCAGTAGCATCTTGAGTGTTGGGAGGTTAATAGAAGGGTGGTGAGGCCGAGGACATATTTGGAAACTTCAGTAATTGCTGCTTTGTGGAGTAGCTTGACTCCACATTAAAAGCCTCCTGTATTAGCCCATTTCACGGCCAACCTGATCTTAAATCTATTTGTTTACTCAGTAATGTTGTGAGTAATTGGGTGGTTAGCTTCGCCAGAACCACACCAGGACTGATTCAGAATGACTCACAGCAGCTTGAGAAGACTTGCCTGATTTCCTGGGCTACCA